>CM061064.1:200429092-201140092 GCA_030762895.1 Sophora flavescens
AGACTCTCGTCCACTAGAGTAACTGAGACTCTCGTACACCAGACTAACTGAGACTCTCGTCCACCAGACTAACTGAGACTCTCGTCCAGTAGAATAACTAAGACTCTCGTCCATCAGAGTAACTGAGACTCTCGTCCACCAGACTAACTGAGACTCTCGTCCAGTAAAGTAACAGAGGCTCTCGTCCACTAAAGTAACAAAGGCTCTCGTCCACTAAAGGTGACAGAAGCGCTCGTCCACTAGTCTTTGGACTTGCTGAGTCCTTAATATAGAGCTCATCTACTAGCCCGAATGAAAACTCAAATGACTAGATAGACGTGATTATTTTCAAGATGGAAGCACTTATCTTATGAACGCGAGTTCTCTAAGGATTATCAGAATCGTTTTTCAAAAGCCAGAAAGAGACTTGAAGTCTTCTCTCCTACTCAGTTTCACGATTATCAAGAAAAGAAGACTACTCTCTCAAGCAACCTTGGATAATCTAAAAGAATGCGTCCAACATGCTTTATTCCACAACAAGGGGAGTGTACTCAAGAAAGTACAAAAAGCTCTACGCCAACTCGACATGGCTGTATCACAATGCATAAAGCCATGATCCTACATGTTAGAGTACAACCAATGTTCCTATTGCATTAATGGCTGCTCGTAACGACTCTATTGCATTAATGGGTGCTCGTAAGCGACTCTATTGCATTTAATGAAGTTCTGCTTGAAGCCAACATCTGAGAGAATGTCTCTAACGGATCCTAAATGCTTGAAGACTATAAATACAGAAGTCATTGAAGATGAAGATATAGAGAATACACACTGCATTAAAACGTCATTACTCTGCTCATTAATTCTTTCATTCTGTATTCTTCAAACATTTGAAGTTATTACGCAGACTTTCCTAGACTTCATATTTAAACCACTCTCTGAGTGTTAGTGAAATATCTGCTTGTGAGAAGTTGTATTTTTTACAAACTCAATCTCTCAAACAAACCTAAGTGAGCCTGAAGAGGCTAGGTGTGAAAACAATACTTGTCTTGAGCCTGAAGAGGCTAGGTGTGCAAATAATACTTGAGTCTGTAACCTTATCAGCTATAGTGGACAAATCTTGGTGCTGCCAAGGACTGGACATAGCTCTTTGATTTGAAGAGTGAACCAGGATAAATCACCGTGTCAATCTCTCTTCCCTTAAACTCTTTAATTGCTTTAGTTTTCTTGCATCTGTCAAGTGGTGTGTGTGCAATAGTCACCCGTCCATCCTGTATTCTTCCACTCGTCCAAAGCTAGCTTTCTGTTTGCGAAAAGATTTCAGCTTTGCTTAAATTCTGATAAACACAATTCAACCCACCTTCTCGTGTTTATAGTTGTCTATTTCAACACTTACAACACATAGAACAAAAAATACGAGGAAGAACAATATCAAGGGGTTCCTTAATATACAGAAGAGAATGAGGAACCTGGTTATTAAAAATAGAAGATGGCATATGATTTATTAAATAACCTACAAAGAGAACAACATCACTCCAAAGTTTTATGGGTACACTAGAATCTAATAAGAGAGTATGAGTCAGTTCAATTAGACGACAATGTGTTTGCTCAGTTACACCAATTTGTTGAGGTGAGTGAAGACAACTTGATTGACGAACTATGCCATTAGATGGCATAAAAGAGTTGAAAAGGGCAGAAAAGTATTCTTATGCATTATCAAAGCATAAGATACGAATAGTTTGACCAAATTGATTCTGAATATCACAACAAAAATTTAGGAAGACAATAAACAATTTGGAACGTTCTTTCGCTAAAAAAAAAACCAAGTACATCTTGAGAAATCATCAATAAAAGTGATAAAATATCTATAATCTAAGGAAGAACAAACATGACTAGGACCCCAAACATCAAAACAGACAAGACTAAAAGGAAACTCTGCACGACTAGTAACCTTGCCTAGAAAGGACATCCAAACATGTTGTCCAAGTTCACACGCTTCACACTCCAATGATTGTAGATGCTTTTCATTAGTTTGTTCAAACTTAAAATACCCATACAACGATGAAAAAAACTAGATGATTTTGTGATAGCACATATGGTTAAGGATGGAGGTTGTAGATAGTAGAGACCACGTAACTCAAATCCTGCTCCAATTGTTCGTCCCATATTTTGGTCCTCGATAAAATAAAATAAAAAAAGAGTAGGAGGTGAAGGTTATGGAACAATTGAGAATCGAGTAAGATGACCAATAGAAATTAAGTGAAAAGGACATCTAGGTACAAATAAGATTGAATTTAAAAGAGAGAGAGAGAAGAGATGAAGCTTGACCAATACCTATGGCCTGTGTTTTAAAGCTATTAGCAAAGGTTATGTGATGTGGTGTTTTGGTAGAAGATAAAGTAAAAAAAGAGAGGAGTTACCAGCTATATGATCAGAAGCATTCAGGGACCAACACGACATGAATAAGAGAGAGAAACCGTAGAATTACTAGAATTAGCTACAATTGCTAAAGATGAGGCTATTGGGCTGCCTTAAGTTAAATATACTCCCTGTATTCATTAATTGAAAAGAAGCTCTGATTGTTACTTCCGACCTCAATTTTTTTACCAGCAGACATCAACGCTTGAGAGTTGAGATTGTGTTACATTAGCTGTCTTTTTGAAAAACCATGCAACCAATAACACTTGTCTTGAGTATGTCCCAAGTGCTTGCAAGGTGTCCTATTCTCAAATACAGTAGTCTAATTCTTAAAATATCCCTTGAGGTTATCCTGTGACAATTACCTTCTCCATTCAGAATTATAGCAGAACATCGTACCCAACAGATTTGCATTAACCCCATATTTCTTGTAGCTTAGGTAAGGAGATAAATTATTAATTTTATCCCAAAATAGTAAACAGAAGGCAGTGAAGTTATTGAGTGAATTTCAATCTCACAACTTCTTATGCTCCTGCTCTAGAAAATTCCAATCCCCACTAAGCCAAAATTTTATAGATTTCCCCTTTAAGGAACTGAATCTGTTATTTAGCATTACCACCAACCAATTGCAAGGTATGGGACTTGAGTCTCAGGGAGTCCAGCATGGGATTTATATGGTTTTGGACTCTCCTACAACAACGGCTAGCTTGCGTGGTGTGGTGTGGTTCTCACCGGGGTTCCTATCATTCACATTTTAAACGCACTAGCACTAGCTGCCATGCCTTCACGTGCTTCATCATCTGGCTTATAAAACTCCCAAACAAAAAAAAACTATTCACTGAGATCAGAACCACAAAGTCATACGCACAAGGACAAAACTAAGAAGCAGTAGAATTTGGAAATCAACCATTAACCAAACACACACTACTATTTAGTATTCACTAACTAACAGAACCAAATTAATGAGAGAAATTGAATTAGAATAATAAGAAAAAAGAGAGAAGGACTTACGATCACGGCTAATTTGTTTGAAACTTTTGTATTCAGCGCCATAAGAGGAAGAATCGGAATCCGACATAGACATGTTGATCGTGTTTCCCTCCTTAGTCTCTGTGCCCTAAACCACAACCGGTGATGATTGATCGCGAGAAACAGAGGGAGATCGTGGTAGATCAATCGAAAACCGGATCAGGCTGTGAACAAACAAAAATAGAAGAAAAAAATGGAAATGGTGTCTTCAATTTTAATTTAATTAAAACCAAATGTGTGAGATTATATATGTTAGGGTAAATTGAAAACAAAAAAGCAGAAATGGAAGGGTTTATATAAGAAGAAGAGCGATACAAATGGTTGAACGGGGCAACATGTGCATGACGTGTTGAATTGTGCAAAGGTTGAAGGAGATTGAATGATTGATTGTTCCAAAGGGCGTAGGGAGGAAGAAATTTCGCAGAAGAGGAGTGGACCGATTGAGGACGAGGTCCTGGACCGGAACCGGAAGTTGCTGAACCGCTGGCTGGTGGGCTCCACCATTTAACGCCAACCCATTCTGCTGCTGGCTATACACTCGCTGCTGTCCCATCCAACTACAACTACCTCCTCCTGTCTTTCCCTTTCTTATCGTTTCATAAATTAATGATGCAATTTTGCACATTAAAAAACTCAAAAACAATAATTATTATTCAAAAACTAAGTATTTAAGATACACAAATTCTCGTATAAATTTATTCTTTTGAATTCTTTAATCTGTACAACATTACATATGGCAGAAAAATCCTAAATTAATTACTACATACTTATTTTTATTTTATTTTTTTTCCAATGGATTATGGAAGGCAAATCTCAAATGAGTGAATGAGAAAAGAAGGTAACGAGACAAGGGTGAAGCACGTTAGGAGAGGGATCTACATACTGATTTTTTAATCAGATTCAAGTTTGGAAAACTCATTATACTAAAGCTCAATTTAGCAAACTGATTCCCGTACACAAATAATATCTTCCTCTAGGGGTTGACTTGGACTCTGATGACTCGACCAGCCCTAACCGACCCAAACCAATAATTTTGGGTTTGTTCGATCATCGAGTCGACTCGGGTTATATGGTGTGTCACCCAAATAGTTTGATACAAGTATCAGGTTGGAATATTTGGAACCTGGCTGGACCCGGATCTTTGCATAGTGTTTGGTTGGAAGGAAATGGAGGGGGGATTTTTTTAAAAATCTTTCATGCTTGATTCAAAATTTTTTGGAGTGTGGGAGAAACGGAATAAAGGGGAGCAAAATCCCTCCTCACTTCATTTTGGCTACCCTCCAATATCATAGGGATGGAGGATTTAAAGCATTTTAAATGCATTGAATAAAATATTCGTGTATTTTGAAATCCAAAATTATATTTGAGGGTGTAAAAGTAAATTAGTTTTAAAACCTCTCTCCTCCCTTTATGAACCAAACATGAAAGTATTATTTCTCCCCCTTCATTCAAATCCTTCACCTCCCTTTCTCTCAATCAAACACAATATATAATTAAAATCTCCCACCTTCACTCCATTAAAATGCCTCTCTCTCCCTCTTTTGAACCAAACACATCCTTAGTTAATTATTGTTGCACCTGCAGTTCACCATGTCTCTCTTGCATTTTGAAGATCATTCCCCCAAATCCCAATTGCTTCTCCCCACCCCTCATTGTGCACAAAGCCAAAAACAGTAAACCTACGCCCTTGCAGCTCCTATGTGTTTTATCGTTCTCCACTCCTTGTCTCCTACTCCTTATTCAACGACTGTCGGCACGTTCTCCAATCAGTGGTGCTCTTTTCTCTCTTTTCTCTCGCTCTTCTCCTTCTATGTTTTTTCTCTCCTCTTCAATCTTCACTCTTCGTTTCATTCTACTTCTTTCATTCTTTGTTGTTTATGTGTTGATCTATTCCCCATCATCAAGAGTCGAGACTCTTCCTTTTGAGGCTAACCCTAACACCATAGAGGAAGAGAACAATAGTGGAAGTCCGGAAGCAGTGTCTCGCTTGGAAACTACACCTTTTTAATTTGTGAATATATTTTTATCATCTAAATTATAAAAACTGATGACCTAACCTATCCCAACCTGAATATACTCAGGTTGGTTTGGTTCGGGTCACACAATTTCCCCACAAAAAATAACCCAAGTCGACAAATTTTGATTGATTTCAGATCCAAGTTTCTCACCAACCCGCCCCATGCCCACCCTTATTCCTCCAATTGAAAATGTCTAAAATATCTTCAAATTGTTATTATTTGAGAAAATCTAGTAACCTTCTATTTTAGTTTAATATTGTCTCCGATATAACTCATTGAAACTTTGTTAGTTGTTTTCTTTCCATATACTGATAGCATCTTTCATATATATTTGGATAATATTCACCAATATTTTAAATTCTATTGCAACATTCTCTTAATAATTTATCAATTATTATGTAAAGAAATTTTTAAATTTTTAATTATTTTATATTTTTTGAAATATTAGAAGTATTTAATTTTAATATGCTGTCAATGTAATTTTTTATATTACCAAACAATAACAAATCATTGTGATCATGTATACCAATTAATTTTTTTACTTTTTGAGTTTAATTTGGTATATATAGTTTTTTTATCCAATAAATGATTATTAAAATAATTATTATAAGAGTTAGACATTCATAATTTTCAATAATATAAAATTTTATGGTGTAAAAAAAATTATATCGAGAATCAAAAAGAAAAAAGAAAACGAGGATATTACAAAATTATTACAAACACTAGTTTATCTCTCTTCAAAAAAAACACTAGTTTATCTCCAACCATAACACATGTGTATTGTGTGCAATTCCGTTCCGCAACCCAGGATTCTCGACAACCACCAATCGGTCCAAACGAATGACACCCCGAAACCAAACATATGAAAATTTGATTTGATTATTTTTTTTTTCCATGGTTACAGCGGACTCCTTGTTGAAGTTGAATGGACAGATCCAGAGGAGCCGTGATGGCGTGGAACGTGTTCAGGTTCTGTACGAGGCTGCGCGGCCTCGGTTCCATCATGATCCTCTTTTTCCTTTGCATTGTTGCCTTCACCTATTACGCCCTTGTCGTCGCTAATTACGGTCCTGCCCTCTTCCTCGGTGGCTTTCATTCCTTAACCGCTTTTTCTGTCTTGCTCCTTTTCCATACCCTGGTTGGTTTCTATTTATCTTCTTCTTTTTCATGTTTTAAGCTACTTGTTAGTTTATTGTGACTGCATAACAAGCTTAGCTTTTCAATAAGTAACAATTGTTTGTCTTTAAATTTATAAAAAATTCATATGTATTTCGGGTGTTATTTTACAAAGGGAACAGAGCATGTGTAACAACAAATTATAACGTGGGTAACAGTAGTTATATATGTCATGTTTTTATTGGAAAAAAACATCACCTAAAATACACCTCCTATGAAACTCGGGTGTGTTTCGAAGAGCTTATAGCTTATTTGAGCTTATGAAAATAAAGTAATGCAAATAGTTTTAATATTTATATACGCTTATTTTAGCTATTGCACTAAGCTTGTCAAGTTGTCATGGAACCGAGAAGCTTATGAGAATAAGCTTTTTTTAGTTTATTTGAAAAAATGCTCACAGGGTGTTTGGAACCACGTTTGAAAACCTCGTAACCAAGTTTGAAATGGAGAAACTATAGTAGTTTCTCCCAAAAGCACTTCCACTACCAAGCACATGTTCCCATTAAGTGCTTAATTAAATTATTTACCCAAAGGGACCCTAGGTTTTGTCCTTTTGTAAATTCAAGATTAACACAAATGATTTCACGTACATAAGTTAAGTGACTAACCTATTAATGGAGAATAATTCTAATGGTGTAGGGGTTTCTTCTCCTTTTGATTTAAGAAAAGGGATAATGCTGGATCACTATTGAATTAACTAAAAACCATGACATGTAATTTCAGTAAGTTCATTGCCTATGTAGCTGGTGATGCTATTATGGAGCTACTTTGCTGTTGTTTTGACGAATCCCGGGCATGTACCTTCAAATTGGAGGCCTAAAGTTGATGAAGAGAGAGGTGATGCAGATCCACTGGTGGTGTCAGCAAATATGGGCTCAGGTTTACTTTCAAATGAATTGAGTATTGCTGGGGAACATGAACATCGAAGAATACGGTACTGTCGAAAGTGTAACCAGTTTAAACCTCCTCGTTGCCATCACTGTTCTGTTTGTGAGTTTTTGTTCTTCCATGACATTTACATGCCATGCTCATATAGTCATATTTCTGGGTGAGACATTAACAATGGCGTTGGTTTTAGGTGGGAGGTGCATTCTGAAAATGGACCACCATTGCATTTGGGTTGTAAATTGTGTGGGCGCATTGAACTACAAGTATTTTCTTCTTTTCTTGGTATGTTACTTTATATCTTGGAAAGCCAACTCGCGTACTTGATTCCTGTTTTAATTGATACACTTACTGTGGTAGGTGCATGTCTAAATGATGTCTATTATTTTTTACATATGTTTCTTTTATTGTGTCAGGGTTTATATTTTCAGTTTTTAATACCGTTCATCACTTAAAAGAAAATGAAAGATTCATCAATTAAAAGGAAATAAAAGATAAAGTACGAAAGATTGGTTATAATTGAAAGGAAAAAACTTAGGTGCTATTTTTTAGGAACTCGTGGTGCTGTTTTTCAATGAGAATAGGACATATGTAACCGTTGTTGCACATGTTATAACATTGATAAGCTGTTACACATGAATTTTTTTCATTGGAAAACAACACCATAAGTACCTATGGAGTTGTGCCTAAATTTTGTCCTAAATAAAAATGAAGCTGAGTTGCAGACGGTAATCTCGTTCCATTATTTAATGTGAATGTGTAATAGACCACATACTTTGTGCAGCAATTTCTCCAGTCTTGTTTTTTTGATGGCATTGCTTCTCTGTGGTTCAGAACTTACCTAAGTAACCTAAATAACGAGGATAGAACCAACCTAAAATAAATGAAAACTGTGATGACTCATGACCCCTGACATTTGAAAGGGCTTTGACAAAGAAATCAAAGAATTTAAATTTGGATGTTCCAAGATATTTAAGAAGTCAAAGTAGAAAATTTAAGATGGTCAAAGATGATAGAAAATAAAGGGTTGGGTTTTCATACATTACCATAAAATGCACTGTCATTTCTTGTCCTATTCGTTGAGTCTAATGGAAGAGAATATCTCGCATATGGATTGTGGCACCTCACCATATAAGAGGTGTATGACCTCTCAGGCGCCAAAGCTTTCTTCTACCACTTTTTTACTTGAAACCATGGCAGAGCTTCATATCTGTGCAGGTTTATTCTTCCTCTTCTTGGCACGAAAGAAACAGAGAGAAATTAATAGGTAACATATTGCTAACAGCTATATGGCTAAGTTACCACGTTATTCAAGAACAAATGCCACTGTCCTAATGTGTTACTATTCTCTTTGTTCTTAGTTCTTCTCTGTTTCGTATTGAAGGCTGAGGAAGGGGGTTCTTACATGAGAATAGTTCCTTAACATTTAGAATAGTTTTCTTGTACATTATTTGGTTACGCTGCTTGTCTTGTCTTATTTGGTCACGTTATTTCCTTGTGTTATAATCACTGGTGGATAAATGAAGAGAAATGATTATAGTAATGGAAGAGACTAGGAGAAAATAACACCTTTGTCATGTTTTGTCTACAGTTTTACACATTTCTTGAGACAGCTCTTGTAACTTTATCATTATTGCCATATTTTATGGCATTCTTCACTGATGAAGAGATTTCTGGACCACCAACTAACCTTGCGGTGTCTTTTATTGCATTTGGTGAGTTCTTGATAGGTAGTTTTCTGATTAATTTATTGTTACTATTCTTATCTTATTCATAACCTTTATGGTTCTCTGCATGCAGTTTTGAACTTAGCCTTCGTATTAAGTATTTTGGGCTTTTTGATCATGCACATTTCATTTGTAGTAGCTAATACTACCACCATCGAGGTGACTTTGTTTCTTCAAATTTTTTATTTCCATGGACTTAGCTGTGCCTTTGATATTTCACGTAGTATAATTCTGAAATTTTGAATATGGAATTTGATCAGGCATATGATACAAAAACCACTGCTAAATGGTATTATGACCTAGGTTGGAGGAAAAATTATGAGCAGGTGAGATCTACTTTCCCTTGTACAATGTGTTTCCAAGGAAGCCTTTCATTACTGCTATTCGACTATTTAATTGTAATTATTTTGATATTTGAATTAGGATAGTAAGTAAATTTTTGAATGACAGTTGGTTTTGCAAAAATGTGAACACGTTAATGTACCAGATGGTCTTGATCTTGGAGCAGCACTAAAGTCCATTCCCCCTCGCTCTTAGAGCCTAATATTTTCTCACAATGAGCTTCAGACCTCAATACATTAATCATATGATAGTCCGTATTATATTGCTACCATAGTGGGAGCATGACTGAGAGCGGAATTTTCACCTAAAACAGGCTGTGTTAAGTTAAGTAGTAGGTAATAACAAAACTTGTGCTACTATGTAATGTGCTTGATAGCTGATGTGCTACTCATCTATAACACTTTTGGTAGAGTTACTCTGCTGTTCATGACTGATATATGTAATCTACCACTACAAGATGTATTAGCCAGTTTGATTAACTAGAAAATTTGATGAATTATTAGTCAGTTGATGCATTAATCAGAAACTAAAAGTTTAAAGGCATCTTTTTCCATGATGGTGCATATGTTTTTCTCAGGTATTTGGCACCAATAAAAGGTACTGGTTCATCCCTGCATATTCAGAAGAAGATTTAAGGCGAATGCCAGAACTACAGGGTCTTGAATATCCAATAGAACCTGATGCGGTAGCCCTCCAGCGGCTATGAGCTATGACAACGACGGCCAAATATCCACCAGTCACTTCCCTGCTAAACCAAAGTTTTTGAGCTAGTAGTAGTTTGCACTATCTACGTGCATAAGTTGGGGATGTTGTTGTTGGATTATTGTCATTTTCAGATTGGTTAAATGGATGGACAGTTTAGTGACACAGGTCTTCTTGCTCTACTATTATTATATGTAATTGTTTTAGCATATATTGATCCATATGAAACTAGAATGAAGCAGTGTTGAGTTCTCATCCATTTGAAAGTTATTGCTTTTCCTTCCCAAGCTAACCCAATAGAAATATGTATTCAGTCTTGATTTGTTAGGATTTAATTTTAGTGTGTTTTCTATAACTCTTGAAGTGTGGGAACGAATCTTTTCACTTGTATTTTTCACGACACAAACACACGAAATAAGGCTTAAACAAATTTTGCGGAGGCCTTTTCAGAGCTTTTATGTCTACCTTTATCTCCATGTGACTTTGGGTTTTGATATTTTGGGTGCTAATAATCTGTTAGATATTATCCTGTTGGTATTGAGATTGTTAACAATGAAAGTTGCTATGCTTGTTCTGTTTTGATATGAAATTAAGAGCTGGTTGTTGAAGCATTGCTTTTCTAATCTCTGTCTATGTTGCATGTGATCTATATTGTAGAATGCTAAGTCCACAGGTATGAATATATTGTGTTTGGCTATTGTGATTCATACCTGAGGTTAAGAAGAATCATTTTCTTTTTTAGCTTTTTTCTACTTAGCAATTTATTTTTCAGTTTTGGGAGAGGGAATAGAATCATAGAATAAAGTTTGTTCTCACAAAAAGCTTTACAAATCAGAACCACATGACTATTTGTGCATTAATATTGAGTCTCATAGTGTCAAGCTTGAATAAGGAATAGATTTTTTGTGTGGTCTCTACCAGGTTTGAGTTGTTAGTCTAATGTAGTGTTCTCTTGGAAACAATTCATAGAGCTTTAATGTTAATGTTTGTGCTGAACATATTCTCTGTTATGACCATGTTGCAAACTTAATTTGGATATTATTGCAAGTTAATAAAATATGAAAAGACTTTGTGGATCTGAACTTAGTGTGCAGAGAATGGGTGGGTCTGATGATAGTAATGTTCCTGGTGGATCTGCACAAACCAATCTACTCAGATTCATTCTCTAAGAGGAGGAAAAGCCTTGGTAGGTCCAATTCAATTAGGAAAAGTTCAGCATCTGTGGTAGCAGAGATGGATGAGTTGAAATGTGGTGGCATTGTTGATAATAATACTAATAATGCTAATAAGGTGAATCATGCTAAAATGGGTGGTTTTGTTGATGGAGATTTGAGGGATGCTAAAGTAGGTCGAACCAGGCGCAATCTATTGCAAGAAGTGTGCCTAGATTGTATTAACATTGAAGGTCCATAAAATGTTTTTTCTTTTCTTTTTTTGGCTTCTGTATGTTGTTAATGTTGCTGCACTTGTTGAGTTAACCACACTGCCGAATGTATTCATGATCATTGGTTGGATAAAGTACCCTGCATTTTTCTTTTACAGTGAGTTAACCTCAGTTTTAGAATTTACAGACATTTGAGTGGTGTTTCTAGCTATCTTCTCTGTTAAGCAGGATGGATTAACTTGAGAACTGAAAAAATCCAGAGAGAATTGAATTTACAGCACAGTTTTGTTTAATTCCCTTTGTTGTGTAACTGACTGAACTGTCTATTGGAGATACATTTGTGGATTTTGGAGTTAAAAAAAGTTGTGGCAGTATTGATTTGATAATTACCATTGAGCTACAACAATTGAACTGGAATGCGTGTGAATCTTCTTAGCAATTCACATGGCTTATTAAGCGTACATGACTGATTGGGAGGTTTTGGTGATGGATATCTTTGTTGTTTTGGTGTTCATGAAAGATACAATCGGTACCACATGGCTTGCATTGGTTTTTTTTTCCCCTTGATTTATTCCTTTAGCCTCTTCACACTAGTTTAAACATGAACTCAGACCAGATGCTGCTGGTTTTGTCTGTTTGTTAATGTGCATTGTTTGGTTCATTATCTAAGCTATACAACTCGGAATAGTTAAGTTGTTGACTCAAAGGAAAGCTAACATACAAGGCTTTCAATCATGAAAATATCAGCTTTTTTTTTCCTTTCCATCTAAATCCAGTTTTATTGGAAATTTGATGTTGCATGTGATCTTTGTCAGTGCTTGTCCCTTTATTTGGACTTGGGATTTTAATATAAAGTGTTGTTTTTTTGATTTTTTTTTTTTTTTTTATAAGCAAAGAAGTATATTGAATGGGAGCACTAGGGGTACTCCAACCCAAATACAAAGAGAAAAGAAGGGGAAAAGAGAAAAAGAAGCCTATGTACCATTGATACTGCACCTAACAAAGAAAACAGGATCAAGAGCACAAATGCAACCAAAACAAAGATAAACTAAAAAAAGAACCAATAACAACAAAACCAGCCCGAAACATAGTGTCACCAAACCAGCTGCAAAGTCATATCGCAGCAACAGAGAAAAACCGAAACCACCAGGGAAATAAAAACTTCCAGTAGCTTGTTGCTATTGCCCAACAAGACACAGATGTTATAGCAGCTCATTAAGACAGAAACATACATTCACTAGATCAAAAATACATCAGCAGTTAAACACCACCACTTAGCACCTGGATCTTCTGTTACAAATGTGTCAGGTTAAGCAGGCAATAGGATTGATGCACCAAGCATTATAATTATAATCGTTGGACTCAACCTCCGCAGAAAACCAGAACCACGATGCCTTATCTGCTCAGTTATAGAGTGGAATTGAACCATTGACTGATTGAAAATGAAGTCATTTCTTACTAGCCAAATCACCCAGACTGTTGTAACCCAGAACAGATTCCTGATTCTCTTGACACCAATTTTGATTGAATCAAGATGAGCCAAGTAATGACTATTTGTGTCTTGTGAACTCACTGTAGGTATGTCTAACCACCTATGCAGCCAATCCCAAATCTCAGTCACAATCGGGCAAAGCAAAAAAAGATGGCTAGCTGTTTCCTTCGGTCACACTGATCATCAGAGCTTAGGGAACCCTGCACCGCTAGCGCATCGGAAGCATTCAGATCGTCAACTATTAGTCTGGCCTTTCATCTCTAATCAGGGCTCTAACATTTTTCTTTTTTCACCCTCCCACCCAACCCCCTAATATTAATAGAAATAATCTTCATGGGAAACCCATGTCTCCACCCTGTCCGAACTTTGCTTCCTTGTCCCTAAATTCTAATTCCCCAACGTACTCCACCATATCCACCTCATTCCCATCATAGAAAACACCCAGCTCCTTACTAATCTCCCAAAGCTTTACCTCAGTAGAAGGAAACGATTGCTTCCCTTCACTGACCTTGTCATTGCATCTTCGAATAACCACTGACTCTACGATCGAGCATGACCTGATAGGCTCAACTCTTTGAAGTGAACCCTGTTCAATTGGGTCTGAGGTAACCGAGCAATCACTAGGAAAAATCGTCTCTGCAACCTCCAACGAGGAACACCGTAGAGGATCAGATTCTATAGGAGTTGCCTCCAGAGGCTGGACCGCTGGACAATAGATTGAGATCCCAAATTCATCTGTACCGAGTGGCTGTTTCCAGAACCAATGGACAATGAATCGGGAACCACTTCCGCGTTTACAGATTGTTTCCGACACATCCTGTAGGCTATCAACCAACCACTGATCAATCCCTTGTAAAGGTATCAGACTGCAGCGTTTGAAGGAAAGAAAAGAGCATCAAGACTGGAATGAAATTGTCTGAAATGTATTATTTACTCCTTCCTTGATTTAGCACAGTGTATAGCTTAGTATTTATATTTATAGATACATTAGAGTACAACTAACTTCAACGGATTGTTCAACCAATTCCTAACTGATTCTAACAGTTTTGCAACTAACTAACTAACTTCCCTTTACACTCCCCGGCAAACTCATGGGCGAGGTGTCGCGAAATATGAGTTTGGAGCAACGTTGGTGGAAGCTGGATTGAGGAAGAGGCTTGGTCAGCACATAAGCTGTTTGCTCAGTGGAAGGAACGTGATGAACTTCAAGCTCTTTGCGTTGAATCTTTTCTCTTACAAAATACAAATCAAGTTCAAAGTGTTTTGTGCGCGAGTGGAGAATTGGATTAGCAGCTAGAAGTACTGCACTGAGGTTGTCCAATACACTCTAGGAGGAGCAGATAATTTGATGCGTAACTCAGTCAGTAGGGACTGTAACCATGCCAACTCAGTAGTGACAGCAATTAAGTTGCGATACTCAGCCTCAGTGCTGGAACGTGAGACTACAGCTTGTTTCTTAGACGCCCAAGAGTTGAGATTTGAACCCAAATAAAAACAGTTGCCAGTAGTGGACTTTCGGTCATCAATGTCAGAACCCCAGTCAGCATCACAGAATGCTGTTAGGCGCAAATCTGAGGTTCTGGAGAAGTGAAGTCCATGTGTAGAGGTACCCTTCAAATATCGAAGTATTCTCTTCACTGCTTGCCAGTGAGAGTCGTTAGGAGAGTGCATAAACTGACATACTCTGTTAACAGCATAAGCAAGATCAGGCCGGGTCACTGTGACATATTGAAGACCTCCAACCAATGATCTATAAAGACTTGGATTGTCAGCCTCATTGGTACCATGTGCAGTGAGTTTAGCAGTGGACACTATTGGAGTCTTCATAGGGTTGGCAGTTGACATGTTTGCTTTCTGGAGTAGATCATTGATGTACTTGGTTTGATTAAGTGAGATGCCTCTTGCTGCAGTTTCTTGAACTTGGATGCCAAGGAAAAAGTTACGGTTTCCTAAGTCTTTGAGGGGAAACCGGGAGTGCATTGATTGAATCAACTCGAGATAGCAAAAGATTCGAGTTGCTTGTGATGATAATGTCATCTACATACACAAGAATAAGGATGGTGTGGGTGTTGGTAAATCTTGTAAACAGAGAAGTGTCACACTTAGTGGAAGAGAAGCCAAGCTCATTGAGATAAGAATGAAGTTTTTGGAACGAGGCTCTGGGGGACCTGCTTCAAGCCATATAGGGCTTTGTTCAATTTGCACACAAGGGAGCCATCACCTTGGACAAAGCCAGGTGGTTGAGTCATGTAGACCTCCTCTGATAAGTCACCATTCAGAAAGGCATTGTTAATGTCAACTTGCTTGATGAACCAGTTCTGAGAGAGAGCAAGAGTGAGTACTACTCTGACTGTGGTAGGCTTGACTACTGGGCTGAAGGTCTCAAAAAATTCGAAACCCTCTTGTTGATGAAAGCCTTTAGCCACTAGTCGAGCTTTGTGCTTGCTAACTGTCCCATCAGGATTATGCCTCACTCTGAAAACCCATTTGCAACCAATTGGATTTCTACCATGTGGAAGAGGCACCAGATCCCAAGTCTTTGTGTTCATCAGGGCTGAGTAGTCTTGTTCCATGGCCAGTTTCCAATAGGGGGACTTGAGAGCACTTACTACAAAAAAAAACTATTTAGCCACCGAATATTTTGGTCGCTAAACATGATAATTCGGTTGCTATATTGTGTAGCGACCGAATTAAGGGGGTAGCAGAAACCCTGGTTGCTAAATGTTTAGCGACCGAATTTGTATTTCGGTCGCAAATTTGCGACCGATATTTCGGTCACAAAATTATATATTTCGGTCGCCGTATAGTTGGTCGCATGCTCAGATAACCGAATTTGGTGACTGATATTCGGTCGCTATTTCGATCGGAAGTTTTGAATTTTTTTTATAAAAATTTTCCTGTAACTTAATCCTACCGACCATTTTTTTTCAACTATTACCCCATTGATTTTTAATTTCTGATATCAACAAAATACACCAATATTTTTGTTGAATAAATAGAAAACGTAAATATGATGTACTAACGATCCAAAACACCACAGTCAATATGATCAAGAAAACACATACATTAATTAACGCAAGTTTAATAATTGTTTATAAAAAAAAGTTTAATAATGTACTAATTAACAATCAAAACATAAAAATACACCACAGTCAATAAGTACTAATCAAAATATCAAAACTCATTAATCTTCCAAAGGGATGAATATGTAGAAGCGAGAACCCCCAATGTACTTAAACTTTGCCAATACACCAGTGGACAACAAATACAACTCCCTGATACCATTTGTGTCTGTTGCAAAATATGGGTGATCCTCATGGATTACTATATTCCCATTGAACAGATTTCCGCATTTGTCTTCAATAGTCACAACATGCGGTATTCCTCTTCCCCAACGACGGTAAAATGATCACAGGATTGAAATCAAATCCTGCAAATACACAAGAACAATTTAGTAATGATTAGTTTATGCCTTAACCATCATTACGTGAATCCGATCGTTATTCTTAAGTTGATACGATACTGTACCTGGTCTAAATGGATGACTGTCTCAAAACATTTAGTCGGATCCATTTTATGATAAAATGATAAGGAAAACAAGTCATATGTCTAAACTTCATCAAGTGATAATAAGAAAAGATGGAAAGATCCATGTAGCATACTAGCATGTTAAAATAGAACAAAGAAATGCAACTTCACATGCAACTTTACAGATTAGCAAACATAGTAGTTTTCAGGAAAGCAGATGCTTTTACGTCGTTTTGAAGGATGGTCATACACTACAAAAAAACAATTGTTTAGCGACCGTAAGTTTCGGTCGCTAAACCATGTAAATCGGTCGCTATTTGTTTTAGCGACCGAATCAGAGACCGATTTATGATGGTAGCTGAATACCTGGTCACTAAGGTTTTAGCTACCGAATTATTATTTCGGTCGCTAATTAGCGACCGTAAATTCGGTCGCTATATAATAATAATCGGTCGCTATTAGGTTGGTCGCATTTTTTGGGTAACCATTTTTAGATACCGATAATCGGTTGCTAATTCGGTCGCTAATTTTGGTTACTGTTAACCTATATTAGCGACGGATTTTCGGTCGCTATACATCATCTGTAAATCTTAAATAAAGTTTAGCGACCGAATTATTAGTTTCTAATTCGGTCTCGAAACTGGTTATTATTAATTTTTTTTTAATTTTAATTTTTATAACAATTTTTTTTCTGATTTTCTTTAAACGTTAAAAAAATTACTAATAAAACACACCAAATAACTTATGAAATATACAATCATAAAAAATAATAAATATATATAAAAAGAATAATAAAAAATGTCGTACAATAATCGTTTAAAGTCAAAAATATGGAGAGAAAAAATCAGTCATGATGAGGGGGAGATGGAAGAATCCAATCATCCTCAGCGTCACCACACCGACGTCCGCTAGCCGATCGTCCTCTGCGATGTGACATCGATGGTCAGCGGCGGAGAATCGGAGGAGCGGCAGCAGTGGCACAACCGCTCGAGCATCATCTTGAGCAACTGGAGTCTGGATCCTCATCTGCTCCAACACCAGCCCGCATGATGTCCGCCCTCGCTCGATGCTCGCCTGCATCATTCTTGGTGTGCCCGAGTCAATCAGGCAATCTGGTTCGCCATTTGCTTGCTCTCTCTCGCTCTTCTCCCGAACTCCGCGTTCAGCTGCGTGATGGTGTCCTGCATTTGGTGGAACTGCTCCCGAGGGGCGGTATCGGCGCAACAAGGAGCAAAGGCGTCTTGACGATGAAGCGATGAACTCGGCTCCCAGTGTCCGAGGCCATACACGTGCCCTTCTTGTTCCCGCCCCGACGACCTCCAAATAAATGGCATTATCGTCGACGGAGACAGGAGAGCAGCCATCACCATCCAAAGCCTCATCTTGTGACCGTGAGGCACGTGATATGGCATCGTCCTTCTTCTCGTTGAAGCCCGCCTACAAAGTTGAATAGATTTAGTTAAAATAATTATATCCAATATTAACAAATCATTTATAATAAATTACAAGTAAACACTAAATTATTTTTTTGCTTACAAAGATAGTTACGGGCCTTGTCGTTGACCCATGTCCCCGACTTCAACTTCTTCGTCCTCTCCACCAACTCCATAGCGATCGGGGCCCATTGTTTCGTGCTTTTTGCACAGAATAATATAATATTAAATTCATAAGAATAATTCAAAATGAAAATTAATTAATTAAATAGTATATTAAGTCAAAAGTTTAATGTATTACCAGCTCGTCGTAGTGGGCGGCGGCTGATTTAGACCCACCGGTCCAAGCACATGCGCCACCATCGAAGCTCGATTACGCCGAGGCGTGTGGCCTGATCTCCTGGAACTTCTCGGAGCCCAAGATCTGGTCCAGCTGCCTCTTGATCTCGTGGATCCACCCACCTCCCCTTATTCTGCCCCTTCCTCGGCTTATTCATCGATTCTTCATAACCAATGGAGCCTTTATGCTCAAATATGTCCCTGACGAGAGCCTCTAAAGCTAAGTCCCACCTATACTCTTTCTGCAACTTACAGTTGTTAGGAAATTCGTGTGTACATATATATAATGTAAATTTAATTTAAAAAACTTAATAAACTGTTACCTTAAACTCTAGAAACAACTGATCCCTATGGCCCAGTGGGATGGCCTTCCATGTAGGCCATGAACCATCAAACTTGCGTCGCAGGATCTTCGAGATCGAATCAGAAAGGCCCTTCGCGGCGTAAAGTGCAGAAAAAATTAGAGCATTAATAAATGTCATAATTAAATTTTAAAAACAAGTAAATAGAAATTAACGATACTTTATATATATTAAAAAATTAAATTAGCATACTCGTTATCCCCCCTGGGGATAAGAAGAATACTCCTGTCGAATGCACCATGACTCTCCTGTCCCGATGATGATGGTGGTCCTATCGTCGTAGGTGTGGATGATGAGGGTGCAGCCTGTGTCCTGACCACATGAGGATGGGTGGGGGGTGCAACTCCATCACCCTGAGGTGTCCCGTCAACAGAGGTGCTGGTAGGATGGTCTCGATCTGAAGGCTGTGGGTCGGCCGACGAAGGGACTCTCGCAGCACGACCTCCACGACGACCCCTACCTCTGGAGGAATTTGCCATCTGTGAAAAAAATGAAAATATGATTACACAACAGTGTAAATAATACAAAAATAAATTACCTAATAAGTAGAATGACATTCACACAATGAATTATGACATAAATAAATTACCTAAGTAGAATCTCCGTCACTAAATTCACCCTCAGTCTCATCAGTATCACTTGATCGGAATGTACCTTCGCTAGATGCGTCCAACTCGGATTGATCCATTAACTCTCTTTCAACTTCTTCCCCATTTCCTAAATGTCCACCGAGAATTAACAATAATGTCCAACGTAATTTGCAACGGCAGATCGTGGGGTCTTGAAAACTCATCATCTTGGTACGGAGCATCTTTTTCAGTGGTTGATTACATTATCGCTAATTATACTGCGAGCCTTTATCTTAATAACACCCAACCAGCCATGATGTCCTTCGGGATATGGCGAGTAATAAACCCGCTCTCGCTGTTGTGAAAAAAAATAAATGGGTCGTACGCCTTATTATACCTTCGAGACAGCCTAACTTGAACAATACCATAATTTTTATCTATTTTTGTCCCTACGTCAAGAGTAGGATCAAACCAATCACACTTGAAGATAATTAATTTCATCACGGGGAAACCGGTATAATCGAGTTCAAGGATGTCAGTTAGAACCCCATAGAAATCATCCTCTACATTGCCATCAGTGACTCGCACACAAACACCATAGTTACACGTCTGCATTCCTTCATTCCATGTTTTTGTGTTAAATTTATATCCATTTACAATATAAGTATTCCATGATGTAACCCATCTGTTAGGCCCCCATGCCAAATTTGTCAACAATGGATTTTGAACATTGTTTTCTGGATCTAGTACCTAAACAATCAAATATTATATTATTCTTATACATGCTATATATTTAAGGAGATAAAATGTATGCTTCAAAAAATGAAGATGCTTAACCTACATATTTACTGAACCACGTAGCAAAGTGAGAAGTAATTTCTCGATCAACCTGATCATTTGAAATGTCAGGTTGGAGATCCCTTAGAAAATTGTCGTGCATCCTACATATGGGAGATTAACAGCAGGACGATTAATAATAATAAATGTCAATTGAACTTATTAAAGACGTTGTAGAAACTTACTCTAAATATGGCGCCACCTCTTCACAATTTTGAAGGATATACAGATGAGCATCATTAATGTCACGCTGCTCCAAGAAATATCCTTTTGATTTGCCACTAAATCTGCCCGGATAGTTGAATATTGATATAGGAGGACTAGTTGAACATCCTTCGCCCGAATCAACGTTTCTAGGCATCCTTGTCCTTCTTGTGTTAACTTCGTCCGGATAGTAATAAGAGGCAAAAGTGGAAGTCTCCTCTACTAAGTATGCTTCACAAATGGAACCCTCTACTTGTGCCTTGTTATTGACTTTGTGTTTAAGGGAGTGCAGGAACCTATTAAAGATGGATACATACAAATAATTACTAGTTTTAGGGAAAGCTAAACTACTGCTCTCGTGTTCGTGAATTTCATATGTATTAAGTAAAATAGTTGATGTTGTTTACCTCTCAAATGGATACATCCAGCGGTATTGGACTGGGCCACCAACTCTTGCGTCGTAAGGTAGATGAACTGGCAGGTGTTCCATGGAATCAAAGAAACTCGGCGGGAAGATTTGCTCCAGCTTACATAACAAAACGGGTATCTTGACTTCCATATCCTTTAATTGATTCACATTTAGTGTTGTCGATGTAAGCTCCCTGAAAAAGTGGCTAAGCTCAACAAGTGGGTTCCAAATTTGCTTCGGTAATGCGTCGAACGCAATTGGAAGCAACCGTTGCATGAACACGTGGCAATCATGACTCTTCATTCCATGTAACTTTGCTTCCTTAATGTCAACACATCTACCCAGATTGGAAGCATACCCATATGGTAACTTTAGTTCTTTAACCCACTTACAGACCGCCAATTTCTGTGCTTTGCTTAGTGTATAACTTGCCTTCGGTTTGATAAGTCTGCCACGACCATCGTCTTGCAACTCAAGCTCCTTACGATTACAAATGTCAGCCAGGTCCAATCGGGCTTTATTTGTATCCTTTGTCCTCCCCTTGATGTCCATCACAGTGTCAAACACATTCAAAAACACATTCCTCTCAGTATGCATGACATCAATGTTGTGACGGAGTAGTCAAGGTCCTCCAATACGGCAACCTCCAAAATATACTTTGTTTTGTCCAATTATGGTTGACGCCATAATCAGGAATATGTTCTCCTTGGGTTTCATGGACGAGCGGTAAGTACTGTACTCTGCGCCATACATTAGGACCAATCAAACGTGGTGGAGACGGTGTTCTCTCCGCACAACGCTTCTTGAATGCATTCTTGTTCCGCCTATAAGGATGATCTTCTGGAAGGAATTGACGACGACAATCAAAATATGAGATCTTTCGACTGTTTTTAAGCGTGAATGCCTTCGATCGCTCCATACATATTGGGCATCCAAGCTTCCCCGCGGTCATCCAACCCGACATCATCCCATAAGCAGGAAAGTCGTTGATCGTCCACATTAAAGCTGCTTTCATGATGAAATTCTGCCTCAAAGATACGTCATATGTCAACACACCATCATTCCACAGCATTGTCAACTCATCTATCAGTGGCTACAAGTACACATCAATCTTACCTTTTGGATTAGACGGACCCGGAATTATGACTGTTAGGAACATAAACTCCCGCTTCATGCACATCCCTGGGAAAGATTGTACGAGTCAGGATAACCGGTCAACAAGAGTATGCTTTTCCAGACTGCCCAAAAGGATTAAATCCATCAGCAGATAACCCCAATCGGACATTGCGAGGGTCCTGCGAAAATGCCATATGAACCCTATCAAAATGCTTCCAAGCTTCTCCATCAGATGGATGACACAAGATATCTTGCTCCCTCTCATGCTCACTATGCCACCTCATGTGAGCTGCAGTGGCCATCGAAGAGTACAATCTTGTAAGTCTTGGCACGAGCGGAAAGTACCACATCTTTTTTAGCGACCTCTTCTTCTCAATGCCCATCCTAGTGGTTGTCTTATACCGATCCGCACCACAAAATCGACAACACGTTATGCTTTCCGCTGAATCATCCTTATAGTACAACATACATCCATTCGGGCAACAATCAATTTTCAAACACTCCAGACCCAAATTTTCCACGGACTTCTTAGCATGATAAAAAATTGTAGGCATCCGATTGCCTTCTGGCAACGCCTTGGACACTGACCTGCTGAGGCGATTAAAACAGCCTTCTTGCATATTGTAGTCAGATTTGATACTCAATCATTCCATGCACATCGACAACTCCGTGTACTCCTGACATCCTTCCCACAATGGAGATCATGCAGCACTCAGCATATCATAGAATCTTTGAGCTTCGGGATTCGGATTCTCCTCTATGTATTGGGAACCCATTCCACCATCTTCTCCCCCATCTTCTTCTAGTACAACACCAACCGATGGTCCAACATGATCCATTAGCATCTGCTCGTATGGATTCAATTCTTCCCTCCCGTCACCACTTCCATAGTACGAACCTTCAGCCACAATCGGGTTTAAGTCAGGAAACGTCTCACCATGGTTACTCCACCAATAGTAATCAGGCATGAAGCCCTTCTCATAAAGATCGGCTACAACTCCATCCACACTTTTGAAAGATTGACACTTGCATCTTTTGCAAGGACACCTCAATTGATCACCGCCCAGTCGTATAAATCTCTCCTGGCTAACAACAAACTCTATAAACTCACCCACTCCAACTCTATACTCTTCCCTAAGACGTTTATTCCGATCCAACCTACGATACATCCATTTTCGATTCTCCGGAATATCCATTGCTGGCAATTAAATAGCCTGACCAATCCTACAATAACACTTATATATTACGGTGCATTCCAATAACTCCATCAATCTCGTTCTTATGACAAGGTATGAACCTATCTCATTCGAGAAGAAACCTTTGTCACACTCGGCTACTAATAGTTATTCCCATATTCAAATACCTTATACTTGACAAAATTTCGGCAGCATTTCCCATCGGTCTCCAAGTTACACGACTCGAGATTTCAACAAGTATATAAGGCATTTGAACATTGAAATGACTATTGTACGAGTGTGAAAAAGGTTTTTTCCCAAACTGTCCCACTTGGACAATTCAAGATTCAATACAATGAGCATGCATACCTTGATAAGTTACGCATGCTCATTAATATTGAATCTCAAATAGGAAACTAAGGCTTTCGTAAATTAATTATTAACTCTAACAGAAAATAAAACCATTAACCTATAAATATTGCAACATTGTTGAGTTTATATAAATTGAAGCGTAAATCAATACAAACTTAGATTAAATATTGTCGCAAACATCCTATTGAGCTCCGCTCTCCACTAACAAGTAGCAGTTAATTGTCAAACACATGCATAATTTATAAATTATCAGCACACAACCAGCATCCCGCCTTTCGGACAGGATCACATCCTATTGAGCTCCGCTCTCCACTAACAAACAACACATATTGACAAACACATGCATAAACATTAAATTAATTATCAGCATACAATCAAACAAGATCACATCCTATTGAGCTCAGCTCTCCACTACCAAACAAGACGATAATTCACATAATACATTACACTGAGTGTTCAGAGAACTGACCTGGGAGAGAAAACACAACTGAGCAAGGATAAGTGGAGGAGCCGGTAGAAGAATATGACAACAAGGACCTATCGTGCATAAATGAAATTATTCATTTCAAATCAAATCACTATTCTATTATGTTAAATTGTTATACCTAAATAATTTATCTCATGAATATCTAGTGTTAAAGCATGTGCTCACGAAAAAATAATCAATGAAGCATAAAAAATAATAAGATTGGAGAGCTGAAGGTCAATTTATTTTGATTTCGACTTTTTTTAAAAAAATTATCCTTAAATCGGGCCTAACTGTTAACACAAATCGAATCAATATATTACATATCCAGTACCATAAAAAAAATGTGGATAATGCTAGAATTTCTTTCTATCAAAGAGAAGATTTTCCATGTTGTTCAATGTTCATGTTAGTAAACATGACAGTGCCCATTAAAATAGAAAATAATAGAGAGAAAACTGAAAGGTGTAATTGATTGAATGAGAAAGTTTATTACATCAAGTCATATATAAAAGTGACTTATATTATATGTAAGATAAAGCAACTGATTTGTAACTAACCACTAATTAACTATATTAATTATATGATCTAATAGTCCATCCTAGATAGACAAGATGTTAGGGTCTTAGTTAGTAGGGAAAAATTGTCATAACTCACAAATTCCATTTCTATGATTTTCTAGAATTTAAATCATAAAAATCAAGGAATATGGAAAGTTGTAGCAACTTAATGATTTGAATGAAAAACATGAAGAGAAAGGAAGGATGATCATTGATCACTAGACAAGCACAGATATCAAATTTGGAGATTTGTTTCCCTTTATGCAAAGAGTTACAAATTTTTGAAATCCAAGAGTAAAATAAAAGGGTATGGTTCGGTCAAGTGGGGAAAATAGGGGAGAAATTTTTGTTCATCAAATCATTTGGCAAGCATGAAGAGTATGATTATAGAAGCACCAATATTAAGTTTCAAGACTTAAATCAATGGGTACAAAGAGTTATGATTTTTCTACCATTTTCAAGCTTAATTCTTTTTGAACAAAATTAAGAACAAGCATGAAGCTAATCAACTCAACATCAATTGTAATGAAGAAAGGTTGGAGGAAAATTACCTCTAAGTGATGATCCTTGAGTAAGAAATCAAGACACCTTGAGAAACTAAGAGAAAAGAGAGAAATGTGTTGGATGAAAAAATGAAAATGATGAGTAACAAAAACACACATCCCTAAACTCACACACATACACTAAACACACACACATACACTAAACACACATCTCTGCACACACACACACACACACACACACAAACATCCCAAACAGACACACACACACATACACTAAACACACATCTCTGCACACACACACACACACAAACATCCCAAACAGACACACACACATACACTAAACACACATCTCTGCACACACACACACACAAACATCCCAAACAGACACACACACACAGAGCACACACACACCTACCCTATGATTACAATCCAATTGAACACACAAACTTTAGTACACAGAACACACAACAAACACACACTCACAACACACACACACACAACACAACAAACACACACACAACACCAATGTACACACAACACACAACACAAACAACAATGTAGAGAAAGACAACGAGAGAAGCAATTACCTCGGTCAGTGTGAGGGAGGGCGTTGTGGTGGTGGTGGTGTGAGCAATGTGACCAGAATGAGCCCTGAAATGAGGGGGGAAATGATAGACAGTGACATAGTGAGACAATGAGACAGAGAGATGGAGTAGAGGAGAGCTTACCTGAGCAGAGGGGAGATGACGGTGGTGACGACGACCGGAGGTGTCTTGGGGTGTTGAGGTGACCGGAGCGCGCGCCGTAGAAGAGAGAAGCAGTGGGTGGGAGAGAGAAAACGCCGGAAAAAATGAGGAAGAAGGAGGTTCTGTCGAATTTAGGGATTTCAGTTTTAGCGACCGAATTAATTCGGTCGTTAATTCGGTCGCTAATATGGTTAGTCTTAATTTGAATTTGTAATTTTAGCGACCGAAATTTAATTCAGTCGCTAACACGCGCAATTTTATTTTTTCAACGCGCCATTTAGCGACCGAATTAATATCGGTCGCAAATATAAATAAAGTTTAAAGTGTGAATTCATAAATTTAGCGACGGATTTATAAATCGGTCGCTAATATAAACACAGTTTGACCGTTGCATTTAATTCGGTCGCCATTTCGGTCGCTAACAATTCATAAATTTCTGACTTTTACTTTCCTTTGTTTAGCGACCGAAGTAGCGACCGATATCTCTGCTACGCTCTATTTCGGTCGCTATTTCGGTCGCAGAATCAACTCTAACCATTGTTTCATGTAGATCCTACAATCGGTCTCTATTTCGGTCGCAAAAAGGAACCTAAAAATTCGGTCACTATTTTCGGTCGCTAAATGACCTTTTTTTTGTAGTGATAGAGAGGACTTTTCCTACTGGAAATGCCTAGATAACCTAGTAAGGATGGTCATCAACAACTATTTCTGGAAAGATCCATTGCCTAGTGAAACAAATGAGTAGAAAACCAGAGTTGCTTTCATAATATTGTGTACAGAGCTGCTTTCTAATGTGAATAATGTTTGAATGATGACGGCACGTCATGTTCCAGGCAAATTGTGCCCCACCCTTCATTTTATCTAACCCTATACTTAATCCTTCATTATCTAAGACCTTGGCCTTAAGGCAGAATTAAAGAAAAACCTCAAACTTCAAGAATCCTTCAAGCACATCCAAAATATTGAATGAGCATGCGTGCCCTGAGAAGGTACGCATGCTCATTAATATTGAATCTCAAATAGGAAACTAAGGCTTTCGTTGCTTAATAATTAACTCTAACAGAAAATAAAACCATTGACTTATAAGGATTGCAGCATACTTCAACAAATATATATTGAAGCATATTTCAATACATACTTAGATAAAATATAGTAGCAAACATCCTATTGAGCTCCGCTCTCCACTAACAAGTAACACATAATTGTCAAACACATGCATAACTTCTAAATTAGCAACACACAACAAGCATCCCTCCTTTTTGACAGGATCACATCCTATTGAGCTCTGTTTTCCACTAATAGCAATCAAGGCATAGAATTGACACATCCATCCTATTGAGCTCTGCTCTCCACTAACAAACAACATATAAAGTTTACAACCACATGCATCAATTTTAATCTACCAGCACACAACCAGTATCCTATTGAGCTCAGCTCTCCACTAACAAACAACATATTTAATTGCAACCACATGCATCATTTCTAATCTACCAGCACACAACCAGAATCCTATTGAGCTCAGCTCTTCACTAACAATCAACAAATCAATTCAAAGTCTTCAAGCACCACTAGCAACAAAGAAAAAGATAGAGTATTTGACCTACCTCAACTCCAAGCAAATAGTGAAAACGGGTGACGACTAGAGCGGTTGTCAATCGACAAAGAAAACTGTAAGAAAAAATAATAACATCATCAAAGGCTCTTGTGATAAAAGTATAAACTTGGAAATCATTAACCTACTTGCACACTTGCCACTCATGAAAGTATAAACAAAACATTTTCATTACATATCAGATATCTACCCATGGTTGTACATGCTAATATAATGGGAAGTAATATCTACTAGCTAAGCTTAGGAAAATGTAAGAGCTAAGCTATTATTGAAAAATACTAATTTCATTCATCATATTTCTTCTCTATTATTCATTCATCAAATATCTACATATATATAGCACCCTGAGCATAACAGAAAACAAGCATAATCAAGAAGTTCAAATATGCAACTGAATCTAATAACAAATGCAAAACAGAATTGGTGACTAGTGTAGTGACTCATCATAACAAAAAACCTGCAAAACCAGCAAACAGAGCCTGTAAACCGAATCAAAGCTGCAAAAAGATAGACGTGAGTGAGAGAGAATGAGAGAAGGAGAGGGAGAGGGAGACGTGAGTGAGAGAGAGAAGGAGAGAAGGCGAGGGAGAGAGAGACGCGAGTGAGAGAGAGAAGGAGAGGGAGAGAGAGACGTATGCTTACCGTGTGGAGGCGGTAGTGGCCGGAGAGGAGCTGGAGGAGGTGGTGGCCGGAGCTCGCGAGTGAGGAAGAAGGAGAGAAACGGTGAGAGAGAAGGAGAGATTCGGGTGAGTGACGAAGAAAGGGGCTGCACTGGTTTTAGGGATTTCATTTTTAGCGACCGAATTATTCGGTCGCTAAATCGGTCTCTAAATGGGTTAATTTGAAATTTGAATTCATAAATTTAGCGACCGATTTAAAATCTGGTTGCTAACACGCTCGATTTTAATTTTTTTGCGCGCCGTTTAGCGACCGATTTAATATCGGTCGCAAAGATAGATAAAATTTAACCGTTGCATTTAACTCGGTCGCCATTTCGGTCGTTAAAAAGTCGGTAATTTTTGGCTTTTACTTTCCTTTATTTTGCGACTGAAATAGAGACCGATAACTCTGCTACGCTTTATTTCGGTCGCTATTTCGGTGGCAGTATCAACTCTAATCACTGTTTGATTTAGATCCTACAATCGGTCGCAAACAAGAACCAACAAATTCGGTCACTATTTTCGGTCGCTAAATGACCTTTTTTTTTGTAGTGACTCTTGACTGATTTGGGCTCAGTATTGTGATCAATATTGGAACTTGAAGCTGCCAGGAGGACTTTGGGCTTGAAGATGCCAGCTTTGCTTCTTGTTCTCATGGGGTGCAGATTTGTGACTGCATCAGCTTGTGGATGAGCAGAAGTTTCTGGACCAATAGGCACAATAGGAGGAGTTGGAATGTGTGAGACACTGATGTCTGGATCAGTATGCACATCAGAATGAAGCACTGAGTTCTGCGGTGCATTGAAGCTTTGTTGTGGTGGACTGATTTCAGGTGCTACAGACCTTTCCATAACATGTTCAGTAAACTCAGATGAAGATGATGGTGTGGTAGCAGTATCATGTGATTGAGCCAAAGGAGTGGACAAAGGTGTAAATCTGTTAGTACAAGGCAAAGTAGGAATAGAAGGTACACGCATAAGGGGAGAGGGAGAAGCAAACACATTAGTGGAAGCAAAGTTAGGATTGCATTTAAAAGGAAAAACATGTTCATCAAACTGTACATGCCTGGAAATATACAATCTTCTTGTGTTAGCTAAGCAAAGATAGCCTTTATGAGCAACACTATATCCAAGAAAAACACATTGTTGGCTTCTATATTGAAACTTATTTTTGTTATAAGGCCTCAAGTATGGAAAACAACTGCAAGCAAAGACTCTTAACAGGGAGTAATCAGGAGTAATGTGAAATAAGGTTTCTAAGGGATTAGCATTGTTAAGAGTAGGAGTGGGTAATCTATTAATGATATATACAGCAGTTTGGAATGCATCACCCCAGTATTTTAGTGGCATTGAGGCATTTGAAAGGAGAGCAAGTCCAAGTTCAGTGATATGCATATGTTTACTTTCGGCTATACCATTTTGCTCATGTGTGTAAGGGCAACTAAACCGATGGACAATGCCCTGTGAACTGAGGTACTTAGTGATTGCGGCATACTCCTTGCCACCATCACTCTGAAAGGCCTTTATCTTCGTGCCAAGTTGGTTTTCAACTAGGGTTTTGAAGTGCATAAAACAATTAAAGGTTTGGGATTTGTTCTGTAGTAAGTAAATCCAGGTGTACTTGGAGTAGGCATCAATGAAATGTAGGTAATACCTGCTGCCAGTGGTTGATGGCATTGGAGCCGGACCCCAAATGTCTGAGTATATCAGTTAAAGGGACTGATTATACACAGTGGATGAAATAGAGAAAGGAAGCTTATGTGACTTGCCTAAGCAACAAGCAGTGCACAAATTGGGTATTTTATTGCTATCAAAAGGAATTTTACACAGTTTGAGGACATTGCAAACAGTTTTAGAGTGAGCATGGCCTAATCTTGCATGCCACAAGTTGTATACATCATTAACAGCTACATTATTACAACTATGATTGGAATGACTAAGCTTATTACACTTGGAGAGAGAAGTAGTAGGTTGTAGACGAAAGTTGTCAAAAGCATACAAGCCATTTTTAAGCTTGCCTTCCAGTAGAATTTGATGAGTATCCTGAGATTTGACATGGCAGAAATCAGCATGAAATTCAAAATAAACTCGGTTATCTCTTGCAAATTGAGAAACACTTAACAAATTTTTGGAAACACTAGGAACATGCAACAGGTTATTTAAGAACAAAGGTTTTGATTGACTTAGGTGGAAAAAGGAGAGAGTTACCAGTGTGGTGGATATGAGTGGTATCTCCATTGGCCATCTTGATCCTGCCATCACCATTGTACACTGATTTACTGAACATGTTTGTTGAGTCTGGAGTGATGTGGTTTGTAGCCCTTGAATCCAGGCTGGATCAAAGACAGTTTCTGGAACTGCCATAAGTACAGATATGGAGGGATCTGTATTTGTAACTTGTTCTGATATCACGACTCTACCATCATGGTTTAAATATTCAGGATAAACTGGAGGTGGCAGGAATCTTCCATGAGATTTTAACCACTTGAGAATGTTCCTTCTGGCTGCATTAGGTCTTCCAACTACATTGACATACTCCATAATTACGACCATGTTGCTCGTTAAATTAGGTTGCTTGGGTGCAGAAACGCCTTGATCTCGAGAACGTTGGAATCTAGAAATATTTATGCGCAGTTTGTACGTGCCAATCCACGGATCCCGGAGATGATCCTCGAGAATTTTAAGGTTGTGTACGTGCAAGAAACTGACAAAACCGAACCTTTTGCCTAGTTTGTCTCTTTTAGAAGGGATGTGGACATCCACCACCTTACCAAACTTTAGGAATAGACCCCAAAGATCTGCCTCTCTACAATCTTCTGGAAAGTTTGAGACGAAAAAGGATGTAGTTCCGACTTGAAGGATCCGAATAGAGAAGTCGATCCAAGTTGGGTCTCAAGTTATCAAAACGTAAATTTTGGCTGGTAGGGAAGAAGCGGTTTGATCTCTCCCTCATCTGGTTTTTCCTCTCAGGCATATTTCATTGTATTTATCATATAATAAACGTGCTTCAATTGTGAATGCCCGTAGGGATATAAGTCCTTGATTGCTTGGTATTCTTAGTTCATACACAGTTCAAACGTTGCTTTTGTGATTGAAAGCTAACTTGCAAGTGTATATCATAAGATTATAGCTTTACTTGTTGTCATATTTTTTCTAATTTAATGGACTGTTATATGCTTGCAATCTGTTTTAAATTATTCTTGAGTATTGGACTCATTTTGTTCTCCTTATATATATATATATATATATATATATATATATATATATTTCTTAAGCTAGTGGAAATGACTCAAGTTCCCACTAGTGCAATAAGTGCTTTTTACGTCAGTTAAAATTGATTTTTTATGTTAGAATACTGACTGACGTAAATACAGCTGACGTTAAAAGTTAAACTTTTAACGTCAGTTGAGAACTGACGTTAAATATAACACTATTAACGTCGGTTCTTTAACAAAACTGACGTTAATTTTGTTAAAACTAACGTCAATTGTTATCAAGAACTGACGATAAAGGTCTTAATTTTAACGTCAGTTGTAATAAACAACTGACGTTAATAGTGTACTGTATATTTTATAAAATACTATTAACGTCAGTTGTATGATAAAACTGACGTTAATAGTATTTTTTTTTAAATTCAGTTTTAAAATATCACTCCCCACCCATCCCCGCATTCAAGAAATATCCCAAGAATACGTAATAGCACACACATTACAGAATTGCAAAGGAAAAATGGAACAATGATCCATATGTATGCCTGTTCAGAAACAATATATATTTATTAACATAGGTTATAACTCAAAATAAATACATAAATATAAATAAAAATAAATGTATACTAAGTTTAAACTACCTATATCAATATCCCTTCGTGATGATCATCACGAGTGGCATGTACATCGTCCACCTGTGTCTCCTCGATTATAGTAGGCATGTTTGTTGAAAAACAAGGAGTCTCGGGAATATCAAGATTTGAATCTTCATTTTCATCACTACCATTATACATGCTTTTTCCTTGGAGAACCACGGACAACCTTTTGTTAGAAGGATCAGTGATGTAGAACACTTGTTTTGCTTGGGAAGTCATTATGAAAGGCTCATTTATATGACCTAACTTGTTGAGGTCTACCAATGTGAACCCCAATTCGTCGGTTTGTACACCACCGTTACTATCAACCCACTTACATTTAAATACCGGCACCATAAGCTTAGTGTAATCGAGCACCCAAATATCTTCAATATATCCAAAGTATGGTCTCGGTGCTGTAACGGGTTTTGTGTCCTTTGCACTAGAGAAGTGCATTGCTTCGGCCCCGATTATAACCCCACTATTTTGCATGATACTCTTGTTATCTTGTTCCTTTGTATAAAAGGAAAAGTTATTTATGTCGTATCCGCTCCAACATATGACGTTGAAGTTAGGCCCACGTGCTAGCCATTTTACGTCATCAGAAGCAGTATTACCATCCTTAAGCATTTCTTCCTTGAACCATGGTAAGAAAGTCTTGTTATGCTTGTTCAACAACCACCTTTCGCTCATTCGAGGGTTTTCTTGATTGACTTTTCTTTTATGTTCAAATAAGAAAGGCTGAACACATTCGATGTTGTTCAATACATACAAATGTGCTTGAAGCACTTCCTCCCGATCCTTCCTATTAATTCTTAAGCCATGTGTACCCTTACCTTGACATCTGATCTCATCATGCCGAGGCTTAGGAAGCCCTATAGGATCCGTGTTATGAAGGTAGTCCGAACAAAACTCAATGGCTTCTTCTGCAACATACCTTTGAACAATAGATGCTTCCGGACGATGAGGATTCTTCACGTACCCTTTCAAGATCTTCATGTAGCGCTCAACTAGGTACATCCATCTCAGAAAAACCGGCCCACATAATCTAATCTCCCTCATCAGATGAACAATTAAGTGAACCACTATGTCGAAAAAGGAAGGAGGAAAATACATCTCCAATTGGCACAAGATTGTAGCAGCCTCAACTTCCAAGTCATCCAACATACGGGGGTCAACGACTTTGCTACATATAGAATTGAAGAATGAGCACAACCGAGTAATGGCATGTCTCACATTTTTTGTAGCAATACCACGAATAGCAACGGGCAGAAGTTGTTGCATCAAGATGTGACAATCATGAGACTTCAAGCCAACCAATTTAAGATCACTAGAGACAAGCCTCTTCATATTTGAAGAGTAACCATGTGGAACTTTGATGCCCTGAAGACACCCGCAGAAACTTTGTCTCTTTTTTTTTGACAAAGTATGACATGCTGGCGGCAAATAAGTCCGCTTACCATCCTCAACAACTGGAGCTAACTGCTCTCGTATACCCATAGCAACGAGGTCGATACGAGCATTCACACCATCCTTTGTCTTGCCCTGAATGTTGAGAAGCGTCCCGATCATACTATCACACGCATTTTTCTCCACATGCATCACATCAATGCAGTGTCTGACATCAAGCTTGCGCCAGTATGGAAGATCAAAGAATATCGACCTCTTCTTCCATATGTTTTTCTCAGCAGCTTTACCTTTCTTTTTGGACTTGCCGAATATAACATCGATGTCCTTTACCCTCTAATAAACCTGCTCTCCAATTAAGGCCGTCGGCGCTTCTTCTGTCTCTTGGCATCCATTAAAAACTTTTTTCATCTTACGATATGGGTGATCACGTCTAAGAAATCTCCGATGCCCAAGGTAAACCGTCTTCTTTCCATTATGCAACTGAGTGTAGCAAGTGACTTCTTCACATATAGGGCATGCTTTATGCCCCTTGACACTGTACCCGGACAAGTTACCGTATGCTGAAAAGTCGTTGATGGTGCAAAATAACATGGCACGAAGCTTGAAAGTCTCATGAGAATACCCATCAACTACATCAACACCTTCCACCCACAGCGTTTTCAAGTCTTCAATCAAGCACTAGTGGAAAATATACATTAGACGGTAAAGGTTTACGTCAGTTAACCAAAAGCTAGACGTTAAAAAGGAGGCGGTGGCAGTTTTGTAAATATCAGGCTTCATTAATTCAATTTTAACGTCAGTTGTTTTAATGACTGACGTTAAAAGTGAAGTGACTCACTTTTAACGTCAGTTCAATAAAGAACTGACGTTAAAAGTGAACATTTTAACGTCAGTTCGATAAAGAACTGACGTTATAAGTAAGTCTCTTCACTTTTAACGTCAGTCCCTACATCAACAGACGTTAAAAATTATTTTAATAATTTTTTTTATCTACTATACGATTCCTTCCGCATTGCCTTCCTCAAAGTTTCAGTTTCACATCAATTGCTTTGATGTTTTGTGTTTCTGTTTTGAAAACTAAAATATATGTGCGAAGTATAAGTTGAATCAATAACCCAAACCGGATCTCATTCATGAAGTGTAATACAGACTGATCGATACAGAAGATTGAAAGGGTTTAAAATCCTATAAAAAGTTACATTGAAAGGGTTTAAAATCCTAAACATTAAAGCTACATCCCATCAGAGAGTTTTATGAAATATGCCAAAGGGAAAACTATATATACTCCGAAGACCTCAAAAAACTGGGGGGCATGAGAGAGCTCAAGAGAGAGGCAAAAACAGGTGCACCAGATCCGTTTCAAGCAAAGGCAGTGGTTCCAGAGACTTCCAAGACGGTCACTTGCTGTCAAAGCTGAGGTTTTGGAACTGTGACCCCCGAGCACCGATTAGCCCTCCAAAGAATGATTCTCCTGAAGGTGATAAGGTGAGCAACTCACACAATGTAATTTACTCAGACTTATCACCCATGCAATGTAATTTACTCAAACTCAGAAGTTGTTTGACCATTAAGACAAAGATCTTTGAGTCTAGGAATAGGAAGAAAGAGTGATGAAGTTAATCTCCACGGCAGAGCCATATTGTGAAGCAGAAAATTAAAAGGATGGAAGGAAGCTATTTATAGGAGCAGGGGATGAAGTTACTAAGCTATTCTGATTTTGTTGAAAACTTACCTATAAACTTAATTCTCATTAAGAGGATTGAGTTACAAGGTGCATGGGTAAGTAGCATAGTACAGTCAAAGGAATGAATGTTTTTGCAGATATCTATACACTTTTAACGCCGCTTTTTAAAAAAGCGACGTTAAAAGTGTTTTTAATAAAAAATATTAATTGTTAACGCCGTGGTTTTTATACAATTGACGTTAAAAGTTTGATTTTTACTTGATTAAATAAATAGCTGACGTAAATAATCCTATATATTATACACGTGCGAGAATGAATATTGGAAATAATGTAATTAATATTCGGGAACTTGGCGAGTCATCAAATAAGTTGACGTTAAAAATGAGGTGGTGGGTAAACTATTTGCGTCGGTTCTATAAATAATTGACGTAAATAATTATGAAACTCATTTCATTGGTTGTCATGTCCCTGTTGTCCCTCTTAACGCAGATCACTCCATATAGTGCTGCAGTTTATTTCTAAACCTTTTTTATACAAGTTTATTTTTAATTTTTATTAATTAGCTTGAATTAGTAAACAAATTATTGTGCAAATTAAAATAAATAAACACTTAACATAAAACAAGTTATATGTATAATCAAATCGTATGACATTGAAGCGATTCATAAGTTAAAATTACATGATTAAAAGATAAAAAATTTCTGCAACATAGCCCTAAAATATAAAAAAGTTTCTGCATCAACATCATTTTCTTCTCGATCCCGGCATCGAAACTCCAATGCATGCATCACCTCCCTCACTTGAATTCCAAGATGCAAAGTAAATCCTCAGTCACTAGCAGTGAAAGCAAAGTGAAATGGATCTTTGCATCTTTCTTCTTCAGTGGAGTTCCTTGATGCATCATCTTGAATCCACAATCACTTACTTCCAAAGCAAAGTGAAAGGGATGACGGGGATGAAATAAAGTGAGAGAATCACATTACGTGATTCACCCAACCTTAATATCCATGCAATGTAATTTACTCAAACTCAGAAGTTGTTTGACCATTAAGACAAAGACCTTTGAGTCTAGGAATAGGAAGAAAGAGTGATGAAGTTAATCTCCACAAAGAGAGCCATATTGTGAAGCGAGAAAATTAATTAAAAGGAGATGGAAGCTAGGAAGCTATTTATAGGAGCAATGGATGAAGTTACTAAGTTATTCTGATTTTCTTGAAAACTTATCTATAAACTTAATGCTCATTAAGAGGATTAGGTACAAAGGTGAATGGGTAAGTAGCACAAAGTAGTCAAGGGAATGAATGTTTCTGCAGAAACTAATAAACCTTTAACGTCCGTTGTGTAATACAACTGACGTAAGAAGTTGTGAGTGTTTTTAACGTCAGTTTCTTAATACAACTTACGTTAAATATATGACATTTAACGTCAGTTATTACTAACAACTGACGTAATAAGTTTGAGAGTTTTTAACGTCAGTTTATTAAGACAACTGACGTTAAATATATGATCTTCAACGTCAGGTTTTACCAAAAACTGACGTAAAATGTTGTTTTATTTTAATTATAACGTTTACCCCCGCGCGCCTTCTCCACTTCTCTACGTCTTTTCTCTTTTCATCACGCTCAACCCTCACTCTCGCTCTCACTCTGTCCTAATCGCGCGCTCATCTTCACCGCAACCACCGCGAGGGCTTCTTCGCCACCACCGTGAGGTACACTCTTAACCTCTAACTCTGTCTTTCCCGCTCCTTCTTTGCAATAACTTGACATCTCTCTTTCCCCTGGCCTTCTCGCGCACTAACTCTCCTTGTCCCTCTGCTCTCAGTAACCACATCGAACGTTGGCCACCACTTGAGCTTCCCCCACACCACCACGCGAGCGCCTATTTCTGGTGAGTCTTTAATTAGGGCACATTTTTTTATTCACGGTTTTGAGTGCATGCATGTTGCTCTGCTGGTTTGAAACTGTAGTCTCAGTAGTTGAAACTTGAAACTGTGAGTTTGAGTTGTTTGGAATGTCTCTATTTTTGGTTTTGAGTGTATGTTGAAACTGTAGTCTCAGTAGTTGTAACTTTAAACCGTGAGTCTGAGTTGTTTGGAATGTCTCTATTTTTGGTTTTGAGTGCATGTTGCTCTGCTGGTTGATCTGTCACGGCCGTGATGCTCATCACGGCTAGGCCGTGATCAGTTCTGCCTATGAGGGTCTGGTTCAGTTGACACGTTACGGCCGTGATGCCGTGACCAGTGCTTGGCAATCTTCAAAAACTATAGTTTTCAATCTCCCGTATTGTCCTTATATTGGATATATAGATGTTTTGTATATCTACAGGACCTATCTAGTTATTTTTATTTATACTTCTGTATTTATTTTGAGTTATAACCTATGTTAATATATATATATTGTTTCTGAACAGGCATACATATGGATCAGTCGGATAACCCACATGCACGGGAGGACACTGTGGGGGTTTCGCAGGACCCGATCACGCCTACGCCTGCTGATTCTAGTGTAAGTTTACATGCATGTTATATACTATCTTTAGTCCTTCTTGTTAATGTAAGTTTATAATGTTACAACCCTCTATTTTATCATTTTTTTTGTCCATACAGACATCACAGGCTCATAGGAAACGGGGTAGAGGAGCCACCTCGTTGAAGAAACTAAAGAAGGACAGGCAGAGCGGACAGAAGCTTGAGGTGTCCTTCGATGCTAATCTAAATGCCCAGGGACCCCGTGCTAAAGAATTTAATAAGTGGGTGTTTCTACAAGCGAAGCAGCACGTAAGCATCAACTACAACCACTGGAATGACGTTCCACAGAACGTTAAGGATAAGATTTGGGAGGCTATCACGGTATTTTACCTTTACATTCGTTTGATTTACATTATTAGATAATTATCCGAGTTATAATCCATCCAGTTGTTATATATGTATCTAATGTGTAGGTAGCTTGGACTGTGCCAAATGACGAGGATCATCGTCATAAATGTATAAAAATGGCATCAAAGCGTTGGAATGGGTTCAAGCATGATCTTACCAGGTACTATCTATCTAGGAAGAAGCAGCTTGATAAAATGTTCTCGGATTATCCCTAGATTGATCAGGATACTTGGGATATGTTTGCCAGGAGTCGACAGGATGAAGAATTTTAGGTTGGTTGATTAAGTTAATTTTGTATGCTTATTATAGATCATTTAACTATATTTAATTATGTGTTTTTGTTTGAATAGGCTAAGGCAAATAAGGGTCGCGAGAATCAGGCGAAGAACGTCCACCGCCACACCATGTCTCGGGGTGGGTACCATACTCGGATCCAAAGAGATGATGGCGGATAGGTTGAGGGCGAAGCAGGAAGAGCACTCTGCTAGGATTGAAAGAGGAGAGGTGCCTGAGGGCACACCATCAAGTCCTCCGTCGGACATCGACCGCGAGGATGTCTGGTTAGCCGGCCGCATGACAAAGGCGGGATCTTTTAAAGCTGATGCCACTCGTGAAGTGGCAGATAAGATTGTAAGTAAATAATTAACTTGATTTCAATTGATATTTGTATAGATATTTGCAACACTTTTCACTTGCACGTTTTTTCATTTTTTTTCATTGTAGATGGATCTTAAAGCAAAATCCTCCCAGGGCGCATTCATCCCTTCTCGACGGACGGCGGGGCGTCTTGATGACTCGCTCTAGGCAAGAAAGACCATCCTGGTCGGGTTCTCGGTGTTCCCGGGAACGTGACCATCAAACAATATTATGGCAAGTCTGCTTCACGAAAGCGGGTGGTCAATGAAGCATCAATTTTGGCTGACATTACTCAAGACCTCTCATGACCAACCCGGATATTACAACACATCCGATGCAAGGCTTAATAGCCAACCTGGAATTCAAGCAGCGCTTGCAGAGAGCTTTCCTCCGTCGGTACATCCCAGGACACCGCAAGGCTTGCCAACGCTTCACATGTGAGCACAAAAGAGAGTTTTAGTAGGGCACATGTGGAGGACGATGAGTTGGCAGCTAGGGAGCGGGAGTTGGAAGTCCAGCGCCATGAGCATGAGTTGGAAATGAAAAGGCGTGAGCTTGAGTTGGACTCCAAACGACGTGAGCTCGAAATGTTAGCAAAGGTATTTATTCATTATTAATGTCCAAAATAGTCAAATAATTGCTTGTGTTTTTTTTAATTATCAAAAACTTATATATTTTATTTTTCCTAAACTGAAGGCCAAGTCGACGTCGGTGTCGGTGTCGCTGTCACCTATCACTCGGTTGTTCTCACTTGGTGAGGAGTATGCGTGGGAGATTGTGGCATGTCCATTGGAGCCCGATGGATGGGTGGCACACCCAAATCAAGAGAGGATCTTTTCCTTCGTTGGTGACGATCTCGAACGCTGCGTAAATAACGTCTGGATGAACAGCAATGTCATCAGTCTCTGGTGCACGTAAGTTAATTTTAATTTTATAACTTATTTATTTTTGGTATTTTTCCATTTAATAATTTATTTTAATTTCAATATATATATATATTATGTAATTAACATCCACACCCTTTTCATATCTTAGGTATCTCCATCGTCTTCAGCTTGATAAGGGCGTTGCATCAGTTTACGGTTTCTTAGATCCGTCAATCCTTCTGCCCGAGTTCTTTGCTGGCGATGCATTGAGTAAATACATAGGGAAGGTGTTGGGAGACAATCCGAAAGAATTATATCTGGCTCCCTACTGTATGGATGACCATTGACAGTTGTTGGTACTTCACCCGTCTAGGCATACTGTCATATTCTTCTGCTCTCTCCACCATGATCCGCCACCGAAGGTGGTGGAAGCTGTAAATATGTAAGTAACTAATCTTAAATTTAATTTAAGTTTTAATATCAGTTGTTTTTAGTTTATTACACACATGATAAATGAGTTTGTTAATTGATCGACATGATTATTTGTTTATGATAGCGCTGGGCGAGTAGCATAAGTTGCGCCAACGGGAGAAGTAGGACTTCTAAGGCTAAAGCAAATCATGTATGGAACATCCTCAAGGTTTGGTAGTTTATTTATCAAATAATTATTATTATAATTACTAATTTATGTGTATATTCAACTGACGTTGAAATTAATTTTGTTGGTAGTCTCGATTTCAACCTGACAGTTGGTCGTGCGGCTATTATGTGATGCTTCATATGCTGAACATAGTCTCTGTATCTATTACGGATGGATGGAAGAAGGTAATATTTAAACAACTTGTTAAATTATATATTATAGTTTTGAAGATGACTTGCATTGATGTTATTGTTATTATTTGAACGTGTCTAGGCATTTATCGACCAATCGCCTATTCAAGAAGATGAGTTAAGAGACTTGAGGATGCGCTTCGCTGAATTCTTCTTCAAGTATGCGGCTGAGAAAGGAATTGACAACATACCTCCGCACTACTTAGATAAATAGTTTTTTTGTTAGACTTTAGAAACTAATTAATAACATGTATATATATATATCCTTAGATAGTTTTGTTTTTTAGACATTGGAACTAAAATTTATTTATATATATACATGGGTTTTGGTTTTAAGTCCCCCATTGTTCAATTTTCCTTTGCAATTCTGTAATGTGTGTGATATTCTGTATTACTGGGACTGAATGCAGGGATAGCTGAGAGGAGTGATATTTTAAAACTGAATTTAAAAAAATATTAACGCTCGGTTGTATCAAACAACTGACGTTAATAGTATTTTATAAAATATACAGTACTCTATTAACGTCAGTTGTTTATTACAACTGACGTTAAAATTAAACCTTTAACGTCAGTTCTTTAAAACAACTGACGTTAGTTTTAACAAAATCAACGTCCGTTGTATTAAAGAACTGACGTTAATAGTTTTAGTTTAACGTTGGTTTTGTTAAGGAACTGACATTAATAGTGTTATATTTAACGTCAGTTCTCAACTGATGTTAAAATATTAACTATTAACGTCAGCTGTATTTACGTCAGTCAGTATTCTGACGTAAAAAATCAATTTTAACTGACGTAAAAAGCACTTATTGCACTAGTGAAGGGACCTAGATAAACATCTAAGTCATTTCCCGGTTGCTTTGGGTTCGAAATCATCATAGACAACATCATGTATTTGCGCTTCATGCACAACCAAGGGGGCATGTTGTAAATTACCAACAAAACAAGCCATGAACTATGAATACTACTCATGTTACCATAAGGATTCATTCCATCCGTAGCAAGTCCAAGCCTTAGGTTTCTTGGCTCATCGGCGAAATCCGGAAACATAGTATCGATATTCTTCCATTGAATAGAATCAGCGGGATGATGAACCTTTCCATCACGTTTCCTCTCATCATTATGCCATCTAAGATTCTTCGCATCTTTCGCATTGGCAAACAATCGCTTGAACCTTGGAATTATTGGAAGATACCACAACACCTTCGCAGGAGGACCCTTTTTTCTCACATCATCAAGATCATCATCATCATCACCACCCTTCACTTTGTATCGTGATAACCCACATTTGGGGCAATCGTGATTGTCTTCATGAACACCGGTGTACAATATGCAATCATTGGGGCATGCGTGTATCTTCTTATACTCCATACCCATAGGACACAATACCTTCTTGGCCTCATAGTTACGGTCAGGCAATGTGTTGTCCTCCGGAAGTAAGTCTTTCAACACTTCAAGCAATTTCGTGAAGCTTTTATCGATCCAACCATTTCTCGCCTTCACACAAACAATTTTAGCACCGCCGATAACCGTGTATGAGTAGTACACCCTGGATATAAAGGCTTATCCGCATCACCGCACAACCTATCATACACATGAGCTCGATGAAAATATTATTGTCCAATATCACGGATCATGTCCTCTACTCGATCATCCTCCATATCTACGTCAACGTCCTCACTTTGGGAGACACTCGCCGTATTACTACTCAACAACATATCACCATGCCATATCCATCTTGTATAACTCAAGCAAATCCTTTCACAAATCAAATGAGTACGTATATCCTTCACCGTACATTTCCTCGTATTCAAACACTTGACACAAGGACAACAGAACATTCCATTACTATTAGGAACATTCCTTTGAGCAAATTCTATAAATTCTCCCACCCCCTTCAAATACTAAGCACTAGTACGCTTACAAACCATCCAACTACGATCCATAACTAGATAGGTCTTGTAGATATACAAAACATATATCCAATATAAGGACAATACGGGAGATTGAAAACTATAGTTTTTAAAGATTAATTGCCAAGCACTAGTCACGGCCTGGCAGTGATGTCCATCACGGCCGTAACGTGCCAACTGAACAGACCATGCCATCACAGGCAGAACTGATCACGGCCTAGCCGTGATTAGCATCACGGCCGTGACAGATCAACCAGTAGAGCAACATGCACTCAAAACTAAAAACAGAGACGTACATTCCAAACAACTCAAACTCACGGTTTCAAGTTTAAACTACCGAGACTACAGTTTCAACATACACTCAAAACCAAAAATACAAAAATGTGCCCTAAATACTCACCAGAAATAGGTGCTCGCGTGGTGGTGGGGAGGGGAGCTCGAGTGGTGGCCAACGTTCGATGTGGTTACTGAGAGCAGAGGGACAAGGAGAGTCAGTGTGCGGGAAGGGGAAAGAGAGATGTACGTCAAGTTATTGCAAAGCATGAATGGAAAGACAGAGTTAGGGTTAATAGTGTACCTCACGGTGGTGGCGAAGAAGCCCTCGCGGTGGTTGCGATGGAGATGAGCTCGCGATTAGGGTTCTGTGCTGGGTGAGAGTGAGAGTGAGGGTTGAGAGTGATTTAGGGTTGAGCGTGATGAAAAGAGAAAAGAGACGTACGTACAGAGCGAAGTGCAGAAGGCGCGCGGGTGTAAACGTTATATAAAACAACATTTAACGTCAGTTGTATTAAACAACTAACGTTACAATTAATTTTTTAATGTTAGTTTTATTAAGAAACTGACGTTAAATATTAATATTTTTTTAAAAAAAACACTTTTACGTCAGTTATTGAATACAACTGACGTTAAAAGTGTTGTGTAAAAATCATTCTCTATATAAAGTAACATTCTTCTGTATCAGTCTGTAATACTGCCTCTTCTTTTCCTCTATATTTTTATTCCTTCACAAAATGGCTCTGAGACCTGTGTTAATTGAGTGACAACAGGGCATTTCAGATAGGGATATAGAATTATTTACGTCAGCTATTTATTTAACTGAAGTAAAAATCACACTTTTAACGTCAATTGTATAAACAACAGACGTTAAAAATAAATATTTTTTATTTTAAAAACACTTTTAACTTCAGTTTTATTCAACAACTGACGTTAACAGTGTATAAGTTTCTGCAAAAACATTCATTCATTTGACTACTCTGCTACTTACCCATTGACCTGTGTTAAGAGTGACAACAGGGCATTTCAGATAAGGATATAGGATTATTTACGTCAGCTGTTTATTTAACTGAAGTAAAAAATCACACTTTTAACGTCAGTTGTATAAACAACAGACGTTAAAAATAAATATTTTTTATTTTAAAAACACTTTTAACGTCAGTTTTATTCAACAACTAACGTTAAAATTGTATAAGTTTCTGCAAAAACATTCATTTCTTTGACTACTCTGCTCTGCTACTTAATTACCCATTACTGCTGTGCTACTTACCCATGCACATTGTAACCTATAATCCTCTTTATGAGCACTAAGTTTATACCTAGACTTGGTCTATTTCTTCCTATTCCTTCGGGCGTTTTCTTTTCTGCACGTTTATAATATATGACTGCCAACTCCCAATGCACCTTGGAATCTAATGCTCTTAATGATCAATTTAATTTTTTAGCAACTTACGACGCCTTGTAACTTCATCCCCTACTCCTATAAATAGCTTCCTTCCTTCCTTCCTTTAATTTTTCTGCTTCACAATATGGCTCTGCCATGGAGATTAACTTCATCACTCTTTCTTCCTATACCTAGACTTAAAGGTCTCTGTCTTAATGGTCAAACAACTTCTGAGGTTGTGTAAATCGCATTACATGGGTGATAAGGGTGTGTAAATCGCATTATGTGAATTGCACACACTATCATCCTTCTGGAGAATCAGCAGCTACAGTTCCAAAACCTCAACTTTGGAACCAAGTGACTGTTCCAAGAATATTGCTGAAACAGATCGAGTGCACCCTTCACTCTGCTTTGGCTCCAAATTGACTGTGGATTCAGATGGAGCATCAAGGACTTCAAGTAAGGGAGGAGATGCATTCAATATTGGAGTTTCTGAGGACAGGACTGAGAAGAAAATGATGTTGAAGCAGAAACTTTTTTATATTTTAGTGCTATCTTGCGGAAATTTTTTATCTTTTAATCATGTAATTGTAACTTATGAATCGCTTCAATGAGATACGATTTGATTATACATATATAACTTGTTTTATGTTAAGTGTTTATTTATTTTAATTTACACAATAATTTGTTTACTAATTCAAGCTAATTAATTAAGATTAAAAATAAACATTTTAAAAAAAAGATTAGAAATAAACTGCACTATATATGGAGTGATGATCTGCGTTAAGAGTGACAACAGGGAGATGACAACGAAAGAAAGATAGGAATGAGTTGATTATTTACGTCAGTTATTTATTTAACTGAAGTAAAAAATCACACTTCTAACGTCAGTTTTATAAACAACTGACGTTAAAAGTGTTAATAATTCTTGCAAAACACTTTTAATGTCAGTTCATTAAACAACTGACGCAAATAGTGATTTAATATTTACAAAACTGCCACCGCCTCATTTTTAACGTCAAACATATGGTCAACTGACGTAAAACGTTCCCGTATATTACATTATTTCCACTAGTGTCCTTTGAATAAAAAAAAGGCTGAATGGAGTGATAAAAATATTGATTTTTTTTTTTTTAAAGTGTGCATTGAAGAGGTGCGTGCTGGAAATAGACCTCACACCCACTTTAATAAGATTGAGTGAACAAATATAAAGGAAAAATTCAACAAGGCTACAAAATTAACATAAGAATACAAGTCGTTTAAAAATAGGTGGGATAATTTAAAAAAGGAATGGTCATTATGAGCAAAACTTAGAGAAAGAGACACTGGTATTGGTTGGGATCCAGCTAAGAGGACTATTGATGTCGATGATGTGTGGTGGAACACCAGAATTCGGGTATGTATGTGTGTAGTTTTTTTTTTTAAATTCAGGTATGCCAATGAGTATTACATGGGAAGAACGTGATGCTCAAAGTACGTTACAAATGGAACAAGTCAGAGAATCCATTAAAAATATGTTTCCTGCACGAGTTTAATATTTGTAATTTTTTAAATTGACTATTATACTTCATTGAAGATATCTTTTCTATTTGCAAGCTCACGTGGTTATATGTTCATGATCTGGATGCATTGGACTAAGAATTATAGTTAGTATTTATTATAAAAAATGATTTTTAATTTATGATTAATTTATTTTATAGTTAGTATTAATTACACGTGAGTATATTAATTTTTGTTTGTACCAAAAAGACAAGAAAATATAAAAAAATAATTTAAATGAAAAAATAGTAAAAAAAAACTCACCTTAAACATTTTAAAAAAGAGCAAAGGAAATAATTTTTTATTATATTCAAAGGTATTTACACTTTAAATAAATTAATATTTAAAACATGTCCTTTTTATAAATTTTATAGTGTATAAGTGCTTATGCAATTTCATCCAAACACTACTATCATATCGAATTAGCACTTATGTAATTATCATCTAAACACAAAATAAATTATCTAGAAGTAACTTCTTATATTAGAGCTTCTATGAGAAGTCCTCCTACTAAAATGCTTTTCAAGAAGCTTATCCAAACATGGCCTATGCAATGTGAGAATTATACATGAGGCGATTTTTTTTGGTCCATGGGAGGCATATACTTCGGCCTTATACACAGGGGAGGGGGGAAACTGGAGGCATTACGAGATCGAACCCGTGCCTCACCTAATATCCCAGCAAGCTTTTAATCACTTGAGCTGCTATAGGTGATATATTCTTGTTAAAACGCTAAGAAATGTTGTCACTAAACCTTTATATACATTTGGTGAGGTGAAGCTTCAAAAAGTAATTTACAACCTAATGTGGTTGGCTGTCGAAGTAAATTTCGATGTTAAAGGTTTGATTTCTAAGGTCACCATTTTGAGGAATGCATTAATTAATCACCATTTTCAACTTAAAATTTCATGAAAAAACTATTTTACATAATAATATAGATTAGCTCGGGGGTGATGAGATTGCTTACTTGATAGCAAATACTAAGGCCTTATATATAGGGGAGAGGGGAAACTGGAGGCATTGTAAGATCGAACCCGCACCTCACTTGATATCCTAGCAAGCTCTTAACCACTTGAGCTGCTATAGGCGATTTATTCTTGTTAAAATGTTAAGAAATGTTGTCATTAAACTTTTATATACGTTTGGTGAGGTGAAGTTTCAAAAAGTAATTTACAACCCAATCTAGTTGGTTGTCGAGGTAAATTTTGATGTTAAAGGTTTGATTTCTAGAGTCATCATTTTGAGAAGTGATTAATGATCATTTTCAACTTGAAATTGCATAGGAAAAAAAAACTATTTGACATAATAATATAAATTAGCTCGGGGGTGATGAAATTGCTTACTTGATAGTGAATACTAACTTAAAAATGTTTTGTTTTAATTAAAAGTGTTTTTTTACTTGATATAGAAAATTTGTAATATGTTTTGTTCTATTATATTAATACTAATCTCATGAAACTCTTAAAATTAGTTAATAGTTATATAAGTGGAAACAAGTGAGAAATGCTCGTTAGTACGAATATAATTCGTACAAAATGACAAACGAATGAATAATCTATTGTGTTTTGTCAACTATATTTTCTTGTGTGGGGTTTAAGTTTATTTTCCTTCGATTGTGATTGGACCACTCAAATTCGTACGAATATAATTCTTACAAAACGACAAACGAATTAAAAATCTAATGCATTTTGTCAACTATATTTTCTGGTGTGGAGTTTAATTATATTTTCTTTCGATTATGATTGGACTACTCAAATTCGTACCATGCTTAATCGCGGGTTTTTGATCAAACTGTGTTCCTTTTAAAAATTATTTACCAGTTTAGGATTATTCTGAAACTATTTATCAATGAGGGGTCGTTTTGGACACGTGACAAGATTTATTATTTTTCACTCTGACGGGTCAAAGGCACCACTACAGATGGCGTCTAGCATTTAACCAAAAAAACAAAAAAACAAAAGGGGAGGCGCCACTGCAAATGGCGCCTTCCCCTGCAGTGGTGACTCTCCAGTGTACCACATGGCACTGTAGGGGGCCCCCAGCCCCAATCAAAAATTGGACGCCTGTAATTTTAAAAGAACAACGCTAAAAAAAATTATACTATAAGTATAGGGAGTAACGATGACATTAATGATAAAGTATCTATTTAAAACAACAAGAGGCAATAAAAAAAATCCCGTAATAATGAGTAGCAAATAATATCACAGGAGGCATACAAAAATATTAACAATAACAATTTACACCAATAAATATTCATCAATTATTACAGTAGTAAAAAAAATTTACCTTATAAGAATTAAAAGAAAGTCACCTGCAATTTTAAAGTAACAACGCGACAAAAAAAATTATACTATAAATATAAGAAGTAATGATGACATTAATGATAAAATATCTATTTAAAACAACAATAGGGTTGTTGCATTAATTACTCCGTACGTATCTCCTGCTTTAACTGTATATGCATTCCTTTTTAATTTCTATGTTAGCTTAACAATTGCAATGCAAGGTTTTCTGTGTCCACCTTATTTAGTATTCAACAATTGTCACTCTTTATATGTTGCAAATTTGATATAGCATGTAGCAAACTAATTTATGGCAAACGTTAGTAGCATATGACAATGTAACGTACTTTTCTTTAATAATATATACTTTTTGGTATATTAGTTTGTATATGTAGATATATGACAACTTTTATCAATTTAGTTCCGGCAAAGATGAAAACTATCAGTCTGATACATTTTTTTTTCTTTTCTATCGAAATGTCTTGCTGTGTCAGATTCTTCATCCCTCCGTTTGCTTGCATTGCAGGTTAAGTAATTGTGTTTCACATAACCACTTTCATTTTATTTGGATAAGCAAAAAAATGAGCTTATGAAAATAAACTGAAAATAAGTTACAACAATAAAAAAAATATCGTAATAATGAGTAGCAAATAATATCACATGAGGCATAAAAAAATAATAGTAATAACAATTTACACCAATAAATATTCATCAATTATTACAGTAGTAAAAAAAAATTACCTTATAAGAATTAAAAGAAAATCACCTGCAATTTTAAATGAACAACGCGACAAAAAAAATTATACTATAAATATAGGGAGCAACGATGACATTAATGATAAAATATATATTTAAAACAACAAGAAGCAATAAAAATTGGGTTCCCTACCAATTGGCTCCTTGCTGTTTTAAATAGATATTTTATCATTAATGTCATCGTTACTCCTTATATTTATAGTATAATTTTTTTGTCGCGTTGTTCCTTTAAAATTGCAGGTGACTTTCTTTTAATTCTTATAGGGTAATTTTTTTTACTACTGTAATAATTGATGAATATTTATTGGTGTAAATTGTTATTGCTATTATTTTTTTATGCCTCCTGTGATATTATTTGCTGCTCATTATTACGGGATTTTTTTATTGCCTCTTGTTGTTTTAAATAAATACTTTATCATTAATGTCATCGTTACTCCCTATACTTATAGTATAAATTTTTTTTAGCGTTGTTCCTTTAAAATTGTAGCGTTGTTCCTTTAAAATTGCAGGCGTCCAATTTTTGGTTGGGGCTGGGGGGGCCCTGCAGTGCCACGTGGTACACTGCAGGGGAGGCATCACTGCACGGAAAGGCGTCATTTCACTAGTGCAATAAGTGCTTTTTACGTCAGTTAAAATTGATTTTTTACGTCAGAATACAGACTGACGTAAATACAGCTGACGTTAATAGTTACTATTTTAACGTCAGTTGAGAACTGACGTTAAATATAACACTATTAACGCGCGGTTCCTTTAACAAAACCGACGTTAAAATAAAACTATTAACGCCGCTTCTTTAATACAACGGACGTTGATTTTGTTAAAACTAACGCCGATTGTTTTAAAGAACGACGTTAAAGGTTTAATTTTAACGTCGATTGTAATAAACAAATCGACGTTAATAGAGTACTGTATATTTTATAAAATACTATTAACGTCAGTTGTTTGATACAACTGACGTTAATAAGTTTTTTTTTTTAAATTCAGTTTTAAAATATCACTCCCCTCAGCTATCCCTGCATCCAGTCCCAGTAACACAGAATATCACACACATTACAGAATTGCAAAGGAAAATTGAACAATGGGGGACTTAAAACCAAAACCCATGTATATATATCTAAGGATACATATATACATATTCAATGTCTAAAAAACAAAACTATCTAAGGATATATATATATACATGTTATTAATTAGTTTCTAAAGTCTAACAAAAAAACTATTTATCTAAGTAGTGCGGAGGTATGTTGGCAATTCCTTTTTCAGCCGCATACTTGAAGAAGAATTCGGCGAAGCGCATCCTCAAGTCTCTTAACTCATCTTGTTCAATAGGCGATTGGTCGATAAATGCCTAGACACGTTCAAATAATAACAATAACATCAATGCAAGTCATCTTCAAAACTATAATATATAATTTAACAAGTTGTTTAAATATTACCTTCTTCCATCCATCCGTAATAGATGCGGAGACTATGTTCAGCATATGAAGCATCACATAATAGCCGCACGACCAACCTCACGTCAAGTTGAAATCGAGACTACCAACAAAATTAATTTCAACGTCAGTTGAATATACACATAAATTAGTAATTATAATAATAATTATTTGATAAATAAACTACCAAACCTTGAGGATGTTCCATACAGATTTGCTTTAGACTTAGAAGTCCTACTTCTCCCGTTGGCGCAACTTATGCTACTCGCCTTGGCCATGCTATCATAAACAAATAATCATGTCGATCAATTAACAAACTCATTTATCATGTGTGTAATAAACTAAAAACAACTGATATTAAAACTTAAATTAAATTTAAGATTAGTTACTTACATATTTATGACTTCCACCACCTTCTGGTGGCGGATCATGGTGGAGAGAGAGGTAAGAATATGACAAGATGCCTAGACAGTGAAGTACCAACTACTCGCCAATGGTCATTCATATAGTAGGGAGCCAGATATAATTCTTTCGGATTGTCTCCCAACACCTTCCCTATGTATTTACTCAATGCATCACCAAAGAAAGAACTCGGGCGGAAGGATTGACGGATCTAAGAAACCGTAAACCGATGCAACGCCCTTATCAAGTCAAGACGATGGAGATACCTAAGATATGAAAAGGGTGTGGATGTTAATTACATAATATATATATATTGAAATTAAAATAAATTATTAAATGGAAAAATACCAAAAATAAATAAGTTATAAAATTAAAATTAACTTACGTGCACTGTAGACCGATGACATTGCTTGTTCATCCAGACGTTATTTCGCAGCGTTCCGAGATCGTCACCAACGAAGGAAAATATCCTCTGTTGATCTGGGGCGTGCCACCCATCCATCGTGCTCCAATGGACATGCAAAAATCTCATATGCATAATCCTCACCAAGTGAGAACAAACGAGTGATAGGTGACAAATGACACCGACGTCGACTTGGCCTTCAGTTTAGGAAAATAAAATATATAAGTTTTTGATAATTAAAAAAAACACAAGTAATTATTTGACTATTTTGGACATTAATAATGAATAAATACCTTTGCTAACATTTCGAGCTCACTTCGTTTAGAGTCCAACTCAAGCTCACGCCTTTTCATTTCCAACTCATGCTCATGGCGCTGGACTTCCAACTCCCGCTCCCTAGCTGCCAACTCATCGTCCTCCACATGTGCCATACTAAAACTCTCTTTTGTGCTCACATGTGAAGCGTTGGCAAGCCTTGCGGTGTCCTGGGATGTACCGATGGAGGAAAGCTCTCTGGCAAGCGCCTGCTTGAATTCTGGGTTGGCTATTAAGCCTTGCATCAGATGTGATGTAATATCTGGGTTGGTCATGAGGTGCTGGGTAATGTCAGCCAAAATTGATGCTTCATTGACCACCCGCTTTCGTGAAGCAGACTTGCCATAATATTGTTTGATGGTCACGTTCCCAGGAACACCGAGAACCCGACCAGGATGGTCTTTCTTGCCTAGAGCAGTCATCAAGACTTCCTGCCGTCCAGAAGGGACGAATGCGCCCTGGGAGGATTTTGCTTTAAGACCCATCTACAATGAAAAAAAACGAAAAAACGTGCAAGTGAAAAGTATTGCAAGTATCTATACAAATATCAATTGAAATCAAGTTAATTATTTACTTACAATCTTATCTGCCACTTCGCGAGTGGCATCAGCTTTAAAAGATCCCGCCTTTGTCATGCGGCCGGCTAACCAGACATCCTCGCGGTCGATGTCCGATGGAGGACTTGATGGTGTGCCCTCAGGCACCTCTCCTCTTTCAATCCTAGCAGAGTGCTCTTCCTGCTTCGCCCTCAGCCTATCCGCCATCATCTGCTTGATCCGAGTATGGTACCCACCCTGAGACATGGTGTGGCGGTGGACGTTCTTCGCCTGATTCTGCCGACCCTTATTTGCCTTAGCCTATTCAAACAAAAACACATAATTAAATATAGTTAAATGATCTATAATAAGCATATAAAATTAACTTAATCAACCAACCTGAAATTCTTCATCCCGTCGACTCCTGGAAAACATATCCCAAGTATCCTGATCAATCCAGGGATAATCCGAGAACATTTTATCAAGCCGCTTCTTCCCAGATAGATAGTACCTGGTAAGATCATGCTTGAACCCGTTCCAACGCTTTGATGCCATTTTCATACATTTATGACGATGATCCTCGTCATATGGCACAGTCCAAGCTACCTACACATTAGATACATATATAACAACTGGATGGATTATAACTCGGATAATTATCTAATAATGTAAATCAAACGAATGTAAAGGTAAAATACCGTGATAGCCTCCCAAATCTGATCCTTAACGTTATGTGGAACGTCATTCCAGTGGTTGTAGTTGATGCTTACGTGCTGCTTCGCTTGTAGAAACACCCACTTATTAAATTCTCTAGCACGGGGTCCCTGGGCATTTAGATTAGCATCGAAGGACACCTCAAGCTTCTGTCCGCTCTGCCTGTCCTTCTCTAGTTTCTTCAACGAGGTGGCTCCTCTACCCCGTTTCCTATGAGCCTGCGATGTCTGTATGGACAAAAAAAATGATAAAATAGAGGGTTGTAACATTATAAACTTACATTAACAAGAAGGTCTAAAGATAGTATATAACATGCATGTAAACTTACACTAGAATCAGCAGGCGTAGGCGTGATCGGGTCTCGCGAAACCCCAACAAAGTGTCCTCCCGTGCATGTGGGCTATCCGACCGATCCATATGTATGCCTGTTCAGAAACAATATATATGTATTAACATAGGTTATAACTCAAAATAAATACAGAAGTATAAATAAAAATAACTAGATAGGTCCTGTAGATATACAAAACATCTATATATCCAATATAAGGACAATACAGGAGATTGAAAACTACAGTTTTTGAAGATTGTCAAGCACTGGTCACGACCTGGCCGTGATGTCCATCACTGCCGTAACGTGCCAACTGAACCAGACCCTCATAGGCAGAACTGATCACGGCCTAGCCGTGATGAGCATCACGACCGTGACAGATCAACCAGCAGAGCAACATGCACTCAAAACCAAAAATAGAGACATTCCAAACAACTCAAACTCACGGTTTAAAGTTACAACTACTGAGACTACAGTTTCAACATACACTCAAAACCAAAAATAGAGACATTCCAAACAACTCAAACTCACAGTTTCAAGTTTCAACTACTGAGACTACGGTTTCAAACCAAGCAGAGCAACATGCATGCACTCAAAACCGTGAATAAAAAAATGTGCCCTAATTAAAGACTCACCGAGAAATAGGCGCTCGCGTGGTGGGGGGGAAGCTCGAGTGGTGGCCAACGTTCGATGTGGTTACTGAGAGCAGAGGGACAAGGAGAGTTAGTGCGCGGGAAGGCCAGGGGAAAGAGAGATGTCAAGTTATTGCAAAGAAGGAGCGGGAAAGACAGAGTTAGGGGTTAAGAGTGTACCTCACGGTGGTGGCGAAGAAGCCCTCGCGGTGGTTGCGGTGGAGATGAGCGCGCGATTAGGGCAGAGTGAGAGCGAGAGTGAGGGTTGAGCGTGATGAAAAGAGAAAAGACGTAGAGAAGTGGAGAAGGCGCGCGGGGGTAAACGTTATAATTAAAATAAAACAACATTTTACGTCAGTTTTTGGTAAAACCTGATGTTGAAGATCATATATTTAACGTCAGTTGTATTAATAAACTGACGTTAAAAACTCTCACACTTATTACGTCAGTTGTTAGTAATAACTGACGTTAAATGTCATATATTTAACGTAAGTTGTATTAAGAAACTGGCGTTAAAAACACTCACAACTTCTTACGTCAGTTGTATTACACAATGGACGTTAAAGGTTATTCATTCCCTTGACTACTGTGCTACTTACCCATTCACCTTTGTACCTAATCCTCTTAATGAGCATTAAGTTTATAGATAAGTTTTCAAGAAAATCAGAATAACTTAGTAACTTCATCCGCTGCTCCTATAAATAGCTTCCTAGCTTCCATCTCCTTTTAATTAATTTTCTGCTTCACAATATGTCTCTGCCGTGGAGATTAACTTCATCACTCTTTCTTCCTATTCCTAGACTCAAAGGTCTTTGTCTGAATGGTCAAACAACTTCTGAGTTTGAGTAAATTACATTGCATGGATATTAAGGTTGGGTGAATCACGTAATGTGATTCTCTCACTTTATTTCATCCCCGTCATCCCTTTCACTTTGCTTTGGAAGCAAGTGATTGTGGATTCAAGATGATGCATCAAGGAACTCCACTGAAGAAGAAAGATACAAAGATCCATTTCACTTTGCTTTCGCTGTTAGTGACTGAGGATTGACTTTGCATCTTGGAATTCAAGTGAGGGAGGTGATGCATCCATTGGAGTTTCTGATGACAGGACTGAGAAGAAAATGATGTTGATGCAGAAACTTTTTTATATTTTAGGGCTATGTTGCAGAAATTTTTTATCTTTTAATCATGTAATTTTAACTTATGAATCGCTTCAATGTCATACGATTTGATTACACATATAACTTATTTTATGTTAAGTGTTTATTTATTTTAATTTGCACAATAATTTGTTTACTAATTCAAGCTAATTAATAAAAATTAAAAATAAACTTGTATAAAAAAAAGGTTTAGAAATAAACTGCAGTACTATATGGAGTGATCTGCGTTAAGAGGGACAACAGGGACATGACAACCAATGAAATGAGTTTCATAATTATTTACGTCAGTTATTTATAGAACTGACGCAAATAGTTTACCCACCACCTCATTTTTAACGTCAACTTATTTGATGACTGCCAAGTTCCCGTATATTAATTACATTATTTCCAATATTCATTCTGCACGTGTATAATATATAGGATTATTTACGTCAGCTATTTATTTAACTGAAGTAAAAATCAAACTTTTAACGTCAGTTGTATAAAAACCTGACGTTAACAATTAATATTTTTTTATTAAAAACACTTTTAACGTCATTTTTTTTAAACAACTGACGTTAAAAGTGTATAGATATCTGCAAAAACATTCATTCCTTTGACTGTACTGTGCTACTTACCCATGCACCTTGTAACTCAATCCTCTTAATGAGCATTAAGTTTATAGGTAAGTTTTCAACAAAATCAGAATAGCTTAGTAACTTCATCCCCTGCTCCTATAAATAGCTTCCTTCCATCCTTTTAATTTTCTGCTTCACAATATGGCTCTGCCGTGGAGATTAACTTCATCACTCTTTCTTCCTATTCCTAGACTCAAAGGTCTTTGTCTTAATGGTTAAACAACTTCTGAGTTTGAGTAAATTACATTACATGGGTGATAAGTCTGAGTAAATTACATTGTGTGAGTTGCTCACCTTATCACCTTCCGGAGAATCAGCTGCTGGAGGGCTAATCAGGTGCTCGGGGGTCACAGTTCCAAAACCTCAGCTTTGGCAGCAAGTGACCGTCTTGGAAGTCTCTGGAACCACTGCCTTTGCTTGAAACGGATCTGGTGCACCTGTTTTTGCCTCTCTCTTGAGCTCTCTCATGCCCCCCAGTTTTCTGAGGTCTTCGGAGTATATATAGTTTTCCCTTTGGCATATTTCATAAAACTCTCTGATGGGATGTAGCTTTAATGTTTAGGATTTTAAACCCTTTCAATATAACTTTTTATAGGATTTTAAACCCTTTCAATCTTCTCAGATCGATCAATCGTATTACACTTCATGAATGAGATCCGGTTTGGGTTATTGATTCAACTTATACTTCGCACATATATTTTAGTTTTCAAAACAGAAACACAAAACATCAAAGCAATTGATGTGAAACTGAAACTTTGAGGAAGGCAATGCGGAAGGAATCGTATAGTAGATAAAAAAAATTATTAAAATAATTTTTAACGCCTCATTGATGTAGGGACCGACGTTAAAAGTGAAGAGACTTACTTATAACGCCGGTTCTTTATCGAACTGACGTTAAAATGTTCACTTTTAACGTCAGTTCTTTATTGAACTGACGTTAAAAGTGAGTCACTTCACTTTTAACGTCAGTCATTAAAACAACTGACGTTAAAATTGAATTAATGAAGCCTGATATTTACAAAACTGCCACCGCCTCCTTTTTAACGTCTAGCTTTTGGTTAACTGACGTAAACCTTTACCGTCTAATGTATATTTTCCACTAGTGTTTGCAGTGGCGCCTCCCCTTTTGTTTTTTTGTTTTTTTTTGGATAAATGCTAGGCGCCATCTGCAGTGGCGCTTTTGACCCGTCAGAGTGAAAAATAATAATTTTTGCCACATGTCCAAAACGACCCCCCATTGGTAAATAGTTTCAGAATAACCCTAAACCGGTAAATAGTTTCTAAAAGGAACCCAGTTTGGTCAAAAAGCCCTTAATCACAACATATACCCGAGTGATTTGTTTAAGTGCATGTTTGGATTATTTTTGTGGAGGATAAAAGTGATTCTAGATATATAAAATTGATTTTGACATGTTTGGATGTTTCATGACTATTGATTTTACTTTCAGAATTGATTCTAATTTAAAGCTAGAATTTGGAACTTGTTGTCCCACAAACGTGATTTTTAACATCAAATTTATTGTTTAACTCACTTTTACGTGAATGTATCTAAATATAAATCACATCACTTCACAAGGTTTTTAAAATCGGACCGGACTGACCGGTTCAACCGTTTAACTGGTGAACCGGGCAGATAGCCGGTCCGGATGATACATAAAACCGAAGTTTTAAAAAACCAGACTCAAACCATATAAACCGGAATAATCGGTCAAAACCAGAAACTATACGGTTTGAACCGGTTCAGAAATTTGAGAGCTCCTATGTAATCAAAAGGCGCAACTCTACCACTTAATCGTTTAACCGGTGAATCGGCCAGATAGCCGGTCCAGATGATACATAAAACCGGACTTTCAAAAAACCGGTCTCAAACCGAATAAACCGATACAGAATCGGAATAATCGGTCAAAACTGGAAACTAAACGGTTTAAGCCGGTTCAGAAATTTGAGCGCTCCTATGTAATCAAAAGATGCAACTCTACCACTTACTATTATAACCCATCTTTTGACACTCCCCCACCCATTCTAACGATGTGGGGCTTTTAAATCTGTGTTTTCTTTTACAGAGTTCAAACTTTCCAAACCAGAAAAGAGAGATGGATTCGTTGGTAGGTGGGAATGATTCATTGCATTTTGGTTACAATTCTAACCTTCCAGCATCTAAACACCAATGACGAGTTTTTCCGGGTCTCCTAACTCTGGTTTTATCAAATGGAAGCGATACAAATTGAAGAAGCTTCTACCTCATACCTGTTTCGAAGTTTCCAAGCAAGCCATTAAAAGAATGCTAGGATTGCATGGAGGAGATCAGTTCATCGATTCCAATAGGGAAAGGACAAAATCCCTATCCGAACTTATCCAACTACATTAGCAAATATAAAGAATCTGAACTAATAGTTGTTCTTATCCATTTCTAAATTATTATTACCATGACCTATCGGGCCAAAAGCCATTAGGATGGGCCTGTTTTTATTTTTTTTATTGTCCTCAAATCATGATACTCTTAGAATCATCTTTTTTCTCAACCAACTAATTAAGTCCTCCAATATTTATTATTAGTATATTAATTTATTAAATAAAATTATATAAATTATATATTTAATTAATACCGATTCGACCAGGGATCAATCGTGGTTGGACCACTGAGTCGTGAACCAGTATCTTCACAAGTTCAATGTCCGGTCCGATTTTAAAAACCTTGTTACTTCATACTAAATTCTATTAAAATCAGTTCTACAACCAACATGTGGTTGATCCAATTGGTAAGGGACTTGGACACCTTAAGCAAGTGGTTCAGGATTCAAATACTGGCTATTGTGTATGGAGAAAACCTTGTTGGGAGGGGGAGAACCCACCTTGTGTGCCCAACAAGTTCCCCGAAGCTTAGTCACTACTAACGGTGGTGGATACTTCATACCTATTTCATGATTCTAAAAAAACAATTCCGCAAAATCAATTTTATCCAAAATCACGTTTGTCAAACGCTTGTCCAAAAATACACTAAACTTCAAATCATTCTCTTTATAAGATGCCAACTTCAGCTTAGAATGGACTCTCTAAATTAGAACTTCGTCCAGTTAAGATAACATATTTTGATGAAAATTGTTAATCGTATCTGAATCTGCGCTAACATTTGCTTGGATAATAACGAGTGGAGTAAATAATTTTTTTATTAATTAATTTTATTATTATTTATATTTATTTATAAATAATTAAAATTTGTATCCCAAAAAGTAGTAACTAATGGAATAATAATAGTATATCAGTATGATAATAATAATTTGACTGATAAGTTTTTTTGGGCCCATTTGGTTATTTCGAAGTTGAGAAAAAGCCCACGGGTATCGTGTAATATCTCTAAGTGATCCTAGAAAGTTCCTTCTTCTATAAAAGCAATTTATGAACTATCGAAAAAATCTTATAAATTCATAACTCTTCTTTTTTGTGCAAATAATTGAACAATTTTCAAGTTTCGTGTCCCTTTTCTCAATCGTCACTACTTCCTCTCAGGTAACCCTTCCCTTTCTTTCCCATGATCTCTTTTAGGGCTTAGAAGTTGGATTTCAATAATTTCATTTTCAACATAGGTGTTGTTTGTTTATTCAATTTCACCGATTTTCATGCTTAACTCAACTCGTTACATTGCTCTTTGGTTGATTAATTTTATATCTGACATTTGGGATTGCAATAAACCTTTTTGCTTTGCTAATCATGATCATAACGCTATTGTTTGAAGCATGTTTTTGCCTATTGGATCCCTTTATTACTATTGCATGGTTTAATTGTACATTATTTGTGGGTTTAATTATTATTAACCTTGCATGAATCCTGAAACTATCGTGATAATTAGGGTTATAGAAACAGGATGCAAGGACGCAGAGGTGGCAGGGATCCTTTCTTTGATTTTGGTGACCCTTTTGCTGGTTTTGGAGGGTTTGGTTCCTTTGGACCTACCAGGAGTTTATTCTCAAGCTTTTTTGGGGGAAGGGATCCATTTGATGATCCTTTTTTCACCCGTCCTTTCGGAGGGATGTTAGGGTCTAGTCCCTTTGGTGTTCCAGCTGGAGGGATGTTAGGGTCTAGCCCCTTTGGTGGTCCAGCTGGATTTCCTTTTGCCCCAGATATGCGACCTTCTGGATTTCCTTTTGCTCCGGATATGTGTCCTTCTGGATTTCTTGAGCATCAAGCACCAGAGCCCAGTAGACCAAGGGGCCCCATCATTGAGGAATTGAACTCTGATGATGAAAACGAGGGCGCGAAGGAAGAGAAGAAAGGAAATCCGAGAAAGCATGGTAGGTCGGACAATGAACCTGTCGTTGAACATCCAGGTGATGAACTTGAAGGTAATGTGTGTTTTGCGGCTGTAGGTGCTTTCGCTCTCTTTCCCTTAAAAGTGGTAGATTGGTTTTGTTTTGGCTGAGAATTTTTTTTGGTGATGTTGCAGGGAAGAAGATCAGACATTTTCAGGGTAGAAATGAGTACAACAGGTTCGATGCAACTGGGTCTCTGTCTCAGCCTCAGCCTCAGCCTCAAGCCCAAAGCTTCTGCTTCCAGAGCTCAACGGTCAGTTATGGTGGCGCAAATGGAACATATTATACTTCGTCAAGGACAAGGAGGACTGGGAGTGACGGAGTAAGCATTTAGAATGTTTATTACAAGCTAGACTGAATCCAGGATATGTGTAATGCTGTTTTACCGATGCCATTTTCGTTGTGTTAGGTAACCTTTGAAGAGAGCAAGGAGGCTGATAGTTCTGCACGGGAAGCATCTCACAGAATTTCTAGAGGCCTTCATAACAAGGTATTAATATACTATTCCCTTTGGTATTAATATTGTATTAAGTTGCTTTGGTTTCTCGATATCTTCTCCATGGTTATCAAATCGAGATTCGTATCGTGAATTGGAACACCTATTTTATGAATCGTAAATCGAATCGAATCATGAATTGTAAGATACATAACTAATAATTAAAAAATACATAAATTACATTTTCACATAAAGAAACAATAGATATCAGTATTTTAAAGTCAAATAACTCATTAAAGATAAAGATGGCAGAAACTTATTTAAAAATGAGTAGAAAGAGACGAAGTGGCAGTTATTAAAACTAAAAATCAGCATTGGGAGGAACAGAGCGTAAAACAACAGCACTGTCGTATGAGGAATACAGCCATAAAAACATGAAGAAAAAATTACAACAAAACTGGTTTCTGGATATCTTTCACTCTATTTTTTAGTGGGTTTAACTGTCTACTAATGTTATCTTACTTATATTCATAGGGACATTCCCTCTCACGAAAACTTCATTCAGATGGTAAGGTGGACACTATGCAGACCTTGCACAATCTAAATGAAGGTATGTTATGGATCTGATATTCATGTTTCTGTTATGTGATATGTGATGAACTACAGCATTTCCATACCTTATATGTCAGCATTGCTGAAGGTTTTGGGTTGTGATTTTGTAGACCAACTTGCTGGCTTTGAAGAAGAATGGAAAGGAAAGGGTCAAAAGTATTTGACTGGGTGGACTGGGAGTATTGGTAAGTAACTGAGTATCTTTTCCTGTCTGCTACTTGGGGACGTGGATGATTAATCTCTAGAAGATATCTTTATATTTATTAGAAAATAATGACAGTTATACACCTACCTTTGGACCCAAAATTTCCAAATAGTTATTTTTTATTAGCATATGTGATAAATATCTTGATGAATTCATTTGATTTATAAATGTTAATTTACTTCAATAATAAAATATATGTATGTATCTGTGTGTGCGTGCAGTAATAAGAGTCACAACACTTTAGATCAAAATTAAAGGCTATGATTAAACCATTTAGCTAGCGACTCTTGTTACTGTTTTCCTCACCTCATTCCCCTCCTCATGTTTCTCTGCACTTTCATTGCTATCTGCCTGTAAGTTGAGTTTGGGTGTCAATCATTTATAAAAGTGGAGTCTGTCTGCTCTTGCAAAGTGGTGTTCTTGGGTGGTGAATCAGTGGGAAAATCTAAACATTCAACTTTGATAGGTTACATGCAAAATTTGCTTAGCACAACAATTCCAGAATTACTGATGCTTCAAGCGTCAAGACTATTATTGTAAAGGAGTCCCTCCAGTAATTTAGAATCTGTGCTCATTAAAACGAAAAATCATTGATTCTGATTCTCCTCTCTATTTGATATGATTTTCAGGAGCCCAAAAAAAGTTGTGATTCTCGTTTCTCGATTGTATCGATTCTTTAAACTTTCAAATATGTTGCTGTTACAATGCTTCATTTTCTTAAAAAGGCAACAGCATTGCAATTTATTGGCCTTAGTAAATGTAATTTCTGGTCTGGAACTCGAACTGGAGCGACATGCATATATTGTTCTTTAGAACCTGAACTTAAGCAAGTGAACGTTGGCCATTTATAAAACTGTTTGTGTAACATTGCTTTGTAAATAAATGGTTTTGAATTCAATGCCCTGGTGAGTGACACACGTTTAAAAAAAATAAATGGTTTTCTTCATGAATTTCTTTTCTATATAAAAAAGGAAGAAATCATTGAGTAACACACAACTCAAATAGTATTTTGACATTGTAATAGATAGTAAGAATCTGTTATGCAATCTCTACTTTTGTGCTGAGATGCTTGCACTGTATCTGTGAATGAATTTTTTCTTCAAAGTAGCAGTATGTTATTTGTTTGTCATCTTTAATTTGTTCTTTTTGGTGTTTTAGGAGCTAGCCGTGGTGGACAAGCTGAGCAGGCTAGGCTCGGAGGTCGGGCGCTCCCTTCTTTGGAGCAAAGTCATCCTGTGGGAAGAATGATAGAAGGCCCTTCTCGCACACAGGAGAGGGCAAGGACAGATTCTAGTGATAAGAGTGCATATCATCCAGGAAGGCGGGGCCGAAATTAAGGCACCATTGCAGTTGTCAAGTTGTCAAGCCCTGTTTATACCTCAGGAACATGCTCTTCCATATTATTACCCCTTCAGTTTGTGTTTTCCTTCCTTTCCCAATAGGATAATTTTGGCAGTAGTTATACGCCTTTGTATGATGGATTTGTTCGCTGAAATAGTTGTGGTGATGCTGGGGTGAGACCTGCACAATTTCTTATTATGACCTAATGGTATAACAATAGTTTATATTTTACTGTCATTTATGCCGCTTGAGGTGTTTGGTTGTTTTATGCGCCTGTTTGATCCTTGGGTGAGATGTCTTGGGCAACTTTTATGTTATCCTGATGAAGGATCCTCTGGTAAAAGATGGTGCTTACACCGGAAAGCCACTATTAGCTTGTCTTTGTTTCAGTGTAGCCGTGTGCTTGTCCTTTGAAACTTAAACTATAGGCATGACAACGAGACTTGAACCCGTATATACCTATCTGAATCTGTCCCCACTTTGATGGGAAAAACCCCCTCTTTGACTGGGACATGGGCGAGGATGGGGATTGATACCTGCCCCGACCCCGAACCTGCCCGTTGTTTACGAAATTACAATAATACTCTCATATCTATGTAGGGGATTGGATTTGTTTTGATTAAAAAGTTTCATTCTGTATCAAGATATTTTTTTTTTAAAAAAATTATAGTACATTTAATTCTGTTTTTATTCCGGTGTGTTGATGTTATCTATGTTATTTGAAAATAACAAAGTTCTTCTAAAGCACTAGTTTTTTTTTAATCTATAGTTGAAAGAAAACTAAGTGTTAGTGTTTAGTTGATTGTTTTAATTGTGTGAATGTTTTATTTGTTTGTTTTTTGGAAGTGCAATTTTTGAGTTGTTAATTTTAATTAAAACAAAATAATTTTTGAACTTGGTTACTCATTGACAGGGATGGGACCCTGTGGGGAAACCCGACCCCTACTAGGGCGGGGATGGGGAATCTCGACAGAGAGCGGGAGCGGGGTCGGGAAAGGTAAATTTGCCCTCACTCTGATGCCAACCCTAACTCAAACTGCCTTGCCTATAGTGTTAGTTGCACCATTCTCAGATTAATAATTATGTAAATTATGGTGGTATTGTTAAATTTTAAGAAATAACTGACTTGTTTTTTGAAGTACTTATTATTAAGTTGTTTCTAATATTTAAATATGTATCAAGTGTATTGAGTTAAGTAAGAACCCACTTAAATTTATATGCAGCTATGGTGTAAACGATGTAATTTTATGCAACACTCAAATTGGGTGTTTTCATGTATTTGCTATTGACAGCCACTAATTGAGACCCAAATGATTAATCAGGGCTGATAGAATGGGTTATTTCAGTTTATTGTGGTGTCTGTCATGGGTTGTTCACAATGTGAGTCGGCTTGGCAAAGAGTCAAATTGTAACCAACATACCCTAATTCGAGTGGGTTAAAATGGTGATCCTCCATCTAACTCGTAAAAGTTTGTGTTTGGATAAGAATTTGGTAAATGACAAATTTGGATGAATTTTTTTTTTTTTTTTGAACCCGGGATGAAATTGATTTTGCAAAAAGAATTTGGTAAAAGTGAGTTAAAAGTGAAATAATTACTTTTCACCATTTCTTGATAAAGCTAGTACCAACATGATCACATTTGGATACTTGATCCAAGCATACTTGGATGAAATATTCAATCGTTTTAGGATCATAAACAACTTTAAAAATAAGGGAATTCATGATAACTTTCCTCTTAATAGCAGTCATATTTCTATAAACACAAAGTATGTTATGAAATAAAATCATTGTACATGAAATAAATGTCTATTCAAAGGGTGCTATGGTTATGTCAATGTCTATATATAAGTGTAAATTTTTAAACTTCTGTTTTAAAAAGTATATAGTTTCTTAGGCATCCATCATATTCCTAAGGACTTGGAAAACAGAGAACTTGCAAGTGATTAAAACTCTTCAGGTAAGTACCAGTTCATGGACAAGTGCAACAAATATTTGAGATTCAGGAAACGGAAGGGGAAAACATTGATAGTTGCCTTAAGTAGGGGTGGCAAAATGGGTTGAGCCCGACGGGCCAACCCGTCTAACCCGCTTTTTTTGGTGGGGCGGGATAGAGATTTTAACCCGCCATGACTCGTCCCGCCTAACCCACCATGAAAACGGGGCGGGACGGGTTGGCCCGCTAGGTTTTTTTTTTTATAAAAAAAAAAGCCTATTTTAATTTTTTTTAAGGTTCTCATTTTTAGTTTAGGGTGATTATGGACTTTTGATTATTAGACTAATGGATTATTGGATTTATTGGACTAATGCATGCTTTATTTTTAGTCTTTTAAGTTTTAATGTTACTATGTTAGTCATGATTTTAATAGTCACTACATGAGTATAGGGTGATTGTTAGAAAAAATGTGGCATATATAATTTAGGTTCTCATAATTAAACAAGTAAGTCTTTGTATTGTTAAATTTTCATTAATTTAAATCATTTTCAAGTGAAAACATGATTCTTTTAAAGATAGTTTAAGTAATTAGCTATTTAATTTTTTTTTTGTGTGTGTGGGTGGGGTGGGGGGAGCAACCCGCCAACCCACCATAGGGCGGGGCGGGGGGTGATTTTCAACCCACTTTCATAATTCAACCCGCCATGCTCCATTTTAGGCGGGTTGGCGGCGGGGCGGGTTGGTATGTGTACTGGCCGATGAGTAAAACCCGGCAACCGAGCTTGGATACCCGACCCAATAAAGGTGGGAAGGATAAGATATCGATATTATCTTTAATAATCCTGATATTATCTCAAATAACCTTATCCGATTAGAAGAGATAAATCCCTTAAATTAAGGAGATCATATCTATCTTTAATAATCCTGATATTATCTCAGATAACCTTATCCGGTTAGAAGAGAGAAATCCCTCAAATTAAGGAGATCATATCTCAAAGAAGATTTAAGAGATAAAAGGAGATAAATCTAGATCTCTTAAAGATATGTGGATCCTATTATAAAAAGAGGAGAACCCAAGAGAGTGACTCACTTTTCACTAACCCATGTGACTCTCCCTTAAGCGTATTAGAGAAACTAGCTCGACCAAGAGACTATTGAAGAGTCCTTGCTCGCTGGTATTCATCAGATACAAGATTAGGGGATTGAGATCACTATATGACCAAGGGTTGAACCGAGAACTACGTCTGGCTTTGATTCCCATTGGAATACGTATGACCGGAATACAATATTCTATCAAGCCATAATCTAAAACAACCCCTGTGTTCATTCTTGGTTTGACGTTCTACGGCGAGATTCCGGCAAGTCAAATCTCGGCAGGAACATTTGGCGTCCACCGTGGGGCCAGGTAAAATTTTTCCCTGGCCAGGCTCTAAAAGACCATCAGCCGCTGTGCTGTTTCCCTGAGTCTTTTCACATTTTTTCCTTCGATCTGGACCTTCTTCTTGGCGAGGCAGCGCTTGAGTTGGTTGGAGTTCTATTCTAGAGATGTGAAGCTCCCTGAATTACAGCTAATCGTCGAGTTGCACAAGACCAGATTGCGCTTCGGACCCGCAATGGGAGGATTATCAGCGTCGTCTTGCACACAGTCATCACTGCATGCTGTAAAGAAGGTCGACCGTGATGATATTCCACCGAGACTCCCTGGCTCGGTTTGAGGAAAAAAGGTTCCAGACACTAACCGCTTGAAAAAAGTGTTCTCAGATATCAAAATGGCTAGCTAAAGCCGTGATACACAAGTGAAGTCCTTCACTTTAAAAACAAAGTCCTAAAAAGGTTGACCGAGCTAAAATCGACTGAGTTGAAGTCGAAATGCCGAACCTAAAAAGGTAAAAACTAAAGACTTAAAAAGGTTGACCGAGCTAAAATCGACCGACGCTAAAGTCGAAATGTCGGGCCTAAAAAGGTAAACAAAAAGCCTAAAAAGGTGACCGAGCTAAAATCGACCGAGCTGCGGTCGAAACGCCGAACCTAAAAAGGCAAAAGTCCTAAAGAGGTTGACCGCGCTAAAATCGACCGACGCTAAAATCGAATGCTGGGCCTAAAAAGGTAAACAAAAAACCTAAAAAGGTTGATCGAGCTAAAATCGACCGAGTTGAGATCGAAATGCCGGACCTAAAAAGGTGAAACTAATACCTAAAGAGGTTGACCAAGTTAAAATCGATCGAGTTGAGGTCGAAATGTTGGACCTAAAAAGGTAAACAAAGAACCTAAAGAGGTTGACCGAGCTAAAATCGACCGAGTTGAGGTCGAAATGCCGAACCTAAAATGGCAAAAGCCTAAAAAGGTTGATTGAGCTGAAATCGACCGAGCTAAAAGTCGAAATGCCGGACCTAAAAAGACGAAACTAATACCTAAAGAGGTTGCCTGAGCTAAAATCGACCGAGTTGAGGTCGAAATGCCGGACCTAAAAAGGTAAACAAAGAACCTAAAGAGGTTGACCGAGCTAAAATCGACCGAGTTGAGGTCGAAATGTTGAACCTAAAATGGCAAAAGCCTAAAAAGGTTGACTGAGCTGAAATCGACCGAGCTAAAAGTCGAAATGCCGGACCTAAAAAGGCGAAACTAATACCTAAAGAGGTTGCCCGAGCTAAAATCGACCGAGTTGAGGTCGAAATGCAGAACCAAAAAAGGCAAAAACTAAAGGCCTAAAAAGGTTGACCGAGCTAAAATCGATTGAGTTGAGGTCGAAATGCAGAACCTAAAAAGGCAAAAACTAAAGACCTAAAAAGGTTTATCGAGCTAAAATCGACCGAGTTGAGGTCGAAATGCCGAACCTAAAAAGGCAAAAACTAAAGAGCCTAAAAAGGTTGACCGAGCTAAAATCGACCGAGTTGAGATCGAAATGCCGAGAACCGAGAAACTTTGGTCACAGTGCAAAACTAAGATGACTACATTCGTCTCGGCTAGGCTCGGCCCCTTGATAGAAGCTTCCACGCATTCAAAAAAGCTCCAAGCTTGGGGGTGACTTGTATATGGGGCCGAGGTGTAAAGCTCGGCCACTTACCTCGCCGACTTGAATGGCTAAAAGAAGAGACTAAGTTTCTAGGCTCGGTCACCGATTTTGAACGATTGGCCGAGGTATAAGATCAGTCATTAAGACTATGGTAAAAAGGGGAAGCGAACCTATGCCATAAAACTTAGATTCTCCAAATAAGGTTTTTAAAGGCCAAGCTCGGCTACCATCATGAAAACTTTTACGCTTCTACTAGCTCAAAGTTTGGGGGGCTTGTGTACTGGCCGATGAGTAAAACCCGACCACCGAGCTTGGATATCCGATCCAATAAAGGTGGGAAGGATAAGATATCAATATTATCTTTAATAATCCTGATATTATCTCAAATAACCTTATCCGATTAGAAGAGATAAACCCCTCAAATTAAGGAGATCATATCTATCTTTAATAATACTGATATTATCTCAAATAACCTTATCCGGTTAGAAGAGATAAATCTCTCAAATTAAGGAGATCATATCTCAAAGAAGATTTAAGAGATAAAATGAGATAAATCCAGATCTCTTAAAGATATGTGGATCCTATTATAAAAAGAGGAGAACCCAAGAGAGAGACTCACTTTTCACTAACCCAGGTGTCTCTCCCTTAAGCGTATTAGAGAAACTAGCTCGACCAAGAGACTATTGAAGAGTCCTTGCTCGTTGGTATTCATTAGATACAGGATTAGGGGATTAAGATCACTATATGACCAAGGGTTGAACCGAGAACTACGTCTGGCTTTGATTCCCATTGGGATACGTAGGACCGGAATACAATATTCTGTCAAGCCATAATCTAAAACAACCTCTGTGTTCACTCTTGGTTTGACGTTCTACGGCAAGATTCCGGCAAGTCGAATCTCGGCAGGAACAGTCCGTTTTGCCACCCCTACCTATAAGTTAATAAGTAGGACAATAAAAAACCTGAAAACTTAGCACTCAATCCCTCAAAGCATTGCAAGATATACAGCCATATGAAGTTCTTCTTCGTGTTCATATTTTAGAATTAATATCGGTTTATTGTAAGTGCTCTTTAGATGATAGATAAGTACAAAAATCACACAAAAACGTAATTTTTACTTAGCAATCTAAACATCCAAAAAAAATCTGTTTACTCTTCAAGAGACATTTCGTCAAACCTTCTGAAGACAGTCTTTAAAGCTATCAGATGCACCAAAAAAATATAAACTATACTAGTAGGAAGAAGTTAACGATGCAATGCTCGTGACTGTCAGGGACTGTGATAAAAAATATAAAGCTATAACTTACTTTGGGACTTTTGAGGAACAAGCCACTGTTTAAACAAGATGCTTTAGAATGAAGAGTGCGAAAAAACAGCCAACTCCACAATGAGAAAAAGGTGACAAGATGTGTGTGGTTTGACAGCAATAGGTCACCAACATCTTCATAATATTGTGCAATAAATGTCAATTAACGCCGCAAATCTAACGCAACTTCATGGGTAGCGAGATCAAAAAAATATGGTAAGCATCAAATAATACATTTTCATAGGTTGATGAAGGTAGTTAATGACAGGTAAAAGAGATAAATTACCGATAGAGAGAAAAAAAACCTAAGAACCAATTTTCGATTTCAAAAGGGAAAGTTACTCTAAGTTGCTTTCCTTAACAATCGATCTTTGATGCAAAATTGATTCTCTAACACTGGACCAAGAATCTTCAAAATCGGTCAAAGCCACATTTGACATTTGCTGATTTGCGAATGGATTCTCTCCTTCCCTCCCGTCTGTGCAGCAAGGAAGATGATAGTGGGAGGAGAGAGAAAAACAGGAGAAAATTGAGAAATGATGAAGAAAGAGAGAAAAAAATAAGAGAGGGATAGAGAGGATGGAGAGTCGATGGATGAAAAGATTACAAACCCTTGCCGATTCTCAGCGTGGAACCAAACAGAGACTAAATGTTTAGGTTTGGGATCCTTCCTAACATCAAAGGCTTATATGAAGGGAGCTTGTCTTTAAGGTGATCATTTAGTGAGTTAATCTTTATGCACATTACGAAATATAGGATTGATATATCAATATTTGTTCACATTAGAAGATCTTTATTCCTTGAGTAATGAGATTTAATCTATTTAAGGGTTATGTGACATTTATATTTCATAACAAATAAAAAACTTAAGGTAACTTTTTTATATATTTTATTTTTTATCAATTTAATTTTTAAATTATTAATAATTATGGAGTCCTAAGTAACTATTTGGTCATGGACTTTTTTTAAAAAAAAAAAAACTTTGATCGAGTATTTCCATAGGCATAATTGTGGTATCCTCGACTCAAGATGGTGGTTAAGTAAAGTTCCCCCTAACCTTACAGGTAAAGTTCTTCCAAGGCACAATTCTTCCACCATAATCAATTAGTGTTAGGTATTTGGTTGTAAATTGGATGATGTATTTGTAGAGGGAGAAGTATTTTAAGAGGGTAATTAAAATACTTCACTCTAAAATACTTTGTTTGGATACTAAGTATGAAGGATTTTGGAAATCAATGGATTTTATGGGGGTATTTTGATTAAGGTAAATTTGAGGAATTTGAAATACCTCCTAAAGAGGTGGTATTTTGAAATTCCCTCTCCTTAATCATGTGCCACCTACCACCGACGACGACTCTCACACAACCTGGGGGGTGGGGACACCCGGTGCGGGGGCGCCGACCCCGGACACTCGGTGGGGGGCGACGGCCCCCGGACACCCGATGGGGGGACACCGGCTCCCGGTGTGTGGGGCGCGACACCCCCGTCCCGAAGAGACCCGATTAGGGGGGCACGCCCCCCTGGTCCCCTGGACGATCGATCAGGGAGCCCCGCTCTGGACAGTTGAAATCCCAATTTTTTAAATGAATATTAAAAAAAAAGTATTTGAAGGTAATTGAAATGTTTTATCCAAATAAAGAATTTAAAATGTTTTACTCTATCCAAACAAAGTATTTTCAAAATGAAAGTAATTCAATTGAAGTGATTGAATTGCCATGTATTTCAAATTCCTTGGAATTTTGAAATACCTCATCCAAACGCACGTTAATAGAAGTAATGATGTAAATAGAAATAGTATGATAATGATGTGGCATCATTAGGTTGTGTTATAATTCATTTTATTAATAAGACAAAACGAAGTGTGTGATCAAAAGGGATAAATATCCCGACTTTTGCGTATGGAGAAAACCTGGTTGGGAGAGGTCAGTCCTTCAATATCGTTCAATACCTCGAGGGATTAGTTTCTGTAGTTGCGTGTGGATGATACCCCGAGGAAAAAAAGGATAAATATTATTCAAAAAGTGAGCTTGAATATAAAGTAAAAATATGAGGATACATCCTTAATTAGTTAAAGTGCATTGAGATCGCCAACGAAGGTTGATCCAGTTTATAAGGATACGACTCATAAACCACAAGGTTGTGAGGTCGAATCCCACTACTGATGTGAGGACCTCGTTGGTGGATAATATGTAAGTACCTTTGTAAGCGCTTTTTGAACCGTGAGACATACCCTGGCTTTGGTGAGCCACTGCAATCCACAAAAAAAAAAAAGTGCATTGAAATCTTTATCTACTTTAGTTAATTAAAGGTAGATATACATTTATTTTCACACTTTACACTTTTTACTCACTTTAGATAAAGTGATAAACCTAATCCAATCAAAAGATAAAAACATTAAATTGAAAAAAGGATTTAATTGGTATAAGTATAGGGAGTAACGATAACATTAATATCATTACAAGGTAAATTTTTTTTATTACTATAATAATTGATAAATATTTATTGGTGTAAATTATTATTGTTATTATTTTTTATACCTCTTATTATTACTATCAATTGTCTTTTTTTTTAATACTGATAGATATCAGGCTCATCAGTGTCTTTGACATGTCAGAATAAAAAAAATAAAACATACCACATATCTAAAAAAAACACACCGTTAATAAATAATTTCAAAACAATCACAGGTTAATAAATAGTTTTCGAATCCAGTTTCGTCAATTAGCATCTGATCGCAGTCGTTATCAAATACGTGTACTACGTTGGTGTTGTACGTAGGGAAGAAAAGAAGAATGAAGATTATATTCGAAAAACAAAAGGGGAAAAATTCTGGTGTCTGGAGTGACATCGGGGACTTGTTATGGTTGTGGTTCACAATATGGCTACTCTCACCACAATAATGCTCATGAAGGAGATGTTCCACCTCTCTTCTTCCACTCTTCATCTTCGTCCTTTCCTCTCATTTCAATCACTTCCTTCGCGCCCCGCCATTACAATCACAGTTCGATGCGCTTCTTCAGACAGTGGCGCCAACAACAAAGTTTCGTCTCGCCTCTCTCAGGTTCAGCAGCTCCTCCAACAAGCCGAACACCGTGCCCTCTCCCAGGACACCGGTCCCACTCCCAAAATCACCTTAGGTGGGGTCCCTTATTTCTCATCACTTTCTCATTCTTCCCAAAAATAAAATAAAAACCCTAAATATTTCAATTTTTGTTTTTCCTGTTTCAGATCATGTTACAGTTAGCTTTGCTAGAAGTGGTGGCCCTGGGGGTCAGAATGTAAATAAAGGTTCCCTTTTTAACGCTATTTCCATCCAAATGGTGGTTATTCTTTTTGTTTGTGGATTGTGATTTTGAGCTTCCGTCAATAGACTCTATATTATTTGATGGATTATGGGATATACTGAATAGAGAGTAGGTCCCATATGAAATCTACCCAATAATATAGAGTGTTAGAGAATGTGTCTTAAAGGGTATATTTAGCATTTCTGTTGTAACATTTCGTCTTTACGAGATACTGGAGTTCATTGATGATAACTGCTGATTGGTATTGGACAGTGAACACCAAGGTGGATATGCGCTTCAACGTTAGGAATGCATATTGGCTGAGTGACAGGGTTAGGGAGAAAATTGTGCAAATGGTTTGTCACATTGACTATTCTTTTGTCAATCGTTGCCTTGTTACAAAATCATGTGATTAAATGTTTACATATAAGCCTTAAACTACGATTGGTTGTGTTTGGAAAAAGTACTTATAGAGAGTTTATTTGAGCTTGTCAAAATAGCTTATAAAAATAAACTTATGCAAATAGTCTATGAAAATAGTTTATGATCTTCATATAAGCTCATTTTAGCTTATTGCAGTAAGCTTCTTAGAGAAACTTGTGAAAATAAGTCATTTTTAACTTATTTGAAAAAAGTTTATCAAATAAACACTTAATTAAGTTGTTTACCTAAATGCACTCAAAATATTGTCATATGTACACAACAAACAACAACCAAGTCTTTTTCCACTAGGTGGGATCAATTATATGGATCAAATAATGTCGTAATGTTCTATGACATAAATCATATACTAACCATTATATTTAAATCCTTCTTAATGGTTCCGACCAAATATGTACATGTGTGTATTCGATTATTAATGTATATGTGTATCAATCTACTTATGCATATCTTAACTGGTCATTCTTTTACCTCACCAATTCTGATTCTACTCTTAGCTTGATTGCCTGCCTTGTTTTTTTTTCTTAATCTTTAACTGTGTTGGTCCTGAGCAGGAGAAAAATCGTATTAACAAGGATGGGGAGCTTGTGATTTCTTCAACCAAAACTAGAACACAGAAGTTTGCTTCTTCCCTTTCGTTCTATTTGTTGTTTGTTTTTCTAGCATGCTTCATGCAAGATTGGTTGGCCTTATTCTACCGTTTTTTTCTTCTCAGGGGTAACATTGAGGATGCTTTGGCAAAACTTCAGGTAATATAGGAAAATTTATTTTATTTGTTTAAAAGAATGCTTTAGCATCAGATGTTATTGTCAAAGAACAACTATCGTAAAAGCTTAGATTCTTCTGTGGAGACCAAGAATGGTTTCTTTTCTTCTTTGGTCCTTGACAATTATCATTGCTTGTTACATTTAGAAATGATTATGTTTCATCGTCTCTTCTATCAGAAACTTAATTAAAAAAAAATGTTGGCACCTTAAAATGGAATTTTCTGGTGTAAAAGACAGTTTCTGGGGAGTAGGTCTGCTAGATAAAACAAAGCTTTTACTTTGTTAACAGGTAGTAGCTCTGGATTACTTCTTATTCTTCTCTAGGGGTGGGGTTTGGAGGAATTAGTTTGTGGAAAATGTGGTGTTTGTAATAATCCCTTCTCTTGATAGTGAACAAACTGGTGGAAGAATGCAACTTAGCATAGTGACTTGGTGTTATACATCTCTCACTCTTATTTTCTGCATTCTTGTGGTGTGTATTCAAAGTTCAAACACGGTAAGTCGAATTCCAAGAATCTTGGTGCTAGCTATTTTTGTAATTCTTTGAGGAGTTAGGAACATCTTCATTGGGAAATGGAGTATTTCTTGGAGAGGAGTCAGTAAATTGGTTCGTTATTGTTTTCTTTCCTATTTATTGGTTGTCTAGTGTCTACTCCTTTATTGTTGAGTTGGTTGATCGCCACATCCTGGTTATAATGAAGTCCATGGTGTACTTGTTTGGATCCATATAGGGATTAACGAGAAGAGAAATGAAGGTATCATGTGGTGACTATTGTCTAAGATTTATTGTCGTATATATGAAATATATTATTGAGAGATGAGAAATCTTATGAGCACGCCGTAAATCCCCTATCAAAATATTTATCCATCCTCCTGGTTAGGATCATCTAGGATAGGATATGCTTCTTAGAATGCTATACTTCAGTTATCTTATCTTTCTGCCCCTTTTCAATAACACACTTTGGTTTATTCACATCTTGTAGTTCCTGAAAAAATGGATTTTACATAGTAATGGTACTTTTCTGTTTACTTTATGGGAAAAAATAGGAAATCATTGATGCAGCATCTTATGTCCCACCACCTCCCTCAGAGGAGCAAAAGAAGAAAATTGCGAAGATGTAAGAGTACTTAACTTCATATTTTCTAATTCTTCAGGTTAATACAGCTTCTAATTTTTGGTACCATATTGCTTGTGGCTTCTATTAGATTAGAATGACTTGATATTGAAGGGCGTGTAACTAACATATGCTAATCAAATGTGCACTTTTGAAGGGCTGCCATAGGAGAGCATAAACGCCTTAAAAGCAAGAAGGTGCTATCAGATAAGAAGGCATTTAGAAGAAGTAAAAATAGTTGGGACTAATACATTGTTTTCCAGAATCCTGAAACTTATCATTTTAGTAAGTTCACCATTGTTGACTACTTGATATTCCTTTATCGAACATGCAATCGACGATTTCATTATGTCTATATTCTTAATGTGTTTTCTTTAGGTTACAGGACACAGAAGCATAATCCTGTGATACTACCATGATTGGATACATACACTTTGGGTGAGTGATTAATATAACCAGGAATTCGAGCAGCATGGCCCAACAGTCAGCCAGCCTGCCTGAAGAATCTCAAAAGTGGTTTGTGGCTGCCTACTGGTGGTGAGCCAAAATTGTGATGTAGCTAGGACTTAAACTGATAAGATCTTTTCAATTCAAATAGAAATACCAAATAGTAATAGGAAAAAACTTGGGTGCTGTACGATAGGTGTTGTTTATCAATTATAACATGACACATAGATTAGATTTTTCATTAAAATTAAAATTTAAAATGTTACTGTTTTTTCTATTGGTTGGTTAATACATGTGTTGAATTGTGATTGGAGAACAGTAAAAACTACACACAACTAACTGTACCTAAGTTTTCTCCATATTAATATCTGTCATGTTTTTCTTTGTCAAATTAAGCCCTTTCTTGTGAGTGACTTGGCAATTATGGGCCTCCCGCACATTCCTGAGGGATAGGTCTATATAGACATTGAATGTCAACAACCCTGTGGAATGTGCTTCAACTCAAAAATATGTTGATACATAATGCAGGTGCTGGGGCATAGGATCTTGTCTTGCCCTGTTTTCTACTTTAGTTGTGGGGTAGGATACTGGGTAGTTGCTTAATGGACGCTTGATGATACATTTTATTGAAGAAAGTTTAATTTTATCCAAGCGAGTCGCTGAATAATGCCATTTGTATTATCCTCCAATTTCTGAACATTTAACAGCGCACACTGCTCTCGAAGGTTCTAAGTTAACACGTCATAAGAGGAGGATGCCATGTTATTTTTTGGATAAGACTGATTTCAACTTGAAATGATAATACACCTCTAATCAAAAATAGAATCGAGTATATCTTTTCAATTTTATTTTTGTTCCATTTTTTGGTTACCTTTAACCAAATCTGAGATAGAGCTTGGTTTCAGGAATGTTTTATTCATAGATAAATTATATTATTGGGAATCATATTTCCAAGAATGTTTCTTTCCATCTTTATACATGAGTAGATAATAATAAATAAATAAAAAAAGCTAAATGGTTGAAAGATTGCAAGGAAACAAAGCTGTTCTTCAATGAAAAAAATAAAAAACAAATGGAATGATTTGTGATATATTCAAACTGTATTTACAAAAGGAAAAAAAATCAGGGTTTGGTGTTGAATTAGAGTATTCAACACAAGAATCTATCTATTTTCTAATAACAAGCACCTCCCCAGTTCTTTGATCAACATGCTTAATCCATCTCTTACCACTACCCTTGAGTGCTAAAACTGAATTATTGCCCCCAATTGCCGATACATGTGCAATATCAAGTCCTTCCCCTACAGGAAGAAACACCGAACGAACAATACGCCTTGACCCTTCATCCAAAACACTTGTCCACTTAAAACCATAATAATTAGCATACTTGCAAATCAACACAGCACCCTTAGCGTTTAACTTTGCCACCCTAAGCACTCTAGAGAACTCTCTTTGCCTTGAATCCACAACCATGAAGTCTATCCCTACCAACCCTTCAATCACTTCTTCTGCTTCTCCTACCATGATCTCTTGCTTATTCAATATCCCTGCTGCTGCTTCCTCCATGGTTTGACTGTATTCTAACCTTGACATCTCATCTGGGACTATGCACACGTGCCTTCCACCCGTGTGGTGGCTTGCTATTGCTAAACCTATGCTTATGGGGATGTCTCCTCCTTGTGACCATGTCTCCACTATGAGTTGTGCGTTCCATCCTGCTGCCATGGCTGAAACAAACTCCGCCACACCTGATTCACCAAAAACCTGGCACTGCAGCGAAGAATTAAGGTCAGAGATGAATTGAAACACCACAACATGAGTTAATTTAAGACAAGCCATATCCTTATATGTTTGCTTTGTTTTCAATTTCCTCCTTTCTTATCTTCTTCTGTTTTCAAAAATAATTAAAATTGGTGCATTGTTTTTATTAATTTGTACAGGAACCGTTGAAAGTCTGTCCTAATTTCATTGTACAGATCTTTTAGAAACAGAAAACAAAATGAAAATAAACATCAATTCTTTGATTATATGAAACTAAAAACAAGCAAACCGACCTAACTATTTGAGGTGAAGGTGATCATGCATGAAAGTAGTTCAAAATATATGAGTGCTTACAGATTGTACTGTCTCGATATATGCTTTGGATGCTGTTTCTGGGGACCAGACTAGTTTCATTTCTTGTTTTTGTGATGATGATGATGATGATGGAGGATTTTGGGGTGTGTCTGATTGTGAATTTGGAAGTTGGTGTTGATGATGGGAGGAGTTGATGAATATCTATTAATGTTATGAGGGAGATAGAAGGAGGAGGAGGATGAAAGGTTCTAGTTCTAGTTCTAGATAAAGAGAAGGATCGTTGACATTTATTCTTCCGCGCCATTCCAACGTGTTAATAGATTCGGATAACTTCAGTTTTTTTTTTTTGCTTTGCTTTTCCGTGTTTGTTTGTTTATTCTTGTCTCTCTGTCTCTATCACTATTAACGCTGGAAAATGTGTCACTCCTCTACTTGTTTTGATTTTTCAGTATAATTATCATTTTATATATATATATATATATATATATATATATATATATATATATATATATATTTTGAACCGGGCTATCTTCCGATCGGAAGTCAGAAACTAATCCTCGACTGATATCCATTCAAGGGGTTGAACTCTCCCAACAGATGTGTTTCATACGCATGAGTCATGAATCGAATCCCTGTCCACATGCTTAAGGGGCTCAATTATCTATCAACTGTGTCACATCATGTTAGTTCATTATATTTTTTTTTACCAGAGTATAATTATCATTATAATTAAATATTACGGATATGAGTGTGTGTAAATTATTTGCAACGCTGTTTTACATGTAGTGTGTATATATGTTGGAGATAGAAATTACATTCATGGCAGGTTTTATAATTCGTCTCTTGCTGCCGTTGGTTTTGGTTTCAATTCTGGTGGCAGGGTGACCTGCACTCTTTTGTAGTTGGAAACTTGTTAGTCCTTGGTCACGTGTCTTGTTAATCATAATCAGTGTTGTTAGAGGGAGGTGCTTACCAATAGAAAAAAGAATTAGTACTCTTTTTTTTTTTGTTACAAGAATTAGTACTTTAAATTGAAACAAAAATAAATATAAATAAAAGTGTGGAATAGTATGTGAGATTCATTTAATGAACTTTTAAGAGTTATATATTAGAGTAGATAATTGTTTAAAGTAGTATAAAATAAAAAATAGTGACCTTGATAATAGAGTTCATAAATAGTGAAGTTAAGCAATTTTAACGGGTTGCAACATCAAAAATGTTTTTAGAATACTTGTTAAGATTTTTTTAAAAAAATATATATAATTTAAAAAAAAAAAAAACTAAGTAACCTGATAGTTGGTTCCCTAATAAGGCATTAGTTAAAGGATATAAAAACATTCTTTCCTTAAACTAAATCTATATATGTTTATTAAAATAATGACAATATTATCTAAATATTTAGAATCGACGTTCAAAATAATACTATTTTTCATATTTATGTATGATACATTATCTTAGAATGCATAATATTTTGATATCTGTCAGCGTCCACCTCAACATACAGTACATTTATGTGTGGTGTTTCAACTAGTAATAAAAAAAAAACATTTCCTTAAAATAGATATAGGATAAAAAAAAATGAAAAATAAAAAAGAAAAAAGAAAAAACTTAGGATGAATAGCTTCAATTAAAGCTGACAAAATGAATCGGCCCATAATTTTTAAATCTGAATTAATCTTAGATTCTTTTGCTCGATTGAATGAAGTCTGCATCTAATCGGGTTTGGATAGCCTGATTATCCTTTATTTTATTACTAAAAAAATGTAAAGTGACTCATTAGCCTCCCTCACTCCCTTCCCCTTCTTTCTCATTTTCACGCCCATTTTGTTCACGTCTTTCCCATTTTCACGTTGGCCAATCACATTTCCATTCTAGTTTCCATTCAAAGATTTCAGGCAAGAGGCAACATTTTAGATTTTAGTTGTCATGCTTTCCCAATTCCAATCCATTTTCTTATATTTTTACTTTTTAGACACATTTTCTCGTTAAGTTCTTTTAAGATTTTGTTGTTTTAAAAAAATATATCGACTTTCTGGATAAATTCACAGCTCGCATAGGACCGTACTTGAACATCATTTTAATAGACCAAATTGATTATGGTCTTTATTGACCCAATATCTGATATAGTCCGTGGTCCGAATTGAATCAGCCCGAAGCGGACGAGATATCTCATTTTATCAACTCTAACTCGATCCGGTGAAGAATAAATAAAAAATAAATTAATAAAATAAAAAAAGAAATGGAAAGGGTCAAATGGAGAGAGTAACAGCTTACAGATTAGTTCCAGAAGGATAAAATATATACCTCCAAGGTCACCGCATTCATAAACATGGATACTACGATGCAACAATTCAACATCAATATGAATAGGACTAAGTCCCATTGGTAACAACCACGTAGCATCAGATCATTAAGTATCTTTGCTGACTAATTGCTGATATATGCTTCCGTTCCGTTATTTACCACACACTCAAACACAAAACTTTCCTTTCTTGGTCGTTTTAAAATTCACCAACTGAGAAAGGTACGTGTTTGCTTCGATGCTACGCTCACAGTAACTCCACAAAGCCACCACAATCCATTTGTAAATTGACAACACCACTTGCGTAGTTCATCATATCTTAATCTAGACGACATGGGTGCCACATAAAACAATTTCCTTATAAGATAAACTTAAAACCATAGTATTTTATGTTTTCAATTAATAAACATAACAACAATAGACCCAGTAAGTGTGGCTTAGTTAATTGCACAAGCTGGTATTGTGGAAGAGGATTTGAGTTCGAATCCCACATAACATGGTTTTGGGAAGGGGCGAAGAACTTTAACCGTGACTAAACATTCGGACGAAGATTAGTCTCGTAACGAGTCCAGAAAATTTAGGTTTGTGCGATACTCCGTGAACCTATTATAGAGTCAAATATGCTAATTACAATGAGTTCCAAAAAAAAAAAACATAACAACAATAGTCAGATTCTTTTTTGGCATACAAATAATGGGTTAGCATTACACGATTTAATGACGTGGGTCGGAAAAAAAATATATGGTGGCCTACTTACCAATTATGAAACCACCAAAATATCAGCGCATACAATTCGTAAGCTTCATTTAGTATATAAAGTAGATTCGTTCACATGTGTTAATGAGCATAAGATCACACCTTTCAAATAATATCAGTTTAGTGCTGGCTTTGTTTGTCTCCCTATAAATGAGCAACTTGGCATACGATGCCTAAATTGAGAGTAAAGTAACCACCCACAGAAATTGAGAATCGTTAACAATTCGATGTACAAAAATTAAAACAGCTATCAAAACAAGGGGCGCTCTTTATAATTAGAGTAATGATATTTGGACACAAGAAATATGTTCAACATCGTATAAAAGTATTTATCGTCACTTATTTATTGTTTTCTTCTCTCTCGTCATGTATTTCATCACTCCTAAGATATTCATGAGCTCTACGATATCTATATATACAAGGTGTTCATATATCTTTACTATCATAATTAACGTTGCAAGTACTCGTCATTTTGTTAGATCAAGTTTTAACAACAAACCACACTTGTTGGTCTAAGTGACAAAGAGTTTGTTTTCTCTTAAAGAGAATCTCAAGTTCGAGTGTTATAAATGAAAAAAAAATAGATGTTAGAAGAGTTTTACCCCTTAATTGAGTTTTTCAGTTCGATTTGAATTAATCGAAGTCGAATGTAATTTTTCAGTACTGAGGTCGTAAGTCAAGTTTTACTTTGATCAAAACTTAATCATAACCCAATGAACTGATTCAGCAATGATCAGTAGTCATTACAACTTGTTGCAAGTAGCTCAAGGTGTAATGTTTGTGGGTGCGGACAGAGCAAATAACTTTGGCTATCCAAATATCTTGCATGGTTTACAAAAACTTTGTACATGCCAATAAGACTCGTCAATTTTCATCAAACCCATAATTTTTTTTACTCTGATTCTTGCAGAAGTTCATATTAAGAGGCATAATAATTCATAAAGGGAGAATAAAGCGCTAGATATCATATCCTAATGGAAGCGAGAGTGGCGAATATATATTGAGCTATCATAAACTGCATTATTCCATCCAATCAAACGACACTACACATCATCAAGATTCGAGTAAAGTTCAATAACTTTAGAGTCAGCATGCCATAAGTAAACAAATATCACAACACAATTGGCACGCAAAATTCTGCACGGTTGAAATATTCATTTTATTTTTTTACTTGTATACATACATACTGTTTTTATTTTGTAAACATATTTTCTTAGGAATCTTGAAAATTTTCCATATGATATTGAAAGAATTCATATATAAGACGTATCCTTTTCATTCTTTGGTTGAATCTAGTTGTGTGACCTTGTCAAGAGAAAGAATAATGGTAGACGCCACCGCGTTGCTAAGAGAGTACAACCGTCTACTTTTCTTCATTCCGTGAACCATAAGTTAGACCGAGATAGTTTACCTACAAGGACACATTCAACCTGCTCATCATGATTTAGCTAGTGAGCTATGTGGTGCTCAAGGAAAATTTAACCGTGTAATGAATAAGTGAAGATGTTATGGTTGAGTTAAGAGTTAACCCGGGCCCAACCTTACTCGTATAGATTGGACCACAAATAGATCCTATTATGTTTATGGTTGGGTGACTTGTAAGAACTCGGGCCCAACCTCTGGAATATTTCGACCGACTTGTAGGAACTTGGCCTTACCTCTGGAATGTTTCGTCCGGCTTGAAGGAAAATGAACTCGGGCCCAACCTCTAGAATGCTCCGACCGACTTATATGAAACGTAACGGACGTAATTAAGAGACTTTAATAACCGTCGGCCGAGTAATAATGACTAAATAGGCAAACGGTCAGCTCCTATAAGTGGACGCCTGGCTACCGTAACGAACAAAAGGCCTAAGATAAATAGGACCCATGGGGCTAAGGAAAAGACGACTTTGATTGATCACTTGGTTGCTTGGTCGACCGAGTACCTAGCTTTTCTGCTAGAATAATTTGGCGCCCACCGTGGGGCTCTGGTAAAACTCTTCCTTCACCACTCAAGGGAAAGATCAGTCATGTTGGGGCTCGGGAGAAAACTCCCAATTATCTTTCAATGGCGGTTAGACGACTTCCATTATGTGAAATTCGAAGGTAGGAACCAAGTTTCAGAGGAGTATGAGTATGACGAAGATCACGAGGCTGTCCTTTCAATTGTTGAAGAAGCCGATCGAGTTCTCGTGGGAGACCGAGTGTGTGAAATCTATTATAGTGTTTCTTACCCAAGTCGGCAGACAAAGCCAAGTCGTACTTTCAATTGTTGAAGAAGTCGGCCAAGTTCTTGTTGACGGCCGATTGTGCCTAAGTTGGCAGATAAAATCTAACAATACTTTCAATCATTGAATAATCCACCCGAGTTTTCATGGACGACCGAGGCTGAGAATGTCTTTCCGAGTTAGAGGAATTTTCTCATGCCACCCCTGATTCTGACTCGATTGTTCTAGCACTACAAAAAAAGAGTCATTTAGGGACCCATTTTAGAGACCGATTTTGGCCATATCGGTCCCTAAAATGACCAATGACTGATTTTGGGGACCAATTTGGCCTAAATCGGCCTCTAAATGACTCTTTTTTTGTAGTGCAGGTAAGATATCATGTTTACATTTATCACTAAGGGAGTTGGCTATTAGTGATTTCATCATCAAGGAGATTGAAAAGGGGCAATGCCCGGTTTGTTACATCACACGAGTACTAGAACGCCCTGCGGTTAGTTATCAACTGATGTAGAAGTTGCGATCTACGAGGAATAAGGTCCAAAAAGGAAGGTCAAAGTATGACAATTATTTAAGAGACAATATATCAGAAGAGCATAGGGATGGAAGAAGCTCTCCTGATGGACGAGCACGGGATATTAACAATGTTTATAACCAGGAGATTTTTTTTTACGATTATGGTTAGGCCGAGTTTATACTCAGACCGACTTATGTTACGGCTAGGCTGAGTATTAACTCGGGTCCCACCTTGTTCACGTGAACCAAGATCTCGCACTTAGTATGAAATGTCTAGGCCCCTATGTCGATTCTCGACTTGAGGCTTAGGAGACTTCTGCCATGGATGAGTTGAGTATGAACTCGGCCCCATCTTATACCGAGTTTATACTCGGGCCGACTTTGTTAACATAGAAACCCCTTCGTCGCTCACGACTTGAGACTTGGAGGACTTATGTTGTGGAGAGGCCGAGTTCATACTCGGATCCATCTTGCTTACACAAAAGTCCTAATGGACTTGGAAATGGGAAAGTCTTAATATATTGCGTTATGGTTATACCGAGTTTATACTCGGGTCGACTTTGTTTACACAGAAGTCCCTTTGTCGCTCACGACTTGAGACTTGGAGGAACTATGTCGTGGACAGGCCTAGTAGTTCATACTCAGATCCATCTTGTTTGCACCAAAGTCCTAATGGACTTGGAAACTGGGAGACTTAATATATTGCGTTATGGTTAGCCGAGTTTATATTCGGACCGACTTTGGTTACACAGAAGTCCATTCCTCTCTCACGACTTGAGACCCGGGGACTTATGTTATGGTCAGGCTGAGATTATACTCGGATCCGCTTGCTCATACAGAAGTTATGCTGGACTTGGAAACGGAAACACTTAATATTGGGTACGAGTTCTGGTTTAGCCCAATATTGAACACATAGGATGACCCGAAGGTCATATTAGAGAGCCTAGAGTTGGAGTTAGAAATGATTAACTTATAAATGTTGATGATTATAGGCATCAATGACAGCCAGCCGACAATTATTACTAGGGCGACAACAATTATACGAGAATAAAGAGGTTTAACTATGGCAATTAACACGAAGACTAGTATAAGTAGTGTAGCGCCCTTCGTTACATTAGTAACCCAAATATATTTCAATAAAAATCCTTCAAAACATTTAATTAACTTATATAAGTCATAAATTTTTTCTCAAATAATTAAGTATTAAAAATGCCTCGTATTAAATAGAATAATAGTATTTTCAAAGTAATGAAAAATATTAATAAATCCACACGTTTGAATAAAAAACCAAAAGCCTCAAAACCGGGTGTCTAACTACAATTCGAGAAATGTAAAATGAAAATAATAAACGATGTCGGCATGACGCTCTAAAATCATGCTACAAATTCTAACCAACTAATCTAAAAGCTAGGTATGAATGTCACTGAAGAGCCGGAGTACTCCAAGTGAACTCCTTTCTTCGACATCAAGGGGCTTGTTCACCCTAAGCTCGTTCAAACGTTCTGGAAAAATGTTGTGGTTGTCACCAACAGACTCAACGGAATCAAGAGCTTTAAGGATGAAATGGGGGGTAGAACCCTTCTCTTCCCCATTAGCTCCCTTGAGATGGTCACAAAATCTCCAAGAATCGGAGCTGGCTTCACATCCAACTGGGAAGATGAAGTGGGAGTTGACAATGTCAACATTGCCATCTATGGTGTTCCCAAGCCTGTGAACCCTAAACCTGTCAACATGGTGGTCAAGTGCAGATTTATGCATAAATTGCTGTTGGAATGCGTGATGCCAAGGAAAGGCTCACGAGACACTGTGACCAAGATGGACAGATTTGCTCTGTACCACTTGATCCACAAAATCAAGGTTGACATCAACGATCTTATCTACGTGTACCTTGAGACTCTGATCAAGAGAACCAACATGCAGACCTATCCTTATGGGATGCTGCTGACAAGGGTCTTCAAGAACAAGTTGTTTGTTCCTAGTGATGTTTACTTTGTGGACATGTCACTGCCCATAAACAGGAAGATACTGTCTATTATGGATATTAAGGGAATCCCTCTTGCTGATGAGGAGGAAGAAAGCAAGAAGAAGAAGAAGAAGAAGAAGTAGAAGAAGAAGAAGAAGAAGAAGAAGAAGAAGAAGAAGAAGAAGAAGAAGAAGAAGAAGAAGAAGAAGAAGAAGAAGAAGAAGAAGAAGAAACCTGTTGTTGAGCAGAAGGAGGAAGAACCAGTGGTTTCCACTGATGAGTCAGAAGTCCCTATTTCTGAAAGACTGTTCAAATCGTCTGGAAAGGTGGCCAGACAAGACCAAATTCCAGAGCTGCAACCTTCAGTGTCTGAAGATTCTGCTGAAACAGTTGAGCCCTTGAGGTTCAAGCTGAAGAGACCCTCTCCCAAAAGGAAGACTAGTGAAGCTGAGGAATCAGTGGATGTTCCTGCTCATCCCAGCAAGAAGAGGAAGCTGGTGAAGATCTTTGCCAAGGTCAGACAAGTTGAGTCTGAGCCTAGCAAAGAGGGAGCATCTGCTCAGGGGGAGCAGACAGAGCAAGTCCTGGAAGAACTAAAGAAGACTTTCATTTTGGGAATTATTCCCAAAAAGAGAAGATCTGGTTACCCAGTACCTGCAAAGATTGAAGTGCCTGCAGAAGTTAACATTGCAGAAGATCTGTCTGGAGGAGTTCAGACAGTTGTACCTGAGGATGACCAAGTGTCTCCTTCTCACAAGAAGTTGAAGATATCTGAAGAGTAGACATCTCCTTCATTCCTTTCCTCCTTACATCAAGGTATCATCACCCCATCTGTCTCATCTCCATCTGCCCTTTTTATTCAACCTCTCTCTGTTGCATCTCCTCTTCCTTCACCTGTCCACTCCCTTCAAACTAAAAATTCTTCTTTCACTGTTGTACCTGATGACTGTCAGTACACAGTTGTTCATAGGGACTCTTCTCCCAAAGAATAAACTGGCATATCATCAAGACTTTTTGTGTCTGATCTGCAATATCTTTTCTTTGCAAGTATCTCACACGTCTCTGTCATCCCTTCTCCTCCACCTCATATTCTTAACCCCTGTAGAGAACTTTTCTTCTACCCACCTATTGTTATCTTCACTAGAACATTAGCTGGAACTCACTATCCTGCTTCTGTTGTAATGCTACCTCATAGGTCTAGGTATTTCTTTATGTTGGTCATAGGATCTCATTCTTTTTTCTGTCATATCGATTCTTTATTACCTATCCCTCCCTCTGTTTTAGCTTAAACACCTCTTCCCCCACCTATTCAAATAACCATCACCAGACTGTCTCTGTCCGAGAAACTTTCCTGTGTATTTCCTTCACCGGATACTGACTTTGTCAAGATCAGTCTTATCTTCAAATTCGTCTTTCTTCCTTTATATGCCCTTCAAACTCTCCATGAACTTTTCTTCCCTTCCATCACCTCTCCCCTATCTCTATCTAAGGCACTCCCAGTTTTAGCTTTACCCTGACACTCTCCTGTGTCTGTCTCTTCCTCAAGCCTGTCTACAGAAGCCTCTACTTCTCAGACAGTGGCCTTACAAGACTTTCATATGCTTCAAGGGCAAGTATAAGGCTTAAGAAGACAGCTGGATGAAGAAAGGCAAGCTAGGATGATCTTAGAGCAAAAGGTTGCTGCCTTATATTTTTTACTTAGTCAATCTAGGTAGTTTTTGTTTTTTGTTATAAACTGCCATGTACTTATCAAAGCTCATAATGAATAAAATATATCTCTTTCTTACGTTCTTTTTTATGATTACTCATTTTTGCTGTTGACAAAAGGGGGAGAATGTATATGATTTTATGAATATATGGACATGTGTATGTTCTGATATGAGCAAAGTATGTGATCAAAGTTTGTTCTGACATAAATCTTAAGTAAGATTGCTCTGATAATTTCCATTCAAATTTATGTGTGATTAAGTTAACCGGATTATATGATTGATCTTAATGTCTGATCAAGAATTTGCATAACCTGTCCGCTTAAGAAAACTTCAACCTATCTGATATATGCTACTTTCATTTGTTGATATTTTCTGAGGTTCATTAAATCATCTCAATGTTTGTCATCATCAAAAAAGGGGAGATTGCTAATTCTCTAAAATGTCTGATGTACATTTCCCTAAGTTTTGATGAGAATTAAACACTGGTTAATGATTTAATTAACCTTCATATTGGTTGCTAACCTGTCTATCTAGTGTGCAAATTAAAAACAACTAGAATCATCTGTCTGCTCATATTAGTGACTACATGTCTAGATAAGCGAAAGTCAACCTGTCTGCTGACTAGGATTATTGACTTCTTTCAAAAGACATTTTCAACCTGTCTCTCCATGAGTTTCTACACTTGTCTGAGGTTACTTGTTGAAGAACAAATGACCTAACAAGCTTTTGTGAGCTGTCCTATCAAAAGAGACTTGAAGCCTTCTCTCCTACTCAGTCTCGCGCTTATCAAGAAAAGTCAGAAGTTACTCTCTCAAGCAACCTCGGATATCAGAACCAAAGACCAGTTAAAGAATGCTTCCAACGTGCTTTATTCCCTAGTACCTCTGGTCCTTACATAAAAAGGGAATTGTACGCAGAAAAGTACAAAAAGCTCTTTGCACAACTCTGATATGGCTGTTTCACGATGCATAAAGCCATGATCCTTCAAGTTAGAGTACAACCAACGTTCCTATTGCATTAATGGCTACCCGGAATGACTCTGTTGAATTTAATGAAGTTCTGCTTAAAGTCAACATCTGAGGGAATGTCTCTAACGGATCTTAAATGCTTGAAGACTATAAATACATAAGTCATTGAAGATGAAGACAGAATAATCATAACATTAAAAAGCCATTTCTCTGTGCATTAATTTCTTCATTCTTTCATTCTGTGTTCTTCAATCATTTGAAGTTATTACACAAACTTTCTTAAGCTTTACATTTAAATCACTCTCTGAGTGTTAGTGAAAGATATGTCTGTCTGAAGTTGTATTTATTACAAACCACATTTCTCAAAACTTGTCTTGGAGCCTGAAGAGGCTAGGTGTGCAAGGAATACTTATCTTGAAGCCTGAAGAGGCTAGGTGTGCAAACAATAATTGGAGTCTGTAACCTGATCAGTTATAATAGATAAATCTTGGTGCTGCCAAGGACTGGATATAACTCTTTGATTTTAAGAGTGAACCAGGATAAATAACTGTGTCAATCTCTCTTTCTACAAAATCATTAGTTTTCTTATACGTTTATCAATTGGTGTGTTTGTCTTAGTCTCTGTTAAAATTTCATCAGACATGTCACCTGTCTGTCCTGTTTCCTTCCACTTGTCTGAACCAAGCTTCTGTGTGTGAAAAAGATTTCAACTTTGTTTAAATTCTGATAAACACAATTCAACCCCCCATTCTCGTGTTTATAGTTGTCTATTTCAGTTGGTATCAGAGCTCAGCCTCTGGGTTGAGCATCTAACAGTGCGAGGTAAAAGGTCTTGAAGAATAGACATGACTGCTGGAGCTAGTTCAAGTGGAAGTCACCAGACTGAAGGAGCTTCCCTAACTGTCCTTACTTTAATGGAGAAAACTACAACTATTGGAAGGATAGATTTCAATGGTTCATTCTTTCTACAAACTCTGATCTCTGGGATGTCATTACAGATGGTCCATTCATTCCCAAGAATGATGATGACACCGACAAGCCAAAAGCTCAGTGGACTACTGCAGAAAAGACAAAATGAGAGCTGAACCACAAAGCTAGATATAACATCATTTGTGCTCTTAGTCCCGAGGAGTTTGAGAAGGTATCTGCTTGTGACTCTGCCAAAGAAATATGGGACACTTTAGCTGTCACACATGAAGGAACAACCAAAGTCAAAGAGCCAAAGATTGTCATACTTGTCAAAAAGTATGAACTGTTCGTCATGGAGGAAGGAGAATATGTTGCTCAAATGATAGGAAGATTTCAAACTATAGACAACAGTTTAAAATCTCTTGGCAAAGTCTACACCAATGCTGAGAAGGTTGGAAAGATTCTGAGAAGTCTACCTAAACAGTGGAGACCTTTGGTCACTGCTATCTCTCAAGCCAAGGATCTCACTACCTTGACTATGGATGAACTTCTTGGAACACTCATTGTTCACGAGCAAGAACTTGGAGATGAAGTTTCACCAAAGAAGGGCAAGTCAATTGCTCTGAAAGCAGATCAAAAGTCAGCAAAAGCTTCCAGGGCTCTAAAGGCAGACGAGTCATCCAGTGATGCTGACCTGTCTGAACACGAGGATTCTGAGAGTGATGAAGAATTGTCTCTCCTGACCAGGAAGATAAAGCTTCTCCTACAGAAAAAGAAGTTCAAGAGGGATAAGTCATTCAGAAGGTTCAACAAGGATAAGAACTTCAAAGAATCTAATTCAACAGACAAAAGTTCAATTGTCTGCTATGAGTGCAAGAAGCCTAGTCACATCAAGGCTGAATGTCCTCAACTCAAGAAGGCCCCTTTTAAGAAATTCTTCAAGAAGAAGAAGAAAAGAATGATGGCTACTTGGGAGGATCTGGAGTCAACATCTTCTGATGAAGAAACAGAGGAAGAAGCCAATCTCTGTTTGATGGCCAACACTGACTCATACTCAGACGATGAGGTACATCTTGATTATGAAGAATTACTTGATGCCTATGAGGAGTTGCTGGAGGAATCCAACTACTTATCTAAGGCCTTCAAATCCCTTAAGAGAGAGCGTGTAAAGCTTACCAGTGAGCATAAACAGAAATCTCAAGAGTGTGAGAAGCTGGCTAAAGAGAACAGTGAGCTGAAGGCTGCAAAGTCTAATGAAGCTAAGATCTCAAGTGAAACATCACCATCTGAAGAAGTTGAAAAACTTCAACAGAAAGTGGAAGAGCTCACTTCTGATCCTGCCAAATTTGCAAAGTTTAATGAAGCTAAGATCTCAAGTGAAACATCACCATCTGAAGAAGTTGAAAAACTTCAACAGAAAGTGGAAGAGCTGTCTTCTGATTTTGCCAAATTTGTTAATGATAGAGATAATCTGACTAAACTACTTGGCAGTCAGAGGCACTCTCTTAACAAAGAAGGTATTGGATATGTCCATCAGACACATCATAAGTATCGACTAAAGCTTCTACAGTATCTGTTAAGTCAACTATAACCAAATCTACACCTGTCTGTAACTTCTGTGGAAAAACTGGACATGTTATGTCTAAGTGTATCCATAAGAAGAGAAGGAAGTCTTCACAGACTCCTAGAAATAACAGAAAAGGACCCAGAAAAATATGGGTACCTAAAGATCAAATAATTTTTGTTGTAGATGTCCTCAACAGGACAAAGAAAACACCACTGCTGGCACCTGGACAGTGGTTGCTCGCGTCATATGACAGGAGAAAGGTCTATGTTCCTAGACCTCCAACTTAAGAAAGAAGGGCACATTGCCTTTGGATGGAATCAGAAAGGAAAAGTTATAGGAATTGGTACTATTGGTGGTAAACCCCCTCTTCCCTCTATATCTAATGTTCTTATGGTTAAAGGATTAAGACACAATTTGCTTAGCATAAGTCAATTATGTGATAGTGGATTTGCTGTTTCCTTTACCAAGGATGTATGCATAGTTAAAGACTGTTGTGGCAAAACCCTTTTTTCAAGTAAAAGGCAACAAAATCTTTATAAGATTGAACTGTGTGATCTCTCAGATCAAAGTGTAACCTGTCTGATGTCTAAAGAGGATGATAGATGGTCACGGCATAAGAAACCAGAACATGGTAATATGAAACTAATTTCTAAATTAAAAAGGAATAATCTTGTGAGAGGATTGTCTGATATTAGTTTTAAGAAAGATGTCTTGTGTGATGCATGTCAGAGAGGTAAACAGATAAAATCAAGTTTCAAAACTAAAAACCATGTATCAACCTCTAGACCTTTTCAGTTGTTACACATGGATCTGTTTGGACCAGTTAGTGTTGCCAGCTATAGAAAACATGGATTTGTCATAGTTGATGACTATTATAGATACACATGGGGTACTCTTCTTAACCCACAAGGATGAGTACTTTAAGGCTTTCTCAGTATTCTGTAAAAGAGTATAGAATGAGCAGGGTTTCTGTATTTCTACCCTTAGAAGTGATCATGGGAGAGAATTTGAAAATGAGCAGTTTAGACATTTCTGTGAGGAGAATGGGATATCTCACAAATTCTCTGCACCTAGAACTCCACAGCAAAATGGAGTGGTTGGGAGAAAGAACATATCTCTGCAAGAGATGGCTAGATCTATGCTCAATGAAAATAATCTCTCTAAGTACTTCTGGGCAGAAGCTGTAAATACTGCTTGCTATGTACAAAACAGAATTCTTATTAGGCATTTTCTAAAGAAGACCCCTTGTGAATTGTGGTAAGGAAAAAGCCCCAACATATCTTATTTTCATGCTTTTGGATGTGAATGTTTTATTCTGAATACCAGAGATAATCTTGGAAAGTTTGATTCTAAGGTAGATAAAGGTATTTTCACAGGATATTCTGAAATGTCTAATGCTTTTAGAATTTACAATTCAAGAACCTGTATTATTGAAGAATCTGTTCATATTAAATTCAATGATGGATTAAAGACTGATAACTATCATATCTAGAAGATAATCTTGCAGGTCTTGATGTCAACAAGCCAGAAAGTCAACAACCCGATCTGACCAAGACAGAACCTGTGCTTGAGGCTGACAGACAAGTGGCAGACAAGTCAGCAGATGAGTCAATAGACAAGTCAGCAGACGAGTCAAGATCTTCATGATGATCTCAAAAATGATTGGAAGTTCAAAACTCATCATCCTAAGGATCTTATTATTGGAAATCCTTTTGAAGGAGTAAGAACCAAATCCACACTAAGAGAATCAAGCAATATGGCTTTTATATCAGAATTAGAGCCAAAACGCATTGAAGAAGCTCTTGAAGATGAAAGCTGGATTCTTGCTATGCAAGAAGAACTTAACCAGTTCACTGGAAATGATGTCTGGACTCTTGTCTCTAAGCCTAAAAACAAATCTGTTATTGGAACAAGATGGGTCTTCAGAAACAAATTGGATGAAGATGGTAAAGTTGTCATAAATAAGGCAAGGTTAGTAGCTCAAGGCTATAACCAACAAGAAGGTATTGATTATACTGAAACCTCTGCACCTGTAGCTAGAATAGAAGCCATACGCATTTTAATGTCATATGCTGCACAACACAAAATCACCCTATTTCAAATGGATATAAAAAGTGCTTTTCTTAATGGTATAATTGAAGAAGAAGTGTATGTTAAACAACCACCTGGTTTTGAGGATACTGATAAACCATATCACGTTTTCAAACTTAAAAAGGCATTATATGGTTTAAAACAAGCACCTAGAGCATGGTATGATAGGCTTAGTTCTTTTCTCATGAATAATGGTTTTACTAGAGAACAAGTAGACACTACTCTGTTCAAGAAATGCTCTAAAGAGAACTTTATCTTAGTTCAAATATATGTTGATCATTGTTGACGAATCTGGGCAAGTATACCCAGTCGTGCAAGTAATACGGTGGTGAGACCGATATCGTTCCCACGAGGATTGGATGTCAATTACCAACTTACAATTTCAGCAACTATCTAGACTATTCAGAGAATTCAAAATAAACAAAACAAAATGAGTAAAATCTTTTTGTATTTTTGTCGAGCACTTGGAATGCGAAAAGGGTATGTTGGGACTAGACTGCACCAAACCTCCGCCTCATGTACTATCAGGACTAGATACCTCCCATTCATGCTTCAAATATTAAAATCAATCCACTAAATTACTCAAGCCCCGATTCCTCAGATGACAAGAGCCTAAATCCACTAATAGACCCTAATTCCTTAGGTGGCCTAGATTAATGAATTTGCATTAAGATTAGGGATTACGCGATTAATAGTAAACCAAACTCCATTCCTAGATGCAAGGGTTACTAGGTGATTAATTGCAGTTCTGGTTCTAATACGAATTTTCCAATTGCATACCAAAACACTAATCAAGTCATGGGGGTGCTAGCCACAACAGGCATTAAGCGAAGGAAATCAATCACTAATAGAGAAACAATGAACATAGATTAATCAGTCAAGACAAAATGAAGTTTAGTTTAGTTACATCTAATCCCAACAAACGGGGATTAGCTACTCATAATTACAGAGAAAGCCAAACCAGAAAAATGGGAGAAGAGGAGAGAAGAAACTCCATGGGAGCTTTCCACCGTCATCACAGCAGTCCCTCTCAGCGGCTCCCTTCTAGGGTTGGAACCCTCTTCGCAGCCTCCAAGTATCCTTTAGGTTAAAGGTCAGTCTGAGAGTCTGTGTCAGAGACCTCCCAGAATCCTTTGCATTCGGAATCCTTTTTTTGTTTGTTCTGCGCTCTATTTATAGAGAGGCCACGCGTCACAGACGGCCATCACGGCCAGGCCGTGACGTGTTCTGGAGTGGGCGCGCTTTCAAATTTGGAGCATCACGGCCGTGAGCCTCATCACGGCTAGGCCGTGACAGCTTCTGACTTTTGCCTTCAATCTTCTCAGTTTTCTTGATCATGGCCGTGATGGCTCTGCTTGGCTCATTTTCTTCGTTTTTCAAGCTCTATTTCATCCAAACTCCATCATGGCTAATTCTGAGCATTTTTTCATTAATTCCTGCAAAACAACACCAAGAAACCGCTTCACCCGTTCTAAGGGAAAAACTAACTAAAATCAACTAAAGAATGCCTAATCTATATGAAAAATGCATGCAAAAGTGTACAGGAAACATGATGTAAAATCACACTATCAATCATATTATTTTTCGAGCAACTAATGAAAAGCTGTGCAAGGAATTTTCAAATCTAATGCAAGCTGAATTTGAGATGAGCATGATGGGAGAATTGAAGTTCTTTCTTGGATTACAAATCAAGCAGACAAGTGATGGAATTTACATCCATCAACAAAAGTATACCAAGGAGATACTCAAGAAATGCAAAATGGAAAATGCAAAGCTCATGAAAACCCCTATTCAACCCAATACAAAACTAAGCAAAGATGATGAAGGTAAAAAGGCAGACCAAACTATCTATAGAGGTATGTTTGGCTCTCTACTGTACTTAACTTCAAGCAGACCTGACATTCAATTTAGTGTCTGTATGTGTGCTAGATTCCAATCTGATCCTAGATAATCTCATCTTAAGGCCGTTAAAAGAATATTTAGATATTTGTTTGGAACTACTAATCTTGGTTTGCTGTATTTAAGATCAAAAGAATACAGATTAGTGGGATATTGTGATGCTGATTTTGCTGGAGACAACAGAAAGAAAAAGCACCAGTGGAGGATGTCACTTCATTGGAGCAAGCTTAGTCTCATGGTCAAGCAAGAGGCAGACAACTATTGCACTGTCTACTGCTGAAGCAGAATACATCTCAGCTGCCAGTTGCTGCTCTCGACTCTTATGGGTAAAACATCAACTTGAGTATTACTCTATTTATGAACATAACATATATGTATGGTGTGATAATTCCAGTGTTATTTGCTTAACTAAAAATCCCATTCAGCATTCTAAGGCTAAGCATATTGAAATCAAACATCATTTTATTAGGGATTATGTTCCGAAAGGCATCTTTGATATTAAGTTTGTTAAAACGGAAAATCAATAGGCTGATATTTTCACTAAACCCCTAGCAGAAGAAAGGTTTTTATTTATTAGAGATAATCTGAACGTGAATTGCATTGTTGAATGACATGTCCGAATGTTAACATGTCTATGCTTACCTGTCCGACTCTGCTGAGTCACTATGCTAGAACTCAACAGTTTTGTTGAAATGGTTATTAATTAATTAATGTCATTCCCTTATCCGAATCTAATCATGTGCACGGTAGTTTACATATCTTGAAACCATGTTCTCATTATATCTTAAGTGGGCGTTGCAGTTCCTAATACAAATCGTGCCATTTTGAATTAAAAATGTCATTTTTCTCTCTCCTACCTTTATGACTATAAAAGACAATAGATCAGAAAGGTTAAACCTTTACGTTTCAATATTCCAAAATCTCTTTGTCTTCTCATCTTTCAAACCCTTTTCTCTCTCGATACATCTTTAAATCTTGATACATCTTGGTTATTGCTAAATGTATTCCTGGCCTAAAAACTATACTCGCTTAATATATTTTTGAAGGTCACTATAAATTTTCAATCTATTCAATTTCAAGCTTAAAGCCTTAAAAGACATCCAAATTCATGTCCCTTGACTCTTCTATTAGGTTCATCTACCCAAGGGAAAAGATATCTATCCCTAATTGTTATTTTGTTCGATTTTATATTGTCCACACATAACCTCACACTCATATCATTTCCCCCCACTAAAAGCACTCAAAACTTATTACAAATTCAAACATATTCCTTAACAATAATTAAAGTGTGATATGATATTATACTATAATTTTAACAATAATTAATTAAAGTTCAAAATAACATAAAATAAAACAACCAATGTATCTCAACAAGTGAAACGTAAGTCCAAGAATCATGGTGAAATTTTGGCTCCAAACAAACATATTCAGCTTTGACAACGTGTGGCAAGCACTTGACACACAGGGGGTAATTTTGAGTTTGAATAAAAACATGAAAGTTAATTAATGTGAAAGTGGCAGCTTTTGCCATCAAACAATTAAAAGGAAAGAATAAGGAAAATATATTCACTAAATAAATTCATGAAACAACATCAAAATATTTAATAAAAAAAAAACTCATATCAACCCCACAACATTTTAAGCATCTCAAATAAAAATCAAGAACCTTAAAATATTTTAGTTTTTCTAAATAGACAAATCTACATGTAGAAACCCCAATTTCCACATTTAAAAAAAAAAAATCAAAACAAATCTAGTAATCACATCCTTCAATAATGCATTCCATTAAGGTTTTAAGAAAGTGTTTTACTCACATGCTATAAGTATTGCTGTCACGTCACTATAAATCTCTATCTTACCATAAAACTAGAGTATGTATCAATGCTTGAGTTCCCTCAACCAAACACTTATTAGAAGAAATAACAAATACATTAAGGGTTGACGCCGAAGGATCAATAGACATTGGTTGTGAAGAGGCAACAAAAATAAAATAGTTCTAATAGAGTACTTTATGACAACAAATCTAAACGACAATCACTCCTTACCGAGAATAACATCTAACCCAGACATAGATAACAAATAATATCGATGACATAAGGCATGTCCCGATGCACAAGAAAACAATTTAAACAAGAACTGGAAGGACAAGATTATCCCCCATAGAAGTAGAAACACACGGATCAAAGGACAAACGAAAGATAGGTAACTCCAAATATCACATATGAAGGATATATCAAAGAACGTGTTGGTCCTAGATCTAACAATAAAGTGGCTTTTCTCCTGTACGAGTTGAAGAAATTCAGTCTCCTTCGGATCTAAGCTGCCTCAGAATGATGGCGGATTGTTCTTCTTGAATTTGGAAAGTCCCACGTGCTAAGTTTTCTAGGTTGCCACGACTCCATTAGTGACTGGCCTCCATTCCCATTCGGTTGATGGAGAGTCTCCGCCTGCGCTTGCATAACTCTGGCTATACAATCCAAAGCTGGTGCAAGTGCAACATTTGTCCCTCGCCAAGTAGTAGCCATAAATCTGTTGACTACCAATGAAATAATGGGTTGAACAGGTCCAATATCCCCAAAGAATAGCATGCAGCATTTATAGCTCTAACAGCATCCTATGCGCCCAAGTTTTGTTTTAGAAAAGCCCCAATGCCACAGTCTGATTTAGAATTGAACTGCTCTTATACCATAAATATAACGTCCTTCGTTACATTAGTAACCCAAATAAATTTCAATAAAAATCCTTCAAAACATTTAATTAACTTATACAAGTCATAAAATTTTTCTCAAATAATTAAGTATTAAAAATGCCTCGTATTAAATAGAATAACAGTATTTTCAAAGTAATGAAAATATTAATAAATTCATATGTTTGAATAAAAAACCAAAAGCCTCAAAACCGGGCGTCTAACTACAATTCGAGAAATGTAAAATGAAAATAATAAACGATGTCGGCATGACGCTCTTAAATCATGCTACAAATTCTAACCAACTAATCTAAAAGCAAAATAATAACTCTTCAAGTCTCTGTGTCCTCAATGACGATGTCCTCGAGCTCTGAAAACAACACTTTTTAATGAGATATGAAATTAATGTCGTGCGAGTGCACATGCGAACTGGCAAGTGTACCGGATTGTCGCCAAGTAGTAAAAAGATATCGATCCCACAGAGACCGTGATCTCGAATCACAACTAATTTTCAATTTGGTAAATCTGGACTGTATAAAAAAGATTTGAAAAAGGATTTGATATTTTGAAAAGGTTTTGAATTTGAATTAAGAGATAAATAAAACAGAAAACAAATCTATTTGTGGTTTTTGGATCTAAATGGATTCCTAGGGATTTGGGTTACCTACGAGGCTGTTTATGTTACTAATCTGATTTACCCTTGTTAATTATCGAAATTGTCTTGAAGGCGAGTTTATCCTCTAATAGTTTAAGCTCCCTCTCGGGTTACAAAAACCGTGCCCAATTGAACCAACCCCTACTCTCGTGGTAGTCGAATTCAGATTGGACCCTTTGCGTTTCGTGACAACTCGTTGATCCTCGAATGACGGCTTCTAACTCTCGTGATTTCAGTCCTAAGTCTGACTCTATAGATCCGACACCTAAGTTCACCGCTAGGTTCCTCCTTAGAATGCCTATGACACGCAAACAAGTGGCCACCGAATTTACGAGTGATTCAAACACTAGAAATCAGATCTAAAACAAAATCGAAATTAATAAAGATATTACATCAAATTAACGACATAAATCAGATCTCGGGCATGGCCCCAATCCCTAGAAACTAAGCTACTACTCAAGCCCTGCCATGGAGATGACAGGCTTGATTACAAATAACATGAAAATAAAACTAAAAGAAGGAGGAGAAGAAAAAGAAAGATCCTAAATTATAGCCTAAGTATCAGCCCAAAAAAGTCTCTCTAAGCCTCTGACTAGATCCCATATTTATAGATTTGGGAAGTTAGAATCCCAATCTAACTCAAATTAGATCTAAATCAGTTGCTTCTGATCCAAGTAATGTGCATCACGGCCTGGCCGTGACGGATTCTGCCTAGAAATTCTTCACTGGTTGGTCTGTCATGGCCGTGATGCTCATCACGGTCCATCACGGCCTGGCCGTGATGGCCATCATGGCCTGGCCCTGACAGCTTCTGACTTTAGCCTTCTTTCTTTTCAGTTTTGCTCGATCATGACCGTGATGGGCATCACGGCAAGGCCGTGATGGGCTCTGTTTGGCACATTTTCTTCACTTTTCAAGCCCCATCTTCATCCAAACTCCATCATGGTTGATCTTGAGCATTTTATCCTTAATTCCTGCAAAACAACACCACAAAACCGCCTTACCCGTTCCAAGGTAAAAACTAACAAAAATCAAATTAAATATGCCTAAACTACATGAAAATGCATGCAAAATGATAAAGAAAGATGAGGTGAAATCACACTCATCAGAAATCTCAGTGAACAACAATACTGTTATAAAATATTTCGAAAATAGTGATGTTCTCAGTCGATGCGGTAACTGGTAAAACTGCCCATGGTATCCGCTAATTTTCCAAAATAATATTTATTTAAAAAATATATTTAATTACAACAATAATATAACGACAACTCAAAAACATAATCAAATATCATATTTTAATTAACTAAAGTAATCATGCATCAATCAATAACACAATCATCCAGTGGCTCGGAAACCCCACTATGTGTTGGTTTCTTGCCCAATTCGGTGACTCGAGAACCTCATTAAATTGGTTCCTTACCCCTTGTTTACGGTGACTCAGGAACCTCGATCTAGAATTGATTCTTTGCCATCCTCTTTATGGTGACCCGAGAACCTCGTTCTAGAATTGATTCATTGTCCCCATGGTGACTCAGGAATCCCATTTTAGAATTGACTCCTTGCCCTATGGTGACCCGAGAACCTCGTAATTAAATTGGTTCTTTGCCTCCCATTAAACGGTGACCCGAGAGCCTCGTTCATAAAATGGATTCCTTGCCCTGTATCTTAATTTCGACATCTCATTAAATGGCGATGTTATAAGCCAGTGCCCCTAACTTAGGTGGTATTGCGACAAACATCATACAACGTATTATAATTCACATATGTCATGTCTCATGCATGTAACAAAAATATTTTCCACAAATTAAATGTTCCTTCCGAGATCCGGTTTACCGGAACCTCGTCGTGAACGTTGAACCAGGGATGAATACTTGGGGTTGTTTTAGACCATGGCTTGACAGAATGTAATATTCCGGTCCTACGTATCCCGATGGGAATCAAAGCCAGACGTAGTTCTCGATTCAACCCTTGGACGTGGTAATCTCAATCTCTTAATTTTGTATCTGATGAGTAATAGGGAGCAAGGACTCTCTGATAGTCTCTTGGTCGACGCTAGTTTCTCTAATACGCTTCAAACAGAGTCACCGGAGTTCAGTGAAAAGTGTCTTTCTATCATGGGTACTCCTCTTTCTATAATAGGATTCCACTATCTCTTAGAGATCTGATTTATCTCTTAAATATCTTTAAGAGATCTGATTTATCTCTTAAATATCTTTTGAGATATGATTCCTTAATTTAGGGGATATTATCTCTTTTAACCAGATAAGGTTATTTCAGATAATATCAGGATTTAATATTAATATCTTATCCCTTAATTAAGTGATCTTTAACTTATTATCTTTAACTTCCGGACTGGGCCGGGTATTCGAGCTCGGTGGCCGGGTTTCACTCTTCGGCCAGTACACAAGCCCCCCAAGCTTTAAGCTGATTAGGCGTAAAAGCTTTCATGATGTTAGCCGAGCTCAGGAACTCGGTTTCATCTTTCTGTCTTTAGGCCAGACGAGGTGATTGACCGAGCTTCATACTCTATGCATATATATACATCCTCCAACTCGGTGAGCAGCTCGGGTGACCGAGCTTGATGCTGGGTGACCGAGATTGATGCTTTCTGGATGCCGGACTCTGTATCTCGACTCATACACAAGCCCCCCAAGCTTTGAGCCAATGGCGTGGAAGCTTTTTCGTGGGAGCCGAGGCTAGCCGAGGTGGAGGTGATTACTTGTTTTGTGCTAACGCCATACTTTCCCGGGCCTCGAGGTGGAAAAGAAACGTTACCCTGTGTGACTTGTGGCATTGTTCCCGAGAGTTTGTGGATTGTGGCGTGCTCCTAGTTTCCCGTGATGGCGGTTTATACTCTGACATCGCTGCCACGTGTGGATTTCCCATTGGTTGGCGAATTCGGTCAGAGACGCTAGGGGACGTTTCCTTGCTCTCGCCCAACAACCCTCATTAATGCTAGGAGGAGATGTTACCCTTGTTTTCCATAAATTGGGACGAGACCATGGGACAGGTCTTTGTGCTTCCGTGAACCCTAGACCTCTTTATCGTGTGTCCTTTTTAGCCCGAGCGTCCATACTCCCTCTCTGTTCCAGGTACGCCCTATTCATCTCTTTCAATCACCCTGAGGTTTACTTTCTTGATTGCTCATCCATGGAGTCTTCATTTGAGGTATCCCAGGATGTCTCTTCTGGGGTTCAGGTCGTAGAGCCTAAAATCCATCTAATTGGAGGCTCTTCTCATTATTCCCCCTCCTTCTCTCATGGTGGTGGTGGTGCCGTTGGTGCCTCTTCCTCCACTGACGGGAATAGCTCAGCCACTCCTGATGCAGTACCCATTCCTAAGCGTCGCAGGCGTACTACTAGAATGCCTAGGGTCCCATACCCAGATATCACTATTCCTGGGTATTTTTGGGTGAGGGCAGACGTGGGGGCTTTTCATTCCAATTTTAGGAATTTCGAATCCCTTTCCTCCCTAAAAAACAAAGTTTCTGCCTTTGGGGGCATTGTAGAATGTCTGCCGTGTTCTGGGGATGAACACGTTTTTCTTCATCCTGCTCCAGGGCAGTCTTCCTTCACATATGTATATAAGACTTTATTTGAACATATTGGAGTTACTCTTCCTTTTACCCAGTTCGAGTGTGATGTACTGAAAATCATGAATGTTGCCCCAACCCAGCTCCATCCAAACAGTTGGACTTTTTTAAAGGCGTTCCAAATCTTTTGTGAACAGATAGGAGTGGTGTCCACTGCTCCTATCTTCCTTCATTTTTATAAGGTCAGGTTTGGGGATCGGGTCGGTTGGATTTCCCTTAGTGGGGCTGAGTCGGGGGGCATTATTGGGCTCTATAAGAGCTCATATAAATTCTTCAAGTCGTACTTTTTCAAAGTCCGACCCACTGCAGGGAACGAGTCTTTATTTTATGACTCGGATGGAGTCTCCATATTTCCCCTCTACTGGCAACCCCACCCTACTAAGTTCCACAGCTATGATGTCGGCTGCATGACAACCCAAGAGAAAACCGACGTCGAGCTCTTAAAACTCTATCCTCGGCCATTGCCCTGTGGTAGACTTTTATTGCTCCCCAAGTCATCAACTCGGCAAGCCGTTTTTGATTGTAAGTAGTTTTCTAATGGGTGTTTTCCTTGCCCAGCCACGTACTTGTATCTAACTGATTTTCCTCTTTTTTCAGTGATAATGGGAAAATTTAATTACAAGGCTTTGATGAAGAAATCAGCCCCCCAAGCAGCGGGCGGATCGGCCATCCCATCAAACGTCAAAGGGAAGAAAAAGAAGGTGGGTGAAGCTTTTGCGCCGAGCACCCGGCCTCTGAAGAGGACTCGTGAAGACATTATGTCAGAAGTCCCGATTAGAAGTCCTTCTCCTCTGCTGATGATTGAGGAAACTGCTGCTGTAATGGGGTAGGGAGATGTTCCCAGGGTGACCAATCTTGCGTCGGATACGAAATGGTATAATGGGAACTGCAATCCGGGGATCAGCTCGCTCTGGGGGAACAAGTTCGATCCTACAGGCCTGATTGATAGCCAGGTGCTGAAACCTTCTAACGCTCGGCTTTTGCTGGAGCAAGGGCCAGAGGAGAGCATGGAGGCTGCCGCTGCTTATGCCCTCCGGATTGCCTCGATTACTCGCTTCTGGAGCTAACAGGTTATTGACAATGTTAAAAAGATGGAGGTAATGAGGGCCGATCTAGCTCGAGCCTTGAGGGTGAGGGACGAGCTCTCTCAGGCCCTGGCCAAGTGCGAGGAGCAAGGCCGGGTCATCGGTCAGCTGACGGCTCAGAAGGCAGAGCTGGAAAAAGCCAATGCCACCCTTACATCCGAGCTGGAAACGGAAAGAGCCGACCGGCTCAACCTCCAGATTTTTGTGAAAGGGCTCCAAGCGGAGAAGGAAGCTGGTCTTGATCTACAGAAGTTGCTGGAGACCGAGAAGGAGGAGAATCTGAGGCTCCGTGCTGATCTGACTGAAGCTGAGGCTTCTATCATAAGGGAGCATGTTAACGGTTTCTCCCGAGCTGTGAAGCAACTTCAGCATTTCAACCCGACCGCTGACTTCTCCAGTGCCGATGTGGACAAGGATTTTAACCTAGATGGAATCCTTGTTCCACTGACCGAGCTTGAGGATGAGGACGAGGACGCCGTAACCCAATGGAGGAAGGCGAGGGTCAAGGGGCCGAGGAGGGACCCGAAGGTGAAGTGGGCCAACCTGGTCAATCTGCTATCATCCCTCCCAATGCCGAGGAGGACCTTGATCCCTGAAATTGTATAAGTAGTTTAGGAAACACATTGTTTTTGTGTAGTCCTCTTTTTGAACCTTCATGTATTCGGGGCCTTGCCCCTTTATTTTAATGAAATTTCTTATTTACTTGTGAATCTATTTGCACTTGGAAAATTTTCTGATGTTTTTATAGGCTCGGCACGTTGACCCTGATTGGTCAATTTTAACTTGGTCAGCCTCTTTATGTTTTATACACCTTTATAGGCTCGGCACTTCGACCCTGATCGGTCGATTTTGGCTCAGTCAACATCTTTAGGATTTATGCACCTTTATAGGTTCGACATAGCCTCTTTAGGATTTATGCACCTTTATTGGCTCGGGACAACCTCTTTAGGATTTATGCACTTTTATAGGCTCGGCACTTCGACCCTGATCGGTCGATTTTGGCTCGGTCAACCTCTTTAGGATTTATGCACCTTTATAGGCTCGGGTCAGCCTCTTTAGGATTTATGCACCTTTATAGGCTCGGGACGACCTCTTTAGGATTTAAGCACCTTTATAGGCTCGGGACAGCCTCTTTAGGATTTAAGCACCTTTATAGGCTCGGGACTTCGATCCTGATCGATCGATTTTGGCTCGGTCAGCCTCTTTAGGATTTAGCAGTTTTAACGCCGTATTTTTTGCATAATAGCTCAACTGAAGATAATTTTATTTATTTATTTTTCCTAGTGTGCCTCGTTAAAACCTTCTCGGCCAAAACCTCACGGGAAAAAGACCGAGATAGGAAAAAGATTGCATCACCTCTAACCTTAGCTAAAATAAAACTTAAGGTGGGAAGTGTTCCATGTTCTTGGAACCGCCTTTCCTGACAATTCTTCTAGCTTGTAGGCACCATTTCCTAGATTTTTTGCTATCTTGAATGGGCCTGACCAGTTTGCCGCGAGCTTACCCTCTCTGGAGTCTTTTCTCACGTCGCTTTGCAGTCTCAGCACTAAGTCACCCTGCACAAATTCCCTTGGGTGCAGCCTTGAGTTGTACTTCCGAGTTGCTTTTTTGCTTGCACAGCTCGTCCCTGATTTTTGCCGTATCTCGGACTTCCTCGACCATGTCAAGCTCAACTCGGAGTTCTTCTTCATTTTTACTTTGATTGTGATGCTGCCTTCGAAAAGAGAGCTCGCCGAGCTCAACTGGAATCATCGCATCGGTTCCATAGGTTAGTTTGAATGGTGTTTCTCCCGTCGAGGATTGTGGTGAGCAATGGTAAACCCACAGAATGCTTGGTAACTGCTCAACCCAAGCCCCTTTTGATTGTCCTAACCTTCTTTTGAGCTCGTTTAGAATAACGTTATTGGTTGCCTCTGCTTGGGCATTTGTTTGTGGATGCTCAACCGAGGTCACTTTGTGTTTAATTCTGAGGTTGAAGTAAAATTCTCCGAGCTCCTTATCGGTGAATTGCTTTCCGTTGTCTGTAACAACTGCATAAGGAAGGCCATGCCTGCATATGAGGTTTTTCCATACAAAATTCTGGACCTTTTTGGCGGTTATCGTAGCCAATGGCTCTGCTTCAATCCACTTGGTGAAGTAGTCTACTCCTACCAGGAGGAACTTGATTTGACCCTTGGCCACTGGGAAAGGACCGACTATGCCCATCCCCCACATAGTAAAGGGCCACGGCGAGAACATGGAGTGGAGCTCTTCACCTGGAGTACGAGCTATGTTGGCGAATTTCTGACAGGGGTCACACCTATTGGTCCAAGTAGAACAATCGAGTCTCATGGTTGGCCAGTAAAACCCTGCTCGTAGTACCCGAGCTGCCAGAGATCGGCCACCTGAATGCATTCTGCAGATTCCTCGGTGCATCTCATCCATTACATACTCGGACTGCTCCTTTGTGAGGCACTTCAGTAATGGCCTGGAGAATCCTCTCTTGTACAGCTCACCGTCTAGGATGGTGTAGTGACAAGATTTCAGACGGATTCGCCTCGCCTCCTTTGGGTCATCAGGTAGTTTGTCCGAGGTTAGATACTCCCAGATTGGAGTCATCCACCCCCGGTCATAGTGCTCGGTCATTGTCACTTCGGCACTTTTTATGCTCGGCTCGAGGAGGTTTTCTTGAATGAAAGTTCTCAGTTGGCCAGCCCTCTTGGCGCTAGCCAATTTGGACAGCATATCTGCCCTGGAATTTTCTTCCCGAGGTATGTGCTCAATGGAGAAATGCTCAAATTCAGAAATGAGGCTATTAACCTTGCATAGATATCTGGTTAGTTGGGGGTCTTTTGTCTGATAATTGCCCGAGACTTGTCTTGTTACGAGCTGTGAGTCACTTCGGCATTTTAGCTCCCGGACCCCAATTTCTTTAGCTAACAATAGCCCAACAATAAGGGCTTCATATTCTGCTTGGTTGTTCGAAGCAATGAACCCAAACTTCAAAGATTGCTTGAGGATTAGATCATCAGGTCCTTCAAGAATTATTCCAGCCCCGCTTCCTTTCAAGTTAGATGATCCATCAACATATAGGAGCCAGATGAAGGATTCTGACCTCGGTTTGGAAGAGAGCTCGGCAATAAAATCAGAGAGGCATTGGGCTTTCATTGGCCCCCTCGGTTCATACCGTAGACCGAACTCTGACAATTCCACTGACCAAGCTATCATTCGTCCGGCTAGATCAGGTTTCCTGAGTACTTGCTTTATCGGATGATCAGTCTTGACGATGACCTGGTGATATTGGAAATAGGGCCGTAACCTCCGATTGCATAATCATTGACGGAGAGATACAGGTACAGATCTTTGCCGAGCTGAGTCCGAGTGAGGATTGGGGGAGATGCTAAGAAGAGTTTCAGATCTTCGAAGGCCTTCTCACATTCTTCAGTCCAAATGAAATCCTTTGGCTTTTTCAAGAGCTGGAAGAAAGGTCTTGCCCTCTCTGCAGACTTCGGGAGAAAGCGGGATAGGGAGGCTAATCGGCCGGCTAGACTCTGAATTTCCTTCACATTCCGAGGACTTCGCATTTCCATGACGGCTTTGCATTTATCCGGATTAGCTTCGATTCCCCGGTGTGTTAGCATATATCCCAAGAATTTTCCTCCTTGTACACCAAAAGAGCACTTCTCTGGATTTAGCCTCATGTTGTACTTTCTGAGCTGGCCGAAGATTTCTTCGAGGTCGGTAGGGTGCTGGCTCGGATCTTCGGATTTTACTACCATGTCATCAACGTATACTTCTAAGTTTTTTTCCGATTTGACTGGCGAAAACCTTGTCCATAAGCCTTTGATATGTTGCCCCGGCATTTTTTAGGCCGAAGGGCATTACTTGGTAGCAGTAGTTTGTCCCATCAGTCATAAATGCTATTTTTTCCTCGTCGGGTGGATACATCCTGATCTGGTTATAACCTGAATATGCGTCCAAAAAGGACAAAACCTTGTAACCTGAGGCCCCATCCACCAGTCTATCGATGTTGGGCAAGGGATAGGAATCCTTTGGGCATGCCTTGTTGAGGTCGGTATAGTCAGTGCACATTCGCCATTTCCCATTTGCCTTTCTGACTAATACCACGTTGGCTAGCCAAGTGGTGTATTTCACCTCTCGGATGAAATTTGCTTTGAGCAGTTTAGAAGTCTCCTCGGCCATTACTCGACGCCTTTCCTCGCCAAGTTTCATTTTTCTGAGTTACGGGGTTAGCTTCGGGACATATAGACAGCTTATGGCACATAAAGTTGGGGTCTATGCCCGGCATATCCGATGTCTTCCAGGCAAACATGTTAGCATTCTTTCTTAGGACCGTGTGAAGCCTCTCTCTGAGTGAGGGGTCCAGTTGACTACCGACGTGGGTGCACTGTTCAGGATGGGCTCCCAACTGGAACCTTTCTAAAGACTCTGTTGGTTCGGCCCTGGACTCGTACATCTCCGTCCTTGGGTCCAGCTCAAACATGCTGACCGAACTGGCTGAAGTTACTGAGCTGACCGAGCTTACCACCTCTGCTTTACCGTCCTCGGTATTCTTTGGGCCGTCCTAGTGACGGGTAACCTTCAGGCTGTCCACGTAGCATTGCCTGGCTAGCTTTTGGTCAGCCCGGACTGTAATTATCTCCCCAGAGTCGACTGGGAATTTCATTGTCAGGTGTGGGGTAGAGACAATTGTTCCGAGTTCATTCAACGCCAGCCTTCCAATGAGGATGTTGTATGACGTGTTGGCCTCTACAATGACGTACCTGACTGATACGGATTTGGAGAGTTTTCCTTCTCCAAACGTTGTTAAGAGGTCTATGTAACCTTGGGTTTTGACTTGCTCCCCGACGAACCCTACCAGCTTGTCTTCCTGCTCTTTGATCAGCTTTTCTGGAATTCCGAGCTTCTTGAAGGTTGCCGGGTACAGGATATCGGCCGAGCTCCCTTGGTCAACAAGTGTTCGTCTGACCGAAAAGTTGGCCAGCTCGACCGTTATCACCATTGGGTCATCTTGATTTGGATCTACCCCTTGGAAATCATCATCTGTGAATGTTATGGGGGGTCTTGCTCTTGGAGGCCTTCCAGACACCGTGTTAACAGATCGGAGGGCTTTCACATGACGCCTCCGAGCCGAGCTTGTTGTTCCTCCGCCTGCAAACCCCCCCGAGATCGTATTGATGACTCCCCTGATTCCTCCCTCTGATTCTTCGATAGGGGTCCTTTGGTTATTCACCCGGTCCTCTCCCTGATGGTTTCTTCGTAAGTTTGCATCTCGGTCTCGGTTATCATAACCGTGTCTCCGTTGTCTTCGACCGGGTCGTCTGCCTCCGTTGTCATCTCGGCGGATGAAACGATCAAGACGACCTGCTTGTACTAACTCCTCAATCTTTCTCTGGAGTGTTCCGCACTCTTCAGTGGAGTGTCCATAGTTTTGATGCCACATGCATTCTTTGCTTTTGTCAGCATTGTCCGGTGTTTTGGATGGTCCAGGTAAAGTAAGCAACTCGGTGCTGCACACCTCCTGAAGGATGGCTGCCCGAGATCGGTTCAACGAAGTATAAGATTGATACTTGTGATGCCTCTGCGAGAATTCTCTTTCATTGGTTTTTTGGGTCCTTTGTGAGTCAGACCCCCTGTTTCTGTCTTTGTTCGAGGCTGAGCTCTTGTCCTCGAAACCTCTTTCTCTCCTTTTAAATTCCAACATCTCTTCCGAGTTCATGAAACCTGTAGCCTTTTCCTGCAGATCTTCAAAATCTCTCGGTGGCTTCCGAGCTAGGTACTCGAAGAATGGTCTTGGCTTAAGACCGTCCATGACGGTGTGGAGGCAGAGTTCCGAGCTCATGTTGGGAATCAGGATCTGCTTAGCATTGAAGCGAGCCATGTAATCTCTGAGTGATTCATTCCTTTCCTGTTTGAAATTTACCAGTGAGACCGAGTGCCTTCTATGCCTTCGGCTTGCCGCAAATTGTGCAGTGAACTTGGTTATAAGCACATCAAAGGAATCAATCGACCGAGGTGGTAGATTTGTTAGCCAGGTCAGAGCTGGGCCTTGCAAAGTAGTTGGAAAAACTTTGCACATGACGGCCTCCGAATCAGTCACCAAGTAAATAGAGGAAATAAAGGACTCCACATGCTCGGTTGGGTCAGTGGTGCCATTGAATTTGTCGATGTTAAGGGGCTTAAAATGGGTTGGCACGATTACCTCATTAATGTCATCAGTGAAGGGCAACCTCGGACGCCAGTACGATGTCCTTCCTATCTGGCTAGTCCCTTCTGCGTGAGACTTGACTTCTGAAGCCCCCGGAGGGGGTTTAGTCTTGGATGCTCGGCTAGTGCCCCGAGGAGAGTGCGCCGGAGGATCCTTCTGGCCAGCCTCGGGTGAGGATTGCTCTCCGTCTGAAGGTGTCAGGGACCTTTCTCTTTTCCGGGCTTTCAAAAGCTTCTGATTTTGCGCGCGTATCTCCTCGTTCTCCTTCCGAAGCTGCTGGAGTTGTTCCATAATTTCTTCCAACCGAGGGTTATCTTCATCGAGGGGGGAGGAAAGATGATTGCCGTGGTTCTGGGTGTTCGAAGCCTCATGGTCCTCATGATTCATGCTGCTCGCCCCTCCTCGCAAACCATTCCGTGTGGTCACCATTAAGCTTTTCTTGTGGAACCGGGGAAAGTTTCACCTCGGCCCCACGGTGGGCGCCAAAATGTTCCTACTGAGATCCGGTTTACCGGAACCTCGTCGTGAACGTTGAACCAGGGATGAATACTTGGGGTTGTTTTAGACTATGGCTTGACAGAATGTAATATTCCGGTCCTACGTATCTCGATGGGAATAAAAGCCAGACGTAGTTCTCGATTCAACCCTTGGCCGTGGTAATCTCAAACTCTTAATTTTGTATTTGATGAGTACTAGGGAGCAAGGACTCTCTGATAGTCTCTTGGTCGACGCTAGTTTCTCTAATATGCTTCAGAGAGAGTCACCGGAGTTTAGTGAAAAGTGTCTTTCTATCATGGGTACTCCTCCTTTTATAATAGGATTCCACTATCTCTTAGAGATCTGATTTATCTCTTAAATATCTTGAAGAGATCTGATTTATCTCTTAAATCTCTTTTGAGATATGATTCCTTAATTTAAGGGATATTATCTCTTTTAACCAGATAAGGTTATTTCAGATAATATCAGGATTTAATATTAATATCTTATCCCTTAATTAAGTTATCTTTAACTTCCGGACTGGGTCGGGTATTCGAGCTCGGTGGCCGGTTTTCACTCTTCGGCCAGTACATTAAACATATAAAATTTCCCCCAACAACAAGCAATCATGAAAATCACAACATATCATACATGAATAAGCACATTACAATATCAATTAATCAATTTATTCTCTTTTTATCAAAACCCCCAATTTTAGAAATTAAGTTACTAACAATATACATCAAATCAATTTAAAACTCATAAAACCACATGATAATCCCTTATCAATGCAAACAATCATATATTTATTATTAAAAGGAAGGTGATGGCTGAGGTAGTAAAGTAAAATCACTTAGGGTATGTTTGGATTGATGGAAGGGGATGGAATGGAGGGGGATGTGATGGAATGGAATGGTGTTCCATTGTTTGGATTGTGTAAAAGAGGATGGAATGGAATGGAACTCAATGGAACCATTCCATCATATTCCCTCACTTGTACTCATTTTTCTTCCCCTCCAATTTGGGCGGAATGGGATGGAATGGAAGATTAGATGCTTTATAAAATTATTAATTTACTGTCTTATCCTTACCCAATATATTTTTCTGATCTCTTCACCTCTTCTTCCATTTTACCACTGCTTTCTCCTTATGTGTATACTTCAGCTTCTTCCACTGTTATACTATCCTTTCCCTTGCGTTGACGATGAAGGCAAAGAAGCAACAGAGCAATGAAATGGGATTTGGCACTATTTATGACCCACGAACAATGTCCTAACAAACATTCTGGCTATTTTTTTACAAGTGAAACTTTACTTACAGAAAAGTAGACATTATTTTCTTTACATGATTTTATTTACTCTTTTTTTGTGTATTTTAATTTCAGGCATTTTATATTAAAGTAAGAAAATATATTTCTCTATAATAAGTGAAGCTGAGACATGTGCTTTTGTATTGATATTTTATGATAGATTTCATAAATTAATAATCAAATTTATAAATTTATCTTTAATTATCAAATAATACATCCATTTAATTTATAAACCAATTTTAATTTTTCATTTGTTTAAATAATTATTATATAAATAATAATTTAATGAATTAATCGAAAATGTTGTAAGGCACACTGATACTGATAGTTAACAAGTTTTTTTTAATAAATATTAGGTTTTTTTAGTTTTAATAATGCTAGATCATTAGAGTGGAAGAAAAGTATAAACAAAAAAGAAATAATGGAAATGACTGTGAAAGGAATGAACTGGAGCAGGAGCATCAAACGAGACACACATGTTGACGGAAAGATACATGAAAAGGATTTAATGTAATGTTCCCTTTATCTTGTTCACATTGTTAAAGGAAGGGTATTATTGAAATAAAAAAGTTATAACTCATTCCATTCCGTCCACCTACTAGACAATGGAGTGGCAACTTTGTTCCATTCCATCGTAAAATATCCACACAATGAAACATAACTTTTATTTCATTCTACTCCATTTTATTATATTTCATTCCACTTTATTCTGTTACTTTCCATTAATCGAAACATAGTCTTAGGTTAAGAGTTTTGTACTAAGGGCATAACAATAAATTCGTAATCGTTGAAAAAGGATTTTTGGTTAATAAGTTTCTTTGTTTCTTTTTTTTTTTTGTTAAAATTTTCAATGCAGATGAAACCTTTCCTCTGTCTCTTCCTTTTCTTCGGTTGGGAACATAAGCGAAATTATGAGAGCATCACCCTGTATGGAGGAACTTCTTTCTTCTTCCCTTTCCCAGACCCTGTCTTCTTCGATTTTTAGTTTCTGTAATTGGGATAGGTCTGGAGAGAAAGAGAAAGAAGTTAGCAACATCAGAAGGTCGCGCATGGCAGCGGAGGGGAGACGAAGCGGCTCGCAGGCCATTGCAACGGCGGACTGCCGTGCAAAGCCGCATTTTGCAGTGGAGAGAAGAGTCCGCAAATATCCTGCGGTGGGGAGGAGGAACCGGCCGCGTTTCACGGCTGAGAGGGAGAAAAAAGGGTTTTTTTTTTTCTTCCTCAAGCACTGTTTTCGCAATCAGCACCTTGATTTTTCTTTTTCTGCAGTTACCCTTTTGCAATATTACTAAATTCTGCACTCATGAGTAATTGCAATCCTATTTTGCTGAAATGGATGTCAGAGATTTTTATTTGAGGCCTTTAACCAAAGAACTGCAAATGATAAAAGGCTTTCCTTTTTTTTTTTTTCCTTATGTCTCTTTCCTTCTTACAAAAAAGATAGACTTCAACAATATTTTAGCCATGGAAATAGCTAAAATGAGATACAATGAGAGTGACTGCATCTCAGACGGCTTAGGTGAAGAAGGACAAGAGTGACCTCATTGGCCATTACCTATTCCTGAAGTTGGAAGAAATAGAGGTCAACATCCTCATGTGTTTTCACCCAAACAGAGGAAGGCTCTTGGCTTTGGTTCAGCCAAAATTTTGAAGGACCATATGAACTCCACTGCAACTGATGGTAAAATGCAATAGTGGTTTAGGGAGGGTCATGCAGGTGATTATATTGATTTTCTCCATTTTAACCATTCTTTTATTTTCTTTTATCTTCTTGATGATCATGCTATTAAGTAATTATGAAATTATGTTTTTCTTGAATATTTCTTCAATAAGTTCATTTAGCTGTTATAGTGGTCTTCCAAACTCGGACAGATGGACTGCTAGGATTCCTTGGGGGTGTCAAAATTGCAACTCTTCCTTAAGTTTTGTGAAATCTCTCACAAGCAATTTGATCTTTGTTTATTCTACATGTTTTAATAAAGGGTATGAACATATGATACATCAACTCCAGTGTCTAGAAATGCAAGTGTCTAGAAATGCAACCGTATATTGTGGTTCTGAAATTTTATTGCCCACTGTATTGATTAAATGACATTGTCTATTCAAGTTATTAAGTAGTTCCTCTTTATAAAAGCTTCTAAAAGGTAGATCATATGGGTGCATTAAGGCATGGAATTTGGATTCAAAGACCTCAACTCAACTGAAGCATTTCCAAAGTATTTCTTAATTATATAATTACCAGGTTTATGTGCATTATTAATCACCACATCATGCTAACCAATAAATTGCAGCATTGAGAATGCTAAGTAGTGGTTTGGGATTTATGCATGCTTATGCTAAGTGTATGAAGTATTGCAGTGCTGTTACAAAGAAGAAAATGTTTTAACTAAAGTTGCTTATGATTGTTATTTTGTGTGGCTAAACGATTTAAAAGACTTCAAATAAAAGGAGGTTGGCAGTAAGTTTGATTTATCTCTATTTTACTTTTCTACATTTACTATCAGTTTGCTCAAGTGTTTATATTTTGTGAGTGCTTTATAGAGCATTTGTTTTACTGATTTGTATTCAGTTTAATGAGAGTTGCCAAGTGTATTTTGGATCTTAGTTGTAATAAGAATATTGGTGAATTTGTTTTTTTTTCAAAATGGAGTTTGTTAGTGAACTATTTGTTTTTTTAACTTTGCTGTCATTGAATATGTGACATTGTGATGGTTAAATTTTCACAGGTCAGAATCTAGATTGTAAACATGGCTGATGGACCACAGCATCCATCAGTGGTTCTGATGTTAGTTGGACTGTCTTATCTTGTGTCAGGCTTAGCCCCAACTTCAATTACAGGAATTATTCTACATCTGGTACTTGCTTCAATGGAGGTGTGCAGTATTCCGGTTTGGCAATTGTCTCACCTGTATCTTCCATTACTGTGCCGGCTCCAACAGAGAAAGGAGCAGCTGGTTTTTAATTGATTGTCTGTTGGTAGGAATTTAACATATATCAATTAAGTTGGTGGACAACACACCTGCCTCAGTTGCTCAATTTTTGAAAAATACTTCCAATCTAGATAAGGTTGTAGTTCTCATTCAATATAATTTAGTTTTTCATCTACCATTAAATTCAAGTTTGGTCTGGAATATATAACTGTTGGTTGCTTTCAAGCAGCAATTGGTGACTATTTAGGTCAGCATGAAGAGTTTCCCCTTGCGGTGATGCATGCTTATGTAGATTCTATGAAATTTTCTAGAATGAAAATTGATACTGCAATCCAGGAGTTTCTTAAAGGATTACAACTTCCTAGGGAAGCTCAAAAGTTTGCAGAGAGGTAATGGCTTTAGGTGGCGTTTGAAAGAGCTTATTTAAGCTCCTTTTGACTTATATGATGATATAAGCTCTTATGCAGTGTGTTTGACAGAGCTTATAAAAATCACTTATGCCATCCCATAAGGAGTTTTTGACTTATTTTCATAAGTCACTGAGAGAAGCTTATGGAATTATCATAAGAGCTTATGCACTAAACACCCTCTCCGTGTTTCTCACTATTCAAATCATCTCATATCCCTTTCTTTCTTTTTCTTTCTTTAAGCGCTTATGGATTAAGCTCTCATGCGATAAGGTCTTATATGATAAGCTCTTAATTAAGTTGTTTATCCAAACGCACCCTTAGTGTATGTGCAAGTTTCCTTCATTTCCCCCATACAACTAACCCACCTAACTAACTTAGGTGGGTTAGTTGTATGTCTCTATGTTGGACATTTAGATGTATTTATTTATTTATGCATGTGTGTTGGGTTCTCTTATAGAGCTGAATTTTGATAGATTATTATGTGCACGATAACTCTGTCATCATCATTCTTGCTTTTAAGAAGCTTAATATCTACGAACAGATATATTTTGTTTAACCTTTGCCCAAGTCAAGTATTCATTTCCTTGACTGTCCCAATTATTCTTCTTCACGTGGGCTGAGATTAAGATGTCTCTGGGTGTTTTGTTACCTTAAATGTAAAGTCTTGGTTGATTGTATGTCAAAATGATTAATTTAGATTGGTTCAAGAGTCTGGTTTATATGCATTAGTGTCTACTTATACTTCGTATACATGTAAAGATAATGTATGCCTTTTGTATGTATTAATAGCAATGTCTTTTTGTGGATGTTGTTTATGGCGGATATTGTGCGGACAATCGGGGCCTTCTAAAAATGCAGCTACAACATATGTTATTGCTTATGCTGTTATTATGTTCAATACTGGTGTCATAACCCAATGGTGTAGCCGAAGATGGTCATTAGGGGGAGGGGGTTCATATGTTTTTTGTATTTTCATTTTAAATATTGGATTCAAATGGATATAGAACTCCCAAATTTGGTGGTGATTCCACATTTTATACATGCACGCTTTTTTAAATAAAAATAACAAAAAATTGCTACTTGCTTCTTCTTTGTGATTTTCAAAATAATTAAATGTAAAGAGTACATGTTGTTTCGCTAACAGGATTTGCATTTTTCTTCTTGAGGTCTATGTCCTTGAACCTTTGAGAGTAGGTTTGTTCAAATTTTTGTTCATTCAACTGTAGGTAAAATTGTTCTTTTTGCAGTGTACCATTGGATGATTCTATTCATCCTTTTTCTCATTTTCTTCATCTTTCATTTTTTTTTTCACTCTGGCTCATTGTTGTTTTTCTCACCCACCTCAAGTATTTTGTGGTGAATCTTTACTTTATTGGGATATACGTTAAGCCAAATTCTCAAGATTCACAAACATGTGATTATCAGGTAGTTTGCAGTTTTGTCTAACTAAGGCAACCAGCTCCCTTTCTTTATCTTTTTATTTTGATAAAATTAACTACAATAAAGAGTATGCTTTTTATTGGTTTTACATTTGAAGGACAAAATTACAAGTGATTAATAAACCTATAATTTTAGAGGTTGACTAAATATGCCAAATGTTTGCAATCATTTAGTTTAAGCTTTCTTACATAACTAATTTGCCATTTCTTTCAATCGGATTCAAATCCAAAATTTCTTTGCTAAATGGTTCTACCTAACAGAAATTTGCTCTGACATCATATTAGTATTTTTAAGAATATGGTGTGGGATTTTACCTGAAATTTTATTATTGTGCCTTGCTATTTTCTGATACCCAATTTTATTTAATTTCTTTATAGCATTAAATAATACCCAATTTAATACATGTAACTTTTATCATCTTTGATTTATGAGTTGTGACTATTGTAGGTCCGTTATGTAATTATGTAAATCTGCTAAAAAGGGGGAAAAAAAAAAGACAATTTCCAACTATAATTGTGCATTTTGTTATTATGGATTTTTTGTGCTTTAAATGTACTTGAGATGGATTGAAAAAAAAAAAAAATCAAGATGATGTAGCAGACTGATGCTGATGATGTAGTGTTTTTAGATTAGAAGTCCAAAAGAAAAAAAAAAAGATTTTTTATTTCAAATACTACACAAATATTTATTTGTCCCTTTAAATTTCTTATTTTCAACATTTAAAAGAACAAAATAATGATATCAATGTTTTCAAAATTAAAAGTCACACTCAAAATCATGCAATAATTTCTCAAGTTAAATACTACACAAATATTTATTTATTGCTCTTTCAATTTGTAATTTTTAATATTTACAAATACTAAACAATAAAAGATAGTTGAAATATTATACCCATGCATCGCACGGTTATAAGATCTAGTATATATATATATATATATAATGGAAAGAGTTCCTAAAAATTATTGTTACTTATCTCTTGAAGATCTTCAAAATGTTCTAAAAATTATCCATGATAAAAGTTAGTCTTTCCTAAAAATTCTTCTTCCTTCACTGGTGTTCTTGGATCAGTCTGTTGCAACAATTGCACTGCTAAAGAAAGGAATGTCTCTCCCTCGCTAGGGGTGTAAGCGGATCCGATCCGATCCGCGAACCCGGCGGATTCGAACCGATCCGAACCGGTTTTGGTGGATTGGTTCGGATCATCGGATCGGATTCCAAAACGCCGATCCGAACCAAATCGGTTCGGGTCTCGGATCTGAGAAATCTAATCCGATCCGATCCGAACCCTATAAAATATTTATTTTTAAATTATTTTATATAATATTAATATATTATTATATAGATATTTATTATAATTAATAATTAAATATGTATATTTTATTTTTCTAATTTTTTATTTATATTTAAGTGTAAATTAAAAAAAAAAAGGTAACCCGATGATCCGAACCAAACCGATTCGATTGTGATCGGTTCGGTTCGGATCCGCAGCTGAAAATTCGACAAATCCGAACCGATCCGAACCGATCAAATTTGATCGGTTCGGATGATGAAACCCCTCAAATCCGATTCAAACCAACCCAATTACACCCCTATCCCTCGCTATACTCAGTCATTGTGCGGCGCAGACCTCTACGTCTCACTCTCACCGGCTTTTGAAACAATGAAGGGTTTAGTATTTTCAATTCTATTTGGGGGCCTTTTCTTTTTTGCTAAACACAACTTCTAGCCTTCTACCATTATATGTACGTGACTATCTAGTATCTAGCCTACATGTATTTTTTTTTTCTTTTTCTTTTTCTTTTTATTATTTCATTCTTTCCAACTATATATATATATATATATATATATATATATATATATATATATATATATATATATATATATATTAGGCCCACTAATCTTTTTAAAATAATTCAAATTATACTCTTACCCTTAACAAAACTACAATTGAACTGAATATCAATTGTGACCTAATATCAAATTTTAATAGTTAAATGGGTTCCTTTGTTTTTATCATTAATTCTCCAATTTTAAATTTTAATTTTGCATTATTTTAATTACTAAATAATTCCTTTCAATTGTTATACTACCAATTTTCTACACTAAACCTCTTAATAGCTTAATATTTTATTAAAAGACTATATTGAAATTTTAGGACGTTAAAAGTAGGGACTGAGAGGTTTGAAAAATGAGGAATACATAGACACACTAACCGAGATAGTATTATAATCATTCATATCCTTTTTATGCATATTATTACACTAACTATTTATCAATTATTCGGATATACAAGTATTCAAACATCGCTGAAAAAAGAATTTATTAATTTAGAGGTTAACAAGGACATTAAGCCAATCTTTATCTCGACACTATTAAGTCGACCTATGTTTCGACACCATAAAGCCTGGCCTATGTTTCGGCATTCTAAAGCCCGACCTATGATTCGACATTGTAAAGTCCGACCTATGTTTCGACACCATAAAGCCCAACCTATGATTCGACATTGTAAAGTCTGACCTATGTTACGACAATGTAAAAGTCTGACCTATGTTTAGGCACCATAAAGCTCGACCTATGATTCGACTTTGAAAAGTCTGACCTATGTTTCGGCACCATTAAACCTGATTTATGTTTCTGCATTGTAAAGTCCGACCTATATTTCGGTACCATTATGCCCAATTTGTGTACCTATATTTCAGTATTGTATAGTCCGACCTATGTTTCGGCAACATGGATCCCGGCCTATGTTTCAGCACCACAAGATCCAACTTGTTTTGGCACCTTGATGCCCGACTTATGTCTCGACACTATAAAAGCGTAGTTTATGTCTAGGCTAACAACGGACATAACCTGTTCATAACGTGATGTTCGTTGCTGATCAAAAGTCGAGTATTTAAGGCAACCTAACATATATCATTCAAAGAAAAACTCTGATCAAGTTAGATGACCAGTGTATTAACTCAGGTCCAACCTTGTGTGGCCACGTTTATATGTTTGGGCCGATTTTATCCTTATGGAAGGTCCATTGGAGACTTGGGCCAAGGGACAAGAAGACTTCATATGTGAGGCCAACTTCATACTTAGTTTGATATCAAACATATATGGCATCTTAGGAGCCTAATAAAATATGTTGGTAAATTAGAAGAGCCAGAAGTTAAGAGTAGAGACGATTAGCTGGTAATTCCAGTTGCCTGCTCATAATCATAAGGAGGCAACAGTTATCGAAGAATGATGAAGATCCGACTATCGAAAGAGACACAGGATCCGATATAAATAGAGAGCACTCTCACTTTCTCTATAAAAATAACTCCCTCAAATTAGAACTATGTTAGCCTTGATTCTCATTTGGGATACATAGGAGAAGAATACTACATTCTGTCAGGCTATATCCGCAAATTAGTCTTAGAATTCATAAGTAGAAATGCTTATCCACTTTGTTTCGGTTAGAATCCAATTAACCAAAGTTTAGCAAGAACTTACAGCACGGACTGAGTATTAACTCGGGACCAACCTTGTTATGCACATATCACGCAAGAGATCTTTTAAGCCCCTTCGTCGATTCTCAACTTGAGGCTTGGGGGACTTATGTTATGGTTGAGCCAAGAGATAACCCGGTCCCAACCTTGCTCGTATAGATCAGACCACAAATAGATCCTATTATGTTTATGGTTGGGTGACTTGTAAGAACTCGGACCCAACCTCTGGAATATTCCGACCGACTTGTAGGAACTCGGCCTTACCTCTGGAATGTTCTGACCGGCTTGAAGGAAAATGAACTCGAGCCCAACCTCTAGAATGCTCCGGCCGACTTATATGAAACGTAACGAACGTAATTAAGAGACTTTAATGACCATCGGTCGAGTAATAATGACTAAATAGGCAAACGGTCAGCTCCTATAAGTGGACGCCTGTCTACCGTAACGGATAAAAGGTCTAAGATAAATAGGACCCATGGGGCTAAGGGAAAGATGACTTTGATTGATCACTTGGTTGCTTGGCCGACCGAGTACCTAGCTTTTCTGCTAGAATAGAAGACAAAAAAAAAAAAAGATATCAATAGCTGAGAATTGTGTCTTAGAAACGGTCTTTCCGGTTCATCATGTTAATCATAGAGGCTTGCAATAGCACTATGTTTGATAGGATGTTTTTTTTTTTTTGGAAATATTAACTTGGTCATATTTAAAGTGTTATATTTAAAATATAAATTTCTAAAAAAAAATATATTATATACAACTTACAAGATATTTATCCAATTCTTTACTTAAAAATTTATTGAGTAATTTTTTTTAAAAGGTGACAGTGTCACAAAACATGGTCTCCTTAATTGATAATTGTTATCAATATATCTTATCAATTGGGAACTTTTCATTTTACGGTTCCTATAACAGTAACCGGTTATGGATTTTTTGAGTTTATTATATTACTTACTTTTTATTTTAATACTAATATATTATATATCAATCATTACGATAATTCATTTGGCAAACAGTAAAAGTAGAGTTGTCATGTTCTTGATGTTTTAATTTTTATATATTTATATTTTAATATATATATATATATATATATATATATATTAATATTTATTATTTATTATATTTTAATATTTATATATAATTTAATAGTTTAAATTTTAATATTTTTTATATTATTTATTTATTTATATATTTTTTAATATTTTTCAGTCCGAACCGAATCAAACCAAACCAATTTTGATTGGTCCGGATATTGTTATTGACTTTTTAAAGTTTATAATTTTTTTTTGTTTTTAAATATTTTTAGCTAGGAAAGGTAGCAAAGCTACCGTGTTCTTCAAAAAATTTTAGGGTCGTAAGAATCGAACAAATAATTCGATGAATTTGAAAATCCAAACCAACCAATTAAATTGTTCGTTTTTTTGTTGTGTTCGGCTTGGAATTGAACCGAACCAAATGGTTATTAGTTCGGTTACTTTGGAACCGAACCAATTATTATATTTTAATATATTTATATATTTTTTAATATTCAATATCTACATCACTTTATCAATTGACAACTTTTCTTTTACTGTTTCTGTAACAGTAGAAGGAGTTACCAACCGAACCGAACCAATTTTGATTGGTTCAGATTTTTTATATTATTTTATTATTAATTTTTAAAGTTTACAATTTTTTTGTTTTTAAATGTTTTTAGCCAGGAAATGTACCAAACCCAATGGTTATTGGTTTGGTTATTAGGTTCAAGAATTTTGGAACCGAACTAATTACTATATTTTAGTATTTATATACATATATATATATATTAATACTTAATAATTATTATATTTAATAATTTTATATTTTAATATTTTCGGGTCCAAACCAAACCGAACAGAACCGAACCAACTTTGATTGTTTCGGATTTTTTATGTTATTTTACTATTAATTTTTTAAAGTGTACCCTTTTTTTTGTTTTTAAATATTTTTATTCAGGAAAGATAGCAAACTACTGTGTTCTTCGAAAAGTTTAGTGGCGTAAACTCTGTCGCGACAGTGAACACGGCGCAACGACGAACAAAAAGAAAACCTTTTTTTCTTTTAGAGCATAAACATGGAGTCGCCACCAATTTTATTTAATTTCGAGAAAATTGGAAAACCCTTTAAAAAAACTTTGGGTTTGGGAGTCGATTACATCTAGGGAAGGCATGGAGACTTAATTCCACGGCACCCTAGAACATCCATAAAAATGGTTACCCAAAATTAGTTGTGTAAATTATTAGTAACTTTGAAAATATTTATTTTACCCCAAAAATCATTTTTAATTTTAAGATATTTTGTATTTTTTATCGGTTTTATATTTGTGATTTTTTTTTAATTAAACCTAAATGAGGTTGAACATGGCACGTAAGTCCACAGGGTAACCTCAAAATCTAAAGGGTTGAGCATGACACTTGTCATGGAGCAACCCAAGAATAACATTGATTTAATTAAGTATTTAGAAAAATGCCACATAGGAATTAGTAAGAGAAATGTTATTTCATGATCTCATTTTTTATTTTATTCTACTTTTTTTATTAAATGTTGAAAAGTCCTAAATAGGTTGAACATGACACATAAGTCCATAGGGCAACCTTTATTCTAAGGGATTGAATATGGCAACCAAGTTCATAGGTCATCCCTAAATAAAAAAGTTCAATTATTTATTTATCAAAAGGCAATTTTCTTTGTTTTGTAAAAATGGAACAAACCGGTTGAAGGGGATTTAAGTGATCATCTTTTATTTTTATGTAAAAAAATAGTTTTGCCTTATGAAAATAGAATAAAAATGAAACGTTTTAGGTGTTTAGTAACAGTATGGCCATATGAAGATTACTAGTGTATCATGTATTTCAGCAAATGACGGCAAACAATGAAATAGGAATCCTACGATACACCATTTATGAAACAAACACAAGAACTCATATAGCAAACATCATACTAACTCATACAGTTTCAATATTCATGGATTTTCTTTTCGTCATAAACAGAGACACAAAAATAAGAATGTCAAAAGAAACTCATGAATAATATCAACAAAGAGAACCAGGATTACCAAATAAGAGCAGAATAACAATGATTTTTGCTTTCTCCCAGTAGTAAAATTTTAAGATCAAAACCCTCATATTTCAGTTTCACCGACTCTTTTAACTCTCTTCTTCTGAAAATTTGGAACCACTCTAATGACAGAGAAGAGAAAAAAAACTCAAATTCCTAACCCAAAAATCCCCTATTTCCATTAAAAAAACGAAGCTCCCCACAATTTCTACCTTAAACCCAATCTTTTTTCTTCACAAAAAAAAAATCAGATAAAAGTCCCCCCTCCCTCTGCCTTCGTCCCCTTCCTCCGTATCCCCCCCCCCCCCCTCTTTTTATAGATGGAGGAGAGGGCTTAATGCTTCTCCTTACCCAGTGGCTTCAAGGTCGGTCCCACGAAATCCGGAGCTTGGGCGGTTCTGAGCAGAGATCGCGTGTGTCTAGATGGAGGTGGCGCGAGCAGAGGAAAGGAGGCGATTTGATGTAAAGGTTGTGTGTTTGAAGAGAGAAGGAAGTGCGGTGCGGTTAAGAGAGTAGAGGAGGTGAGTGAGAAGAAGGACCAATGGATAGAGGAGGTGTAGGGGCGGTTGGAGAGTGGGAGGAGATGAGGGAGAAGAATGACCAATGGGTAGAGGAGGTGTAGGGGCGGTTGGAGAGTGGGAGGAGGAAGAGAGGTTCTGTCTGATATGTAAAATGTGGTTTTTTAGGGTTATAAGAAGTAACTCGGTCTCCTTTCTTCTCTTTTTGCTGATTGTTCTTTTCTCCTTCTTTTCTTCCTCCTTTCTTCATTATTTTTTTTAGTCTCCAGTTCAAAAATAAAATTGCAGTGGATGGAACCTCCTCGTCCAACAGAAAATTAAGTATGCAATGGACGAAACCTCCTCGTCCCAACAGAAAATTAAGTATGCAATGGACGGAAATAGACAACTATAAACACAAGAAGGGGGGTTGAATTGTGTTTATCATAATTTAAGTAAAGTTGAAATCTTTTTGCAAACAAAAAGGCTAGATTTGGACGAGTGGAAGAATACAGGATGGACGGGTGACTTTTGCAAGCACACCACTTGATAGACGTAAGAAAACTAAGGCAATTAAAGAGTTTAAGGGAATAGAGATTGACACGGTGATTTATCCTAGTTCACTCTTCAAATCAAAGAGCTACGTCCAGTCCTTGGCAGCACCAAGATTTATCCACTATAACTGATAAGGTTACAGACTCAAGTATTATTTGCACACCTAGCCTCTTCAGGCTCAAGACAAGTATTATTTGCACACCTAGCCTCTTCAGGCTCAAGACAAGTATTATTTTCACACCTGGCCTCTTCATGCTCACTCTGGTTTGTTTGAGAGATAAGGTTTGTAATAAATACAATTTCTCACAGGCAGATCTTTCACTAACACTCAAAGAGTGGTTTAAATATAAGGCTCAGGAAAGTCTGCATAATAACTTCAAAATGATTGAAGAATACATAATAAAAGAATGAAGAAAATAATTCAGAGTAATGGCGTTTTAATGCAATGTGTATTCTCTTGTTCTTCATCTTCAATGACTTCTGTATTTATGGTCTTCAAGCATTTAGGATCCGTTAGAGACATCTCCTCAGATGTTGGCTTCAAGCAGAACTTCATTAATTGCAATAGAGTCATTCTGGGCAGTCATTAATGCAATAGAGTCGTTCTGGACAGCCATTAATGCAATAGAGTCGTTGGTTGTACTCTAACATGAAGGATCCTGGCTTTATTCATCGTGCTACAGCCATATCAAAGTTGTGTAGAAAGCTTTTTGTACTTTACTGAGTACACTTCCCTTTTTGTGTAAGGACCAGAGGTACTAGGGAATAAAGCACGTTGGAAGCATTCGTTAACTGGTCTTTGGTTCTGATTATCCAAGGTTGCTTGAGAGTGTAGCTTATGACTTTTCTTGATAATCGTGAAACTGAGTAGGAGAGAAGGCTTCAAGTCTCTTTCTGGTTCTTGAACTAAGATTCTGATAATCCTTAAAGAATTAGCGTTCATAAGATAAGTGCTTCCATCTTGAAAATAATCACGTCAATCTAGTCATTTGAGTTTTCATTCGGGCTAGTAGACGAGCTCCATATTAAGGACTCCGCAAGTCCAAAGACTAGTGGACAAGCGCTTCTGTCACCTTTAGTGGACGAGCACTTTTGTGACTCTAGTGGACGAGAACCTCTATTACTTTAGTGGACAAGAGCCTCTGTTACTTTAGTGGACGAGGGCCTCTGTTACTTTAGTGGACGAGAGTCTCAGTTATTCTGGTGGACGAGAGTCTTAGTTACTCTGGTGGACGAGAGCCATTTGCCACATCATTGGACGGATACATTTTGACCTTAATGGACAAGCTCCAATTGCCACGTCATTGGACGAGCCATTCTGATACCTTATTGGACGCGCGGTTACGATACTTTATTGGGCGCAGGTTCGAGATACTTTATTGGACGCGCTCCGAATGCCACGTAGGTAGACGCTGGCTTTCAACACTTTGGTGGACGCAAGTTTGTTTCTCTTGCGTTTTGGACGTGCGCTTCAAACACTACAGTGTTGGACGTCTGCTTGTTACACTTTGTTGGACGTCTGCTTGTTTCACTTTGTTGGACGTCTGTTTGTCTTATTTAATCTGCACACTCGATAGACAGGTTAGCAACCAATATGAAGGTTAATTAAATCATCAACCAATGTTTAGTTCTCATCAAAACTTAGGGAAATGCACATCAGATATTTTAGAGACTTAACAGGAACCTCCTCGTCCCAACAGAAAATTAAGTATGTAATGGACGGAACCTTCTCGTCCAACAGAAAATTAAGTACGCAACGGACAGAATCTCCTCCTTTCTTCATTGTTTTCTTTTTCTTCTTTCTTTCTTCACTATTATTTTTTAGTCTCCCTGAAATATAATAACATAATAATAAAATTAGAATAATATAAAATGAAGACGGACAAAGCCTCTTGCCTTAAACTTATATTTACTTTTATTGAGACATGACCATGATGAGAGTGAACACGACAGGGGAGTATGAAGGAAAATCCTCTTGCCTTAATATGAGAATTTAGTTTGTTAAGAGAAAATAACAATATTAGAACAAAATTACAAAAGGGATCATGAAGATTAAAAGCAAAGATAAACAAAGAAAATTACGATAATCACATAAAATTTGCCCCAGTGTTGGTCCTTTTGATTTTCATTTAATTGATTCCCCACAGCCTTTTGATGACACAAATCTTGTCTTCTATTTCCGATTCTTCAAACCCACCTTCTTCAATCATTCCTCAACAATTTTGCCCCAGTATACTCAGTCGGATAAAATTGCCCCAGTGTGGTGAGTGCTTGCAGAAGTGTTGGACCATATCCTCCCCCTAGGTCGCCTTTACAGGTTTTCAGCTTAAGGTTTCTTTACCCTAACTTTTTCCTAGGTTGCCCTTTCGGGTTTTCAACCTAACGGGCCTTTCTTTTCTTTTGTTTTCATTGTTCTTTGCCCTAACTTTTGCCTAGGCCGCCCTTTCGGGTTTTTAACCTAGCGGGCTTTTTTTCAATGCATAGAACTTTTTCACAGCATCAGAGTTTACTGGCCTTGGTAACTCTTCCCCATCCATGTTTTGCAGAATCAAAGCTCCTCCTGAGAGTGCTTGTTTGACAATATAAGAACCTTCATAATTTGGTGCCCATTTTCCTCGGGCATCCTCCTAATTAGGGAGGATTTTCTTTAAAACCAGGTCTCCCGCGCAAAATTCTCTAGAGCGAACCTTCTTATTGAAAGCTCTTGCCATTCTACTTTGATACAATTGCCCGTGACAGATAGTTGTCGGTCTTTTCTCTTCTATCATGTTCAACTGCTCATATCGAGTTTTCACCCACTCAAATTCTTCTAAATCTGCTTCCATCAAGACTCTTAGCGAAGGGAGTTCTACTTCGAAAGGTGAGACGGCTTCCATCCCGTACACCAAAGAGAAAGGGGTTGCCCCAGTGCTTGATCGTATATTAGTCCGATAAGCATGTAGAGCATATGGCAGCATTTCGTGCCAGTTTTTATAATTTACAACCATCTTGGAAACGATCTTCTTGATATTTTTGTTTGCTTCTTCAACTGTACCATTCATTTGAGGTCTATAAGGAGATGAATTGTGGTGTTTGATTTTGAAACCATCGCAAAACTTTTGAATCTCGGCACCATTAAGATTAGCAGCATTATCTGTGATTATCCTCTCTGGGATCCTGTATCTACGGCACGATGTCCTTCTTGAGGAATTTGAGAAACACCTTTTGAGTTATGATGGCATATGAAGCAGCTTCTACCCATTTAGTGAAATAGTCTATCGCACGATGACCATTGGAAGCCTTGGGATTAATGGGACCGATGACATCTATTCCCCACATTGAAAAATGTCATGGGGATGCTAGATTGTGTAGTGGAAATGGAGGTGCATTGACCCGGTCTGCATACATCTGACATTTTTTGCATTTACGAATATGCTCTATACAATCCGACTCCATAGTAGACCAATAATAGCCACTTTTCAAGATTTTTCTAGCCACCATGTGGCCATTGGCATGAGTCCCACAGATTCCTTCATAAGCTTCGATCATGATCAATTTAGATTCACGAGCATCCACATATCTGAGTAGGGTGCCATCATATCCTCTTTTATACAGGACTTCCTTGCTTAAGAAAAAGGCCATAGCCAGTCTTCGGATGGTCTTTCTATTTGCTTCGCTTGCTTCTGCCGGGTATTTCTTGTTCTGAATATATTACTTGATATCATGATACCAAAGCTTACCATCCGGTTCTCCTTCCACATGGGCACAATATGCCGGTTCATCTTTCACTCTAACTTGGATGGGTTGGACATTGGTATAGATGTCCAGCTCGGTCATGGCAGCTAGTGTGGCTAAAGCATCAACAAACTGATTCTTGTCTCGAGTTAAATGCGAGAAAGTAATCTCGTCAAACTTCACAATCAACCGAGTCAAGTATTTCTGATACGGAATCAATTTGGAGTCTTTGGTTTGCCATTCACCATTGACTTGGTAAATGATTAGAGCTGCATCCCCGAAGACTTTCAACTGCTTTATACCAAGTTCAAGTGCCATTTGTAATCCACTAGCACATGCCTCGTATTCTGCAATATTATTCGTACATTCAAATTTCAGCTTTACGACCACCAGGTACTGCTTGCCGTTTGGTGAGATAACCACTGCTCCTATACCACTACCATGCATATTGACTGCTCCATCAAAATACATATTCCACACATCTTCTTGTTCTTCATCTTCCTCGAGGGACATTATCTCTCCATCTGGGAACTCGGAGTTGACAGGCCATCCATCCTCAAGAGGATTCTCTGCTAAATGATCGGCAATCGCACTTCCTTTGATGGACTTCTGAGTCACATATTTGATGTGAAATTCTGACAATATCACTTGCTACTTCGAAACTCTTAAGGAGATATGAGGACTTTCGAAGATATACTTCAAAGGATCAATTCGAGAAATTAGACAAGTGGTGTGATATAACATGTACTGTCTGAGTCTTCTGGAGGTCCACACTAGCGCACAACAAGTCTTCTCGATTGCCATATAACGAGCCTCACAGGCGTTAAACTTTTTACTAAGATAGTAAATTGCCTGCTCCTTCCTGCCGGATTCATCATGTTGTCCCAGCATTGCCACCATTGAGGTTGGCAATATAGTGAGATAGAGTAACAATGGACGACCTTGGGTAGGTGGTACCAATACTAGGGGATTCAGTAAATATGCCTTTATCTTGTCAAAGGCTTCTTGACAGTTATCATCCCATCTTCCCGGATTATTCTTCTTGAGGAGTTTGAAGATTGGCTCTCATGTGCTTGTCAAATTAGCAATGAAGCGTGCAATATAGTTCAACCTTCCAAGAAAACCCCTTACTTCTTGCTCGTTCTTAGGTGCTGGCATGTCACGTATTGCTTTTACCTTCTTAGGGTCCACCTTTATTCCTTCTCTACTGACAATGAAGCCAAGTAAATTCCCTACGGATGCACCAAAAGTACATCTTGCAGGGTTGAGCCGCAACTTGTACTCCCTTAGCCGCTCGAACAACTTTCGCAAAACTGCTACATGGCTTTCTTCTTCCTTGGACTTAGCCACTATATCATCAACATATACCTCCACCTCCTTATGCATCATATCATGGAACAATGCTACCATAGCACGTTGATAAGTGGCCCCAGCATTCTTCAACCCAAAAGGCATCACTTTGTAACAAAAAGTTCCCCAATGAGTGATAAAAGTTGTCTTTTCTTTGTCATCATCATCCATGAGGATCTGATTGTATCCAGAATACCCATCCATGAAAGAAAACCTATGACTTCTGGTTGTACTGTCTACAAGGACATCAATATGAGGTAGCGGGAAATCATCCTTTGGACTGGCTTTATTCAGATCTTGGTAGTCCATGCATATTCTGACCCTTCCATCCTTCTTTGGTACTGGAACAATATTAGCTACCCATTCCAGGTGTCTAGCTACTTCCAGAAAGCCAGCCTCTAACTGCTTGGTCACTTCTTCCTTGATCTTCAACGACATCTCAGGATGCATCCTCCTTAATTTTTGCTTCTTTGGAACCACATCTGGGTATAAGGGAATTTTATGTGATGTTATCTCAGGATCAAAACCTGGCATATCTATGTAGGACCATACAAAAACGTCCAGATACTCTTTGAATAGTGCAAACATTTCTTCACGCTCTGGGTTATCCACTATTTTCAACTCTTTTTTATCTTCCTCGGTTCCCATATTGATCACTTCTGCAACCTCATCATTCGATCTAATCCCTTCTTCTGACCGTTTCACCGTCTTCATTAATTCTTCAATGTCTTCTTCTTCCTCATCAGATTCAAGGTTGTATTCATCAACGGACGTGAGGGAATCAATAAATGAGTTTTCAAAGTTCCTCTCCTGAGGTAAATCTTTAGTGGAAGAAGTACTCCTAGAAGAAAACGTCGGTAATAGGAGAAGTATAGGCAAGACTCTTATTCATGAAAGAAAAGCTTAAACAAAGTAAAGAAATGAAAGAAAGAGAAAAGAAACGATGGAACCAAAAGGAAAACACCAGACAAAGTGCTACATTCTCATTCATGTCTCAAACAAAGTAAACATCAGTTCATATTTAGTACAATAAGATAATTACTTCATGGAAATAACATCAACAAACGATTCAGATCGCCAATTATTGAGAACTTCATTGCTAGCAGGGAGATATATGACATGGTTCTCGTCCAGCTCCTCTTCAAGTGTGCTGATAGTGAAGTGAGGGGAAAATAACTTTTCAGGACTGATAACTTCAACGGCTACTAGGAAAGTCTCTGTCAGAAGGAGAAGATACTTTTTCTCATCATCTTCTCCTTTCTTGTTCTCAAGAGTCATGAATTTCATCTTTTCTGCCACGTAGGGTTGATACCCTAATCCACGCCTTCCTTCTCTCATAGCTGCTTCAATTGGTTGAGAGATCCCTTGAATCTTAGGCCCTAGGTCTTTTCCTCTTTGATACCCATTCTTTTCCATGATGCGGATTGACACTTCATTCACATTCTTCATTGGTGTCTCCCTTCTCTTGTTCTCTGGCTTTAATACCTCAAAACTACTCATTGAATCATCTTCCATTTGCGCTGTACTTTCTACATAAGGTATTGCGGTGGGCTTTGTCAGCATAATTTCCTCTTCACCACGGACAGTAATTACGGACCCATCTTGAATATACTTCAAACACCGATGCAAAGTTGATGGAACAACTCCTGCTTCATGAATCCAAGGCCTTCCCAGAAGCATAGTATAAGCTGGTTGGATCTCCATGACCTGAAAGAGGACAGAAAAACAACTAGGCCCTATTTCAAGGGACAGAGTTATCTCCCCTAAGATTCCTCTTGCTGTCCCATCAAAGGCTCGTACAATCATTTCTTGTGGTGTCGAATCCGCCATGCTTATGTTTAGTTACTCGAGAGTGGACATCGGAACCACATTCAACACCAAGCCACCATCTACAAGCACCTTTGCAATCACAAACCCTTTACACTTTAGGGTAATGTGTAAGGCTTTGGTACTACTGCGGGATTTCGAAACCACTTCATCTTCCGAGAAAGTAATCATGTTGACACGCCTTATTGGGCCCGCCATATTTACCACATTCTCTGGAGTGACTTCAGGCTTGACATACGCTTCATTCAACACCTTCAATAATGCCTTACGATGCGACTCTGATGTCAAGACAAGCAATAAAAGAGATATCCTTGATGGAGTTTTCTTTAACTGTTCTATCACATCATATTCCCTTTGCTTCATGACCTTCAAAAACTCTTCTTCTTCTTTTCCTTTTCCTTCATCAATGGTTTCCTTTTCTTTGGATTCCTTCATCATTTCTTCTTCAACAAGGCTGTAGCATCGCCCGCTCCTTGTAATGCTTCCAATTCTCACAATATTAGTAACTTGGGCCTTTGAGGTCTCTCCCACAGCTCCAGCTAGTTCAACCTTCTGTTCATAACTCCATGGTACAGCATGTGTATCATCATAAGCAAAAGGAGTTGGCTTCTTCACCCTTACAATGACTCTTTCTGGGGCTGAAGCTTTGTTCATGGGTGGTACTCGGAGTACAACTTTTTCAACTACATTGACTTCCTCGGCAGCACCCCGTCTAGCTTGAATCACCCCCAAGGTGAGTAATCCCTGAACCCAGACTTTGAAATCCCAACAAGTTTCGATGTCGTGCTCCACTTGCCCATGATGATAGCCACACCTTAGATCTTCGGCATACCTCCTTTCTTCTCTTGGAACTCTTACTGGTGCAACAATGTTGTATCCTGCCTTCTCTAGTTCTTCGAAGATCTTTTGCATTGGCACTCGCAATTCCAATACCTTCCTGATTGGGGACCCTCTTACCTCTAAATTGTTCACCCGATTTCAATAATTATGATTCGGGATTGGATTTTTAACAATATTAGGCCCGACCTCTTCTTCAAACCCTAGCCTCCCACAAGCAATCAACTTTCTCACTGCCATCTTAAAAGCTTTGCAATCCTCAATGGAATGTCCTGTGACATCCATGTGATACTTGCAAGTCTGATTTGGATTGTACCAAGCAGGAAATGGTGGTTCTAGGGGACGTATAGGGTTCCCCGTAATTAAGTGGCGGTCAAACAATTGTTGGAATAAATCCACATTAGAGATGGATAATCTCGGTAAGGGTGGAAAATTTGGATTTTGGAAACGTCCTTGGTTTTGGAAATTTGGGCGAGACGGAGTAAAGTTTGGGCGATTTTGTGGGATACAGGTGGGTAACGGGCGTATGACGGGCGAACAAGATTATATGGTTGAGTGGTAGGAATATTGTTGATTTGGTTTTGTGGGTAAGTGTTGGTTTGTGAGGATGATTGTAACGGGTAAAGTGGGGTTTGTGTCTGGTATGGAATATCTGGATTAGGGTTATATGGTGCTTGGTATTGAGGATTAAAGTTCTATTGGCATTGTACATAATTCGCCTCAACTTCTTTCTTTTTTGGTTGGAATCCTTTCCGGGATGCACTTCCTTCAACATCATTCATGGAAAGCTTTCCTGCTCTTGCTAAAAATTCAATCCTTTCACCGGCGACGATCAAGTCGGAGAAATCTTTATAGGCAGCCCCAGTCATGGCCCCTATAAAAGGCGCTCTCAGGGTTCCTTAAAAGTATGAGCACATTTCAGATAAAGTCAACGGGGGTTGAACTTGTGCCGCCAAACTCCTCCACCTTTGGGCATATTGCTTGAAGGGCTCCTTATTTCTTTTATGCATTATAGTCAATTGTTCAAGACTCGGAGCCGCATCCAAGTTGAACTTATACTGGTCCATGAATAAGTCAGCCAATTCCGTCCATCGCGAGATCTTGGAATGGTCCAATTGGAGATACCATTCTAAGGCGAGGCCGGTCAAACTTTCGTGGAAAAAGCTGATAAGGAATTTGTCATCCTTGGACCAAATTGCCATTTTGGTGGCATAACTTATGAGGTGAAATCGTGGATTCCCACTTCTATCATATTTGGAAAAATCAGGAATCTTGAAGTCTTTGGGGTTCACGACATCTGTGGCGGGACAAAGTTCTTCTATTTGAAGAGGGTCGTAGTTATTCGGACCTTTTATTGCTTTTATTTGTTCTTCCATTTTCTCCATCCATTCATCTTTCATCTTATCCTTACCAGCCCGAACTCCCGCTGACTGACTGTGAGTAGATACATGAGGTTGCTCCCATGTCGGTGCGGTATAGCCCGGAACTTCATGATAGGCATTTTCAAAAGGGGATATCCTTCTCCAATGGGAAGTGTTATTGGTGCCGTGTGATGTGTCTGGTCGGGTCCGGATATTCCCTGAATGAGACCCGTGCTAATATTTGAAAACATCAGTGTTTTTACCACGGAAGAAATCCGTTGCCTACCAGGTTCATTCGCATCTCTGTTCGCACTAAGCATGCTGAGAGATTCCCTTATATCCTGCAGTATGGCTTCTAATCTTGCTTGGTTTCAGTCATTTCATTTATCCTTCCCCTCACTTCATCTATTTCAGAGCTTAAGTTTATTCCTTCCTCAGGCATGTTGGCAGTCATCCTGGTCTGAGATCTGGTATTGTGAACTCGGGTTTGATTGGGGTCACCTTTCCTAGGTCGCGCAATGGTTCCGGATTGTCAGAAGTATGTGACTCTATAAAGCATCCAAGAATCTCAATAGTAAACCCAAAAATTTTGTGTGTGTGTGTGTATGAATGTTCAAGTTAACACCCTTTGTTTGATCGCGAGAGTGCTCTTTAGGAAGACTGTCGTATACACCTATAGCAAGTCCAAGGGAGAATCCACTCCTCGATAGACCACACCCGTACTAGCAACGTTCTTATTTTTACATAGAAAACACATCGTTTTTAGGGTAAAAATATAGTTGATGACGTATCTAAGGGAGAACGTACTCCTCGATAGATATCATCTAAAAAAAATGCTCGACAGATATTGATGACAACTTCCATTCCATTATAAATATTTCGATGCAAATCATGAGTCTTGGATCAAAATAAAAGAAACACATTGATAGTTTCCATCTCTCTCCGGGGTCCACAAAGCATTATGTTAAGAGTCTCATCTTCTTTTTCCTGAACCCTTTGGCGAGTTTCCCAAAATGATTGAAGAACTCGGTCACCTTTGGTGGTATCTGAAGGAAATGGTTCGTATGAATGTGGATGGATACTTCTTCAAATCGCTCCACCAGCTGGGAAGTGTGATATTGGAGCTTATCCATCATGTCCTCGTATTTTCTTTTCCATGCTTCCTTTTCATTCATTACATCCTTCACTACCAATTTCCATCCCTTTACCCATTCCGCGTGACGTTGAGCTTCAACTCTTGCAGTGTCTTTATTTTGGCTCTAAGACAACTTTCTTTCATGTTGGCTTCCCCTAGTAGCTCACGATACTTGGCTGCTTCATTCCATCCTCGATCAGAGTACAGTTCTGTTTGGGCCAAGGATTCTTGCAGGGATTCAACTCTCTCTTCTAGTATATGTATCATTTCAACATGAACCCCTACATTTGTCTTGAGCTCTTTTTTCTTCCTTTGAAGTTTGACAAGCATCTTCTCTTAATAATTTGCCAGCAACTCTTGAATTTCTGCTTCTTTTTATTTTCTTGCCCTTTTTGCACGACTCGGGGCTTCGTAGGCATCGGTGCATTCGTCTTTCAAATTCTCAATCTGTAAACTTAGCTTCTGCACTTGGCTTCAGAGCATGACAATAGTTACTTTGGCTGCTTGGTCCTTCTCATCCAAAACCCTCATATGAGATTTTAAAATTTCGATTTCCTTCAACATTTGATCTTCGGTAAGAGGATTATATTCACTACGGAGAGGGGATGCCGGTCTTGGGGGGTAACCTCTTCTCGCTTTTCTCCATACTTCATATCTTTTTGTGTGAGCTATGATTCGCTTTCCTAATTCATCAGGTCCTTTCATATGAACATCATTCCATGCTGACCTTACTGCTATTGTTTGACTCTTGATGCTTTCACATTCTTGGTATAGGGAGAATGCCCCACCGAGCAGCTCCTCGGGGGGTTCATCCTGTGTCCACTTGAGCTGACGTATCACCAAAACTGGTGAATATGATACACAACCTCTGGGACCCATCAATGGAACATTTGAAAAGCTTCCACAGCTGAATACAACTGAATCTCTATTGTACCATGGACACATCCAACTAAATGACCGCGGGTCGATCTGATCAAACTCTTGTTTCCATTCATATAGCTTACATGTCTTTAGTTGCATATGAGCGAATCCTTTCAGCGGGTCATCTGTTCTATCAATTTTATCGCGAGCGTACAAGTGAGTCATGATCCAGACATACAATATTGATGCACAACATCGTAGTTTCCCTTGTTGATTCTGATGACAAACCTGTAGGGAGAGGAAAGTTTCAGCTAAGATAGCAAGGACCGGGTTCACACCATATTCTTCAACCCTATAGAAAACATCCATGACTGACTGATCAATCAGATTTGGTACAAAAGGAAAGACCACCAACCCATATATCATGATGTCTAGTACTTTGTTGAAAGTAACCCATCGTTGTTGCTGGGCCAGCTTGTTGAGATACACTTCCAAAAATCGCCTCTTCAATCCTTTGGTGGTTCCTTTTTCCGCTTTCTCTAGCTGTTCGGGTTGAAGCTCCAATAGACTTGCTATCTTCCAATCTGTTACATATTGTCCATAATACATGTAGACGCGGGTCCTCTTTTGAATTGGCAGTCTTAACATATAAGCATACTCTTCTATGGTCGAAGTGATGTCTAAGTTAGGCAATTCAAAACACCTCAAAGTTGAATTGCAATATTGGGCCAACGCACTCAGAGTGGGGGCTTCCACCGGAACACGCAATAGGTCCAATATTCTGCCATACTTGCTGACAAAGCCTGAGCATGATTTTTCTGGCATTTGCTAGCTAAGTTCACATAAACTCTTCACGTCATTGAGTGTCACATCGATCTTGATACTTTTCTTGGAACAACTCGCATTGCTAGTACTCTTTTCGGAACCAAACTTTTCCATTTTCTTGCTATAAGATGAATACCAAAGTCTTCCAACAAAGAGGTACAAGTGAAAAAAAAGAGAGTATAGTGAAACCAATATATCTTACATGATTCATGTTGTATGAGACCCAATGGGGTTGAAAACCCCGACGGGTATGCTGCCAATGCATTACCTTCATTATGACATATCACTTATTAGATATGCAATAATATTCGAACATGTCATTCAGGTTTGAGGCGGCAATGTGACGCCCCTAGTTTTTGAATATTCACAATGAACATGCATGACAATTTATGCTTATGATGATAGACAGAGAAGAGAAAAGTACGCCCCCTTTTGTCCTAAGCCAGGTAAAACCTAAGGATGGACACACCCTCAGTTAGGACTCTAAACAGGTCGGCCACTAGGTTTGCTCTATTAGTGAAAATTGGGACGGGTCTAGACCTCTAAAAGTCATGGTCCCCAGATTGCCCTTATAAGGATAAACCCTCTCAATATGACTATTCCATAATCTCATGTACAATCTGAGTGGTGAACCGACAAGTATCAGGGAGGTACAAGACCTCTTCAATGACAATATCGGAGCACAGCCTAATCCTTGGGTTTTGAGCAAGCTCGGGTATAGAGCCAAGAGTGTGCGTAATATGTGATAGTGATGTGTGTGAAGGGGGCATACAAACCTGTAACACTTAAAAAAAATAAAAAGAAAAGAAAAGACAAGAAAAACCTGCAAAATAAAAACATAGGTATATATAAAAATGGTTATAAGTCCTCTACCCTATTGTTAAAATATAGGAAAAAAGAAAAGAAAGGAGGAGGAAACAAAAACATTGTTAGTGAAACACATACAAAAATAACATGAGTTAAAATGTATATACAACTAATTTTTCTCATTTTTATTTGAATAAAAGGAAAACCCAAACAAAAAGGACAATCCAAACAAACATCACTAAAAATAAAAACATTTTTTGTTTTTGTTATTTAATTATTGTAAGAAAAAGAACAGCAAGATATAGCACTAAAAAGAGGTAAAACAAATAAGTTACAAGTTATTAAAAATTTGCAAAACTAATTTTTACGGGCTTCACTCTCTTAAAAGAATCCCCAGTGGAGTCGTCATCTGTCACGACCGTGATCGTGGCGCAACGGCGAACAAAAAGAAAACTTTTTTTTTTCTTTTAGAACATAAACATGGAGTCGCCACCAATTTTATTTAATTTCGGAAAAATTGGAAAACCCTTTAAAAAAACTTTGGGTTCGAGAGTCGATTATGTCAAGGGAAGGCATGGAGACTTAACCCCACGGCACCCTAGAACATCCATAAAAATAGTTACCCAAAATTAGTTGTGTAAATTATTAGTAACTTTGAAAATATTTATTTTACCCCGAAAATCATTTAAAGGAAAAAAAATCATTTTTAATTTTAAGATATTTTGTATTTTTTATCGGTTTTATATTTGTGATTTTTTTTTGATTAAACCTAAATGAGGTTGAACATGGCACTTAACTCCACAGGGCAACCTCAAAATCTAAAGGGTTGAGCATGACGCCTATCATAGAGCAACCCAAGAATAACATTGATTTAATTAAGCATTTAGAAAAATGCCACATAGGAATTAGGAAGAGAAATGTTATTTCATGATCTCATTTTTTATTTTATTCTACCTTTTTGATTAAATGTTGAAAAGTCCTAAATAGGTTGAACGTGGCACATAAGTCCTTAGGGCAACCTTTATTCTAAGGGATTGAATATGGCAACCAAGTCCATAGGCCATTATGAAAATAGAACAAAAATGAAACATTTTAGGTGTTTAGTAACATTATGGCCATATGAAGATTAGTGTATCATGCATTTCAGCATATGATGGCAAACAATGAAATAGGAACCCTGCGATACACCATTTCTGAAACAAACATAAGAACTCATATAGCAAACATCATACTAACTCATACAGTTTCAATATTCATGGATTTTCTTTTCGTCATAAACAGTGACACAAAAATAAGAATGTCAAGAGAAACTCATGAATAATATCAACAAAGAGAACAAGGATTTCCAAATAAGAGAAGAATAACAATAATTTTTGCTTTCTCCCAGTAGTAAAATTTTAAGATCAAAACCCTCACATTTCAGTTTCACAAACTCTTTTAACTCTCTCTTCTTCTGAAAATTTGGAACCACTCTAATGACAGAGAAGAGAAAAAAAACTCAAATTCCTAACCCAAAAATCCTCTCTTTCCATTTAAAAAATGAAGCTCACCTCCATTTCTACCTCAAACCCAATCTTTTTTCTTCACAAAAAAAATATATAAAAATCCCTCCCTCCCTCTGTCTTCGTCCTCTTCCTCCACCCCCCCCCCCCCCCCCGTTTTTTTTATAGATGGAGGAGAGGGCTTCACGCTTCTCCTTACCCAGCGGCTTCAAGGTTGGTCCCACGAAATCCGGAACTTGGGCGGTTCTGAGCAGAGATCGCGTGTGTCTAGATGGAGGTGGCGCAAGCAGAGGAAAGGAGGAGATTTGATGTAAATGTTGCGTGTTTGAAGAGAGAAGGAAGTGTGGTGTGGTTAAGAGAGTGGAGGAGGTGAGTGAGAAGAAGGACCAATGGGTAGAGGAGGTGTAGGGGCGGTTGGAGAGTGGGAGGAGATGAGGGAGAAGAAGGGTCAATGGGTAGAGGAGGTGTAGGGGCGGTTGGAGAGTGGGAGGAGGAAGAGAGGTTTTGTCTGATATGTAAAATGGGGCTTTTTAGGGTTAGGAGAAGTAACTCAATCTCCTTTCTTCTCTTTTTGCTGGTTGTTCTTTTCTCCTTCTTTTCTTCCTCCTTTCTTCATTATTTTTTTTAGTCTCCAGTTCGAAAATAAAATGGCAGTGGACGGAACCTCCTCGTCCAACAGAAAATTAAGTATGCAATGGACGGAACCTCCTCGTCCAACAGAAAATTAAGTACGCAGTGGACGGAATCTCCTCCTTTCTTCATTGTTTTCTTTTTCTTCTTTCTTTCTACACTATTATTTTTTAGTCTCCCTGAAATATAATAACATAATAATAAAATTAGAATAAAATAAAATGAAGACGGACAAAAATGGGTGTTCACAAACCCGAATGAATAATTCGATGAACCGATCCAATTAAATTAGTTTGTACTCTTTTTGTGTCCGGGTCTGAACCAAACCCAATGGTCATTGGTTCTGTTATCAGGTTCAAGAATTTTGAAACTGAATTAATTACGATATATTTAGTATATATATATATACTTAATATTTATTATATTTTAATATATATTTTAATTATATATATATATATTAATATTTTCTGGTCCAAACCAAACTCAACCGAACTGAACCAATTTTGATTGGTTCGGATTTTTATATTATTTTATTATTGATTTTTAAAATTTTTAATTTTTTTTCGTTTTTTATAAGTTTTTAGCTAGAAAAGGTAGCAAACTACTGTGTTCTTCGGAAAGTTTAGCTGCATAAACCCGAACCAATAATTCGATGAACCGATCCAATTAAATTGGTTTTTATATTTTTTTTTGTTTCTGGGTCCGAACCAAACCCAATGGTCATTAGTTCGGTTATCAGGTTCAAGAATTTTGAAACCGAACTAATTACTATATATATATATATATATTATATCAATATCAATCAATATCTGTATAATAATAAGATTGGACATTCTAGATCACTGTACATCTGATTTGGTGGGTCCTCCTTAAATTAGGGAAGTTTAATTACTATTTTAATGTTCATTTTCTTTTGATTTTATTAATTAAAATCTGATTCTTTTATTTTATTGTTTGTTTATGCTCTATTTATCTCGATTATACAGAAGTTGGATTGTTACCCACCATGGTTAGATGCATTTATTTTGACCAACCATGTTACATGAGTGCTTTAGTCAGGTTTTTAGGCTAGGTTAGTTGATCTAAGCTATTTTAAGGGGTTAGAGTAAGATATTGAAAAACACGTTACCTTATATCTCTATTCCATCCATCTCCATTTTCTCTATTTTGTGACGGTTTGTAAGGAGGAGATGACACAAAAGCAATAGCTCGTGAATTCAGCAATGGCGAGGATCGAGGTTTACAAGCTGAGATAGGAGACAAAAGCCGAGCTGTTGAACTAGCTCAAGGATATCAAGGCCCATCTCGCTTTGCTCCGTGTTGCTAAGGTCATTGGTGGTGCCCCCAACAAGCTCTCCAAGATAAAAGTGGTGAGGTTGTCCATTGAGCAGATTTTGACTGTGATTTCTCCTAAATTCTCTATTTCTTTTACATTTTATTTTTTATTTATTTTTAATGATTAACGTTTTATTTTTGGTGAATTGATGCTGAGGTTGTGTCATGTTTTCATTGTAGTACGTGGTGGTAGGTATTGCTTCTAACATTCTTTCACACACAACTTATGATCATTGCAGATTATAGTTTCAACTTTTGAGCAGCTATGAAGAAGGGTGTGGTTCATACGGATCGGGAGGTTACAACTTGGGACGATGGTGACGTTATGAAGGAGGGTATTGTGCTAATGTTTTGTGTTGTACAATGGTGATTGGTGAAGGGTACAACAAGATTAGTGGATTTGGCATCGTTGAGGCATGTACGACACTATGAGGAGAGGGGCATCAGGAATTTTGTTAGGAAAAAGATGGGCTGGAATTTTAGGGATTCTGGTCTTGTACATTACTGGGTAGTCTTTCTGCAATTTTTCTTCGGGTTCTTTCTTTTGGTTTTTATTGCAAGTCTTCTACCTATAGCAGGGGTATTACCTGCATTTCTTTAATATAAGCATATATAGAGGTATTCCAGTCTTAATGGTGTTTTTCCATTCTGATTCCTAACATATAAACTCATATTATATGTCTTAAATTATAATTTTAAATGAGATTTCGTTTTCTGAATTGCTACCAAGTGCAAAATGGTTATACTTTATTGGCATCAAACTACTCAAGGATGACCGAGACACCAGTCAGTTAGCAATTGTTGGGTGATCATATTGGGTAATTATCATTTTTTTATGAATTTAGTTTCTTTAATTTCATCTCCATAAAGGGTCGGTATTAGTTTTTGGAATGGTTACCCGTGCTTGCAAAATTAGACTACATTTTCACATTGGATTCAAAGTAGTATTTCTTAGAGTAAGACTTTTCATGTTGTTGCTCATCAAGTAGAATATTGAGATGTATTTATTTGATACAAATTTTAAACCTATGCTTCACATGCTCGATTTAAAATCCTTTCTTAGCATTGAGTTCAGCATAGTTTCTTTATTTATTTTAAGAATTCCTTGACATTCGAAATTGCTTCATGTTAAATGTCATGAGCTGATTTACATAAATAATGTTGCAAGAATACCACTTTTTCGAGAATGCTCTCATGCTAGGTCACCTCACTTTTATTGCACTACTTTGTTTCTTTCCTCTTCAATTTGTCTTACTGTACCTGATTAGTATTCCTAGAATAAAAAAACCATCACAACAAATAAAGTTAGTTAACTGTTTTTCATTATTGAACAAGCTCTGGAAAGTGTAAACATTATGCTTTCTGCTCGGGATATCTCGGAGGCAAATAAAGGACTTAACTCATTGGGATTTCTGATCACCCATGTAACTTCCTTCTTCCATCATATGCATTTTCAATTATGTTGTAGATATTGGTTAATGGAGTTGATTTTTTTTTTTTGGTTTGTTGAGAAACACATTGTTACTGTTAATTTTGGCCATTGGTTCAGTCTTGGAACAAATATAGAAAGCATATGTAGAACAAAGGGTCGTCGCCCAAGCCTTTCTTAATTTCTAAGTTTGATTACATTTATTGTTTGATTATTGTCGTGTTTTAGCCTATAAAAGACATTGCTCTGTATGTTAGTGTTGAATCAATTAATAGAGTCCAAGAGTGATTCTCTACTCTTCCTGTGTGTGTGGTGAGCTGAGAGAAAGTGTGATAACTCATTTCCTCTTACTATTAGTGTTTTACAAATTTATTTGAGTGAGAGAGAGAAAATTGCTGGTCACTTATGTGTTTTTGATATCAATGGGTGAGACTGAAGTGGAAAATCCCATATTAATGGAAATTAGATCCGAAGATATCAATTTTTTTAAATAGTTTTAACTTTTAACCATTTATGCATTTGAAATTATTTTAACCATTCAAGTTTCTTTTTTTTTCTTTTACTATATCTATTTTATCTATTTTGCATTATTGGAATCTGTTTTTTTAGCTGTAATCTGTGTTATCATCCTCATTTAATTAAGCAGCTTTAATTGTTGTGTGCTATTTTGATTCTTCTTATTATGCCATCTTCTTTGATCTTCTTCTAAGAAAATATATTCACGAGAATCATGGGAACACTACATGTAATCAAGGCTGCCTTGTGAGTCTTATCTGTCTTCTGGGAACTCATCTAATATAAATTAACTTCATTTATAGTTGTGAATCTGATTCAAAATTTGCTTATGAAATTTTCAGGTTATGATGATTCATTTCGCGGTTTCTTGGTGCATGCCATTTGTTTCGAATGTTTAATGTTTAATTGTCATTAGCGAATCTGAGTGTTTTTTTTTATTTTGTTTTCCCGGTAGATGATGATGATAATGATAATGAGGTTAATGTTGCGAAGAAGGTTTCTTATCGTGTAGTAAGAATTTTTTTTACCTCCAATATGTTATAGCATAATCTTAATATGATGGTGCATTTAGTAAATTCATGATAGGTGCACCCTCAGCTTGCTTATGTTGTATGATTTATTTATTTATTAACAGCGATGAGTAGCCAACTTCACAAAAACCCTTTTGATAATCTAACTCAGAGTTCCGACTCCAAGACCTCAAATTCAATGATGAACAAGCAAATTTGTACATTTATGGCAGCAGATGTGCGAGTGCGTCTGTTTTACACCATTGTTACTCCTTTGGTTCTATTCTTTATCTGTATAATGCGAGATGTTATTTTTTAAACAGCTTTATTACATAGTTTTGTCATATATTGTTAATGCCCTCTTACATTCCTTTTGTGTTAAGAATGGAGTATCAGTTTTGCTATCAGTGAAGCAGTAATGCATTATATGCACATTGGCTCACATTGGTTGTACTTATATATGACTGAAAAACTTACGATTCCATTTGTAATTAATTGATTAGAGTGTAAAGGCAGATATACTATATTTAGTTATGTACTTAAAGTTACATGGGGATGACATGACATAACTCCCTTGTGGTAAGCTAATAGTTTGTATTTTTCGTGTTTGATATTTCCTGGTATGTTATGATATTTCTTCAGGAAAATAACCATTAATGACCGATTTATGGTGTTAATTTCTTTTTATAGTAAAAAAGGGTCTTTATTTTTTGGCTTGATGTATCATACCTTCTATTCTGCATTATAGCATATATGTACTAATTAGGCTATTGATCTAGGACTTTCATGTGATTTTTAATATAACTATCTAAAAAGACTCTTCTATGCTTGTGCAATCTGACAGACCAGAACAATGATGGTAAACTGGATGTTCCTGCCGAGATCCTTTCTTGCCGGAATCTCGCCGTAGAACGTTTAACCAAGAGTGAACAATGGGGGTTGTTTTAGACTTTGGCTTGACAGAATGTGATATCCCGGTCCTACGTATCCCAATGGGAATCAAAACCAGACGTAGTTCTAGGTTCAACCCTTGGTGGTACGGTGATCTCGATCCCCTAATCTTGTATCCGATGGATACCAACGAACAAGGACTCTCTGATAGTCTCTTGGTCGAGCTAGTTCCTCTAATACGCTTAAGGGAGAGTTACCGGGATTCAGTCAAAAGTGAGTTTCTCTCATGGGTTCTCCTCTTTTTATAATAGGATTCCCATATCTTTTATAGATCTGGATTTATCTCCTTTTATCTCTTAAATCTCCTTTGAGATGTGATTTCCTTAATTTAAGGGATATTATCTCTTTTAACCAGATAAGGTTATTTCAGATAATATCAGGATTTATTTAAGGATAATATCAATATCCTATCCCTTAATTTATGGGATATTATCTCTCTTAATCAGATACGGTTATTTTAGATAATGTCAGGATAATTAAAGGTGATATTAACTTCTTATCCTTAATTTCCGGATTGGGCCGGGTATTCAAGCTCGATGGCCGGGTTTCACTCTTCGGCCGGTACACAAGCCCCCCAAGCTTTGAGTTAGTAAAGCGTAGAAGCTTTCATGACTTTAGTCGAGCTTAGGAACTTGGTTTCATCTTTTGGTCTTTCGAGTTGGCAAGGTAAGTGGCCGAGCTTTGCACCTCGGCTCATATACAAGTCCCGCGAGTAGCCGGAGCTCAAACGATGAGTCGAGAGCCGGAGCTCAACCGAGTGGTCGGGAACCGGCTCCCAACCGAGTAGTCGGGAGCCGGAGCTCAACCGAGTAGGGAGCTGGAGCTCGATCGAGTAGGGAGCTGGAGCTCAACCTAGTAGTCGGGAGCCGAAGCTCAACCGAGTAGGGATCTGGAGCTCGACCGAGTGGTTGGGAGCTCAACCGAGTAGGGAGCTGGATCTCGACCGAGTAGGGAGCTGGAGCTCGACCGAGTGGTTGGGAGCCGGAGCTCAACCTAGTAGGGAGCCTGAGCTTCACGTTTCAAGTTGCCGAGCTTTATATTTCGGCCAATTCTTAAGTTCGGCGGGCTCGGTAGGCGAGTCTAGTAATCATTTCCCTTTGATTGTTTGGGTTTGGTGATCTAGCTTTATTTCTCGTCCAATATTTTAGTTTGGTAGGCTCGGTGGTCGAGTTTAACATCTCGATCAGTCTCGATCAATATATAAGCTCCCCAAGCTTTGAGCTCATAAGGGCGCAAAAGCTTTATGAAAAACTGAGCTTGTCTTTAGTGTTGATAAAGTACTGGATTTGCATAGATCCTCTTACTTCGACCAATCAAGCTCGGTGACCGAGTTTCACATCTCGGGCAGTGCTCGAGTTTAGTGGTTGAGGCCAGTAACATGTTCTGAACAGAAGATACTTCAATCTTACCTTTGTTAAGACAAGTTTAGAAGCTGGTAGCTGAGATTCAACTTATCAATGATTCGGGCCGAACCGATCTTTTGGAAAGTCAAGCTCAAACTCGGTCACCAGGAATTTACCTCAGGCTTGTATTTCAGCTGAAATTTTTGATGCTTTCAAGATGCTTATCTTGAGAGTTTGAACTTGACTCACCTTTTTACGAATGTAGCTCGGTCTTTGAAGCTTTTGAGAGCTCTTACATTTTCTTCGAGTAGCACTTAACCCTTTCATCTGGTAGATTTTGAAATACCCATTAACTTGACACTTGACCTTGAATGTCATTATTTTTACCGATCTTGAAGGTGTATCTCAGAATAAGCTTTCCTAATATCTTTTCCAATTTGTATCAGAAAATAGTTTTCATACAAGTTCTTCATAACAACGATCGATCTGTAGGCTAAGAGATATCCTTTCTCTGTGATTTCCGAGAATATCCTTCCTTTATCCCCATAAGCCGCCCAAGCTCCAAGCTTGAAATAAGCGAAAGAGCTTAAATGTCAACCCGCATATCTTAAGATGCTTTTTGGTGCCGAGGACTTTGGGTTATGATTCTGGAGCACTACTCGGAAATTTTTTTTTTTTTTTTTTGTAGAACCAAGTCTTTCTTGGGTTGTCGACTTACTTGGCCGAGCACTGCTCGGATTTTCGTCCGGAGCCAAGTCTTACGTGGGATTCCAGCTTATTGGGTCGAATACTACCAGGACTTCCTTCAAATCTTGGGTGCATGATCTGCTGTGGACATTATCTTGGTGCGAAGGTGTTGTGCTCGATCTAGGATTTTAGTGCAAGGGAGTAAGCATTGCTCGACCTCGACTTTTCAGTGCGTAGTGCGAGGGAGCATAGCTCGACCTCGGCTTTCTGGGCTTCTGCCCTTTGTTCTTGGCTAGACAATTTTAGCTTCGGGACCTTTAGTAGATTCTCAAGTTATTAAGCCAGCATGTCCTCGGCTTTTACTAGAATAGGGTCCTGACGCGAGCATGAAAGCCGTGGTCGCTTATGCTCTCTGAGTCTCCTCCCTTACCCGTGTTTCAAGCCACGAGCTTTCTGATAATGACAAGCATGAAGGCGGAAGCTGCCCAAACTTTGTGCATTGAGCTTGAAAAATCCGTGGCAAAGTGTGACGAGCAAGCTCGGCTAATTGGGCAATTTGAAAACTCGAAATACCGAGCTCGAGAAGACCAACTCCTCTCCTCAATCCGAGCTCTCTAAAATGAAAGGATTGACTTTTAGAGAGCTGCCAAGGCTTTAAAGCTTTCCGTTGACAATCTTTAGCAGTTTCTTGCTACTAGGAAAAAGGCTAATTGCAAGCTCCAGTTCGAGTTGAAGGAAGCTGAAGCCCATATTATAAGGGAGCGCGTTTCTGGGTTTTCGCTTGCTATGAAACAAATCCAGCGCTTTCTTCCTGATCCTGATCTTTCGAGAATCGGTGTGGACAAGGATTTTAATAAAGATGGCATAATGGTTCCTCTGTCCGGGCTCGATGATGAGGAAGAGGAGAATAATGAAGAGTAGGTTGTGGGAGAGGAGGAGAACAGGGGAACTGAAGTGGTCATGCTCGAGCCATCATCGGTTGCTCTATCGCAAGCTGAAGACACTATTGGTTCCAACCTTGATGGGGTTTTTTGCTTATGAGAATGCCCATGAGTAACTCAGCAAAATTTTAAGATATTTTGTACTTTTGGCCATGCCCTATGTACTTTTACTTTATGAATGATAAAGACTTCATACTTATGGTATTTAACCCAGTATTTGGATTTACTCGGTTAACTTTCTTAAGTTCTTACTCCCCTTTTGTGCTTGGCGTTTTAATTTGATCTTGTGAGCTTTTTGAGCTCGGCCCTATCATAGTTAACTATTTCATGGTTTTCTTGCTTACTTTTTTAGGTTCGGCCTTTCGATTTTAGCTTGGTCGGCCACTTTGGTCCGGCATTTCGATTTTAGCTTGGTCAAATTTAACTTGATAAACCTTTTTAGGCTTTTGCCTCTTTAGGTTTGACGTTTTGACAACGGCTCGGTCGACTTTAGCTCGGTCACCTTTTTAGGCTCTTGCCTTTTCAGGTTCAGCATTTCGACAACGGCTCGGTCGACTTTAGCTCGGTCACCCTTTTAGGCTCTTGCCTCTTTAGGTCCGGCATTTCGACAACGGCTCGATCGACTTTAGCTCGGTCACCTTTTTAGGCTCTTGCCTCTTTAGGTCCGGCATTTCGACAACGGCTCGGTCGACTTTGGCTCGGTCACCTTTTTAGGCTCTTGCCTCTTTAGGTCCGTCATTTCGACAACGGCTCGGTCGACTTTGGCTCGGTCACCTTTTTAGGCTCTTGCCTCTTTAGGTCCGGCATTTCGACAACGGCTCAGTCGACTTTAGCTCGGTCACCTTTTTAGGCTCTTGCCTCTTTAGGTTCGTAGTTTTTTGTGAGTTAGTATGGTGTTTGAGTGCTTTAGCTGATGGAACTTTATTTTCCAAGAGGGATGTTCCCCTCCATAATCTTCCATTTAAATGGAGCTGGGGCACGATCTCTATAATTTTTATAGAGGGAGTCTAACTCGGCCTCCATGGTTTTAATTTGAGGAGCTTCAACTCGTCTTCCTCTTAGTAAAATTTTGAGAGGGAGTTTTGGCTCGGCCTTTCGGGAGCCGGAGCTGAATTATGAGTTTTTAAGGGAGCAAAGCTCGACCTGTGAGTTTTGAGGAAGCCGAAGCTTGACCTTGTGGAAAGGGAAGAATGGAGCTTCGACCTGTTATTTTCAAGGGAGCCGGAGCTCAACCACTTTGTAGTCACAAATTTTGTGACTCTGGGAGTGGTATCATCCGAACATCACTTTGCTCAAATATATCAATAACATGATATGATGCTACATAACACAACATTAAAGAAGTGGAGCAAAACATATCAAATCATATTATATTTAAACTAGATTTAAAGAACAATATCACCTGAGCATTTCGCGGCCTCTGATTTAGGCATTCCCTCAAGCTACTATGGTCGAGCTCTCCTAGACATCTTCAGCTCTCCGAGGCCGAGCTGTGGTGGACGAGCTCTCTAAGACATCTTCTTCAGCTCTCCAAGGCCGCTCTCTAAGACATCTTCTTCCCTCTGAGGCCGGGCTGTGGTGACCGAGCTTTCTAAGATACTATTCTATCTCTCAAAGATGTTCATAGGGCAAGTGGGAAAATCACAGGAAATTCTCGTCTAACTTCTGATCCAAGATCAGGCATAGAGGTGTTACGAGAGAACCATCTCTCCTTCCACCCTCTTGTGCTCTTGGAAATTGACTCTTTGTATCTTGTTGACACATCATTTAGTTTAGATTTCAGGGATTCTGAAAATGACTGGAATTCTGATGGCCCTGCTCTTTCTGGACTACTTGGAGAAGACTGGTTAGGAGATCTCCTATTGTTAGATGATCCCTGATTATCAGTAGCGAGAGCAGTAGATCCAGATCCTAAAGCAGAAACCGGGTCAGCTTGAATGGGAGGAACTAAAGTCAGCTGTGAAGATTCTTCTCCAATTCCGGAAGTTGGAGATAAAGTGGCAACATAAATTGCCAGAATTGTGATGTCGTGGCGGTTCGGGCATGCACCGAATTCGAGCCCGAATCATTGTCATCGTAACAGTCCGAGATTTTCATTATCTCGGAGTAACGGTATGCCACGGTGGTCGGAAAAAGGAGCCACGGTGGAGAAACCGTGAAGTCTTCGACTTTTGTCCTGATCGGGTCAATACCCATGTGGACCTTGGCGGGTCCCAAGAAACCCAGACATTGAACAGTACAAATGCTGAAAAACACGCTCCTGATACCAAGTTTGGAAGCTACAGAACCCACCCAGAAAGGAGCGAAGTCGTAGAATACCCAATCAACCTTTGAAGATTCGAGAAAATGGGTCAAGGGCTCTTCGAGGGCATCACAGGCTTTTTTAAGGTGTTGAACGATGTCGTAGGGGACATCGGTGGTGGCCTCTGCGTTTTCTGGGAGGTTGTCCCCTTTGGGCAAAGGAATCTTCACGTATTTGAGGAAAACAGATAAGTTTAGTGGAAGTTTGGGAAGGCATTCAATGTTTCTTGGAGTGGATACGAAGCTGATACGGTGACCCTCTTGAGCTATGAGCTTCGCCAACTCGAGGTTTGGGAGAATATGTCCAAAGGCCAGCCATGGAAATATTACTATGAGAAGCTTTTCATCAGCTCCAGCCATGGCGGAATCAATAACAACAGCCAAAGAAAATGTACACGGATCACGAACTATTTGGAGAGATTAGAGGATATGGTCCAGCCCGTATGGTGACTGACGGTGGTTGAACGATGGTCGGGGCAAAGTTTTACCTTGCCCCACGGTGGGCGCCAAATGTTCCTGCCGAGATCCGACTTGCCGGAATCTCGCCGTAGAACGTTTAACCAAGAGTGAACAATGGGGGTTGTTTTAGACTTTGGCTTGACAGAATGTGATATTCCGGTCCTACGTATCCCAATGGGAATCAAAGCTAGACGTAGTTCTAGGTTCAACCCTTGGTGGTATGGTGATCTCGATCCCCTAATCTTGTATCCGATGGATACCAGCGAGCAAGGACTCTTTGATAGTCTCTTGGTCGAGCTAGTTCCTATAATACGCTTAAGGGAGAGTTACCGGGATTCAGTCAAAAGTGAGTTTCTCTCATGGGTTCTCCTCTTTTTATAATAGGATTCCCATATCTTTTAGAGATCTGGATTTATCTCCTTTTATCTCTTAAATCTCCTTTGAGATGTGATTTCCATAATTTAAGGGATATTATCTCTTTTAACCAGATAAGGTTATTTCAGATAATATCAGGATTTATTTAAGGATAATATCAATATCCTATCCCTTAATTTAGGGGATATTATCTCTCTTAACCGGATACGGTTATTTTAGATAATGTCAGGATAATTAAAGGTGATATTAACTTCTTATCCTTAATTTCCGGATTTGGCCGGGTATTCAAGCTCGATGGCCGGGTTTCACTCTTCGGCTAGTACACTGGATATTTACCAGAAGTTCACTAACGCATTGGCTGTAGCTGTGATCGTATATGTGGGCTGGATATGCTATGAGGTAAATCCACAATTATGCAAAAGCACATCTCAAATGGTTTGTATGTTAACTAGTCCTAACTCTTATTATGATAGCTCAGTTGATATAATCGGTATATTCATTCTATGGATGATTCAAATGACATAAACAAATTAAAATGAGCTTTTAGTTTTGGTCTAGGCTAGGAAATGGGATGCAAAGTACATGTTATTTGCATATTTTTTTTAATTTAATACGTCAATCAGTTTTCAATATTTCGTGTGCTTATCATTGAACTTGCTCTTCTAACAGTATTTTGAATCAAATCATTATACAACCAACAATGGCAGAATGTGTGGATCATCCAAGCCTTTTGGCAAGTTCTCTCTTTCTCTCTCTTGTGTGTTATCTATGCTCTTTGGGAAACAGTATGAAATTCAGACCTCATTGCTATTGAGGCTTCAAAAGGAGCTGGACCAAACACAACATAAAATTTAAAATTGGATAATCATGAGGTAAAAGATCAATTTGAAGGCTTTTGTGAACAATCCTACATCTGTTATACTTGCCATCATGTTTGAGCAGAGCACGTCAATTTGAAGATGTTAAGGTGCTTCAAGGTGGGTATTCCCCACTATCTGCAATTTTCACTAGATAAGATAGATTGTTGTATCTACAAGTTTTGGCATTAAAAATATGAAAATAACAAAAAACTAAGCTTCGTGTATGAAAACGTTTTTTTATCATAGCTTTACTTGATTATCATAACGATTTTTATCTGTACGATTTGTTAATACCTTGGGAGTTTAGAGGTGTATACTAATAGGTTTACTTTATATCTAAAAGTGGTGCTAACTTTTAATATTTTAGGCATTTGGGAAATCAATGACCTAAATAAGGTTTTGGTTTGGGAAAGTAAAAGGCTAGAGGACAATTAACCACATTGTAGAAGTAGGGACTGGTCTGTTGATTTTTCTACTACTTGTGTTAACCTTGATTATTCCAGAACGTCAGTTGATAACCTCTCACAATGGTGTAATTGAAAAAATATTGCAAGCCATCTGAATTTGAGAGAGCACTCAAGAAAAACTGTTGTCGTGGACATCGGTATTTATACAAAAGCTTGAATTGATGAGACACCTCGTTGTGCCCCTTTGTGTCATTAGATTAAAACCTCATTATTTAATTACTTAATCGCACGCTTAACGTGAAAATACGTAAAAATTAAAACTTAAGTTATAAAGTATACAACTTCATATAGAATGACATATCACAATATAAGTATATTATGCATATTACAAAACACTGTTGAGGATATCCTATCAGTAGGATCCCTCACAGGCATATACTTAGACAAAGTGTTAAACAGTGGAAAACATATTAAAAATACGCCTCACGAGACGCACTGGCCATAACTAACTAGTCCCTAATCACCATGGATCACAGCTCGCCCTCCGGCTTTCGGTTCATAAAAAGTTCCATCCAACTCCTCTTCAATCAGCTCATTCACAGGGTCTTTACGTACGATCCCATAAAAGATAAAATAAAACATACAGAAATATACAGGGGATAAGAAACAGTTATATCATCAAAACCAGGAAAGAGTCATAGTAAATTATACAGTAATTGTCATTGACAATCAATACACCTAACTAACAAATCATTCTCAAATTAATATATCATCCTCTACCCTCAATCTCATGCTACACAAAGACACCATAGCTACACACCTATTTCCTAAGGTGGAAGTGGTCTCGCGAGAACTCTTGATTTTACGTGTATTATATTACCAATACACAGAAGTGTTTTACGTGTATTATATTACCAATACACATATGTCCTTGGGTATTATATTACCAATACACTTTTGTCTTTGTGTATTATATTACCAATACACTTTTGTCCTTGTGTATTATATTACCAATACACGGTTGTGGACAACAATGCCTATACTTGAATCTCACCAACCCGTTTTAACAACATCCTAGTGCCTTAACCTCCCATTAGAACTTGACACATATTTTATGCCATAACACCTCTTTAACATACATCATCTAGGTTAGGTACTTCTAAATCATCATTATCCTCACACCCAATACAATCATCTCTTAGACAACATATATATCTTTGCTTAAAATTCACTAAACATAATCATAAAAACCAGGCAGATCATGCATAACACAATATCAATCAAAATATTCCCATATTACCAACATAGCACAAAATCAATTCAATAAAGGTAATAAAATCAAATCAACCATCAACAATATAAAGATCAACCTAATGTCGATAAACCTACAATCCCCGAATCACCATTGGTTTTTCAGAAAAGGTTTCCAATGTGATTTTGCTCTTGTCGATTACTCGACTACTAGTAGGGTTTAGGTCGCCCTACACAATTATTATATAATCTATTACTTATCCATTCCGACGATAGTTTGGTTCTTTCCCCCACATGGGTTATCACTGAACTCCCGAACTCGAAGCTCCTCGTTGTCACACCACAAAGTACTAACTCCACCTTCAACCAATCAACATAATAACAAATAAATCAAACAAACTCATCTATGTTCTCTTTAGGCTAGGTTTGGCCATTTAATTCAAATTAGAGTTAGGATTCTTTTCTCAACATAAGCCTTTGGATACTTATCACTTAGGTTCTAGGTAACTTAGATAAATTGCTACAACTCGAAAATATGAAATAAAAATCATCCAACCACTTAGGGTAGGTTTCAGCCTTGTATTACAAAATAGGCTAGGGTTTTCAAAACAACACAATTTCTTAGATCAATGATCTTAGATTATTAAAGAGTATGAATCAATCATTAGATTTCACAAATCAATCAAAAACCTTCCACCCCATTTATGTTAGGGTTTCAGCCTCTTTAGTATAAATAGGCTAGAAATCTTTAAACTTTCTGATCTCTTAGACTTAGCATCCAAATATATTAAGGAGCCCAAGTCCATGATCATATTGGAAAATGAAAACAAAACATCTTAGGTTCACAACCATCATAGGTTCGACCATCATTGGAGAAATAGGTTATAAATATTTAAACTTTCCAATCTCTTAGACTTAGCATCCAAATGTATTAAGGAGCTTAAGTCCATGATCATATTGGAAAATGAAAACAAAATAGCCTAGGTTCACAACCATCATAGGTTCGGTCATCATAGGATAAATAGGCTAGAAATCTTTAAACTTTCCAATCTCTTAGACTTAGCATCCAAATGTATTAAGGAGCTCAAGTCCATGATCATATTGTAAAATGAAAACAAAAATCATAGTTTCACAACTATCATAGGTTCGACCATCATAGGAGAAATAGGCTAGAAATATTTAAACTTTCCAATACTTTAGATTTAAGATCAAGAGGTATCTAGAAGCTCAAATACATGATCATATTTCAAAAAGTTGAAACAAAACTTCCTAGGCCACTAATACATAGTTTCGGCCATCCTTGGAAAAATAGGTTAGAGATGTTTGTTTGATACAAGCTCTTAGAATCTGAAAGTAGAGATTAATAGAAGTCCATAGAAATTGGTTTCAACTTAAACGTAGTTTTTTACCATTTTCTAGAGATTTAAGAAGTTAAAAGAGCTTTAAAACATTTTAAGAAGACATAAAGTAAACTCATGAAATAAGTTTAAAACTTGAAATAGAAGAGTATGATAGGGTTACCCTTGAAACTAGAAAGAAAACGTATGAAGAACTTGAGGCTTGAAACTAAGTAAAAATGAAAACTTTAAGTGTTAGAAACTTAAAAATGAGAAAGTGACACTAGTGCAGAAAAGGGATTCCACGTCAGTTATTTTTGGTTTTTCACATCGATTTTCAAACAGATGTTGAAACGACCGATGTTGTTTATTGTTACTTTTCACATTGGTTTTAAAACTGATGTCTAAGTACACTTTTAACAGCGGTTTTCTGAATAACCGATGTGAAAAGTTCATTTTTCACATGGGTTATCACAAAACCGATGTGGAAATCACAAAACCGATGTGGAAATATCACTTTCCACATCGGTTTTAAATATAACTGATGTGAAAAGTGAACTTTCCACATCGGTTTTTGTATAACCGATGTGAAAAGTCTCATTTTTTTAAAAAAACTCTTTTTACATTTCTATCATTCCTTTCCCCTGTTTCAGTAATCCAGATCAATACCAGTATAACATATTCTAATATTCTCAATACAATCACTTTTGTACAACAAAAACACACTAAATTAATATATATTGAATTTATTACGAACAATACATATGTTCAATTACATTCAGACAACAAAAATAATTAGAAACCAAAAAGCTACATCATATATTATAGATTTCATATCAAAATATATATCAGTCAAAAGTACACTATAGCTAGTACATGATAAATTTTTAAACTAACTACATACAAACTATGGTTGGTACACTTCAAGAAAGAAAGTTGCCCAACGCCTCCATATGTTATTGATGTCGGCATCAAATAATGGAGTCGGATTGTTGAATATCTGTAAGTTTAATTGGACAAAGATTATATCTTTTAAGTAATAAACTAACATAAAACATATAACGAATCTATAACTGTTACTTCTAATTGTTACCAATTAACATTTACCTCGTGCCATCTTTCAGTGATCCTGGAGGAGATAATTTCGACCATCCACTTCATCACATAGTATCCACATTCTCATGATCCACGTTGTATATGGGACTACGTACAAATGAAACCCAATTAGAATATGAGTAATTAAATAGAAATCAATAATTATACCGACTGCATTTGAAGCATTTGAACTAATAAATATCTTACGTTAGGAATAATCCATCTAATAGTCCGACGCCTTTCACCACGCAACATGTTGTTTGCATTAATAGAACTATCATGACAAAATAAACATTAATTAAAGTATATCTAATAGATTTTAGATAATTAAAACAATTGCATTTCTGATTATAAAGTATTTTAATGCTTACGTTTCCATGATCATCTTCTGTTCATTCACCGGCTTATTTCCCATTGAGCAGAAGAAGACCACGACATTCATCCTAGGGTACAAGATCAACAGTTGCCAATACCTGCCGTGTTTGCGGAACAATTAGTGACTAAATCATATAAAGTTATAATTAAATAACTGGTACTTACTTATTGAGATAAGGCGTAAGGTAGAATTGATGATCGTCTCGGACAAGTATATCACGTATGGTGGTGACCGGGTCTTCTGATGCTAGGAGAACATCACCCTGAATGAACATGGGGTCAATGAACCCATAAAGAGTGAGGTTACCCTGATCAACTAACATACGATGCAGATACCTAATATATTGAAAAAACATGTTAATTATCATAGTATTTAAAATTTAATTACTTAACTTATAAATAAAATGTACTTACGTGCATCATAACGATAGGTGTGCAGAACTAGCCATTTCTTAATCGAGTACAATCACCATAAGTTCATTCTTTGGGATATATAGTTCTTCACCTGGACTGGCATCATGTTCCAACATTACCAAAGCTGTGTCATTCTCCATGGTCACAACCTGTATAGCCAGAAGTTTAAAAACATCACCAGGTGCCCCTTTGTCGATCCCCTAAACAACAAAGATATATATTAGTAATCACAGATAAGTTATTTCATTCGTAATTAATTAAATGGTCAAATGAATACCTTGGCAGGAGCAGACATCTCTGGTCTTCCTGGATATGACCTTTTAGGAAGAATATCATTTCCAACATCCTAAAACAAATAAAAATAAAGCATTATCTTTAAATAATAATAAATAATTTCAACTATGAATATACAAAAACACAACTAACGGAATACCTCAGATGCAACAAGAAAGCTGACCAGTCTTCTTGGCCAGGGGATGAAGTTATCGGGGGCCTGACCCACTGTTTGAACCTCCTCAGTGGGCACAGGGACTCAAGCATCAGCATCTCGAATAATCTCAACAACGACCCTCACCTGATCATCCGGTAATAAACGATGGTATATGGTATTACCGAAGTTATTATGTGCCCTCCCCAATGCCACTAAGCGGCGATCATGATTATCATCAACATACAGCTCACACCTATCAAGGTCGTCATCATCATCATCATCACCATCATCATCCTTTTCAGGTTGATGAGGAGGATCACATGAGCCCTTAGTGCTCACATGGAAAGAGGGTTGGACACCTGTCATCTGTTGGGACATAGAAGTTAATATTGCCAGCTGCTGGACAAACTGCTCGGCCATCTCCTGTCTAAGCTCAGCCGCAATCTCCTGTTTTAGCCGTGCTCTATCTGCACCAACATCCCTATGGCATTGGTGTGAAGATGAACCATGGTATTGGTGAATGCCGACGCCCCATCCAACACCAATGGCACGGCCCGGGTGGTCTGGTTTATCGATGGCAGCAGCTAAGATATCATCGCGTCCTCTAGGAACAAAGGTTCCTTGGGTTACCTGCTCGTCCAAGGCATCCTATAACATATAAAATATCAGGTCACATTACAATTCAGTAACAATGTTAAAATGACAATTACAATTCAAACTATACTTACAATCTTCTCAGCTACTTGGCGGGCCTCCTCAGATGTATATTGTCCAGTTTTTCTTTGTCGGGCCCTCTTCCATTTATGATGGCGTGGGGGTGGAGGTGGATCAACACTTCTGGACGATTTTTAGCATTATGATCCGCCTGAGATGCTGCTTCCTGAAATGCTTTCTTTTCCTCTTCCACCATTATCTGACCAAGTCTTTTATATCCCCCACGAGACAGTACATGGGGGTAGACATTCTTGCTTTGGTTTTCCTGCCCCTTTTTCCTCTTCTCTTGTTATAAATAGAAGACAATTAAATTACATAAGTAAATACAATTAATTAAATTACATAAATTTAGAGACAAATCAAATAAGTTAACCTGAAAGCTGGGATCATGTCGACTCTGAACAAAGCGATCCCACGTCGCCTGGACAAGAAACGGGTACACCTCAAGTCGGTTCTTTTAACATGTTGGATTGAATACATAGTATCTGCCCAGGTCGACCTTAAAAGCCCTCCAACGCTCACCAGGATACTTTATCAAACGCTTCTTCATATCCGTCGTATCCGGTATGTCAAAGGTGAGCTACATTAACACCAAAAGAATCAATGAATTACTGTATGATATTAATAAGATTAAAATAAAGTAGATACATACAAACACGGGACGTAAAAGTATATATACCAAAATACTCTCCCATATCTGATCCTTCACGTCCGCCGGTACATCTTTCCAATTATCGATAAGTATACTAGGCCTGCTTCTAGCAAGGGTCGCCACAAAACTGTTAAACCGCTCTGCCATTGGCCCAATAGGATTGAGGTTATTATCAAAGTCTATTCTTATCCTTTGATTTGAACCACGGTTGGCAGTCAAATTCCTCATTCGTGTGGCACGTCTACTCTTTCTACCCGTAGATGGGGTCTCTGACCCGCTGCATGAATGAGGGATATTCTCAGGATCAGCCATGTATACCTGTTTAAACAAAAAAAAACTTGTTAGTATGTCAGGGTAAATATCAAACATAACTTATAAATATTGATTAACGTACGTAAACATAACTTATAAATATCAACATAAACATATAATATGACTTTAAACATAACTCAAACTAAACTTACATTGTGGTCAATTAGTAAAGTTCTCCAATAACCCTTCTTGGTGATCATTATGAGTAGCATGTACATCATCCACTTCATTTTCCTCATTGAAATTAGGCACCCATGTTGAGAAAGAAGGAGTATAAAAAATATCAAGAGTTGAATCTTGATTTCCCTCACTACCATTATACATGTTTTTTTCCCTGGAGAACCACTGACCACCTTTTGTTAGAAGGATCATGGATATAAAACACTTGTTTTGCTTGGGATGCCATGATGAAAGGCTCTTCTTTATTACCTACCTTATTAAGGTCCACCAATTTGAATCCTAACTCATCGGTTTGCACACCATTATTACTATCGACCCACTGACATTTAAAAACAGGTACTCTAAACTTCGTGTAATCAACCTCCCATATCTCTTCAATGATTCCAAAGTATGAAACGGATGCCATAACAGGGTTTTTATCTTTCGAACTAGAGAGATGCATGGACTCAGCGACGACCATAACCCCACTATTTTGCATAGTACTTTTGTCATCCTGGGACTTTGTATAGAAGGAAAACTTATTGATATCGTACCCACTCCAGCATATGACATCAAAGTTAGGCCCCTGTGCTAGCCATTTTAATGCATCAGAAGCAATACCATCCTTTGAAATTTTTTCTGTAAACCAGTTCAAGAAAGTCTTGTTATGCTTGTTCAAACACAATTTTTCATTCATTCTAGGGTAAGTTTCATTGATAATGCTTTTGTGCTCACATAAGTATGGTTCAACCTCATCGGTGTTATTCAATATATACAAATGTGCTTGAAGCACTTCCTCCCGATCCATTCTCTCAACAGTGATACCTCGTGTACCCTTACTATCATATCTTCCTTTGTGACGAGACTTCGGAAGCCCTACAAGTTCCACTTCTGACATGTAGTCTGTACAAAACTCAATAACTTCTTCTGCAACATACCTTTCAATAATAGATGCTTCGGGACGGTGTGGATTCTTCATATATTGATAAGCCTCTGGCCTATCTAGTTTTATAACTAGTAAAACCATGGTTTTTGTGCTAATTATTCGAGTTTAATCTCGTTTTTGCCCAAATTTGGATTTAATTGTCCTCAAGCAACATTTTGAGTCTCTTAAGTAGTTTTAGGATATTTTAGCTAATTTTGAGTCAAATAAAGCATTTAATGCTATCTTATATTTTCAGGTTAAAAGGGAAGGAAGAGCAAAAAGGGAAGGACAATATAGCAGAAACCATCACGCCCTAGCCGTGATAGTGATCACGGCCGTGATCAGCCAGCCATGAAGTTCAGAAAGGAACGCGGCCCAGTCGTGATGTCCATCACGAGCGTGATAAGAAGGACCCTGAAGATCAGAGAGCATCACGACCTAGCCGTGATGGAGGTCACGGTCGTGACAGATCAGCACCTATGGACCAGAACTGATCACGGCCTAGTCGTGATAAGCATCACGGTCGTGACAGACCAAAATTTGAATATGCGCCCAGGGCAGAACCCGTCACGGCCTGGCCGTGATGACCATCAAGGCCGTGACGCGCGCCTGATCTATAAATAGGCACCAGCAGAACAGAAAAAAGGAAAAAAAAATTTACCCCAGGGGACTTTCTACCCTAGGAGAAGGGCTGAGGACTGGGGGACTGGAACCCTAAAAGTGACGATCTCTCTCTGCTCTTGGACTGGAAGAAGATTGGAGGATTCTTTATGGAGTTTTCTTCATCTCTTCTCTCATTCTCTTTTGTAGTTTTCTTTTTCATGTATAGCTAAACCCCTTCTTGTTGGGGTTAGATGTTTTCTTTTCTGAACTTGGTTGTCTCTTGATTTGGTTTTGATACAAGTTCCTACTTCTTTATGAGTATTTGATTCCATGCTTAATGCTTTTCTTGGCTTGATCACCCTTGAAATGATTTGTTGCTTTGATAGACAATTGAAAAATTGATGTTAAGGCATGCTCATGAATCAATTGCCAAGTAGTTCATGAATCTAGACATAAGTCTTGGGGTGCTTGCAATCTTATAAGTCTTGGCTCTTTATGCAAAATCTCAGGTTAATCCACCTAAGACATTAGGGTTTGATTTGGGGTTTTAGGCTCATTCCACCTAAGACATTAGGGTTTGAGTATTTCAGAAGATTTGATTGTCATAAATGAATTAGGAATTGTGTTATTAACCATTTCATTGCAATCAAGGGAGAATTAGCGTAGTCTAACCCTGACAATTTTCATCCATTTGTTAACCTCATCTCTTTTGCTTGTTAAGTGTTTGCAAAAATTCCTAAAAGACCAAAAATATTTTATTGCTTTTGTTACTTTATTTTATGTTTTGATCTCTCTTCATGTCCTAGTTTAGTCTAGATAGTTGTTTGACTTGTGAATTAGTAATTGGCAACCGATCCCTGTGGACGATATCCGGTCTCACCACCATATTACTTGTACAACTAGGTATACTTGCCTAGATTTCATCCAACCAGTTTTTGGCGCCGTTGCCGGGGATTAGTGTTTCCAATATCATAAGTAACAAGGGAAGCACCTAATTTAGACATAAAAATTTTCAGCTTTGTTTCCTTTATCCTTGTATATATTTGATGGCTTTCTTTTGTTAGTTTTGTTCTAATTAAATTATTATAATTTTGAACTTGAGCTTCTTCAATCTTGGGCTTTAATTGTCTGTGAGGTGGATTGTGAATTTACAGGATTATGGACTACAATTATTATCATCCATCTGATGCAGAAATTGAGATGTTTGAGCTACAGCTGCGGGCAGATGTGCTACAATTGTCCATAAACATCCAACAAGTGAGAAATGTGTTGTCAAGGGCAACAGTCTCTCCTCCACCAGTGGTAGGCTATTCTGAATGGGGAAATCAATATCCCAACACCTACACTCCATGGCGGGGGAATCCTCCAAACAATGCTTGGATTGATCAAGAGCAACATTGGGAATCTTCCGCACCTTCATATCAACCACAGCCTTCTCGATGGTATGATAAGCCATCACCCATGGAAGTTGCTTTGGAGAACTTCACATCCTCTACCACAGTAAATTTTGAGCAACCTATTCCGGATGGTCTGTCTCACTTAGAGGTTGTTTTGGAGAACTTCACGGCAACAACAATGGAAAGTTTAAAAAATCGAGAATCTGCCGTTCGAAGTCTCGGGGTACGTATTGAGAAAATCTCTAACCAACTATCCGGAATGTCAAATGGGGACTTGATGGATGATGATGAAGATGATGCAATAATGGATGATGATGAGGTGGGAGCAACCGAATTAAGAAGTGAAGACCATGTTTTGGAGAACATAGTTGCACCATCTCCCATTGAACTCTTGACTAAAGAGACTGAGATAAAGAGGCATTTGGAGGACGTCTATTTCACCATACTAGAGGATGATGAAGAACTTTTGGAATTAGATGATTCTATTGGTTCCTATGCATGTGTTGATTGTGACGAGAGAAATACTTGTGTGGTTTGTGCTGAGATTGCTGCATATATGGATGGTGATGGATTTGATAATGCAGTGAGTGAAGATTGTGCAGAAGTCAAAGCAGCACCAGTGATTCTCTCAACTTGTTTGCCACCTCCCATTGTGAAGCAACCAACAATGGATTTCAAGCCTCTGCCTGAGAAATTGGATTTTACATCTTTAAATATGAAGGCACTATGGCCAGTCCAAGAGGTTGAACCCCATTTGTGTTGGAAGGACTTTGTTGATAAAGAGGTCATCTTTGACCCGAGAGGGATTGAAAAGTTCTTCACACTTGGAGAAGTCACCATGACTTTCGAGCACTCACTTTCATATCAATGCTGCAAGTTATGGGACCCTGGAATAAGCATTCATTCTTTGTCTATCATGTGGCCCTTATGCTACAAGCTATGGGATCCAGGTGGAAGCTTCTCAATGAGTTTTCTTAACCCTTCTCTTTAGTTATTTTCATTTTCTCTTTTTAATTATTTTGCTTACTTGTGTCATTTATGTGTGAGTCTTGTGTTGGTAAGCTTGAATGGATTCTATTTAATTTAGCATAGATGTATAGCATGATATATGTTGATTTTTGATGATTTCCCCCTAGGTTTTGAAAATTGAAAATTGATCCCCATGTGAAAAATTGAAAATTGAACTTTGAGAAATTTTATTGTGATTGCATAACTTATGATAAGTTTGGGGTGAAAGGATGCACACATTAGGGATTGTATCTCGGTCAAACAAATTGTGAAAATGTCCAGGTGAGGAATTTGAGCCTCCAACATTGTTTTTAATTGTGTGAATCACTTTTAAGTTGCACTTTCCCAGATTTGCTTGAATATCTTCATGGTTTGCATGTTTATATGTTTTCATCAAATGATTTAGGCAATTTTCTTTGAAATAACTACTTGGCCTAAAAAGAACCATCCCTAATGCATGTTCCCTAGTTAGTCACATTGAGCCTAATAAGCCTATTGTTTCTTGATGACCTTAAGTTATAAGCCACAAATCTAGAAAAAAAAACATGTCAACCAAATCTTAGGATTTAGGAGAGCGTGGATGCTTAGCAAGAGAAGGGTTGTAAGAAACTAAGTTTGGGGTGGCTACAAGGGTTTGATATGTTATTCTGGGTTGAGAAAAAGAAAAATAAAGGTTGAAGCCATGCTTAAAAAAATGCCAAAAGAAAGGGGCAAAATAAAAGGGTGTCAAAGGAAATAGGTTGTAGCCACCCAAAGCATCAAAAAGAAAAATGGAAAAAGGAATTAGAGTGAAAATCAAAGTGTATAAAGTTTCATGCTCTCTTAATTCCTAGGGATGTAAAGCCTAGTACCTTTGAATATCCTACTTTTAGCCAGGCCCCATTACAACCTTTAAAAGACCTTTTGATGTTGCATGCATGTTTTCGTGGGAACTATTTTTGAGATGAAAATCAAATTCATGGGAAGTGCTCTTGAAATGTAAAATTGAGTGAAAGTTGATAACCTAGACACTTGAGTGAATGAGTGGAATACTAAATGCCCTTGTGAGGAAGGTAATTGTTTGAAATTAGTGATCTCCCTTTTGTGTGTAACTTGGATCCTTTGCTTAGATTGATTATTGCATGAATGATTAAATTCTCAATTGTTTAAAGTAAATGAATGTGGGGATTACATTGATTTAAAAGGGGGAAACATTGAAGAAAAATTGTTTTGTTAAAATTGCATGAAATTTGTGCAAAATTGATTGAATCATTTAAGCTTGCCAAGTCTTGAGTCTTTTTGAGTTTTAGTTTGCTTGGGGACAAGAAAAGTTTAAGTTTGGGGTATTTTGATAAGCCTCTGGCCTATCTAGTTTTATAACTAGTAAGACCATGGTTTTTGTGCTATTTATTCGAGTTTAATCTCGTTTTCGCCCAAATTTGGATTTAATTGTCCTCAAGCAACATTTTGAGTCTCTTAAGTAGTTTTAGGATATTTTAGCTAATTTTGAGTCAAATAAAGCATTTAATGCTATCTTATATTTTCAGGTTAAAAGGGAAGGAAGAGCAAAAAGGGAAGGACAATATAGCAGAAGCCATCACGCCCTAGCCGTGATAGTGATCACGGCCGTGATCAGCCAGCCATGAATATCAGAAAGGATCACGGTCCAGCCGTGATGTCCATCACGGGCGTGATAAGAAGGACCCTAAAGATCAGAGAGCATCACGGCCTAGTCGTGATGGAGGTCACGGCCGTGACATATCAGTACCTATGGACCAGAACTGATCACGGCCTAGCCGTGATAAGCATCACGGCCGTGACAAACCAAAATTTGAATACGCGCCCAGGGCAGAACCCGTCACGGCCTGCCCTGGGCGCGTGATGGCCATCACGACCGTAACGCGCGCCTGATCTATAAATAGGCACCAGCAGAATAGAAAAAAGGAAAAAAAAATTACCCTAGGGGACTTTCTACCCTAGGAGAGGGGCTGACGACTGGGGGACTGGAACCCTAAAAGTGACGATCTCTCTCTGCTCTTGGACTGGAAGAAGATTGGAGGATTCTTTATGGAGTTTTCTTCATCTCTTCTCTCATTCTCTTTTGTAGTTTTCTTTTTCATGTATAGCTAAACCCCTTCTTGTTGGGGTTAGATGTTTGCTTTTATGAACTTGGTTGTCTCTTGATTTGGTTTTGATACAAGTTCCTACTTCTTTATGAGTATTTGATTCCATGTTTAATGCTTTTCTTGGCTTGATCACCCTTGGAATGATTTGTTGCTTTGATAGACAATTGAAAAATTGATGTTAAGGCATGCTCATGAATCAATTGCCAAGTAGTTCGTGAATCTAGACATAGGTCTTGGGGTGCTTGCAATCTTATAAGTCTTGGCTCTTTATGCAAAATCTCAGGTTAATCCACCTAAGACATTAGGGTTTGATTTGGGGTTTTAGGCTCATTCCACCTAAGACATTAGGGTTTGAGTATTTCAGAAGATTTGATTGTCATAAATGAATTAGGAATTGTGTTATTAACCATTTCATTGCAATCAAGGGAGGATTAGCATAGTCTAACCCTGACAATTTTCATCCATTTGTTAACCTCATCTCTTTTGCTTGTTAAGTGTTTGCAAAAATTCCTAAAAGACCAAAAATATTTTATTTCTTTTGTTGCTTTATTTTTATGTTTTGATCTCTCTTCATGCCCTAGTTTAGTCTAGATAGTTGTTTGACTTGTGAATTGGTAATTGGCAACCGATCCCTATGGACGATATCCGGTCTCACCACCGTATTACTTGTACGGCTATGTATACTTGCCTAGATTTCATCCAACATATATCCTTTCAAGATCTTCATGTATCACTCAACCGGGTACATCCACCTTAAATAAACAAGGCCGCACAATCTAATCTCCCTCACTAGATGAACAATCAAATGAACCATGATGTCAAAAAATGAAGGTGGAAAATACATCTCCAATTGGCACAAGATAATGGCTGCCTCATTTTCCAAGTCATCCAACTTTTTAGTGTCAATGACCTTGCTACATATAGCATTGAAGAATAAGCATAACCTAGTAATGGCATGTCTGACTTTTTTAGGCAAGATGTCACGAATGGCCACCGGTAGTAGTTGTTGCATCAAGACATGACAATCATGAGACTTTAAGCCATCTAATTTGAGATCTTTCATTAAGACAAGTCTTTTGATATTTGAAGAGTAACCCTGTGGTACTTTGACTCCCCGTAGACATTCACAGAAACTTCTTTTCTCTTTTTTTGATAAAGTATGACATGCTAGGGGCAAATAAGTCTTCTTATCCCCCACTTTATGTGGAGCTAACTGCTCTCGTATATGCATCGTAACTAGATCCAGACGAGCATTCACACCATCCTTTGTCTTGCCATGAATGTTGAGAAACGTTCCGATTAAACTGTCACCCACATTTTTCTCCACATGTATCACATCAATACAATGTCTTACATCAAGCTTCCACCAGTATGGAAGATCAAAGAAGATCGACCTCATCTTCCATATTTTCTTTTCGGTAGCCTTCTTCTGGGTCTTCCCATAGATAACATTAGTGTTGTTCAACCTTTCATAAACTTGCTCTCCAGTCAAGGCCTCCGGAGCAATTTCATTCTCCGGAAGTCCATTGAAAGCTTTTCTCAATCTACGATAAGGATGATTACGTCGGAGAAATCTCTGATGTCCAAGGTAAACTGTCTTCCTTCCATGTTGCAGTTGATGGTAACATGTGCCTTCTTCACATATTGGACATGCTTTATGCCCCTTAACACTATACCCACACAGGTTCTCGTATGCTGGAAAGTCATTGAGATGCAAAATAACATGGCACGCAATCTGAATGTCTCACGGCAATACCCGTCGATCACATCAACTCCTTTATCCCACAACATTCTCAAGTCTTCAATCAAGGGACTCAGATAAACATCAATATCATTTCTTGGCTGTTTAGGACTCGAAATCATCATACTTAACATAATGTATTTGTGCTTCATGCACAACCAAGGAGACAGGTTGTAAATTACCAGGAGAACAGGGCATGAACTATGAATACTACTTAAGTTTCCATTTGGATTCAATCCATCGGTAGCAAGTCCAAGCCTGAGGTTTCTGGGCTCATTGCCGAAATCAGGAAACAAACTATCAATTCTCTTCCATTGCAAAGAATCGGTCGGATGGCAAAGCTGTCCATCACACTTCCTCTCATCTGCATGCCATCTAATGTTCTTTGCGTCATTTACATTAGCAAACAATCGCTTGAACCACGGAATCACGGGAAGATACCATAACACCTTCGTAGGAGGACCTTTGGTGACCACATCACAACTAGAATCACCATCCTTCACTTTGTAGCGTGATACCCCACACCTGGGGCACTTGTGCATCTCTTCAAACTCTTTCTTGTACAATATTCAATCATTGGGGCAAGCGTGTATTTTCTTATACTCCATACCCATCGGAAACAATATCTTCTTCGCCTCATAGTTTCGAGATGGCAATGTGTTACCTTCTGGAAGCATGTCTTTCAACAACTCAAGCAATTCGGTAAAGCTTTTATTGCTCCACCCATTTCTCACCTTCACATTGAACAATCTTAACACCGCTAACAATCGTGTGAAATTAGTGCACCTCGGATACAAAGCCACTTCTGCATCATTGCACAAAGTATAATACACATGTGCGCACTGAAAAGATTCTTGCCCAACATCACGGATCATGTCCTCTAGTCCATCGTCCATATCCACATCATCAACTTCCTCTCTATCCGACACCCTCGGCCTGTCTAACGATTCACCATGACATATCCATGTTGTATAACTCTTGCAAATCCCCTCACAAATAAGATAATCACGTATCTCCTCAGCTTCTAGTCGTCTCTCATTCAAACAGTTAACATAAGGATAATAAAACATTCCGTTACCACTATCAGGAGCATTTGTTTTTGCAATCTGTAGAAAATCTTCCACTCCATTCTCATACTCATCACTTGTCCGTCTAAAATTCACCCAACCGTGATCCATGACTATAACCAATAACTCGTACTTAGTCCAACATATTCATCAACCACTTCTTATGACAGGGTATGGCCCTATACCATTCGAGAAGAAACTTTTTCAACATTCGGTTAACAGTTAGTCCTTAACTCTCATGCTCATACTCGATGAAATTTCGGCTGTATTTCCCTTCGATCTTCGACGTACACGACTTGAACGCGATGACATCAACCACGATAAAGTATGCACCCGGAGAACGAAATGAAATGTATCAATCCGAACTTTCATCAAGTATATAACATTAGGATCAATAAATAACTATTTTAACTGAATGAAGAAAAAGTTTTTTCCCAAACTGTCCAACTTTGGACAATTCAAGATCCAATACAATGAGCGGTACATTAAGCACATACACGTGTGCTCATTAGTATTGCATCTCAAACGGGAAACTAAGGCTTTACTAATTATTGTGGGCATATTCTTGGATCAAATAAATTTTCAAGCAAATACATTAAAACTCCAATAAAAGCTTTTGAGCCAAAACGATGGAAATCAAACCTTACTTTGTAATTTTCTAATGCAAAGCGGCTATCTGCTGGTATAACTCCTTTCTTGTATTTTCCTATTAGCACACCACATGCAAGTGGACTCCAAGTTGTCAAACCCAAGCCATAGTTACAGGTTTGATTTGGATCTGAAAAAATAACATTGCCTCATCATAAACCAAATGACTTGACAAAACCCGTGAAAGTATAATCTTAAATGCTTCTCTCCATGAATCTCAACTCTCAATTTCCCAGCATCCATACACAAGATGATATAAAATACAAAATTGGTAAAACTACTATGGTAAGAAGCTCTTACCTTTTGTATCCAAGGATTGTGCCTCTCACGTAGAGTCTAAAATCAAAGCATGAAAAATACAGTGTTAGCTTATTTAAGACCAAAAGTTCATATAAGAAAATGAGTAGCGAAGAGCTATGGCTATTCAGGTAGGAAGCAAAGAACATGAAGAAAAAAACTAAATCCATCAGGTCATCATATATATTCAATCAAAAACTATGTATATCCTTTATTCTCCTTAAGAAAACACAAAGTTTCCCTTCCTGCCATGTATTTTTGGTGCATATTGCAGTTGAAACACAGCTTCTAAAAAGGCAAGCGAAATGTAAACGACCAACTTCTACAATAAACCAGAAACTCTTAAGAGCTACCAAATTATAAAATAATCTCTTTGAACACTCGAAGTCTCTAGTGCTTAAGAGATCGCCACACAGAGACTAATATCTTGCTACAACAAAGTATCATAGCATCTGAATAACAAGCAAGCAAAACATTACCAATAAAATAAAATTAAAACCAAAACAGAAAGCAAGAAATATTACCAGTAATAATGTCAAGACAGAAATACAAAATGTAAGAAGAAAACAAAACTTTCACATTGAGCAATGAATAATTTAAATAACAAATAAAATGTTTACCCACACATTATGTCTAACATTTTTTTAGTATATCAGTAAAATTTTATGATAAGGATACTAGGGATACACCAGCCCAAAACACTATATAGAGAGACAAGAGTTAAATGGTTGTAGCCAAATACAAGAAATCAACACCTAATAAGTAACAAACAATAGCAAACCAAAGTGAAATGTTCCACAAAACCTGTTACAAAGTAAACCCACATCACACAAAAAATGCACCATGACAAGTGGAAACCACTAGGTAATATATCAACAAAATAGAGGGTGTATTCACAGTAATAAGCCTAAAAAGCAAAGTGGATTCAAACACCAGCTGAACTAATTAATTAATCGAAGCCCACACAACCTTAGCACCAGACACTTGAAGCCTAACTAAATAATCGAACCAATTTATTTGCTTTTTCTTAAAATATAACCTTAGCTTCCATCAACTGCTAACATTATAAATCATGACAGTTTAGTTGATATACCAACAGAATAATGTACCAGTCAGTTCTGGATTCATAAAAAATAAAAAATAAAAAATAAAAAAGTAATAAGAAAATAGAAAGATTTCAATCTTATTTTGACAACCATACCGAAGATTGTTCACTAAATCTCAAGTCCTTATAAGATTAGCCACATGCATGTATCTTATTTACCAACAAAACAAGTAAATAAGCATGCACTCTCACTAGAAGCAGAAGCAGTGGAAGCGGAGACCGGCGAGCAGCAAGGAGAGACGGAGATGGGAGGCTACGGCGAAGCAATGAGGGATGGCGAGCACAGAGCAGTGAGAGAGACGGGGACGAAGTGATACATATACTATAATAAGGGGGAAATATTGCCACAATACACCCAAATTTAGAAGTGTGAACACACACTCACATAAAAGCAAATACATGAAAAAGAAATAAAAACATGAGCTATAAACACCAGAACAATAGAACACCACCATACCATCAGTAATCATCAGCCATGTTCAACCTATGAATTTCTAGTAGTGAAAGCACTAAGCATACATACAATTTTGGTAATAATGATTTGTAGAAGAAAGCATTGCAGGCTTCAACCTCTCACAAGCACAAAACAAGCACAAGCACAAGTACAAAACAAGCATAAGCACATTGTTCATCAAGCATTTTCCGGAATTGACCGATCTCAAATAGTGATTACATCACAAGCGGTGATAGTTCAATTAGAATTAGAGGCTTTGGATACAACAAATTTGGATTAAGTAATTGAGAATTTTAGTGAAGCAAAAGGAATCAAAATCACAGAAACTCAAAAATCTAAAAAAACTCAAGAATCTGAACAAAATCACAGATGTTAGGTTTTCGTTCAAACCTTGTTAAGGCGTAACTCAGTATTGAAGAACAAAATCACAGAGGAAGAAACGAAATCTCTGAAATAGACAAGTATTAACACGAGAAGGGGGGTTGAATTGTGTTTATCAGAATTTAAGCAAAGTTGAAATCTTTTCGTAAACAGAAGCTAGATTTGGACGAGTGGAAGAATACAGGATGGACGGGTGACTTTTTCAAACACACCACTTGATAGACGTATGAAAAACTAAAGCAATTAAAGAGTTTAAGGAAGGAGAGATTGACACAGTTATTTATCCTGGTTCACTCTTCAAAACAAAGAGCTACGTCTAGTCCTTGACAGCACCAAGATTTATCCACTATAATTGATCAGGTTACAGACTCAAGTATTGTTTGCACACCTAGCCTCTTCAGGCTCAAAGATAAGTATTGTTTGCACACTTAGCCTCTTCAGGCTCAAAACAAGTATTGTTTGCACACCTAGCCTCTTCAGGCTCAAAGACAAGTATTGTTTGAGAGATTTGGTTTCTAATAAATACAACTTCTCACGGCAGATATTTCACTAACACTTAGAGAGTGGTTTAAATGTAAAGCTTAGGAAAGTCTGCGTAATATCTTCAAATGATTGAAGAATACAGAATGAAAGAATGAAGAAATTGATGCGCAGAGTAATGGCTTCTAATGCAATGTGTATTTTCTTCTTCTTCATCTTCAATGACTTCTGTATTTATGGTCTTCAAGCATTTAGGACCCGTTAGAGACATTCCCTCGGATGTTGGCTTCAAGCAGAACTTCATTAAATGCAATAGAGTCGTTTTGGGCAGCCATTAATGCAATAGAGTCGTTCTGGGCAGCCATTAATGCAATAGGAACGTTGGTTGTACTATAACATGAAGGATCATGGCTTTATGCATCGTGATACAGCCATATCAGAGTTATGCAGAGAGCTTTTTGTACTTTGCTGAGTACACTTCCCTTTTCGTGTAAGGACCAGAGGTACTAGGGAGTAAAGCATGTTGGAAGCACTCTTTAACTGGTCTTTGGTTCTGATTATCCAAGGTTGCTTGAGAGAGTAACTTCTGACTTTTCTTGATAAGCATGAAACTGAGTAGGAGAGAAGGCTTCAAGTCTCTTTCTGGTTCTTGAAATACGATTCTGATAATCCTTATAGAATTCACGTTCATAAGATAAGTGCTTCTATCTTGAAAATAACCACGTCTATCTAGCCATTTGAGTTTTCATTCGGGCTAGTAGACGAGCTCCATATTAAGGACTCAGCAAGTCCAAAGACTAGTGTGGACGAGCGCTTCCGTCACCTTTAGTGGACGAGAACTTTTGTTACTTTAGTGGACGAGAGCCTCTGTTACTTTAGTTCTCATCAAAACTTAGGAAAATGTACATCAGACATTTTAAAGACTTAACAATCTCCCCTTTTTTGATGATGACAAACATTGAGATGATTTAATGAACCTCAGAAAATATCAACAAAGAAAATAGCATATATCAGATAGGTTGAAATTTTCTTAAGCGGACAGGTTATATCATATTCATTCTCCCATTTCATATTCATTCTCCCATTCTCCTATAACATATTTCTATCACAAATCTCAATTTCTCCTATTTTCTATCACAAATCTCAATTTCTCCTATTCTCCCCCTTTTGTCAACATCAAAAAGGGTTATCAAGTTTTATTTATGAGATATGTTAAGGGCAAGATAACATGTTAGGAAAATCATAGTAATGCAGCAAGCATATTAGACATACTCCACTTTAACTATTGTATCATTACTCCCCCTGAACTAATGCTTAGTTAAAAGAACATGTATATAGGAGTAATGACAGATTTAGCATAGACAGGTCATTCATACATGTCATTCAGCAATACAATGCATGTTTAGATTATCTCTAATGAATAAAAACCTTTCTTCTGTGGGGGATTTAGTGAAAATACCAGCCCATTGATTTTCAGTTTTAACAAACTTAATATCAAAGATGCCTTTCTGAACATAATCCCTAATGAAATGATGTTTGATTTCAATATGCTTAGCCTTAGAATACTGAATTGGATTTTTAGTTAAGCATATAGCACTAGAATTATCACACCATACAGATATGTTATGTTCATAAATAAAGTAATCCTCAAGTTGATGTTTTACCCATAAGAGTTGAGAGCAGCAACTAGCAGCAGAGATGTATTATGCTTCAGCAGTAGACAGGGCAATGGTTGTCTGCCTCTTGCTTGACCATGAGACTAAACTTGCACCAATGAAGTGACATCCTCCACTGGTGCTTTTTCTTTCTATTCTGTCTCCAGCAAAGTCAGCATCACTATATCCCACTAATCTGTATTCTTTTGATCTTCAATACAGCAAACCAAGATTAGTAGTTCTAAGCAAATATCTAAATATTCTTTTAACAGTCTTAAGGTGAGATTCTCTATGATCAGATTGGAATCTAGCACACATACAGACACTAAATTGAATATTTTTGTTGATGAATGTAAATTCCATCACTTATCTGCTTGATTTGTAATCCAAGGAAGAACTTTAATTCTCTCATCATGCTCATCTCAAATTCAGCTTGCATTAGATTGAAAATTCCTTGCACAACTTTTCATTAGTTACTCCAAAAATAATATCATCAACATATATTTGAACTATAATAAAGTTCTCTTTAGAGCATTTTTTGAACAGAGTAGTGTCTACTAGTCCTCTAGTAAAACCATTATGCATGAGAAAAAAACTGAGTCTATCATACCATGCTCTAGGTGCTTGCTTCAAACCATATAATGCCTTTTTAAGTTTGAAAACGTGATCTGGTTTATCAGTATTCTCAAAACCAGGGTTTTTTTTTTAACATACACTTCTTCTTCAATTATACCATTTAGAAAAGTACTTTTTACATCCATTTGAAACAGGGTAATTCGGTGTTGTGCAGCATATGACATTAAAATGCGTATGGCTTCTATTCTAGCTACAGGTGCAAAGGTTTCAGTATAATCAATACCTTCTTGTTGGTTATAGCCTTGAGCTACTAACCTTGCTTTATTTCTGACAACTTTACCATCTTCATCCAATTTGTTTCTGAAGACCCATCTTGTTCCAATAACCGACTTGTTTTTAGGCTTAGAGACAAGAGTCCAGACGTCATTTCTGGTGAACTGGTTAAGTTCTTCTTGCATAGCAAGAATCCAGCTTTCATCCTCAAGAGCTTCTTCAATGCGTTTAGGCTCCAAATCTGAAATAAAGGCCATATTGCTTGACTCTCTTAATGTGGATCTGGTTCTTAATCCTTCAGAAGGATTTTCAATAATAAGATCCTTAGGATGATGAGTGTTGAACTTCCAATCCCTTTTGAGATCATCATGAAGATCTTGACTTGTCAGTTGACTCGTTTGTTTCACTTGCCTTTCAGTCTCGGGCACAGGTTCTGTTTTGGTTAGATCGGGTTGTTGACTTTCTGGCTTGTTTATATCAAGACCTGCAAGATCATCTTCTAGATCTGATAGTTCTTTATCAGTCTTTAATCCATCATTGAATTTAACATGAACAGATTCTTCAATAATACACTTTTCAGAATAACCTACGAAAATACCTTTATCTACCTTAGAATCAAACTTTCCAAGATTATCTCTGGTATTCAGAATAAAACATTCACATCCAAAAGCATGAAAATAAGATATGTTGGGGCTTTTTCCTTTCCACAATTCATAAGGAGTCCTTTTTAGAAAAGTCCTAATAAGTATTCTGTTTTGTACATAACAAGCAGTGTTTATAGCTTCTGCCCAGAAATACTTAGGAAGATTATTTTCATTGAGCATAGATATAGCAATCTCTTGCAGAGATCTGTTCTTTCTCTCAACCACTCCATTTTGCTGTGGAGTTCTAGGTGCAGAGAAATTGTGAGAGATTCCATTCTCCTCACAGAACTGTCTAAACTGCTCATTTTCAAATTCTCCCCCATGATCACTTCTTAAGGTAGAAATACAGAAACCCTGCTCATTTTGTACTCTTTTGCAGAATACTGATAAAGCCTTAAAAGACTCATCCTTGTGTGTTAGTAAGAGTACCCATGTGTATCTAGAATAGTCATCAACTATGACAAATCCATATTTTCTTCCAGCCAGGCTGACAACACTAACTGGTCCAAACAGATCCATGTGTAACAACTGAAGAGGTCTAGAGGTTGATACTTGGTTTTTAGATTTGAAACTTGATTTTATCTGTTTACCTCTCTGACATGCATCACACAAGACATCTTTCTTAAAGCTAATATCAGGCAATCCTCTCGCGAGATTATTCCTTTTTAATTCAGAAATTAGTTTCATACTAGCATGACCTAGTTTCTTATGCCATAACCATCTTTCATCCCCTTTAGACATCAGACAGGTTACACTTTGATCTGAGAGATCAGATAGTTCAATCTTATAAAGATTTTGCTGCCTTTTAGCTGAAAAGAGGGTTTTGCCGCAACAGTCTTTAACTATGCATACATCCTTGGTAAAGGAAACATCAAAACCATTATCACATAATTGACTTATACTAAGCAAATTGTGTCTTAATCCTTTAACCATAAGAACATTAGATATAGAGGGAAGAGGGGGTTTACCACCAATAGTACCAATTCCCATAACTTTCCCTTTCTGATTCCCTCTGAAGGCAACGTGTCCTCCTTTCTTAAGTTGGAGGTCTAGAAGCATATACCTTTCTCCTGTCATATGACGTGAGCAGCCACTGTCCAGGTACCAGCAGTGGTGTTTTCTTTGTCCTGTTGAGGACATCTGCAACAAAAATTATTTGATCTTTAGGTACCCATATTTTTCTGGGTCCTTTTATGTTAGTTCTAGGAGTCTGTAAAGACTTCCTTCTCTTCTTATGGATACACTTAGACATAACATGCCTAATTTTTCCACAGAAGATACAAATAGGTGTCGATTTGGTTACAGTTGACTTAACAGATACTGTAGGAGCTTAAGTTGATACTTTATGATGTGTCTGATGGACATATCCAATACCTTCTTTGTTAAGAGAGTGCTTCTGACTGCCAAGTAGCTTAGTCAGATTGTCTCTACCGTTAACAAATTTGGCAAGATCAAAAGTGAGCTCTTCCACTTTCTTTTGAATTTTTTCAACTTCTTCAGATGGTGATGTTTCACTTGAGATCTTAGCTTCATTAGACTTTTCAGTCCTCAACTCACTGTTCTCTTTAGCCAGCTTCTCGCACTCTTGAGATTTCTGTTTATGCTCACGGGTGAGCTTTACATACTCTCTCTCGAGGGATTTGAAGGCTTTAGATAAGCAGTTGGATTCCTCCATCAACTCCTCAAAGGCATCAAGTAATTCCTCATAGTCAGGATGTACCTCATCATCAGAGTCTGAGTCAGTGTTGGCCATCAAACAGAGATTGACTTCTTCCTCTGTTTCTTCATTAGAAGATGTTGACTCCAGATCCTCCCAAGTAGCCATCATTCCTTTCTTCTTCTTCTTGAAGAATTTCTTAAAAGGAGCCTTCTTGAGTTGAGGACATTCAGCCTTGAAGTGACCGAGCTTCTTGCACTCATAGCAAACAATTGGACTTTTTTCTGTTGAGGTGGATTCTTTGAAGTTCTTGTACTTGTTTAACCTTCTGAATGGCCTATTGTTGAGTCACCGGCAAGTGTACCGGGTCGTCGTAAGTAATAAAACACGATAAGCAATTACCGAGGTCGGACACAAGGATTGGGCTACCAATTCTACCAAATTGCAAGAAGTTCGAAACGTTTGACCAAGCAAGGCAAGTGGTTAAGGAGAGAGAAAATAGGATCGCAATTCAAATCAACAAACTAATTAGAGATAAGTGTTAAAATCTGGAATTAAAACATCTAAGGTCACAAATCTACCTACCCAATCATGCATAGTACCCAAGTGATGATGATTCCCTTAGACAAGGGGATTAGCTCCTCATGCTTGTAACAACACACAAGCAATTGGAATTCATCGTACTCATAAAAGAGAAAAAGAAAATAAGGATACCCAGCTCCAGAGAACAAGGATTCGTCTCAAAATGCTCAAAACAAGTGGTTGACAAAAGTTTTCTCCATCTGCCCTAAAACAGCAATTTATAGATTTCAGACTCTGCGCGCTCGCGAGGCGAGTAGCCTCTCGCAACGCGAATATTAAGTTTTGGCTCCATCTGGATTTGAATGCTCGCGAGGCGAGGTAGTGTTTCACGAGGCGAGACAGAGAGGATGACATTTGCTGTTCAGGCTGGTCTTCAGACTCGCGAGGCGAGCTCCTGTTTCGCGAAGCGAAACCTCCAGAATTTCTTTTCCACTGTTTTCCTCATTTTCCTTGACTCTAAGAGCTTCACTTTTAACCTGAAACAATAAAAGAAAACGAAAAGCATAATTCTACTCAAAATAGACTAAAAACTACTAAAAATGCATAAAACGAGTCGAAGTCTAACTTAGGAAAAAAAAGGCCAATTTGGGAGATTAGCGAGGGTGACTCGCCCAATTAGGCACAAAATATACCCCTTTTCTAGCTGGAAACTAGATGATCCAGAGGCTTTTCAAAACACCCCAAACTTAAGCCTTGCTTGTCCCCAAGCAAGCTAAAACTCAAAAAGACTCAAGACTTGGTAAGCTCAAAGGATTCAATCAATTTCGCACAAATTTCATGCAATCTTAACAAAACAGTTTTTCTTCAATGTCCCCCCCCCCCTGCATCAATGTAATCCCCATATTCATTTACTTTAAACAATTGAGAACTTCATCATTCATGCAATCATTAATCTAAGTTGAGGATCCAAGTTACATACAAAAGGGAGATCACCAAATTCAAACAATTGCCTTCCTCACAAGGGCATTTAGTATTTCACTCATTCGCTCAATTTGTCTAGGCTATCAAGTTTTCACTCAATTTCACATTTCAAAAGCACTTCTCATGAATTTGATTTTCATCTCAAAAATAGTTCCCACGAAAACATGAAAACAACATCAAAAGGTCTTTTAAAGGTTGTAATGGGGCCTGACTAAGGGTAGGATATTCAAAGGTACTAGGTTATACATCCCTAGGAATTAAGAGAGCACAAACATTTGACACATTAAATCTCCACTCAAATTCCTTTTTCCATTTTTTTCTTTTTGCCTTGGGTGACTACAACCTTTCTCTTCTAATACCCTTTTTTGACATTTTGTTACTTTTCTTCTTTTTTTCTTTTTTTTTTCTTTTGCCCTTGGCTCCAACCTTTATTTTTATTTTTCTCAACCCAGAATGACATATCATACCTTGTAGCCACCCCAAACGTAGTTTCTTACAACCCTTCTCTTGCTAAGTTTACATGCTCTCCTAATCCTAAGATTGGGTTAACATGGTTTTTTTCCAGATTTTTGGCTTATAACATAGGGTCATCAAGAATCAATAGACCAATTAGGCTCAATGTGGCTAACTAGGGAACATGCATTAGGGATGGTTCTTTTTAGGCCAAGTAGCTATTTCATAGAAAATTGCCTAAATCATTTGATGTAACACATAAACATGCAAACCATGAAGAGATTCAAGCAAATCCGGGAAAGTGCAACTTAAAAGTGATTCACGCAATCAAAAACAATGTTGGAGGCTTAAATCCGCACCTGGACATTTTGGAAATTGTTTGACCGAGATACAATTCCTAGTGTGTGCACCCCTTCACCCCAAACTTGTCATAAATCAAGCAATCACAATAAAATTTCTCAAAGTTCAATTTTCAATTTTTCACATGGGGATCAAATTTTCTATTTTCAGAACCTAGGGGGAAATCATAAATGGGCAACCTAATTCATGCAATCAATCTATGCTAAATTTAATTAAAATCCACCAAGCTTGCCGACACAACACTCATGCACATACTCTTGATCTTCTCAAATTATTCAAGAGCGAAATTCAAAAACAAAAACAAAATCAAAATCAAAAACAAAAACAAAGCAATTGGTTCCCTCTCCCACACTTAAAGCATACATTGTCCTCAATGAAAGAACACATATATAAAATAAGAGTGAGGAAAGGAGAGGGTGCTCCCTGATCTAGTTGTAGTGTAGGAGGGTGCTTCCACGGAAAGCTCTTCTATGGTTGCATCCTCATCCAATTTGTCCCTCGGGCGCCCCTCCCTGCTGGAAAAATTGAAAACCTTAATTACAGACTCGCGAGGCGAATCTGGAAAAAAATTGTTCTTCACACTTTCCAGAACCGCGAGGCGAGTAATAGCTCGCGAGGCGAATCTGGAATTCCAACAGCTGATGATGCCCAGAATCACGAAGCGAAGGTAGCTCTCGCGATGCAAGACAGAAGCATGAGCAAGCTTCTGAGATTCAGGGATTCTATCTCGCGAGGCCACTGTGGGTTCGCGGGGCGAATCTGAGTTTTTTTTTATATGACAGAAACTAAAAAATAAAGGATATCTAGCTTAGGTTGCCTCCCAAGTAGCGCTTGTTTAACGTCCCGAGCCTGACTCAAGTCACCCCTAAGGGTTAATCCGGAGGAAGAAACTGCTTGTCATGCCATGCCTTAGTCCGCTTTTTGAAGGTTCTTGCCTTTTCATATGCTTGCATGCGGTTCCCAGACAACTCATTTAAGTCCAACAGCCTTCTATAATCAGCACATACTCTCCACCCCGTGATGGTCCTTGTTGGGATCAATTTATTGCTTTTATTGACCTTGGGACCATATGAATTGGACTACCCCAACTACTATCGAGATTGGATAGATGATTCCCGCCTCTAAAGGTTTAATCACCTCCTCACGCACAGCTTCTTTCATTCCTTCTTTGTTGAGCTTTTCCCTTGCACCTTCATCCTCTGGGAGGCTCGGTAAGGCTTCCATGTCTTTTAACCACTCAAGATAGACCTCATCCCCTAAAGGGTCTTTTTCCTCACTATCATCATCATGGGATTTTACCAACACTTGTGCAAGTGAAGAACCATGGGCTTCTCTAGTTGCCTTTGCCTTGACAATTGAGTCCACCATATCCACTCGATACACATCCGACCTCTCAGCAGGGTGCTTCATTGCTTCAAAGACATTGAAGACTACCTCATCATCTCACACCCTTAGAGTGAGTTTCCCTTGTTGCACATCTATCAAGGCACGCCCGGTGGCCAAGAAGGGCCTACCCAATATCAGGGGGATCTCGGTGTCTTCATCTATATCAAGCACCACAAAATCCGCCGGAAATATGAACTTGTCCACCTTCACTAAAAAATCTTCGACCACCCCATAAGGATATTTTATAGAACGATCGGCGAGTTGGAGTGACATCCGTGTATCCTTGACTTCTTTGATCCCCAACCTCTTCATCATAGAGAGGGGCATCAAGTTGATGCTTGCCCCTAGATCACACAACGCCTTTCCTAAAGTCATCTCCCCAATGGTGCATGGTATAAAAAAAGAACTGGGATCCTTCAACTTTGGAGGTAGTTTTCTTTGAAGAATGCCACTACACTCCTCGGTCAAAGCAACCGTTTCCTCATCCACTATTCTCCGCTTCTTGGAGAGAAGCTCCTTCATAAACCGGGCATAAGATGGCATTTGTTCCAAGGCTTCCGAAAATGGAATGTTAATTTGAAGTTTGCGGAAGACATCAAGGAATTTATTGAATTGCTTATCTTGTTGAGGCTTCTTCAATCTTTCAGGATATGGTACCTTCATGTAGGGCGGGAGGTCTTTGGGTTCAACCCACTTCATTTTTCGGAACTCTTCATCTACAAGTTTTAACCTTCCCCCTTGCTCTGGTGCCTTGTCACTTGCCAACTCCTCTTTCTCAGGTTGTTCTTCCTCAACATGTGGTTGTTCTTCCTCAACATGTGGTTGTTCCGAGGCCTCAACTTCCTTAGAACTAGTTGCACCCCTGTTAGATCCCAATACCCTACCGCTTCTAGTTGTTATGGCATTGCATTGGTTCTTAGGGTTGTTCTCGGTATCACCTGGGAAAGTGCCTGGGAGACGCTCATTTAGTTGTTTTGCGAGCTGAGCTATCTGCGTCTTTAGATTCTGAATTGCCGCCCCTGAATGAGTTGCCAACTTGTCAATGGTTGTGCCTGTATTGATTGACAACTTCTCAACAGCCTCATTCATCTTCTCAAAAGTCAACTCCCAAGGTTGCCTTCCACCATCTGTTATTTGCACTTGATTAGGCCCTGGAAAAGCCTGCTGAGTATTGTGTTGATGGATTCCATAGTTAGGCCTCTGACCCTGTTGAGGTTGTTATTGCCAATTCTGTTGAGGTTGTTGTTGCCCGGCTAGACCACCACTAGCATTACTCCAAGCGAAACCCGGATGGTCTCTCCTCATATAACCCTTATTCTGATTCTGACTGTAATCATTCTGTCTGTTCCTCTGATAGTTATTCTGGGGCACGCTGTCATAGAAATTGTGGCATGAGTTCACATGTTCTTCAGAGAAGTTGAACGGACAACTCTGAGTGTCATGATCTCCATTACAATTATCACAACCCGGAGGCATTCCTTCGTGTATCACATTAACCTTCTTGTTCCCAGACAATGCCGCATTCTGCATCTTCAACAATTTATTCTGCTCTAGAATGGCTTCTATTATTGCATCACTGACTCCACTTGAGGTTTCCCTACCACGGTTGTAATCATTGTACGACATCTTCTCCAATAATGCCCATCCATCCTCAGCTGATAAATAAGAGAAAGAACCACCCGCTGCGGCATCACAATTCATCTGGTAGCTCCCCCTTAACCCGTTAAAGAAATGTTGAACCTTGGAGACCGGGTCAAAGAAGGCCGAAGGACATCTTCTCAAGAGCACATTATACCTCTCCCAAGCTTCATTATAAGATTCATCTTCTGTCTGCCTGAAAGATGTAACGGCTACTCTTGCTTGTGCCGCCTTCTGAGGAGGAAAATATTTAGTGAGGAACTTTTGGGCCATTTGCTCCCATGTTCGTCTTTGTCATGCGATCCAAGCTGTCAAACCAATCGCGAGCGACATCCCTAAGAGAGAGAGGGAATAGCCGCAAGCGAAACTCATCTTGAGAAACACCTATTGTCCTCTGCAAGTCACAAGCTTCAAGGAAGTGAGTGATGTGTCTATGAGGGTCTTGTTTGCCACTCCCATCAAATTGATTCTCACGGATATAGGCTGTGACACATCCTTCCACTCTGAAGGAATCTGTATTGAGGTTGCCCCTCATGATGGAAGAATCACAATCACCCAAGTTGGGTAGATTGTACTCGAAGAGAGGCTTGTAAGGAGGGGGAGGAGGATTTGCGGCCATATCCTCAAAATCAATTGCTTCAAGCCTCTTTCGCTCTCTGGCTTCTTTCCTTAATCGCTTCCTGGTCTTGGTGATCTCCGAATCAAATAGCAAGTCCTCTTGTGACAGGGTACCTCGCATACAAAAACAAGGCAAGACCAAGTGGAATCAAAGAAGTAGAGAGAAATAATAGCAAATAAATAACATAAAATAAAATAAAAAAATAAAAATAGCTTAACCAAATAATCAAACTTCCTAAAAATTAGGAAAATTGGTGGTGCCAATCCCCGGCAACGGCGCCAAAAGCTTGTTGAGTCACCGGCAAGTATACCGGGTCGTCATAAGTAATAAAACACGGTAAGCAATTACCGAGGTCGGACACAAGGATTAGGCTACCAATTCTACCAAATTGCAAGAAGTTCGAAACGTTTGACCAAGCAAGGCAAGTGGTTAAGGCGAGAGAAAATAGGATCGTAATTCAAATCAACAAACTAATTAGAGATAAAGTGTTAAAATCTGGAATTAAAACATCTAAGGTCACAAATCCACCTACCCAATCATGCATAGTACCTAAGTGATGATGATTCCCTTAGACAAGGGGATTAGCTCCTCATGCTTGTAACAACACACAAGCAATTGGAATTCATCGCACTCATAAAAGAGAAAAAGAAAATAAGGAGACGCAGCTCCAGAGAACAAGGATTCGTCTCAAAACGCTCAAAACAAGTGGTTGACAAAAGTTTTCTCCATCTGCCCTAAAACAGCAAATTATAGATTTCAGACTCTGTGCGTGCTCGTGAGGCGAGTAGCCTCTCGCGACGCGAATATTAAGTTTTGGCTCCATCTGGATTTGAATGCACGCGAGGCGAGGTAGTGTTTCGCGAGGCGAGACAGAGAGGATGACATTTCTGGCACAGTCAGACCTTCAGACTCGCGAGGCGAGATGGTGATTCACGGGGCGAGACAGAGAGGATGACATTTACTGTTCAGGCTGGTCTTCAGGCTCGCGAGGCGAGCTCCTATTTCGCGAGGCGAAACCTCCAGAATTGTTTTTCCACTGTTTTCCTCATTTTCCTTGACTCTAAGAGCTTCACTTTTAACCTGAAACAATAAAATAAAACAAAAAGCGTAATTCTACTCAAAATAGACTAAAAACTACTAAAAATGCATAAAATGAGTCAAAGTCTAACTTAGGAACAAAACAAGGCCAATTTGGGAGATTAGTGAGGGTGACTCGCCCAATTAGGCACAAAATATACCCCTTTTCTAGCTAGAAACTAGATGAGCCAGAGGATTATCACCTATCCCTCTTGAACTTCTTTTTCTGTAAGAGAAGCTTTATCTTCCTAGTCAGGAGAGACAATTCTTCATCACTCTCAGAATCTTCGAGTTCTGATAGGTCAGCATCACTGGATGACTCATCAGCCTTCAGAGCCTTTGAAACTTTTGCTGACTTTTGATCAGCTTTCAGAGCAATTGACTTGCCCTTCTTTGGTGTAACTTCATCTCCAAGTTCTTGCTCATGAACAGTGAGTGTTCCAAGAAGTTCATCCAGAGTCAAGGTAGTGAGATCCTTGGCTTGAGAGATAGCAGTGACCGAAGGTCTCCACTGTTTAGGTAGACTTCTCAGAATCTTTCCAACCTTCTCAGTATTGGTATAGACTTTGCCAAGAGATTTTAAACTTTTGATTATAGTTTGAAATCTTCATATCATTTGAGAAACAGATTCTCCTTCCTCCATGACGAATAGTTCATACTTTCTGACAAGTATGGCAATCTTTGACACTTTGACTTTGGTTGTTCCTTCATGTGTGACAGCTAAAGTGTACCATATTTCTTTGCCAGAGTCACAAGCACATACCTTATCAAACTCCTCTGGACTGAGAGCACAAATGATGTTAGATCTAGCTTTGTGGTTCAGCTCCCATTTTGTCTTTTCTGCAGCAGTCCACTGAGCTTTTGGTATGTAAGTGTTATCATCATTCTTGGGAATGAATGGACCATCTGTAATGACATCCCAAAGATCAGAGTTTGTAGATAGAATGAACCATTGAAATCTATCTTTCCAATAGTTGTAGTTTTCTCCATTGAAGTAAGGAGGTCTGGTTTGGGAAACTCCCTCAGTCTGATGACTTCCACTTGAACTAGCTCCAGCAGTCATGTCTATTCTTCAGGACCTTTTACCTCTACACTGTTAGATGCTCAACCCAGATGCTGAGCTATGATACCAACTGAAATAGACAAGTATAAACATGAAAGGGGGGGTTGAATTGTGTTTATCAGAATTTAAGCAAAGTTGAGATCTTTTTGTAAACAGAAGCTATATTTGGACGAGTGGAAGAACACAGGATGGACGGGTGACTTTTTCAAACACACCACTTGATAGACGTAAGAAAAACTAAAGCAATTAAAGATTTTAAGGAAGGAGAGATTGACACAGTTATTTATCCTGGTTCACTCTTCAAAACAAAGAGCTACGTCCAGTCCTTGGCAGCACCAAGATTTATCCACTATAACTGGTCAGGTTACAGACTCAAGTATTGTTTGCACACCTAGCCTATTCAGGCTCAAAGACAAGTATTGTTTGCACACTTAGCCTCTTCAGGCTCAAAACAAGTATTGTTTGCACACTGATTAGCCTCTGGCTCATCTAGTTTTATGGCTAGTATGACCAGGGTTTTGTGCAAATTATATCCTATTTTCACCCAAATTAGATTAGATTGTCCTCAAGCAAGGTTTTGAGTCTCTAAAGTAGTTTTAGGTTAATTTATCCAGTTTTGAGTCAAATAATGCACTTATAGCTGTTTCTTTGTTTTCAGGTTAAGTAGAAGTTGAGGGAATAAAGAAACAGGGGATTCGCCTCGCGAGAGTTTTCTCGCCGCGCGAACCTGAAAGCCAGCAGAGAAAAGAAAAATGTCATCCTCTCTCGGTTCGCCCGCGGAACAACACCTCGCCTCGCGACCCCGATAGCCGATCTGTTCCCAGAAATGCAACCCGCTTCGTGTCGCCTCGCGGATACATGTCTCGCCTCGCGAGACTGAAGGCCAGAAGCCATGAATGTTCCATACCTCGCCACGCGAGAAGTACTTCGCCCCGCGAGAAGACCAAACGTTGCTGACTCTTCATGACATTCGCCTCGCGAGTGGGCTAAATTTCTGAATAATTATAAAAGGTTGTTCTGGACAGATTGGAAGAACTTTTGCTTCTCCACTGTTTTGTTTTACATATTTTTTGTGTGTATTTCGTTTTCATGGAGAACTAAATTTCATAGATTAATCTACTGTAATTGAGTTCCACCGTACTTGAGGTTTTGTAATCCCTGTTTTGTATGCTTTTCCCTTTTCAATGCCATGTTATACATTTCTGTTTGTTTAATTCAGGAGTGTATAGTGTTGTGTTGATTCATTTCAGCGATGTTATGTTCCTATACTTAATCGCGTTTGTTTAATTCGCGTGTGTTCATTCATGTTCGTTTAGTTCATGAGGGCTTAACCCCGTTTGTTTAATTCGGGAATAGGAACATATATCCGTAGTAGCGATTTCGTTTGTTAATTGTTGCTACAACTGAAAGGGGATTAGAATCTGCTTAGGGCTTGGGATTACATGAACCGATGATAGTTGTGAAATCAAGAACAGTAGATTAATCGTCTTTAGCTATTTGATAATCTTTTCAACTGCCTTGTTTTCATTGCTTTGTTTTGCTTTGTTTCTTATTTGCATTCCAATCCAACCCCCCCAAAAAACTGATTTTTGTGACAATAACACTTCAAGAGTCCTTGTGAGACGACATCCGAGTTGTCGCCCTAAACTACAGTTTTAAAAACCGCTCGTTCTTTTTGGCGCGTGCGCGACAGCGCGACCACACACCTAGCCTCTTCAGGCTCAAAGACAAGTATTGTTTAAGAGATTTGGTTTGTAATAAATACAACTTCTCATGGCAGATCTTTCACTAACACTCAGAGAGTGGTTTAAATGTAAAGCTTAGGAAAGTCTGCGTAATATCTTCAAATGATTGAAGAATACAGAATGAAAGAATGAAGAAATTGATGCGCAGAGTAATGGCTTCTAATGCAATGTGTATTCTCTTCTTCTTCATCTTCAATGACTTCTGTATTATGGTCTTCAAGCATTTAGGATCCATTAGAGACATTCCCTCAGATGTTGGCTTCAAGCAAAACTTCATTAAATGCAATAGAGTCATTCTGGGCAGCCATTAATACAATAGAGTCGTTCTGGGCAGCCATTAATGCAATAGAGTCATTCTGGGCAGCCATTAATACAATAGGAACGTTGGTTGTACTCTAACATGAAGGATCATGGCTTTATGCATCGTGATACAGTCATATCAGAGTTATGCAGAGAGCTTTTTGTACTTTGCTGAGTACACTTCCCTTTTCGTGTAAGGACCAGAGGTAGGGAATAAAGCATGTTGGAAGCACTCTTTAACTGGTCTTTGTTTCTGATTATCCAAGGTTGCTTGAGAGAGTAACTTCTGACTTTTCTTGATAAGCATGAAATTGAGTAGGAGAGAAGGCTTCAAGTCTCTTTCTGGTTCTTGAAACACGATTCTGATAATCCTTATAGAATTCGCGTTCATAAGATAAGTGCTTCTATCTTGAAAATGACCACGTCTATTTAGCCATTTGAGTTTTCATTCGGGCTAGTAGACGAGCTCCATATTAAGGACTCAGCAAGTCCAAAGACTAGTGTGGACGAGCGCTTCTATCACCTTTAGTGGACGAGCACTTCGGTTACTTTAGTGGACGAGAGCCTCTGTTACTTTAGTGGATGAGAGCCTCTGTTACTTTAGTGGACGAGAGCCTCTATTACTTTAGTGGACTAGCTCCATATGCCACGTCATTGGATGAGCGCTTCTGATTCCTTGATGGACGAGCTTCATCTGCCACGTCATTGGACGAGCGCTTCTAATACCTTAATGGACGAGATCCAGATGCCACGTCATTGGACGAGCCATTCTGATTCCTTAATGGACGAGCTCCATCTACCACGTCATTGGACGAGCCATTCTGATTCCTTAATGGACGAGCTCCATCTGCCACTGATTCCTTAATGGACGAGCTCCATCTGCCACGTCATTGGATGAGCCATGACGAGCTCCATCTGCCACGTCATTGTACGAGCATTTCTGATACCTTTAGTAGACGCGGGCTTTCATCACTTTAGTGGACGCAAGTTTCTATCTCTTGCGTTTTGGACGTGCGCTTCAATCACTACAGTGCTGGATGTGAGCTTCCATCACTACAGTGTTGGACGTGCGTTTCAATCACTTGTGTTGGATGGATGATTCTCTTATTTAATCTGCACACTCGATAGATAGGTTAGCAACCAATATGAAGGTTAATTAAATCATTAACCAATGTTTAGTTCTCATCAAAACTTAGGAAAATGCACATCAGACATTTTAGAGACTTAACAATCTCAGTCTGATCTGCAGAGGAAGAAACGAAATAGAAGAGGAAGCTAAGTCAAAAGAGAAGAAGAAGACGAATACCTGGCGATAATGGAAGAGGAAAACGCGAGTGGAAGAAGAAGAAGAATACATGGAGCAAATGGAAATCGCGAGTGGAAATCCAACACAAAACGAGGAAGGAATGAAAAACAAAGGAATGGAATAGTAGAGCAAAAACAAAGGAAAAGGGCGCGTGACAAATGGAGGGAATGAAAATAGAAACAAAAAATAGGGTTTTGTCAAATATTACACATCGGTTATCCAAAAACCGATGTGGTTAGTAATATTTCACATCGGTTCTATAGTAACCGATGTAGAAACTTACTATTTAATTTAAAATTTCATTTTTTTTTAATTTATGACATCGATTATATTTAAACCTATGTGGTTAATATATATTAGACATCGGTTCAATAGGAACCGATGTGGAAAGATAAAAATTTTAAATTTTAAATTTTAATTTTTTTTAATTTTATACATTGGTTATAATACAACCGATGTGGTTAATCTATATATTAGACATCGGTTCTAAAAGAAACGATGTGGAAAGATAAAAAATTTAAAATTTAAATTTTTATTTTTATTTTAGACATCGGTTAAAATACAACCGATGTGGAAAATATACACACGTCGATTATTTATGAAACCGATGTGGAATCCTTTGCTTTTAATTTCAAGAGCATATTTTGCACTAGTGTGATGAAGAGAAAATGAAATAGGTATTTATAGAGGGAGAGGTGAGATGGAAGTGAAAGAGAAGGAAGAAGCAAGTCTTGATGGCCAAGTTTTGGCTTATGCCTTGTTTGGTTGAAGAAGAGAGAGAAAAATTGGTTTTTAGAATATAATATGATATAATTTGAAAAGTGTGATGATTACACTTTTGGAGTGTGTCATAACCCATGTCCATCACATCCCATCAACTCACTTCACTTCTTTTGGGCTCCCTTTTCTGATCCATTGCATATCCGGATCAAGTTTCCGATCGTATTTCGCCCGGAATAAATATTTTATTTTATTTCCGAACTCAAATTTTCGAAAATTTCCAATATCATACCAAACATCACAAAAACACTAATTGTTTCGTTCACGGTTCAAAATTAGGTTTTATGCTCAGTAAACCTGTACTGTCTGTGAAAGCGCGGATCAGCTTTCGTCTGAATTTTCAACCCAAAATTTTACCGTAACCCTCAACCATAAAGTAGACTATGAATATGATTTTATTTTATTCAAAAACACTTTCTAACTCTCAAATTAAAATATAATTAACTATACTTTAACCGGTTGAACAGCATAATTAAAATGAGGCTGTTACATTACTACCCCTCTTAAAAGAAAATTTCGTCCTTGGAATTTACGTACCTTAGAAAAGATGTGGATATTGTTGTTGCATATCCTCCTCACGTTCCCAAGTAGCATCTCCAATAGTTTCATCCCAAACGACCTTAACCAAATGAATTTGTCTACCGCGAAGCTCTTTGATCCGTCTATCTGCTATCCTTACAGGTAAAGCCTCATGCTCTAGATTCTCTCGCAATTTTATAGACTCAAACTCAATGACATGTGAAGGATTAGGATAATACTTTCTCAACTGAGAAACATGAAAGACATCATGAAGGTTGGAAAGATTGGGTGGTAAGGCAATTTTGTAAGCTACTGGACCAATTCTTCGAAGAATCTGAAAAGGTTCAATGGATCGAGGAATAAGTTTTCTGGATTTGATAGCTCTGCCAATTCCAGTTTTCCGAGTAACTCTCAAAAATACGTGATCGCCTTCCTGGAATTCTAATGGTCTCCTCCTCTTGTCACTACTGCTCCTTTGCCTATCCAATGCTTCCTTCATCTTTTCCAGTATCTTCCCGACTTGTTTCGTAGTTTGTTGTACCACATCTGGACCCAAAACTTCGTTCTCACCAGTCTCATACCAACATAACGGGGTCCTACACTTTCTTCCATACAAAGCCTCATATGGCGCCATTCTGATACTACTATGGAAACTATTGTTATAAGTAAATTCAATCAATGGTAAGAACTCATCCCAACTTCTAGTGTGCTCCAACACACAAGCTATAAATAGATCCTCCAATGACTGAATTGTCCTTTTTGATTGTCCATCAGTTTGGGGATGATAAGCAGAACTCATCCTCATCATTATTCCCAAGGCATTTTGCAATTGTCTCCAAAATCTAGATGTGAATCTAGGATCTCGGTCTGAGACAATACTCGATGGCACACAATGCAATCTAACAATTTCTTTGAAGTAAATCTGAGTCAACCTTTCCAAATTATAACTTTCACCAATAGATAAGAAGTGAGCACACTTCGTCAACCTATCAATGATAACCCAAATCGCATCATGCTTCTTAGGAGTTTGTGGTAATCCGACCACAAAATCCATAGCTATGCTATCCCATTTCCACTCTGGGATATATAAAGATTGTAATAATCCTTCTGGCTTCTGATGTTCAATCTTAGCTTTGACACACCAGACAAGATAAAACATACTCCGCTTCTTCTTTCTCCATCCTTGTCCACCAAAACATTTTCTTCAAATCCTGATACATCTTTGTGGATCCAGGATGGAAACTCAACTTACTATTATGTGCCGCCTCTAAAATCATCTTCCTATGTCCTGCATCCTCTGGCACACATATTCTATCTCTAAACCTTAACACACCATCCGTTCCTCTACTAAACTCAGAAATTTTACCTTCATCAATTCCTCTACTTATTTCCTGGAGGTATAGATCCCGAACTTGTTTATCTTTAAGATCTTTCATAAAATCACTAAGAATAGTGAACATACTTAAGCAAATCTTATTCTCGACCAATTCCATTCCTAAGTTCAAATCCCTGAATTGTTCAAGCAATTCTAACTCCTTAACCATCATCGCAGACAAGTGCAATGACTTCCTGCTTCAAGCATCCGCTACCACATTTGCCTTCCCAGGATGGTACAGTAATTCAAAATCATAATCTTTAATAAACTCCATCCATCTTCGCTGTCTCATATTCAATTCTTTTTTATCGAATAGATACTTCAGGCTCTTATGGTCACTGAAGACATTAAACTTTGCTCCATACAAAAAGTGTCGCCATATATTTAATGCGAACACTATTGCTGCTAACTCCAAATCATGAGTCGAATAATTTCTCTAATGAATTCTCAACTGTCGAGAAGCATAAGCCACATCTCTTCCTTCTTGCATCAGGACACAACCTAGACCTTGGTATGACACATCACAGTATACGTCAAACTGTCCTAGTGGGTGTTGTAAGATCAACACGGGTGATGTAGTCAACCTATCCTTCAACTTTTGAAAACTTTGTTCACACTGGTCTGTGCATACAAAAGCTATATTTTTCCTCGTTAACTGCGTCATAGGCAACACAATCTTCGAGAATCCCTCTATGAACCTCCGATAATATCCAGCTAGTCCTAGGATACTCCGTACTTCACTTACTGACTAGGTCGTTCCCACTTAAGAACTGACTCAACCTTAGCTGGATCTACGACTATTCCTTCTTTATTAATCACATGACCTAGGAATTGTACTTCTTCCAGTCAAAACTCACACTTTAAATGTTTGCCATAAAGCTGCCTATCCTTCAAAACTCGCAACACCAATCTCAAATGTTCCTCATGCTCTTCCCGCGTACGAGAATAGATAAGAATATCGTCGATGAATACAACAACAAACTTATCGAGGAACGGTCTGAAAATTATGTTCATATAATCCATGAACACGGCTGGCGCATTAGTTACACCGAAAGACATAACTAAATACTCATAGTGCTCGTACCTCGTCCTAAAAGTCGTCTTGGGTATATCTTCCAAATTCATATCATCCATACTAACTACGAGTATTTGATCATTACCTTAGATTCTCTTAGTAATACTATGCCTCGATCAACATTTGACATCTAGTAATTGTCTCACTCATTGATATTGATCTTAAGGGTTCACATCCTACCAGTCACAACTATACCTCAACAAAACTCTCATCACTTTCTTGTCTATTATGCTACTTAGACAAACAAACAAAGTCTACCAGATTTCAAATACATACCTTGTATAAGATCCCCGGATTGAGAGAATTCAGCTCCCTTCACAGTAAACACTCTCCCAGTGGCCTGAGGTCTGGCCATCGGCAGTCCTGCTGCTGAAACTCCTTTTCCACCTCCTCCTCTCTCAACACTGACTCCTCTATCATCAGCTACCGACTGCTGCATACCAATGTTAGTTATCGCGTTCGGACTCACTACCCAACTTCAAAGCATAGTCAATATCCGATGTGGATTCCACTAGACACGGCCAGTAACAGCATCCTAAACCTCTCAGTCCTTGATTCTGATCGGACATAACCCCACAGTCCATTTTAGAACCAAACTGCTCTAATACCAAAATGAGACACCCCGTTGTGCCCCTTTGTGTCATTCGATTAAAACCTCATTATTTAATTACTTAATCGCACGCTTAACGTGAAAATACGTAAAAATTAAAACTTAATTTATAAATTATACAACTTCATATATAATGGCATATCACAATATAAGTATATTATGCATATTACAAAACACTGTTGAGGATATCCTATCAGTAGGATCCCTCACAGGTATATACTTAGACAAAATGTTAAACAGCGGAAAACATATTAAAAATACGCCTCACAAGACGCACTGGCCATAACTAACTAGACCTTGATCACCATGGATCACAGCTCGCCCTCCGGCTTCCGGTTCATAGGGAGTTCCATCCAACTCCTTTTCGATCAGATCATTCACAGGGTCATCACGCACGATCCCATCAAAGATAAAATAAAACATACAAAAATATACAGAGGATAAGAAACAGTTATATCATCAAAAGCGAAAGATTCATAGTAAATTATACAGTAATTGTCACAGACAATCAATACACCTAACTAACAAATCATCCTCAAATTAATATATCATTCTCTACCCTCAATTTCATGTTACTAAAAGACACCATAGCTGCACACCTATTTCCTAAGGTGGAAGTGGTCTCGTGAGAACTCTTGATTTTACGTGTATTATATTACCAATACACGATGTATTATATTACCAATACACAGAAGTGTTTTACGTATATTATATTACCAATACACTTTTTTCCTTGTATATTATATTACCAATACACGGTTGTGGACAACAATGCTTATACTTGAATCTCACCAACCCGTTTCAACATCCTAGTGCCTTAACCTCCCATTAGAACTTGACACATATTCTATGTCATAACACCTCTTTAACATACATCATCTAGGTTAGGCACTTCTAAATCATCATTATCCTCACACCCAAAACAATCATCTCTTAGACAACATATATATCTTTGCTTAAAATTCACTAAACATAATCATAAAAATCAGGCAGATCATGCAAAACACAATATCAATCAAAATATTCCCATATTACCAACATAGCACAAAATCAATTCAATAAAGGTAATAAAATCAAATCAACCATTAACAATATAAAGATCAACCTAATGTCGATAAACCTACAATCCCCGAATCACCATTGGTTTTTCAGAAAAGGTTTCCAATGTGATTTTGGTCTTGTCGATTAGTCGACTACTAGTAGGGTTTAGGTCGCCCTACACAATTATTATATAATCTACTACTTATCCATTCCGACGATAGGTTGGTTCTTTCCCCCACCTGGGTTATCACCGAACTCCCGAACTCGAAGCTTCTCGTTGTCACACCACAAAGTACTAACTCCACCTTCAACCAATCAACATAATAACCAATAAATCAAACAAACTCATCTATGTTCTCTTTAGGCTAGGTTTGGCCATTTAATTCAAATTAGAGTTATGATTATTTTCTCAACATAATCCTTTGGATACTTATCACTTAGGTTCTAGGTAACTTAGATAAATTGCTATAACTTGAAAATATGGAATAAAAATCATCCAACTACTTAGGGTAGGTTTCGGCCTTGTATTACAAAATAGGCTAGGGTTTTCAAAACAACACAATTTCTTAGATCAATGATCTTAGATTATTAAAGAGTGTGAATCAATCATTAGATTTCACAAATCAATCAAAAACCTTTCACCCCTTTTATGTTAGGGTTTCGACCTCTTTAGTATAAATAGGCTAGAAATCTTTAAACTTTCCAATCTCTTAGACTTGGCATCCAAATGTATTAAGGAGCTCAAGTCCATGATCATATTGGAAAATGAAAATAAAACATCCTAGGTTCACAACCATCATAGGTTCGGCCATCATAGGAGAAATAGGCTAGAAATCTTTAAACTTTCCAATACTTTAGATTCAACATCAAGAGGTATCTAGAAGCTCAAATACATGATCATCTTTCAAAAAGTTGAAACAAAACTTCCTAGGCCACTGATACATAGTTTCGGCCATCCTTGGAAAAATAGGTTAGAGATGTTTGTTTGATACAACCTCTTAGAATCTGAAATTAGAGATTAATAGAAGTCCGTAGAAATTGGTCTCAACTCAAACGGATTTTTCTACCATTTTCTTGAGATTTTAGAAGTTAAAAGAGCTTTAAGAATATTTTAAGAAGACATAAAGTAAACTCATGAAATAAGTGGAAAACTTGAAATAGAAGAGTATGAGAGGGTTACCCTTGAAACTAGAAAGAAAAAGTATTAATAACTTAAAGCTTGAAACTAAGTAAAAATGGAAACTTTAAGTGTTAGAAACTTAAAAATGAGAAAGTGAAGAAGTAGGAAAGTGATGAAGAGAAAATGAAATGGGTATTTATAGAGGGAGAGGTGAGATGGGCGTGAAAGAGAAGGAAGAAGCAAGTCTTGATGGCTAAGTTTTGGCTTATGCCTTGTTTGGTTGAAGAAGAGAGAGAAAAATGGGTTTTTAGAATATAATATGATATAATTTGAATAGTGTGATGATTACACTTTTAGAGTGTGTCATAACACATGTCCATCACATCCCATCAAGTCACTTCACTTCTTTTGGGCTCCCTTTTCTAATCCATTGTGTATCCGGTTCAAGTCTCCGATCGTATTTCGCCCGGAATAAATATTTTATTTTATTTCCGAACTTAAATTTTTGAAAATCTCCAATATCATACCAAACATTACAAAAACACTAACTGTTTCGTTCACGGTTCAAAATTAGGTTTTCTGCTCAGTAAACTTGTACTGTCGGTAAAAATGCAGACCGACTTTCGTCTGAATTTTCAACCCAAAATTTTATCGTAACCCTATACCATAAAGTGGACTATGAATATGATTTTATTTTATTCAAAAACTCTTTCTAACTCTCAAATTAAAATATAATTAATTTTATTTTAACCGATTGAATAGCATGATTAAAATCAGGCTGTTTCAATTGACACAACTCATGGTGTGGGAATAAAAGACTATCATGACTAATAAGTTGGTTCTATCCTCCAATGTTTTTTAGTTTTACATTTTTACTGAAGCAACTCATCTTCCAAATTTTAATATTGGTTTTATTAACTCTTTAATAGTTTTAGTCATGAAAATTGGGGAATGAAGACAATATTGTATCTTTAATAGATCCCAGTATATGTGACCGAGTCCATGAGAAGAATATTTTGAGGTGTGTGCAAGAAATTGCAATAGACAAGCCCACTATTACCACTAATTTAATCATTGCATTCTACTGATAGTCATACGGATCTAAGGGAAGAATGCATCAACAAATGTCTCAAGCATGAACAAAGATCAGCATTAAAGTTACTGAAGAGAAGTCTTTGCTCAACACCTAATGGTTTACTTTGATATATCTTAATGTCATAGAGTTTGCAATAAAAATAAGTGATTGAGGGAGCCTACCTAAATGATTTAATGGAAAATTTTCCTTGTCAATCCATGAAGTTTTTCATATTATTTTAGTATCAATATCAATCAATACTTATATATCCAGTAAAAAAAAATCAATACTTATATATATATATATATATATATATAATACATTTTAATATTTATATAATTTAAAAGTTTAATATTTTTATATATATTTTATTATGTTTATATATTAATACTTAATATTTATTATATTTTAATATTCTTATATAATTTAATAGTTTAGTATTTTATATTTTATATTTTAATATATATTTCATTTATATATATATATATATAGATTTTAATATTTTCAGATTCAAACCGAATGGAAAAAATTTTGATTGGTTCAGATTTTATATTATTTTAACAACTCTGACTCTTTCTCTTACTGTTCATAGAATAGTAAAATGAGGTGTCAATTCATGAAGTTTTTCATATTATTTTAGTATCAATATCAATCAATACTTTTATATATATATATATATATATATATATATATATATTTATATATATTAATATTTAATATATTTTAATATTTATATAATTTAAAAGTTTAATATTTTATATTTTTTATATTTTCATATATATTTTATTTATATATATATTAATATTTTCGGGTCCAAACCCAACTAAACAAGTTTTGATTGGTTCGAATTTTTATATCATTTTATTGTTGACTTTTTAAAATTTATATTTTTTTTGTTTTTAAATGTTATTAGACAGGAAAGGTAGTCATGTTCTTCGGTAAAGTTTAGGGTTGTAAACCCGAACCAATAACTCGATGAACCCTAAAATCCGAACCCAACCAATTAAATTGGCTCGTATTTTGTTTTTGTGTTCAGGTCCATACCGAATCGAGCCAAACCCAGTGGTCATTGGTTCGGTTATTAGATTCAAGCATTTTGGAATTGAACCAATTACTATATTTACACACACACACACACATATATATATAATATTTTATTATTTAATATTTATTATATTTTAATATTTATATATAATTTTGATATTTTAATATATATAATATATATATATATCTATCAATATTTTCGGGTCCAAACCAAACCCAACCAATTATTGTCAGTCGATATTAGTTGCTACCAGGTTTTCCTTTTCGCCAGATAGTCAAAATAAAATCATGGGGAGCTAGAGTAGGTGCTGAAAACTGTGGTTTTGAGAGCAAGTTGGTGCTGGAAATTATGATTCCAAGAGCGAGGTCCATAAGTATATCAACATTTAAAAAGATTGAGCTTGAGTTATAGTGTATTTTGTATATGTATTTTGGCTATGTTCAGAGATTTTTTTTTTTTTGAAAAAGTTGTGCACCTTAGGTTCGAAAGTGTTGATATGTTCGATATCATGAGTTGGTTATTTTGTATAAAGTTTTGATGAAGTTTAACACGATGTAGTTAAGGTATTTCATTTTGGAATCGGAATTTGTTAGATATATCCATTGGCATCACAATATCTTTCTTTTTTTTGATGGAAGGCATCATAATATCTATTTATAGGGTTGGGCTATGGTGCATCACCCACATTTTACACCACCCACTACACCACCCATGTGACAAATTTTGGGCCAATCAAATTGCCATATAGGTTGGTCAAAATTTCAAACTTTCTAGTTGTATTATACTGTAGTCAAACTATATGAATACAGTATATTGTAGTATAATATATGTGTTTTTTGTATTTGCAAATTTAACTCATAATAAAATAATGTTTTTTGATTAAAAAAAACTGATTATATTGCAAAATATTATTGACAACGAACATTATTTTAATTCATATTAAAATATTATTTTGCAATATAATCAGTTTTTTTAATCAAAAAACATTATTTTAATATGGGTTAAATTTGCGAATACAAAGAGTACATATACTATATTACAATATATTGCATTCGTATATTTGACTACAGTAGAAATACAACTAAAAAGTTTGAAATTTTGACCAAACCCATGTGGCAATTTGATTGGTCCAAAATTTACCATATATGGGTGGTGTAGTGGGTGGTGCAAAATATGGGTGGTGCACCTTAACCCAACCTTCTATTTTATATTATTATATTGTATAAAGATTAAGTCATATATGAATTTAATATTAGCATATTCGGATGGATAATTTAAATATATTTTCAAAAGAAATAAAATATATCTTAATCTTTACCACTATTTATAGTGATTTTGTAAGTGTATAACATTATATTGACATGATACATGACCTCTTGATCCTTGTGCTAAACGGTAGATAAGTAAATTATAATCATCGTTAAGAATTGATTTTAAAACTATATGATAGATAAAAGAGTGAAAGGTTCTCATAGATATAATATGATTTATATTTTATAACATATTTCAATAAATCTGCATTATATCGTTTTTGGAAAAAGAATCTTATAGGCACCTGTGAGGTACGCACGGGTCCTTACACTAGTTTGGGACAATAGGAGAAATCTAACTTGTTTATGAAGATCAAAGGCGGATAAAAATGTAACTTGTCCATTAACTGATTTCTTTTTTGGACATGAAGAGGACCTCAGGCCCAAAGCAAAAGAAGAAAGACAAAGCATAAAGAAAAAAAAAACCCAGCCCATAGCAGGGACTAAACGGGGTAAAGCAACGCCCTTAAAGTCATCAAGTATCAAAGAAGTCATGTCTCCATCTGGTTGATCATGCACATGCAACGCATAATCTTAGTGAGAAAAAACTAAAATTAGCAAGCTAATCTGTACAATGGTTTCCCTCATGAAGAGTATGCATGAAAAGAAGTCTCTAATGCCACTGATGAAGCTTAAGAATATGATGCAACAAGTTGCAGAACACCTCACCATCAAGCTTACACTTGGAAATAGATTGAGGCTCTGTTTGGCAAAAATAGCTGATAGCTGATAAGCTAATTTTTAGCTAATAGCTGAAAAGGTGACTGATTGGATTTGAAGTGTTTGGTAAAATTAGTGGTTGAACTAGCTTATAAATATAAAATGACATAAAAGGACATATTTATGATAGACATGATAAAGTGAGAATTTCATTAAATGAATGGGGGTAAAAATGAGAGAAATTAAAAGACAATAAGCTATAAGCTACTAGCCATAAGCTAAATAAATTAGCTTATGAAAAAATGCTATAAACTAATGAGATAAGCTTGTTTACCAAACACCTCTACTTCAGTCAAACAAGCTTATAAGCTAGTCAAATAAGTTATAAACTAGCTTATTGGACATGCCAAACAGAGACTGGATGAGACTTTTGGAATCACTTTTCATAATGAGAAGCTTAACACCCTCCTTCCAAGCCACAGACATGCCAAGCCAAACGCCCCAAAGCTCAATAGTAAAAGCATCGCAATGACCAAGTTTGCGAGAAAACCCCTTAATCCATCTACCATTAACGTCTCGAAGTAAGCCGCTGCAAACAGCAAGACCCAAATTTTTCTTGGTCGCACCATCATTGTTAAGCTTAATTCATCTCTTTGAAGGAGGAGTCCAACAGATAAAAAGTGTATCCATAAAGCGAGGACCAGATTTCATACCTTGTAAATAGGTACTACTTTTGATTAGCATTGGATGGGTATTCCACGAAGGTCGAAGAGGATTTGGGCTAAGGTGCACCACCCACTACACCACCCATGTGGCAAGTTTTTTGGCCAATGAAATTGTCACATGGACTGGTCAAGATTTCAAACCCAACCATATATTTGGGTGGTTGAAAAGTCAAACGGCCATATGTACAAAGGATTGGTGGAGACCTTGACATGTGGGTGGTGTAATGGGTGGTGCACCATAGCCTTAATCGGTCGAAGAGTCCATGTTCAGAGATAGAACTGTACCAATGTAAATTTTGTTTGGAGCAAACTATAAATTTTGTTTCAACAAAGAATCACAACAAGAGTAAGGGACTACATGTAAAAAGTATTCTCTTGATCTTCAGTAATGCTCCACAAGTTTAGACAGAGATTTTGGAGCAAGTAAAGTTGATGCCTTCGATTAAGACGTTTCGAGGAAAGGTCAAAAGCTAGATCGTGAGCATTTCGATAAAATGAAAGCTTTATGACCATAGATTCATGAGTCATTTAAAGATAAGAAGTCTCATGTCGAAAAGATTCAAGGAAAGGTCGATTGTTGCCTTCAACAATTGAGTAGAGATTATCAATGTGTTAAATAAATCCATGTATCAGGAAGGCCCCTCATGTTTGTAATGATGACAAGCTACGTAGATTATTCGATGTAAGCTTTTGCCAAAAGGATTTTGACTAAGGACAAATGTGTTAAAAGTGAGGAATAAGGTAGAATGCCAAAAATGGCACTTTATTTTTATGTCTTCATAATCAATAGTTGACTTGTCGAACAAATTTTTTTTTTTAAGCAAAAAAGACGTGCAAATACATCATAACAAGGTTTGATATCTTTGCTAGGCTGGCACCCGAAAAATTAATTGTCAATCATCTGCAGCAAACAAATAAGCATGTTATTTGGGCGTCATGTGACTAGATGTATGCCACGCTAACAACATCCGTCCAATTTGGATAACAACTTGACAAGATGATTATTTTTGCTAGATTTAAAAAATAGGAGGACTAAATAGAAAAAAAATGGAGGAGCAAAATTCATCGGCGAGAGGAAAGATGAGTAATGAAAAGTTAAATTAACTCCATAACTTAATGTGGGTGAATTTTGTTCCTCAATTTTTTCAATTTACTCCTCCTATTTTTTAAATCTAGCAAAAATAATTATTTTGTCATGTCTCACTTTCTGTCTCACTAACAAAGAACTTGTGATGTGAAAGTTTTTTAAAAAATTAGTTTAAAAAATAATATATAATCTTTTTTGCTTGTCGTATTTTAATTGATGGCTAAAATACCGTTTTGGTCCCTTAACTTATTTTTTAGATTCAGTTTGGTCCCTTAACTTTTAAAATGTTCGATTTATGGTTCCTTAAGTTGTCTCTACTGACCCAAGTTAGTCATCTCTGTTAATTAGTCAATAACGATGTTAACTTTTTAAGGACCAAGTTGAAACTCATTAACAATTTAAGGACCGGTTTGAAACTCGTTAACAATTTAAAGGATCAGTTTGAAACATGTTAACAATTTAAATGACAAATTTGAAACTTATTTAAAATATAAGGGACCAAATTGAAACTTATTTAACAGTGCTACTGACTTTATAGAAGGCATCACAATATCTATTTATATTATTACATTGTATAAAGATTAAGTCATATATGAATTTAATATAGTATATTGGGATGGATAATTTGAATAGATTTTCAAAAGAAATAAAATATATCTTGTTCTTTACCACTATTTATTGTGATTTGTAAGTGTATATGTTTAAGTTTTTTAAGTGATAGCATTTTTTTATGGGTAAGTGGTAGCATTATATTGACATGATCCATGACCTCTTGATCCTTGTGCTAAACGGTAGATAAGTAAATTATGATTGTTGAGAATTGATTTTGAAATTATATGATAGATAAAAGAGTGAAATGTTCTCATAGATATAATATGATTTATATTTTGTATCATATTTCAATAAATCTGCATTATATCATTTTTGGAAAAAAAATCTTATAGACACCCGTGCGTACCGCACGGGTCCTTACACTAGTTTGGGACAATAGGAGAAATGTAACTTGTTTATGAAGATCAAAGACGGATAAAAATGTAACTTGCCCGTTAACAGATTTCTTTTTTGTACATGAAGAGGGCCTCAGGCCCAAAGCAAAAGAAGAAAGACAAAGCATAAAGAAAAAAAAAAGCCCATAGCAGGGACTAAACGGGGTAAAGCGACGCCCCTAAAGTCATCAAGTATAAAAGAATTCATGTCTCCATCTGGTTGATCATGCACATACAACGCATAATCTTAGTGAGAAAAACTGAAATTAGCAAGCTAATCTGCCCAACGGTTTCCCTCATGAAGAGTGTGCATGAAAAGAAGTCTCTAATCCCGCTGATGAAGCTTAAGAATATGATGCCACAAGTTGCAGAACACCTCACCATCAAGCTTACACTTGAAAATAGATTGAGGCTCTGTTTGGCAAAAATAACTGATAAGCTAGCTGATAGCTAATAAGCTCATTTTTAGCTGATAGCTTATAGTTGATAGCTGAAAAGCTGGCTGATTGGATTTGAAGTGTTTGGTAAAATTAGTGGTTGAACTAGCTTATAAATATAAAATGACATAAAAGGACATATTTATGATAGACATGATAAAGTGAGAATTTCATTAAATGAATGAGGGTAAAAACGATAGAAAAGACAATAAGCTATAATCTACTAGCCATAAGTTAAATAAATTAGCTTATGAAAGAACGCTATAAGCTAATGAGATAAGCATGTTTACCAAACACCTCTACTTCAATCAAACAAGCTTATAAGCTAGTCAAATAAGCTATAAGCTAGCTTATTGGACATGTCAAACAGAGCCTGAATGAGACTTTTGGAATCACTTTTCATAATGAGAAGCTTACCACCCTCCTGCCAGGCCACAAACATGCCAAGCCAAACGCCCCATAGCTCAATAGTAAAAGCATCACAAAGACCAAGTTTGCGAGAAAATCTCTTAATCCATCTACCATTAGCATCTCGAAGTATGCCGTTGCAACTAGCAAGACCCAAATTTTTCTAGCCGCACCATTATTGTTAAGCTTAATTCATCTCTTTGAAGGAGGAGCCCAACAGATAAAAAGTGTATCCATAAAGCGAGGACCAGATTTCATACATTGTAAATAGGTACTACTTTTGATTAGCATTGCATGGGTATTCCACGAAGATCCAAGAGGGTTTGGGCTAAGGTGCACCATCCATGTGGCAAGTTTTTGGGCCAATGAAATTGCCACATGGGTTGGTTAAGATTTCAAACCCAACCATATATTTAGGTGGTTGAAAAATCAAATGACCACATGTACAAAGGATTGGTGGAGCCCTTAACATGTGGGTGGTGTAATGGGTGGTGCACCGTTGCCTTAATCGGTCGAAGAGTCCATGTTCAGAGATAGAACTGTACCAATGTAAATTTTGTTAGGAGCAGACTATAAATTTTGTTTCAACAAAGAATCACAACAAGAGTAAGGGACTACATGTAAAAAGTGTTCTCTTGATCTTTAATAATGCTCCACAAGTTTAGACAAAGAGATTTTGGAGCAAGTGGAGTTGATGCCTTCGATTAAGACGTTTCGAGGAAATGTCAAAAGCTAGATCGTGAGCATTTCAATAAAATGAAAGCATTATGGCCATAGATTCATGAATCATTTAAAGAATCCTTTTGACATAAGGATTTTGACCAAGGACAAATGTGTTAAAAGTGAAGAATAAGGTAGAATGCCAAAAATGGCACTCTATTTTTATGTCTAAATAATCAATAGTTGATTTGTCGAACAATCATCTTCTTCTTTTTTAAACAAAGAAAACATGCAAATGCATCACAATAAGGTTTGATATCTTAGCTAGGCTGGTACCCAAATATTGTCCATCATCTGCAGCAAACAAATAAGCATATCATTTGGGTGTCATGTGACTAGATGTATGCCACGCTAACAACGTCCGTCCAATTTGGATAACAACTTGACAAGATAATTATTTTTGCTAGATTTAAAAAATAGGAGGACTAAATTGAAAAAAAAAATTGAGGAACAAAATTCATCGGCGATCGGAAAGATGAGTGATGAAAAGTTAAATTAACTCCATAACTTAATGTGGGTAAATTTTGTTCCTCAATTTTTTAATTTACTCCTACTATTTTTAAATCTAGCAAAAATAATTATTTTGTCATGTCTCACTTTCTGTCTCACTAACAAAGAAACTGTAATGTGAAAGTTTTTTAAAAAATTAGTTTAAAAAATAATATATACTGTAATGTGAAAGTTTTTTAAAAAATTAGTTTAAAAAATAATATATATATATATATATATAGATATTATTTTTTAAACTAATTTTTTAAAAAACTTTCACATTACAGGTTCTTTGTTAGTGAGACAGAAAGTGAGACATGACAAAATAATTATTTTTGCTAGATTTAAAAAATAGTATGAGTAAATTAAAAAATTGAGGAACAAAATTTACCCACATTAAGTTATGGAGTTAATTTAACTTTTCATCACTCATCTTTCCGATCGCCGATGAATTTTGTTCCTCAATTTTTTTTTTTCAATTTAGTCCTCCTATTTTTTAAATCTAGCAAAAATAATTATCTTGTCAAGTTGTTATCCAAATTGGACGGACGTTGTTAGCGTGGCATACATCTAGTCACATGACACCCAAAGGATATGCTTATTTGTTTGCTGCAGATGATGGACAATATTTGGGGTACCAGCCTAGCTAAGATATCAAACCTTATTGTGATGCATTTGCATGTTTTCTTTGTTTAAAAAAGAAGAAGATGATTGTTCGACAAATCAACTATTGATTATTTAGACATAAAAATAGAGTGCCATTTTTGGCATTCTACCTTATTCTTCACTTTTAACACATTTGTCCTTGGTCAAAATCCTTATGTCAAAAGGATTCTTTAAATGATTCATGAATCTATGGCCATAATGCTTTCATTTTATTGAAATGCTCATGATCTAGCTTTTGACATTTCCTCGAAACGTCTTAATCGAAGGCATCAACTCCACTTGCTCCAAAATCTCTTTGTCTAAACTTGTGGAGCATTATTAAAGATCAAGAGAACACTTTTTACATGTAGTCCCTTACTCTTGTTGTGATTCTTTGTTGAAACAAAATTTATAGTCTGCTCCTAACAAAATTTACATTGGTACAGTTCTATCTCTGAACATGGACTCTTCGACCGATTAAGGCTACGGTGCACCACCCATTACACCACCCACATGTTAAGGGCTCCACCAATCCTTTGTACATGTGGTCATTTGATTTTTCAACCACCTAAATATATGGTTGGGTTTGAAATCTTGACCAACCCATAGGGCAATTTCATTGGCCCAAAAACTTGCCACATGGATGGTGTAGTGGATGGTGCACCTTAGCCCAAACCCTCTTGGATCTTCGTGGAATACCCATGCAATGCTAATCAAAAGTAGTGCCTATTTACAATGTATGAAATCTGGTCCTCGCTTTATGGATACACTTTTTATCTGTTGGGCTCCTCCTTCAAAGAGATGAATTAAGCTTAACAATGATGGTGCGGCTAGAAAAATTTGGGTCTTGCTAGTTGCAACGGCATACTTCGAGATGCTAATGGTAGATGGATTAAGAGATTTTCTCGCAAACTTGGTCTTTGTGATGCTTTTACTATTGAGCTATGGGGTGTTTGGCTTGGCATGTTTGTGGCCTGGCAAGAGGGTGGTAAGCTTCTCATTATGAAAAGTGATTCCAAAAGTCTCATTCAGGCTCTGTTTGACATGTCCAATAAGCTAGCTTATAGCTTATTTGACTAGCTTATAAGCTTGTTTGATTGAAGTAGAGGTGTTTGGTAAACATGCTTATCTCATTAGCTTATAGCGTTCTTTCATAAGCTGATTTATTTAACTTATGGCTAGTAGATTATAGCTTATTGTCTTTTCTATCATTTTTACCCTTATTCATTTAATGAAATTCTCACTTTATCATGTCTATCATAAATATGTCCTTTTATGTCATTTTATATTTATAAGCTAGTTCAACCACTAATTTTACCAAACACTTCAAATCCAATCAGCCAGCTTTTCAGCTATCAACTATAAGCTATCAGCTAAAAATTAGCTTATTAGCTATCAGCTAGCTTATCAGTTATTTTTGCCAAACAGATCCTCAATCTATTTTCAAGTGTAAGCTTGATGGTGAGGTGTTCTGCAACTTGTGGCATCATATTCTTAAGCTTCATCAGCGGGATTAGAGACTTCTTTTCATGCACACTCTTCATGAGGGAAACCGTTGGGCAGATTAGCTTGCTAATTTCAGTTTTTCTCACTAAGATTATGCGTTGCATGTGCATGATCAACCAGATGGAGACATGAATTCTTTTATACTTGATGACTTTAGGGGCGTTGCTTTACCCCGTTTAGTCCCTGCTATGGGCTTTTTTTTTTCTTTATGCTTTGTCTTTCTTCTTTTGCTTTGGGCCTGAGGCCCTCTTCATTTACAAAAAAGAAATCTGTTAACGGGCAAGTTACATTTTTATCCGTCTTTGATCTTCATAAACAAGTTAGATTTCTCCTATTGTCCCAAACTAGTGTAAGGACCCGTGCGGTACGCACGGGTGTCTATAAGATTTTTTTTCCAAAAATGATATAATGCAGATTTATTGAAATATGATACAAAATATAAATCATATTATATCTATGAGAACATTTCACTCTTTTATCTATCATATAATTTCAAAATCAATTCTCAACAATCATAATTTACTTATCTACCGTTTAGCACAAGGATCAAGAGGTCATGGATCATGTCAATATAATGCTATCACTTACCCATAAAAAAATGCTATCACTTAAAAAACTTAAACATATACACTTACAAATCACAATAAATAGTGGTAAAGAACAAGATATATTTTATTTCTTTTGAAAATCTATTCAAATTATCCATCCCAATATACTATATTAAATTCATATATGACTTAATCTTTATACAATGTAATAATATAAATAGATATTGTGATGCCTTCTATAAAGTCAGTAGCATTGTTAAATAAGTTTCAATTTGGTCCCTTATATTTTAAATAAGTTTCAAATTGGTCATTTAAATTGTTAACATGTTTCAAACTGATCCTTTAAATTGTTAACGAGTTTCAAACCGGTCCTTAAATTGTTAATGAGTTTCAACTTGGTCCTTAAAAAGTTAACATCGTTATTGACTAATTAACAGAGATGACTAACTTGGGTCAGTAGAGACAACTTAAGGGACCATAAATCGAACCTTTTAAAAGTTAAGGGACCAAACTGAATCTAAAAAATAAGTTAAGGGACCAAAACGGTATTTTTTGCTTGTCATATTTTAATTGATGGCTAAAATACCGTTTTGGTCCCTTAACTTATTTTTTAGATTCAGTTTAGTCCCTTAACTTTTAAAAGGATCAATTTATGGTCCCTTAACTTGTCTCTATTGACCCAAGTTACTCATCTCTGTCAATTAGTTAGTAACGATGTTAACTTTTTAAGGACCAAGTTGAAACACGTTAACAGGTTGAAGGATCGGTTTGAAACTCGTTAACAATTTAAAGGACCAGTTTGAAACATGTTAACAATTTAAATGACCAATTTGAAACTTATTTAAAACATAAAGGGACCAAATTGAAACTTAGTTAAAAATGTTACTGACTTTATTGATGGAGAGGGCTAACTTGGGTAAACAGAGACAAGTTAAGAGACCAAATTGAACATTTTAAAAGTTAAGGGACAAAACTGAATTAAAAAACAAGTTAATGGACCAAAATGTTATTTTAGCCTTCATTGAATGATATTGTAGTTGGCACAGGAAATTGAGGGTGCTTCTTTTTATACCACAAAAAACTCCAACACACACCACAAAAATTTTAAAAAAAGTTTCAATATCTCCAAAGGTCAAGTCTAACATGAGGTTGTAAAATAGTCCCTCACATATTGAGGGAGCATTATGACTGGGAACATCAAGTGGACATGGGGTAGTTTTCATAAAATTAAAGTCTTTTGATTACAAACTTAAAATTATGAATTTTGCACTTTAGTACCTGAAGAAAGAACATAGAATAGACTCGTTAACTTTGGAGCAGAATGGTACAACAATAACCCAGTTCTACCTTCGAGGCAGTGGTGTCGTTTTCTCCACTGCGCCTGAAAAATCGGACGACACTGAGAACCTGAGCAACATTTCTTCTTTTACCTGCAGTGGTGCATGCTACCATTGTTTGAAGAGAAGAGTTCCATATTTTACATCAGAGGATTGTGTTTAGGTAAGTTTCAAAATTTCTTGGTTTTTTTAAAGCTCCAACGTTGGGTAGTGATGCTGTCTTTGTTTCTTTTCATATTTTTGATCTCTGCATTTATATCCTACGATTATCCCTCCACCAATTTTGAACTTGTGACCTCATGATAATGGTGGAGTTAAACTTTTTGCTACATCAACGACATTAAAGGTTCATACTTTATTTAAACTGGATTACGAATCTATAGTCTAGAAGAATAGTTTTAGCAAGTGTATTCTGCAGTTGTATGTGTTATGTATCCCAGAACTTGTGTGGTTTTCTGGTTTATATAGTAGTGGAGCATGTTTTTTACAGTTTATTGTCGGTCAAAATAAATGATCACTACACAAGTATTTGATAGAGTGAAGGAAATGGAACATAATGATAATGCAAGCGTGTGGATGGGGGAGTCCAGTTCATTGAGAAAGGTAAAAGACATGATGTCATTTTGGTTTTGTGTTCGATTTGGGCATTTTGGTGGAGTGAAGGTAGTAGTGTTCATATTAGTGAAGACACATTGAAGGATCCAGTCAAATGCAAAACTAAAGGAAGAGGTAAAGGCGCAGCTTCTACATCAAATGTTCCCAATAATCATAAGAGAGCGCTGCATTGTGGAACATGTGGACAACGTGGGCATAATAAAAAAAACATGTGCGACACGTTTGAATGACGCTGTGAATACTCAATCATCTCACGTAAATGACTTTTGTGATGATCATACTCAATTGGATGGAGATGAGGTATATATATACTTACTGTTGAGTGATATATACATTGTTATATATTTTCTGTTGTGGTTTCAATGTTCCAGTCACCTGATTGTGGTTTCATTGTTGCAGTGACACTATGTGTGTGATCAATATCATTCTGTCAGCTTTAACTTGGATTTTGGCATTTAATTTCTGTTCATTGGATCCTAGGATGACATAGGTATTATCTATGTATTTATCCAACAACAATTAGCGCTCTAGTTCAGGGATATTACTGGTTTATCATGTTATTTTTTGGATTTGAATGTACTACACGACTTTGAACATTTATCACGTCCTGCCTCATGTCTTTGAATGCTACCATTTGATTATAGTTGCAAATGTCAAGTACAGTCATACACTAAGATCCAAAACATCAATCCTTTTTTCCAAAACAACAAAACATGACCATATAGATTGCAAAATCATCCCATTTGTTCATAACATCAAGCCATTACAATTTTGATCAACATCATCAAACCATATAGACAGGTTTTTCTAAAGTGAACAAGGCTATAAATGAATACCTAAATAACTTGTTAGGTATAGCAAGTCCAAAGACTTGAAAATAAGCGTGTCCATCCTGCCACGTCAGCAGACGAGTGCTATCCTTAAAACTCAAGTATATATTCATAATGTCTAACTAAAATTCAATAGACGTCCACAGTGCCACGTCACTGGACGGAGTTTCTCTAAGGACTTAGCAAGTCCAAAGACTTGTGTGGACGAGCGCGTCTACCATATTAGTAGACGAGCGCTTCTGTCAATTCAGTGGACGTTAGTAGACGAGTGCTTCTACCACTTTAGTGGACGAGCGCTTCTGCCACCTCAATGGACGGGCAGAATTAAAATCTTGTGTAGATGCGTTCTTAAAACTAAGTAGACGGTTCTATATGTTTACTACATTGAATGTTACTTAATGCAATCTGGCACCACTAATTCAGTTAACCATGCAAGCAGCACATCCTATATCCAATTACCATCCCTGTGAATTAACTCACATAACCTAGAATCAACCATACAAAAAGGGGTGCCTTCTATGAAGTCTTTTAACCTAAAAACAGAATCTACCCATTTATCTTACCAAGCCCTAATTAAATTCCCAACCTTTGATCATACAATAGCCATACAATACACACTAAATAACGAAGAAGAACAAATATCCCAGTCTTGTACAACCAAATATATTCCATGGTCACTTAGGTGCTAAACATGATCTCATGATCCAATATTCACTAATTAATATAGATTTGATCAAAGTCAAACTTATCCTAAACATCATCTAATGATCCAAGCTCGCCTAGGTCACTTAGGTGCTAAACATGATCTCATGATCCAATATTCACTAATTAATAAAAAATTTACCAAAGTCAAACTTATCCTAAACATCATCTAATGATCCAAGTTCACATGGGTCACTTAGGTGCTAAACATGATCTCATGATCCAATATCACCTAATTAATATAGATTTGACCAAAGTAAAACTTATCCTAAACATCATCTAATGATCCAAGTTCACCTAGGTCACTTAGGTGCCAAACATGATCTCATGATCCAATATTCACTAATTAATATAGATTTGTCCAAAGTTAAACTTATCCTAAACATCATCTAATGATCCAAGTTCACCTAGGTCACTTAGGTTCCAAACATGATTTGATGATCCGATATTCAATAATTAATATAGATTTGACCAAAGTCACACTTATCCTAAACATCATCTAACGATCCAAGTTCACCTAGGTCACTTAGGTGCCAAACATGATCTCATGATCCAATATCACCTAATTAATATAGATTTGACCAAAGTCAAACTTATCCTAAACATCATCTAATGATCCAAGTTCACCTAGGTCACTTAGGTGCTAAACATGATCTCATGATCCAATATCACCTAATTAATATAGATTTGACCAAAGTCAAACTTATCCTAAACATCATCTAATGATCCAGGTTCACCTAGGTCACTTAGGTGCTAAACATGACCTCATGATCCAATATTCACTAATTAATATAGATTTGACCAAAGTCAAACTTATCCTCAACATCATCTAATGATCAAGTTCACCTAAGTCACTTAGGTGCTAAACATGATCTCATGATCCAATATTCGCTAATTAATATAGATTTGACCAAAGTCAAACTTTTCCTAAACATCATCTAATGATCCAAGTTCACCAAGGTCACTTAGGTGCCAAAAATTATCTCATGATCCAATATTCACTAATTAATATAGATTTGACCAAAGTCAAACTCGTCCTAAACATCATCTAATGATCCAAGTTCACCTAGGTCACTTAGGTGCTAAACATGATCTCATGATCCAATATCACCTAATTAATATAGATTTGACCAAAGTCAAACTTATCCTAAAACATCATCTAATGATCCAAGTTCACCTAGGTCACTTAGGTGCTAAACATGATCTCATGATCCAATATCACCTAATTAATATAGATTTGACCAAAGTCAAACTTATCTTAAATATCATCTAATGATCCAAGTTCACCTAGGTCACTTAGGTGCCAAACATGATCTCTTGATCCAATATTCACTAATTAATATAGATTTGACCAAAGTCAAACTTATCCTAAACATCATCTAATGATCCAAGTTCACCTAGGTCGCTTAGGTGCCAAACATTATCTCATGATCCAATATTCACTAATTAATATAGATTTGACCAAAGTTAAACTTATCCTAAACATCATCTAATGATCCAAGTTCACCTAGGTCACTTAGGTGCTAAACATGATCTCATGATCCAATATCACCTAATTAATATAGATTTGACCAAAGTCAAACTTATCCTAAACATCATCTAATAATCCAAGTTCACCTAGGTCACTTAGGTGCCAAACATGATCTCTTGATCCAATATCACCTAATTAATATAGATTTGACAAAAGTCAAACTTATCCTAAACATCATCTAATGATCCAAGTTCACCTAGGTAACTTAGGTGCTAAACATGATCTCATGATGCAATATCACCTAATTAATATAGATTTGACCAAAGTCAAACTTATCCTAAACACCATCTAATGATCCAAGTTCACCTAGGTCACTTAGGTGCCAAACATGATCTCATGATCCAATATCACCTAATTAATATAGATTTGACCAAAGTTAAACTTATCCTAAACATCATCTAATGATCCAAGTTCACCTAGGTCAGTTACGTGCTAAACATGATCTCATGATCCAGTATTCGCTAATTAATATAGATTTGACCAAAGTCGAACTTATCCTAAACATCATCTAATGATCCAAGTTCACCTAGGTCACTTAGGTGCTAAACATGATCTCATGATCCAATATTCACTAATTAATATAGATTTGACCAAACTTATCCTAAACATCATCTAATGATCCAAGTTCACCTAGGTCACTTAGGTGCCAAACATGATCTGATGATCCAATATTCACTAATTGATATAGATTTGACAAAAGTCAAACTTATCCTAAACATCATCTAATGATCCAAGTTCACCTCGGTCACTTAGGTGCCAAACATGATCTCATGATCCAATATCACCTAATTAATATAGATTTTACCAAAAGTCAAACTCATCCTAAACATCATATAATGATCCAAGTTCACCTAGGTCACTTAGGTGATAAACATGACCTCATGATCCAATATCACCTAATTAATATAGATTTGATCAATGTCAAACTTATCCTAAACATCATCTAATGATCCAAGTTCACCTAAACATCATCTCATGATCCAAGATCACCTAATTATCCACGGTCCTATAATTAACATGGAATTAAAATGAATCGTTAAACTATTAAATAATTACTAAATAGTAGTTCACCTTATTAATTAACATAGAATTAATTAATTATGTAGTTATTATATAATATTAAATATTAGTTCAGCTAAATCAAATAGGTCCTAAACATGAAATTAATTATTAAACAAGTCACATAAAATTAATTATTAAATATTCCTTGATACAAGATCAATATGTGTATTCAACTAATGACCTCATTGCTACGCCTTCTATATTCCAAATGTGCTGAAACTCATCTAAATGTGTAATCAATGGCGACAATTTGAAATTTTCAATCAATCCGTGGTGGGAAGCAAAATGGCCTTTCCCGATTTTCATTGTGGACACCTAGCAATATGGACAAAATTTCACAGTTACAGCTCTATGGTGTGTACATTGCGTGTCATATCTCACATAGCAGGTGTATCGACTTTGGATCGGGACCATTAATACTTAATCGGTGTGGTACAGTTGAGCGTGAATATAAAATAGTCACTTTTGAACATTACACCCCATTGACGCATACAGAGCATAGAAAATAACAAGTAAATGCCTCTACATGAACCGACGATGCAGAAACTTTGCTAAGGTTTGGGAGGCTCGATATGGTGTTAAAGTTGGGTTGACCACCCTAAATGACCCACCTCATAGCACATAAATACTTAATGACACTTACCTTAACTTAGCAATTGCTAGGTCTGCATATAAGGGAAGGCAGCAACTTAAGCTAAATATACCCCAACGTTATTCCCTATGTAGAGATGGCTCTTCCAACCTTTGTATGCATATTTCGATCTCTGATAAAATCTCAACGGGAGGATATCTCTGATATAGTTCATCTAGTATCTGTGATCTCTTCATTAATTGAAAATAGCATGGAAGTAGAAAGTTATGCTTTTTGGTCCAGAAATACAGAGTGCACACATTCCTTGAGCAACCCAACTACTTGTGTTTATGGTCCATTCTCCAGTCATGGTTATAAATGCATCCCCTATATCTCATCTTCCTCATTCATTACAACCAACCCAAGCTGCCACCATTATTGTTACTTCATTAGCTAATCCTGTTGTTTGATTATGGGTGGAGGTGATTCAATGGCACTTGATGAAAAAACTGACATGCATGTCAAACCGTAAGTATAATGTGTGGCATTTATTTTGGTAGGTGTGATTACCATTCAACCATTTATTGAGATTTATGTTTCATTTTCCTGTTTTGGTTTGCAATGATGGAGTAATGGACGATGCTATTACCGCCCATGTGTTGGTATGTACATTCATTCTATGGTGGCGTTTGGAAGAGCTTATTTAAGCTCCTTTTGACTTATCTGATGACATAAGCTCTTATGTAGTGTGTTTGGCAGAGCTTATAAAAATCACTTATGACATCCCATAAGGAGTTTTTGACTTATTTTCATAAGTCACTGGGAGAAGCTTATGGAATTATCATAAGAGCTTATGCACTAAACACCCTCTCCGTGTTTTTGACTGTTCGAATCCTCTCATGCCCCTTTCTTTCTTTAAGCGCTTATGGCATAAGCTCTCATGCGATAAGGTCTTGTGTGATAAGCTCTTAATTAAGTTGTTTTCCCAAACGCACCCTATATCAATAAATGTTGAGTTTGGACTACTTATTCACATCGTATTTTATCCTATTACAGACACATTCGCGTCAGTTGGCAGAGATTATAACTTCTCTAAATGCGATTACAACTACCCCAGATAAGGCTCTGGATTCTATCAAGGTATATAGCCATCGTCCTATATAGTGTCACAATTTAAAACATAATAGTTAATTTCTCTTTATCTAACTTTAATTACAGGAGAATGCAAACTCGGTAGCAGTACTACACAGCTTATGCAATGTCATGTACACCAAAGTCTCCTACATAGAGAACATCGTACCACAGCCCACGAATGCAAATACACCAAAAGCAACATTCACTCCCAACACCAAACAGTCAACGCCATCAACTAACAAGCAAAACAATCGACAGAATGTTAAATCCCCTCAATATAATAAATCAATGTGTCCCACTGAAAACAAGGGGAAGAAGATTAAAGTGGTGGATTTGTCACAAGAAGACGACGACCAGCTTACATATACGGTGGGGATAAGGTTACCTTTCACAGCATCCCCCCCAACCATTCACCTCAAGGTTCCCAAAGTTGAGCCAACTGAAGAAGACACAACACCAAAAAAAGGACGCCATGAGCATTTTACCCCGAAGCCTAGTATTTTTCAAGGATCATTTAACGAGCATGCATTTGACAGGTCCAATAATGCAAAACCATATGACCAAATCATGAACAAGGTGAACAAACATCCCTATGTTTCATGTAAATGTTTCATAATATTGATGATCATTGTCTTTGCTAACTCTACCTTTATAGTTTATAAAGACAAACTTTCCAACAACCCCAGAAATGGATATTTCTCCTGAGAGACTTCGTGTGTCAGCTTATGTTTTCCATCCTGACCTTGATCCAAGGTATAAACTATAGAATATAAGTCTTACATGTAATCACATGACCTTTAGTATGCATTTCTTCAAACTACATATTGTTTAAGTGCATTTTAACCAATTCTATTGCAACCATGCAGCGAGGTATTGTTCAAACTGGATTCCTTCATTGCCACAAGAAAACATTTCCAATCATTATACCCTGGCAGAACAGTTGACCCAAAGGTAATCCTCAATATGAAAATTAGTTACATTCTAGTTGTTCCATAACATGTATGTGTACCTTGCTCATTTTTCATTTTGGATCCCAGATCATTCACATGGTGGCCATGCGGGCCACTTGGCTTCAAAAGAAAATAGCATCTCAAACTATTTGGTCACTACCACCTTCATTTGTGGTATCATGTTCCTCTTAATTAAAATCACTTCCTTCTAGTAACCTTCGTGGTTCTAGTCTAGTAACCTAATTAATAATTTATTCCTTCTTGATTCATAGATAGAGGCTAGCATCCTGGATCCAGTAAATGGCCTCATCGATAATTATACTACATACTGGATGCCCTCATTTTAAAAGCTGAAACATGTAAGAGACTTAATTCCATTTGTATTAGATAGTCTGTTAGTACAGTCTATTAAGTCTGCTATCATGGTTGCAGGTTTATGTGCCAGTCGAGGCCGCTGGTGGTCATTGGTACCTTATGGTGGCCTCCATTCAAAAGCAGATGTTGTTCTACATGGATCCCTATTTTGAAAAGGAAGATGTGGTTCATAGGCAGGAAAGAATCAAGGAATTGGTAGTAAACTTTCAATTACTGTTGTTGTCTAGATTTAGTCATTGTTTAAAGTTTTTTATGTCTTCTAACACATTACAATTGCAGTGGGATGTCATAACTAGAATGATTAACTCGAAATACTTTCCAAACAAATACCTGCTCAGTTCACTTAACCTGGAAAACTATGATATATCGGTCCCTATTGGACCTGTGACAAGTTCCTATTGGTAATAGAATGGAGTTATCTTTCAAACACATCTCTACAATTATTATTTACGTAGACATATGGCTGACCTTTGTATAATTTTGAATTCTTATAAGCAGCTACCACTCTACTTTGTATGTAATGGAGTGGTTATGTATGGAGTACTGCTTCCAACCCAACATCACTGTGATGGTTAGTTTCATATATTAATTTCCTAACGATCTATGAATTTTCATTGGTGAATATTAACTGTATTCAAATATAATAACTAGGAAAATGAAGATATCTTTAGGATGAGGCTTGCCATGGACTTGCTTTTGGGTCACCATAATGACAATAAGGAAATGCTTGAAAGAAATGCTGACCATGCTTGGCAAACAAGGAATTATGCCTGAACAACGTATCAACATCTTTTTTGGGGACATTGTGAGAGTGTTTGACATTAGCCTAAGCTTGGGGGTCATTTTGAGCATATGGGGTTCTGTTGTACCCATCTCTACAAGTGTTGGTTTCATTGTCATTTTATATCTTGAACTCACATTTAGGAAGGCTTCGTTTTGTTTTTTGTATATGGTGATGTTGGTATGATTAAATGTCTTAAAGCACCATGTATTGAAGTCTTATCCTTTGAACATCTGTAAACTTTTTCTCTTGAATATCCATCTCACGTAGACTTTGGAATCTTTTGATGCAATAAAAGTGCACGGGTGTGTTAAACCTTTTTTTTATTTTTTATAATGATAAAGAAGCCAAGAGCCCAATAAAGTATTTCTACAAACAATTTACCAATAGCCCAATAAAGGATTTAACATTCACAATGTCTAACTAAAATTTAGTAGACATCCACAGTGCCACGTCACTGGACGAAGTTTCTCTAAGGACTTAGCAAGTCCAAAGACTTGTGTGGATGAGCTCCTCTACCATATTAGTAGACGAGCGCTTCTATCAATTCAGTGGACGAGTGCTTCTACCACTCTAGTAGACGAGTGCTTCTACCACTTTAGTGGACGAGCGCTTCTGCCACCTCAGTGGATGAGAAGAATTAAAATCTTGTGTAGATACATTCTTAAAACTAAGTAGACGGTTCTATATGTTTACTACCTTGAATGTGACTTAATACAATCTGGCACCACTAATTCAGGTAACCGTGCAAGCAGCACATCCTATATCCAATTACCATCCCTGTGAACTAACTCACATAACCTACAATCCTCCATACAAAAAAGGATGCCTTCCATGAAGTCTTTTAACCTAGAAACATAATCTACTCATTTATCTTACCAAGGCCTAATTGAATTCCCAACCTTTGATCATACAATAGCCATACAATACACACTAAATAACGAAGAAGAACAAATATTCAAGTCTTGTACAACCAAATATATTCCATGGTCCCTTTTAGAGAACATCACCCGTCTATTCGTCACCATCCATAATTGATGAAATGTATTATACTGTGAAGACAATCCGGTTCACAACAGACAAAACTGCAAACAAAAGTTCATATGAAGCATGTCGTCAATAAGTCTCAATTTTTAATCTGAGTGAATCCAAGCAGCAATTTACAAATGAAATTGGAAAGTATTTGAACTATTCAGTGCACTTTGTTAAAATTATGTCCATGGGAAGTATTTGACCATGACAACAAACTACATATTGGAAAGTATTTGAACTAATCAATGCACTTTGTTTAAGTCATGTAATTCAGTCCTAACACTCGTGTGAACCACAATATCAATACTGGACAAAATATCAGCAACAACCAATTGCTAAAAAACCGAATCACCATATCAGCTACTAGACATGATTGAATACATAAATCAAACCTAACAAACATGACATATTAATCCTGGGCACAATATAACCTCATCTACACACTTAAAGAGCTAATCAACAAAAAAAATATCGATAAAACCAACTATCATCACTCATGTACATCTATTAATGATGGAACCGAGGGATTTACCTGAGAAGATTCAGAAGGTCTAGCAACAAAAACCCAAATCGAAAAAAAATCATAAATGGTAGGGATTTTCGGGTAACTACACGAAAGTGCCAATGTTGACCGACGATAATAGTCCTCTTTTTCTGGCAGTGAGGTACTATGGAACAAGAGGATTGAGCAAGATGTTTCCTTTACATTCCCACGATCACCACAAATTAACTAGCAGAACACCACTAATGACCAAAATAAAAAAATCGCATATGAGGGGGTTCAAGATGATGGTGGTGGTATTCAGGAATATGTGCCAATGTTGGCCGACGAAAACATCTCCTCTCCCTTTCTGTATGTGTCGTACGATGGAAGGAGGAAGATTAGAAACATGGCCACACAGGAACGACCAACTCAAGGCTAGGGTTGCTTTTTTCTTATGTATGATGAACTTTTGGCCAAATGTTGGGGTCTTTCTTCAAAACAATTTTGTAACCAGATAAACAGGTAACTTAAGAAAGATCTCAAGCACTACATTAAAAAATTATTATATCCAACGGTTACAAATGGTCCTTCACTCGTGAGGAATTTAGTTGGCCCCTCATGTTATACTTCACCATCTCCAAAATAGCCCAAATTATTTCCGGTTTCTTTCCATCTGTACGTTACTTCCGATTCCCTTTTCTTTCTTCTTCCACCATTTCATCATTTTCTCCTTCCTTCTTCTTCTTCCTGCATTTTTTCCTGACCGATCTCCAAGGAGAAGACTTGAAGCTCCCATCTTTCTGCTGAACAACAACAATGTCGACAACAACTTTTTCATCCATTTGGAATTGGAGATATCAGTTGCAGCAACTTTTCCGACCAGCCCTCCCCCTCCCCCTCCCCCTCCCCCTCAAAGCTTCGCCTCCTCCACCCGGTGCCAAGATTCCGACCATGCTTCCCGGCAAGTTTCTCACCGTCACTGCATCTTCCACCATGGTTCAGCACTACAAAATTTCTAAAAAATATTTTTTTATCCCCCAAAATATTCCATCTCCTTCCCTCTCCTCCATGATCCACATGACAACATACTCATAGTTGTTTCTGGAATTGGATCATATTACGGATAAATGCTAAAGCTCAACAAATTAACTTGGCAAAAACAAGATTTAGTGATTAAAGGAAAAAATTACCTCCATCTTTTGTTCGTTCAAGTTGAAATAAGATTTGGTCGAAACAATTTTTTTATCTAAGATGAAGCCAGAAGCCGTGAAGGTCTGTCATGAGAGGGAATGGATTAAACTGGTGATTAGGCTTTTGCCTCCATCTCTCACTCAAGTTGTTCTCATCAACCACGTCAATAATTACTTTGGTTCTCGCTACAAGTACAGGAACTTAATTTCGTGGATGATAGAAAGTGTTTACCGGAAGTTTATTTCCGGTAATATAAAATAAGGCTAGGTTACGAAATCTGAATAATGCACCGTATTTGAAATTCCGGTATATGAATTTGCAGATCAGATATGTACAGGAACGTGGGAAAGCACGAATAAAAGAACGTGACCGAATGAAAATATGAGGAAGTTATTGAAATGGAAAGAATGAAAAAGACGAAAGATAATCTATCAACCTATTAAATGGAAGAAGTTATTTAATAGGTGGGGGTGAGGAAGAAGAAAGGAATGGTTGATTTTAGGTTATGAGGTGTATGTAGATAATTGGGGTATTTTGGGAATATAAAAATGTTTAAAATTTTTTTGTGGTGAATTATAAAAAAAAGTGGTGTAAAAGGAACCACCCAAATTGAGAGATAGGATTTGTATATAAATTTCAGAATTCAGATCCATTTCCCGATCCTTATTTCTTCTTTTTTTTTTTTCTCTCGAAACGACGTAGCTTAAGGGCTGCTGGCAATTTCTTTTATAACAGGCGAACGAGTGCAGAGTGACACATAGCTAGGGTTTCACACTTTCACTGCCATCTCGGGGGAGCAATCTCAAAACCCTAATCAGAAGCCGCGCAGCTCCAATCCAGTCACAGAAACCATGGGTCGTATGCACAGTCGCGGGTTTGTATCCATTCTTCAAATCTCATCTCTTTTTCCATAAATTTTTATTTCCCTCTAACAACACCACACCACAATAATTGTCTAATTGATGCTTTTTATTTGTATTTTTGGGGTTACAGTAAGGGTATATCCTCTTCTGCATTGCCTTACAAGAGGACACCTCCAAGCTGGCTCAAGATCTCTTCTCAAGATGTAAAATTTTAACATTTTCGCTCTCTTTATCTCTCTCTAGCATTGTTAAAAGCTCTATTTTTTTTTTGTGTGTTTTGCTTGATTTTATAGGTGGAAGAGAACATATGCAAGTTTGCGAAGAAGGGTTTGACGCCATCGCAGATTGGTGTCATTCTCCGAGACTCTCACGGCATTGCTCAGGTCAGGAGCGTCACTGGCAGCAAAATCCTCCGCATCCTCAAAGCTCATGGTATAATAATTTTTATATATTAAAACGAGTTTAATTTTGATACGCTGTAATAGTAAAGTTAGTTTTTTACATATTTTAATAATCTATTTTGTTACTTATGCATACCAGTTAAATTCTTAAAATATTTGCAATTGATTGTAATTTGTGTTATTGTATGAGAACAAAAACTTGATTATTTTGGGGGGTTGACTTTGTTTTTAGGACTTGCACCTGAGATTCCTGAGGATCTTTACCATTTGATCAAGAAGGCTGTTTCGATTCGGAAGCATCTTGAGAGGAACAGAAAGGACAAGGACTCCAAGTTCAGGTTGATTCTTGTGGAGAGCAGAATCCACCGACTTGCTCGCTATTACAAGAAGACTAAGAAACTCCCACCGGTGTGGAAGTAGTAAGTGCTCTGCCACTGTCACCCATTTGCATACTATGATTGGTCTTTTGAGCAGTTTTACAATGTTGGTGCTTTTTCGGGTTTTATTGGTACTCATGTTGCAGTAAAATATCTTGATTTCCCCTATTATGGATCAAATGATTATGTTTTATTATGTTATCTGATTTTTCATGAGTAAATGGTCAAATTAGTGCCCAAAAGATAAAGCATTGGATAGTCCCTAATGGATGGAAATTACTCTCAAGGTTGAGGATCCTTGAACTTGAATTTCTTCTTTCATATCATTCCCACACCCCAGTTAACGTTTTATATATTTACCGACTAATTTTAACAAAGGAATGCACATTCAAAGAACTTTTAGATTAATTTCCATCCATCATTTGGGGACTATTATGGCTGAAACTATCTTTAAAGGGCTAATTTGACCATTTACTCAATGTTTGATGTATTCCTCTTTTCTTTCATGCTTCATCTAGCTTAGCATTTAGACACCACTGCGAAGCTGGTTTTAGTCCCCACTTAGGATTTTTCCCCACTTAGGTTTTAGTCCCCACTTCCCCCCTATTTTAGAAGAAGATTGACCGATTTTTTAGTTGAAGTTTGGTGGGTGGAGAACTTTGGATAACTGGGGGCATTTTTCAATGGAATTGCAATATATGTGACACATTTTGCTTTGCAATTGGTTTCAAGTGAAATTCCATTAGTGTTGTCTGTTTTACATTTTTGTTTGGAGTGCAAAATCTGTATGATATTTTCTTATCCTTGACACTTTTGCAATGTAAATGCATGTCTTGCCTTTTTCTTCGGCACAATTCTACCGTGTCTGTATTGCTATTAATGATCTTTTTGACATTTGCAGCGAATCCACAACCGCCAGCACTCTGGTTGCCTAGAGATCATATCAACTATCATTTGTTTTACTGCTCTGGGGTCGCTGCTTGCAATATGCCATATTATTTTGAGGTTTATTTAGAGACTAGATAAGGGATGTGGCATCATAGTTTGCTAAGAACCTATGGCTAGACAGAGAAAGATACTTTAACTAGTTAATTAGTGGATGTGTGGTGTTCGTTTTCTTTTTGATTGTTTAGAACGAGCTGTTGTCATTTTGAGACATGTCTGACTGCAGTTTTTGGTTTTCATTTTTAAGTAATATTTGTTGACAAGTTTTGAAGGATTGCATATTTTACTGCATTTGCACGTCATATTTTATGTATTCGGTTTCCGAAGTGAAGGGAAAACGGGGCTATTTTGGTATGTTAGCGTTTGTTTAAACTCAGAATACGTGACAAGGGCAAATGGAACTACGTTACTTTCCTTTGATTATTTTTTTGTTAAAATTTCAGAAGTTTTTGAAAGTTTTCGATATAATTTTATGTTTAGCTCCTCAAAAAATTTGTGTTTGCCCTCCCTAACATCAAATAGTTGAATCTGTCCGTAAATTAGTGACGGATTGACATAATTATCGGTGTATGATTTGCTTGTCTTGTGTCTTTTTGTTCTTCATTGGGTAATGTAACCGATGGCAGAAAATAATTGATTTCGGAACTGTTTAGTTTGAATTTTAAAAATTAATTCGGGAGAATTTATTGATCGAATGAATTTAAAAAGTGCGGCTGCTCGACGGAGCACATTGTGCGTTACTGCGTTTAGAGTTTTACAGTTTACTTGTAACAATTCAATGCACTTGTACGACAATTTAGATTTGAAGTTTATTGTTAATGTAATTAAAAGGTTTTTTAAAGTAACTTGAGAATTTGAACCCTCACATTGTCCATGAAGTTGCTTAATATATCACTATATACTTTTATAGCGATTGACCAGTGTTGGGTATGATAATTTAAAAGGTGTTACACAAATTAAATGGAATGACAACTTGACAAGCTATCTTATAAGGGTAGGTACATAGCTTATTTCAGTGCTAAATAAGTTAAAAATAATTTATTTTCATAAGCTTCTCTGGCTAGCTTATGAAAATAAACTAAAAAGAACTTATGGAAAGATCATAAATTATTTTAATAAATTATTTACTTAGATTTATTATTATAAAATATTTTCATAAGCTCTCTATAAGCTCTTCCAAACGCATCTTAATATAAAAGTTATGTCAATCTTTTTTTTGCTTGGGCACCAGGACCAAATAACAAGTGGGACTTACTGACAATATATTGAAAAGATAATTTTTTTTTAGGTTCGAGGTGAACTTAGGGTATCCCTTGAGGATGTAGAGTACCAATCAAGGAGTTGTACCTTTATTCATAGATGCAACTCTATTTCCACCACCAAAATTTGATCCTTAAACATGTAATTAAAGGATCCGAGCTGCTAGTCATTCGAACTACACCTTGTGGGGATTGAAAAGATAATCTTGATCCCGTGTTTCACGTTTGTTCATTAATATCAAGCGGGTACTGAATCTTGATTTAAGTGCTACTTTTAGATACTGCTTTTGTTTCTTGTTGCATGGGCGTTGTCTAAAGTTCTCCACACTATTATACACCTGCATTAGTTGGATTCCTTTCGAGTAAAATAGGTAAATTGATCATATATATTTATTTTATTTTTTATATTGATTCTATAAGTTTTTTATTTTTTAAATTGATCCTACACGTTACATTCCGTTTTCACATTAGTCATTTCTGTCAATTTTGACCTAACGCCGTCAGTTTTGATGCCACGTGTCGGACTAGGGTTTGGTTCCATTTTTTGATTGGTTCGGTTTGGTTCGTTTTTTGTATTTTTTTTGTACATGACCCGAACCAAACCGATGGAATTCGGTTTGGTTCGGTTCGGGTGGTCGGGTTACCTGATTAAAATGCACCAGAAACGTTTTTTTTGGCAGAAAACGTACCAGAATGTCACTAAAATACAAAATAGTCCACAAAACCATAGGAATTAGCAACAAATCAAGTACAAAATACAAAATAGTCCACAAATAAAGTCTATAACAATCCAAAATAGTCTCGAATTGACAAGATATATAGAAATAGTCCACAAAATAAGTACACCGTCCACAAATTAAGTCCATTCAAAATAGTCTACAATTGACAACATACATAGAAATAGTCCATAAAAAAGTCCTTAAGCCACAAAATAAGTGCACAAATTAAGTCCATCCAAAATAGTCTAGAATTGGCAAGATACATAGAAATAGGTTAAGTTTAGGTCAGATTAGATTTTTTTGGGGATTTTATTTTTAAAATTATGTACTATCGGATCGAGTCATCGGGTCATTGGATTTGGAAGACAAAATCCAATACCCGGACCAATGATAATTGGTTCTCATTGGTTCGGTTCGGTTTTTTACCCGAGCCAATAATATTCGGTTTTTTCTGAGTTGGTTCGAATCGGGTTGATCGGGTTGGTCGGGTTGACCCGATCTACTTATACCCCTAGAAGGAACCACCCACCCCACCACCACGACCACATGAGGGAAGAAGAGAGAAAACGACGCGAGAGGAATGGATTGGGAGGAACGGTAAGTGAAAGTGACAAATGGACGAATTACAAAAATAAATATGGAAGAAATGCCAGATAGAAATGAAAAAAGAAAAAGAAAAGGAAGTGGTGGTGTATTGAGAAAATTGTCGAAACATAACTGGTCATTGTTACCAATCAATTCAAAAAGTAAAGAAAATATAGGAATTTTAACATGCACAATGCCCAAACGAGAGGAAGGAGAATTAGAAAATAATCCCCACGTCAATCATCAAGTAAAACCCTCAAACATGAAATAAAATTTGATGGTTTAACAATTCACATCCTACTTCCAAATTTCAACCAACATACTGAGGACACATCTCAAGTTCATTAACCAAAGGTCAGAAACCCCGTCCTCAATAAGGTCGACCTTAGCAACTTTCTTTCAGGCATTCGGTTCTGATACAAGTACATAAAAAAAAAAAAATCCATCTTACACAACTTGCCTGAATGCCAAAGAATAGTTCCAGATAATGTACAATGAACTGATGTAACGAAGATAAAAAAGAACAATATATTCCCACATGAAATGTACAGGAGTTTCTGGGGGCACAATGTGTTTTTTCTTTGTGAATTCACCAGCAAAGACATATAAGGTGACTTCATGATCCAAGTGGCAACATTCTGAACTTTGGAGTGGCTGGTTGTCTAAATTATGGGATTCCGAGCTTTCTGGGGTAGGATGTGGCTCCTCACTTTCAGCAGATGGATTTTCTGAACTTCCCCTATCATCCTTCCCTGACTTGTCAGAGTCGTCTCCATCATTTTCTTTGCTAGGACTTCCTCCAAGACCACCTTTAGAAATACCATGAACCAAATCCGGCTGAGCTTCCACACCAACACGCCTAAGGTGCAACTGTCAATGTATATAGACAAAAGTTAAAACAAAAATCCAAAAGGGAAAAAAAAATATCCCAAGTAAAATAAGTAAGAAAAGTTGGATACCACATATACCTGAAGATGTAAGTTGACTTCATCCGGCCGTGAAAGGAAAGGAAAATCTCCACCTGTTTTCATATATGCACGCCTTGCCTCAGGATACCTTTCGCTCAATTGATCTTTAAGTTGTTGAGGAATTGCGCAGAAGTCATTAGTCTTTAAGAAAGGTTCAAGGGCATGTAAACAAGATGAAAAAGGAGTTATAAATAATCTTTACACCATACGAGGGATTGCACAGAAGTCACTAATTAGTCTTTAAGAAGGGTTCAAGAACATGTAAACAAGATGAAAATAGAGTTATAAATAATCTTATACCATGCTATTCTTTCTGTATCATAATCCAATGGCAAGCCAGAAAATAGTCTATCTCACTCTCTCACGCACACATACAAGGGAGATGAGTAAATCTTGACTACTAGATCTTCTTTGAATGGTCAAAATTAGAAAATAAATGCATGCGACTTTTTTAAGCGACTATGTTAGGTAACTTCAATCCATGTATGGGGCTGTATGATCATGTGATCATTTAAAAAAATCACATGACTTTATGTTCTAATCTTAATCATTCATGTGTGATCCAAAAACCTTGATTTGCTTCTCTCACTCTCATATTAAAATAGTCCTCTCACTACATACATCCCCTAATATTAATATAATATAATATAATATATATATATATATATATATATAGAGAGAGAGAGAGAGAGCTTGTACAAGGTACACCAAGATAATAAGGTTACCTGTGATTCTAGAAACTTGAATAGATGAGATAAATGATGTGTTTGGAATCAAGGTCAGGGGCTTTAGAAGTGCTTCTTGGACGTGGAAGCTACTCACAGTAGCTTCCAGCCAAAAGCACTTCAACCCAAATCAATCAAGTTTCCAAACATGCTAAAAAAAATACCATGCAAAAAAAAAAAAAAAAAAAACTTTTCAGAAAGGCGTGATCTGCATGATACAGAGATAAATAAATTAAGACTCAGATGACATACATCCATAATAGTGATAAACGAATCTGAAAGAAGAAGGGGTCCCACTGAAGCATCATCAGTTGTCAGCTTCAATCTGGAGGCCAAGTCATCTTTTGAGAGGGTTTCCACCTGAATCAAGTCATGTATTACAGAATCATCAGATTTGCATTATGTAAGACACTAGCAGATTGCTAAAAAGCATCAGATTATGCAAAACAGAGATTACCTGAGAAACAACAAAGTCCACTGAATCAGCAATAAATGGTTCAAGGGGACCATCGCGAATTCCTGTTAAGACATACCGCTTGAGCAAAAAAGAAGGGGTCCAACTTACACTGTAAGTGCAACAGTAAAACTGGATCAGTTAATAGATGGAGAACAGAATACATCTCATGAAGAACTAGCAATAAATATAATGAGGAATTCCTAAGCAAGACATAATGCAGATTTTTTTACAAAAAAAAAATTGGGGGGATAGGAGGTTGCCTCATTCCAAGCTCAGGGCATGCCACAAGCCTTAGTGAGGGCTTACAGTAGTACTTTCAGAAAATGTAGTTTAATGGAATATTTAGGGGTAACTTGTCTTTTGCCACACCAATAAATTCATCATTTTAAAAACATCATTCCAGCTTCCTTGTGATTAATGTGATTATACCTATAACAATTTCTTGACATTGCTTTTAGTACTAATTGAATAGGCAAAGTAAACATTGGTGCTTTAGTTGGCTAATAATTCCACTAGGTCAGCATATATTGTAGTTTATCTTTCATAGATTAAGAGAACACAAAACCACCGGCAATTTACTCGTTTCTAGTCTATATCTATTATTACTGTTTACAACAGAATCCGAGAAAAGTACATGGGAGCCCAAGGCATTGCAGCAGAGAAACTCCGTGTATCCAAAAATGAATTTGATAGAACCAATGACCGAACTCGTCTTGGACGATGCTGAGCAAAAAGTTGTGCCAGGAAGCCGCCTAATGATGTTCCATAAAGATGTATCTGTCACAAAGACATCAAATTTGTTTACTAAATATTTTCTCAAATTGTTTGAAGCTATGCTGCCAAAATAATAGATTCTGACTTAAGCTGAAATTATATAGAAAGATATTTGGAGATAGATGGGTGCAGTTGGTGGAGAAGATTGTCGTACAAACTATTAAAAGCATGTATTTGTAGAGCAAATTTCATACTCAACAATCATATGAATAATACTACATTCAGATGTTTGGTTAGCATAACTTCCATTTTGTAGCTATTTTCTTATCATTGATAGAATTAACTTCCAGAAGAGACTAATCCTACACGATAGTAGTTTTGAAAAATGCAATTTAAGGGTAAAATAAGAAAATAAAATTAATTAAATTGTTACCTATCATTCAAATGATCAATGAACTTAAGTTTTAACCAAGTAAAACGTGTTTCACGCAGCAAACTACAGTCTAACTGAAATGCTTATAGTAGGAACAGTTGGACTGTTAGATAAATGGGATGTTACCTTTGGTACTTACTTTCATTTGTTTCATTATTTTATTATTCTTTTGTACTTTGTACAGCTGTAATAGGCTAGCTCAGCTAGATCCTTGCTCTCATTATAAATCTGAGAATAGTAACCAAAAAGGACACAACCTTTCCCTTTTCAATGTTTTCTCTCTTCTCTTTCAGTTTACATAGATTTTTTTTTTTTATCAAAACAGACCAAAATATTTGACTATAGAATTAATGCAAGGCATTATAACTGATAAGTAGCGTCAGCTTGAATAACCATAAAAAGTTTAAAAGCAGGTTTGCCTGCAATTTAGGTAAGATTGAAATATACTTAGGTTCATATGCAGGATCTTCATGCTTATTGCAAAAGGACTTGACTTCAAAAATTTGGTAAGAATCAGCTCATTGAAACCTGTAATTTTAAGTGAGCAGGTTCAAAGAGGCTCTTAAAACTGAAATCCATATTTTAAGTCTTTAGTTCCATACTTGAGCTAATGCTCCAAGATTTTAAGTAGATTGGCATCAGACTTTAGCTTGGGCTTGCGTTGTTTGGCCTACTCAAATCCTATAGGCTATATAGCATGTCCCAAAATCTTGGAAAGGTATAGGAATAATCCCTTCCAAAGGTAAAGGTATATACATATCTTATTCTTACACAGTATCCAAAGTTATAAGTTATAACATGTCATAACTCCTAATAAAATGCATAATGGTGCAAAACAAAAGTAGAAAAGGTTTTTCTGATATATGAAGTTATGAATATTGGAGGATGTACAAAACTGAAAACTTACAACGACCTTGAGAGATGTTTAAATAATTATTTTTAAAGCAGTACCAAAATAGCAATACAGAGCTTTCCATCAACTGCAACGATCAATCTCTCCAAGATAAGATTAAAAGTATCTAAATTGTTTGATACCAAATTAAGCACAAGTGGCTTCAAAGCAAACGATTTATATATTTATTAGCATATGCATGAGTAGACATTTCATAAAAATTCATAGATAAAAAAACAGCAGATAATGCTAAAATAGTAAATATGAATTCGAGAAGTAAAAAGTTGGTGATAGAAAGCATGGTGAAATTTTGAGTAGATCATACATGGTGTACATCAATAGCATCCAAGAACTTCTCAAATGCATGAATCCACTCGGTATGATTCCACACGCGAGGTATATCAACAGATATGACACGGTAACCCTGCACAAGATGAACGTAAGTCATGTGACAATTTTAAGTGATCGCATCACCTTTAAATAACTCATAATCTTGACCATCCACGTCAGACTGAATGGTCCTGTCAACTCTCACAATAAGATAGCGCTCCTCGCTCGCTCTTACACACACTCACATACAAATAATATAAAGGCAGTGGTCTCACATGTTACATTAAGTACCTTCATGGACAAAGACATGATCTGTTTGTAGTATACATCTGCTGTTCCTGCTGTTCCAGGAAGACATATAAGTGGAGGCACAACTTTTGGACCGAAATCATAATATCTCCACTGCTTAGTACCAATCTGCAAAATTCCACAAAAAAGTAGGCATCGAGTATGAAAAAAGGCACAAAAGCAGTTATTAAAATGATTGAACAGAAAGCAAAATCTAATTACGATGTTATCCATCCATCACAATCACATATGAGCCAATAAGCTTTATAAAAACCTAGAAATGAAAATTGAGAAGGGAAATAAAAGAAACATACGGGGATTTTGTGAAGAGGGACTTGAGACTTGAAGTGGATGTAATCACCGGGCGCCGAAAAGACGCCTTTCATCGCTAATTCCTACTTCCTACTTCCTACGCCTATTATTTCCTTACAACCAATTGCGCCATCGAATCTGTGAATCTCTTTCTTCTCTTCTCTTGTTTGTAGCTCTCTAATCTATTGTTGCCCAGATCCTTCAATTCGATCCATTCAACACAAGACGAAACCAGATCATACAGTAGCTGCTGACACATGCCGATGCATTATTAACAAGGATTCCACATGCACTTTCAATCAAACCACCCTCTCACGATAATAATAACATTATTTACAATTACATTATTTCCACATTCACCCAATATCCTATGCTTAATTGTTGTATGCTCACCAAATAATTGATATTTTTTGTGTAAATAAATGATAACTAAAATTATTTATCTGCTTTTTAATTTTAATTTTAATTTTAATTTTAGAAGATTTATATGATTTTTTTAAAACAATATATGAGTTCTTTAAATCAAATATAAAAATAAGGTTTAATTATTTAAGTAGGTTTAAATCTATAAGATGGATACTTATATCATTATTTATGTAATGTCATTGTCCGGGAGCACCCCACCCTCATTCACTATTTAGAGAGGAGTATGCAATCCTGAAACAACATTAATCGGGGAAGGAACAAGCTATTAGTTCAAATCATGTTTTAGTTTTCTATTTCAGCATTTTGGTCCCCTGCAGCAAGTTTAACAACCTCTTCACGGAACCTTACTTCAAGTGCCCAATTGATTTTTTTATAAATTCAGGGACCAAATTGAATTTTTTTTATAAGTTCAGGGACCTAATTAAAAATTTTATTAATTCAAAAACCTACATGTACATTCTCAAATAGTTTAGGGTCCAACTGAATAATTAAACTAAAAATAATATTTAATGTGATGAGGTTTTACGTTTGATTTGTCAATTTCACGTTTAATAATACTTATTTTGACACACTTCAAATAATTCGTAATACTTTATATAAATAAATGATACATTAGTTATTTAAAATTGAGAAAAGTGTAAACACCCCCTAAACTTTAGCCCAGTTATAAATAGGCATCTTCAACTATTTTCTCTTCTCAATTAGTCCTTAAAATTTCACTATTAATAAAATCAATCTCTCAACTAATTTTTTGTCTCAATTAGTCCTTAAACTTTTAATATTAGTAAAATTAATCCTTTGTTAACTCACAATTAAATCACCAACGATGAATAAATCCAACTATTCATTTTGCTTAAGTCCAATCAGCTGATTACGCTTTTTAAATATATTTTAAAAAAAAAACAAAGGCTTAAGACTTGTTAGTCGAAGGATTAATTTTAGTAATAGAATGAGTTTAAGGACTAATTGAGATGAAAAGTTAGTTGAATGATCGATTTTATTAATTGTAGAAGTTTAAGGACAAATTGTGAAGAAAAAAAATAATTGAAAATATCTATTTGTTAATGGGAAAAAGTTTACTGTATGTAGTTTTCCCATTAAAATATTTATGCTAACTTTCAACTTGAAGAACCGTTTTCCTGTTTACATTTCCTTTAAAAAAAATCAGTGAGAGAATTTTTATGAGTTGGTGTTAACGTTGGTTTTTGGTTGGTGTCCAAAAATCGTTTTGTTACAAATAATTAAAAATCAAGCGAGTGTGAGACCTACGAGTTATGTGGTAATCTAGTCGGAATGTGTGTATGTATTGTCTGCCAAGTATGAATTTGACAAGTTAGTCAAATCTAGTAATATACTGACAAAGACTTGATGCTATGTCAAGTGTATAAGTTTAGGAAAAAGATGTACCGATGATTGTCAATAATAAAACTTGACAACGAAATTGTTTATATTTGAAAAGGGGAATTTGAAATTGAAAAGGAGGAAGTAGTTTTATATGTAGAAAATAACTTCCTGATTGAACTAAGTTTATAATAAAAGAAGAAACATAAGTTTAAAAAGAAAGTTAAGTAGAGTAGAATCTAAATGATACAATTTTCAAGAAGTAAATGAGTTTAACAGAAGAGCATAAGAGAAATGCTAGAAATGAGTAAGAATAAATGAAGAAATTGAACAGAAGAAATGAAAATGGCATCGCATTTTGCCATAGTATTGAAATAAGAAGGATGGAGGGAATACTTGAATGTAATCCGTCAATCTACTGTGTGATCGAGATATGTAGGATGTGTATCAAGTAACCTCCCTTTATTACATTGTAATAACTAGTATTTATAGGCAAATAAAATAACTACCTAGTAGTAACTTCCTATCTAAATGACTGCCACATGTCCTTGGCAGTTCTCTTAGGCTTTACATTTAAACTACTTGTCAATACAATTCTAATAACCGCTCAATGTCTTGAACTGCTCCGTGTCAACTGGCTTGTCTTTGACGGGATTAACTGATTGACAACTTATCTTGGCTATATTGTCGATTTTGAGACTTGGTTTTTTTTTTCTCCATATTTTTGGCAATCCTCCTATGAATTTCGTCAAAAGGGCTGCTTGTCAATCTATCTTTTCGTCACATGTACACTTTCTTATCAGCTAAGTATTTTTGATATTTAGAACATAACTTTCTTTACTTCAATTCCTTCGTCAGCCTATCGAAATTATTTATATCGAGAGTTTGAAATTCTTCCACAAACAGATGTCCCCCCAAGTTTTGCTTTTCGACGGCTTTGCCCGAAAGAATAGCAAATTTTGAATTTTAAATTGCCAACGAATTCTCTCAATTCTGGATTTTCATCTGTTAACTAAATCTCATTTTAATTTCATCCCTACTTAATAGGGATAATCATAACGTTGCAGTTGTCTCGAAATTCAAACCAGAGACCTTCACTCTTCTTTAAATAGCAGTCACATCACTGTCGTGACTTTCTTCTTCTTACCTTTCTTCTTCCCTCGCAAAAAACCCTTCTTTTTTAAAGGGAAAAAACTTTTCCTCTTCCTTAGTTCGCTTAATCTCCATGGCAACACCTTCAAACATGTCAACCTTAGTATCTCGAGCCACGGTTGCTCCTTTTAGGGCAGTAGTTCAAGACCCAATTTTGGAAGAATCGGAATTATGGCAGGAATCTGAGGTAATTTACCCTGTTACATGATTCTTCCATTGCTTTGAGTCCGCCTGCTGCATTCTTGGGTCCTCTTGTGGCCCAAAATGAAATTTCTGAGGATTTACGTGGTTCTTTTCCTTCTGCTAACTCAAATGAGGTTATCTTATCTTCATTAACTCCAATCCCCATTCATGTCTTTAAAAAGAGTAATAGAATTTTTAGAATGCCTCCTGCCACTCGGTTTGATGCTTACATTAGTTGGCTTGACCGAGTTCAGACTGAAAAATGCAACGTGTGGGAAGAAGCTGAGATTTTTGAATTTATTAAGCTCTTTCACCATGTTAAATTAGTAGATTTTTCTTCCCTTGTGGAATGATGGGTCCGACTTTATTCGACATGTCAGCTATCACGGGCCTTCGTCCAGATGGCCCTACCATGCATTCCGATGTCGAAGTTGAGAATCAAATTGATGTCTATGTTCCAAAATGCTCTTTCTCTAAATATATAACAGATTTTAGAGGTGGAGACCAAGAACCCGTGACGGATACTGAACACGTAGCCTTTCTGTTCCTTTGGCTATGTGCTTATGTCTTCTGTAGCAAGTCTGCTACTTTGATTGCTTCATATGTTCCTCTTGCTAATCTTTTGTCAACTGGTAAGAGATTAGCATTGGGCCAATGCGTTTTGGCTAATCTTTATGACAGTATGAGTATGTTAGTTGATACTGTCAGATCCATAAAAAATAAAACCAACATAGGAGGGCCTCTTTGGCTTCTCCAGTTGTGGTTGAATGCTGTCTTAGAGCGTCAATTTTCATACAAAGCTCCCTCGGATTTGTCAATCGATACTTATGGCTCTTATCTTTGTTATGTGTCTGCTGAATCTTTGTCAAGAGATGAAACTGCCAACTTCAAGTTCTACTTTAAAATCTTTCACTCTCTTTCGTCCACCTCTTCAAAGATCAATTTCACTCCTTTTATTGATCGAAAGTATGGTCCGGAGTGGTTTACTAAACTAAGTACCACTATATCTAAATCCAACAAGTCAATTTGGACCAAATTCCTTTGCCAAAAAGTCATTTTTGTTGATGCTCCTGGTTTCAAAACCCATAGAATCGATCTTCACTTGCCCAATACCACTGCTTGTCAGCTCGGTTTCTGTCAATCTATTCCTGCTCCTTACTCGTCAAACCCTGATGAGAACTTCATTGCTGCCAAAGCTCCAACATATGAAAATATTGTTGCCATCAGTGACGGGGATAAAGCTCGTAGGGCCTTTTTACAGCCTGTTTCGTTCTCTGTCTTCCATGGAGTAACTCAAAGCTTTCTTGACTGGTGGGATGAGTACTATTCCAACCACCACCTAAGTCTAAAGACCTGCTTGAGTTGTATTGAAGACACTGTGGGTAACGATGATGATTCTTCTATGCAGGAACAGGATCCAGCATCCAAAACTCGAGGTAAACTTCAGAAAGAAATTCAAGCCTTTGAAAATTTTTACAAAATCAAGTGGAATCCTTTAAGACCATTTGATATGGTTCGTCATGTTAATAGTGCTTTAGCTGAAGCCAAAAGAAAGCATGACAATAAGGAATCTGAAAGGCTTGCCAAGTATTGGGGCATTCCAAATATGACCATGGAATATTTTGACAGTTTAAAGGCTCATTTTCCTAAACCCGTGCCTACTCCTTGTGCCCCCTTTTTGGTTAAGCTAACTCACACCCAGGAAAGCCGACGAAATGAGGTAACTTTTTCTTTTTAGAAAGCATGAGTGCTTACGTCGATCCTTTTGAAAAACCAAATCCAGTTACCTTCGCTCGTCGGTTTCTCCAACCCGATGACGACTTTGGATTCCATTCACAAATTCTAACTTGTAATTCAGGTATTTACTCGTCAAATAATTTTTTATTCTTTCACTTTTGCTGACAATCAACTTATTTATGTTGTTATTGACAGATATTGCTCTTGACAAACCTCTTCCTGGTAAGTCCAAATCCGATGTACTGACTGAAAAAGCACTTGAAGATGATGATGAAGATGAAGACGTAATTCCTGTGGCAGCCAAAACTGTCAAGAAAAGCTCATGGTCGACCAAAGCTTCCGTTTCTAATCCTCAGATAATTAAAAGGTCTAAGAAAAGAAAAGAGAAAGTTGATGCTTCTGACCTCCCTTCCAAAAAATCAAAGTCTACCAAAAGTATTTTAATCTCGGCAGGCTCTGATGCCACCAAAGCCATTACTGCATCTAAGGTCCAAGACATCGTTGTTAGTTCCTCCAACACTTCTCCCTCCAACCAATCCAAGGTAAAAAAATTTACATTGGTCTATCAAATTATACCCTTTGTTCACAACCTCTCATTCTTATTTTGATAGAAAGGGAAAGTCGTCAAGACTATCCTGATAACTGACAAGGCAAGTGCTGATGTTGACTTGATGTCTTCAGACTCTAACCTGGTATTTCCACTGATCTTGTCATCTTCCTTTATATATATATATATATATATATATATATATATATATATATATATATATATATATATATATTATTTTTTATTTTTTTTATATCCCATTTTCCTTCATGTCAGGAAAAATCTCTTCAGATTGAAGATTCAATGACTATTCAAGAAATTGTCAACAAGACTGTCGAACCAGTGAATCGATTTGATTTAGAGGTACAGGTTGATAGAAATTTAGGCAGCACTACTATCGACACTAGAGGTCTGACGGATGATCCTCAACATCTCGAATCCAATCCAGAAATGCCCCCCCAGCCCTCATCATCACATTTCAATCACTCCAACTTCCATAGCCGACACACCAGTTGAGACTGCCGTCATGATTGAAATTCTGGATGAGGATATTGACATAGAAGCCCTGCTGGCTTAAACGATTCCTATCGTTCCTTCTCCACCTGCAATCAGACCCCCAATCATGAAGTCTCTTGACTCGAAACCAGCTCTGCACTTCAACACTAGGATTAATATGCTGTCGGAAGTAAGCCGAAAAGAATCAACACTTTCTGCCAACTCTTCATCAACTCAACATGACTCCAGTGATTCTCGAGTCGTCAACCTTATGCATGATCTCCAGGCTCTTCTTGACAATTCTTTTATTGCAATTTTATCTGATGCTAGCATTCAATAAGAGTTGTCACGACTCATCAAAGAGATCACTCCTCTCCATTCCAATCTCCCCATGTCGAGCTGTACACACTTTCTCACCATCTGTAAATTCTGGGAGCCGCTCTCTAGGAAGTTAGAAAGGATGACTTCCATCATTACTTCTTATGAGGAAGAAGAAAAGATTAAAGATAATAGAAGAAAAGATTAAAGATAATATCTTAGATCGGTTCTGAGATCTGGAAACTTCTAAACAAAAGGAACTTGACCTCATTTCCACCGGAATTCATACCAAAGAGAGTCTCCTGGAGTATCGGAAGAAACTGTTGGCAGAGATTGAATTGACAAATCTGAAATGTGCCAAGTTTGACAAAGCTCTAGAAAAGAGTAGAGGCAAAGTCAAAGCTATTGATGACGAATCTATCCAACTTGGCTGGAAAGCTGAAAGTGTAGTTGGCAAACTCCGCGCATTACAGCCTGAATATGAAGCTGCTGCTGCTGACAAGACCGACCTTTCCTTTGCATGGGATCAGTTATCCTTTGATTTCAACTTAGACCAAAATTGACAGTTGTAATTCTTTTTCTTTGTCAAACTCTAATCTTGTGACTTCCGACAATCGTTGATTAATAAAAAATGTCTTTTTTCTTATCTGCACATTTATCCATTGTTTGATTTGACTGCATGTTTCCAATCAACTTCGTAACTCATGCTTATCAAATCGTCATAAATGCTATAATAAGTTTCGAAACTTTGGTAAACCAACTCGCATTAAATTCGTTGTCTCTCTGGACCAACTATAAATAATGAGGTTTGCAAATCAAACGATTTCAGAGTTGAGTATTTCACATAATATGCTTCCATCTAAAAAAGGTTCTCCTCCATTCCTCTTTCTTCCCCCATGGGAGTCTGACCTTACTACCTTAAGATCTCATACCAAAGTTTCTGTTTTGGTGGTCATATTCTTAGTGAAGGTCAATAACCAACGTAAAAAAACGTAGTGGAGGTCAACAACCAACGTAATATCTAGAGCTGATCTTGCTGCACATCTGGGGAGAAGCCGATCTCATTACGGAACGAGTGCATCTTGATCTAGTTCCATCATCTTCATCCTGGAAGGCAGTGGTTCTCTCTTGGTGTCATCTTTATTGCACCATAGCAACTACAACCTTCTGGGTTAAATGATGGTGAGACCTGCTTCACTCGTCTCCTTCTCTGCGTTTCTGCCCATCCTCGACATATGGAGTAGCTGAAACCTCATCAAATGGGGAATGAAGCCTCAACAAATTGGGTTATCCCGCTGCATTGTCAAAGGGAGGAAGATAAAATGCTGCCGAACTTAGCATAGTCTTAGACTTTAGGACTATATTAACCTCGATTGACAATTTGTATTCTGATAACATATTGTCATATTGCCGGTCTCTATATGGCTTAGACTGATAATCTGTGCGTTCGACAATATCTCATTGTATTGCCAATTTAGTGAATATTCTCCTTTCTTTTCACTTGTTGTAAATTTTTTACTTCCAATATTGTCGTTTTATATTCCTTCAAATACTTACCATTAATTGACTTAATTTTCGAGCCAGTATCAATATTGACAAGTGCATAAGCATTCCCAAAAAACGCTTTATCGATTCTAAATGGTCCTTCCCATTTAGGTGACCATTTGCCATATTCTCGACAACTTTTATCCATGGGAAATATGACTTTCCACACCAAATCATCTACCTTAAATGATTTGAACTTAACTCGACTATCATAGAACTTTGCAATCCTTTCCTTTTGCCGAATCAAATTTTCTAATGCAATCAATCTTTAATCACTTAACTCATCCAATTCGTCTAGCATCGCATTCCAGTATTGGCTGGTTGGCAAGTCATTTTGTCTTCGAATGCAAGTAGACTGAAGATTGATTTCGACAGGCAACACAGGATCGTGTCCATAAGTTAACCGATATGGTGAAGTTCCTGTCGCTTGCCTAGGTGAATTTCTATATGCCCACAGTATTTGATCAAGAGTATTATGTCAATTCTTAGGTTGTCGACCCATATGTTTTTTTATAAGACTAATAATGATCTTATTTATGGCCTCAACTTGGCCATTAGCTTGCACATAGTTTGGTGTAGACGTGAGCATTTTTATATGCCTAGAACCAGCGTATTCCACAACTTTCTTGCCGACGAATACCGACCCTTGATCTGTTGTCAACGTTTGGGGTATGCCAAATCGACAAACTATATGATTTTCAATAAAATCAATTACGTCTTGCTGGGTAACCGCTTTCAGGCAAACTGCTTCTACCCATTTGGTATGATAGTCCACTCCAATTAGAATGAATTGATGTCCTTTCGATGAAGTAGAATGTATTTGACCAATCAAATCCAAAGCCCACCCTCTGAATGGCCAAGGCTTGACAATAGAATGCAATTCGCTGGCCGGTACATTTTGTATATGGCCATGTTTCTGACATTGTTCACAAGACTTGGCAAAGAAAATGCAATCTTTAATCACAGTTGGCCAATAATACAAGCTTTGTCGAAGAACCCATTTCATTATGTCTCCTGCCTGATGGGCTCCACATATGCCCTCATGGACATCTGATAGAGCCAAATAAGCATCTTGTTCACTCAGGCACTTGTGTAGAGTCCCGTCAACATACCTTCTATATAACAGTCCTCCCAGCATTGTATAATTCAATGCCTTATATTTTATTTTCCTATCTACCTTCTGACTTGGATTTTCCAAATATGCAATTATTGGCCACCTCGAGTCATTAGGTCAAATTACATCATTAACCAAAATATCTCTTTCTTCTAATGGATATAATAATTCTCTGATTTCCATCAGTCCTGACAAAGTCTTTGGAGATATCTTGTATCCTGAGGCTATTTGAGCTAACTCATTAGCCTCTTGATTTAAATTTCTGGGAATATATTTGACAATTACATCATCAAATTTCTGCACTAACTTACTAGCTATGATACAATATTTTGTCAAGTTGTAGTTGACACACTTATATTCTTGAGTAAGTTGTTTGACAACCAATTGAGAATCCCCAAAGATATGCACATTTCGTGCTTTCATTTCTATTAGTATCTCTAATCCGACAATCAAAGCTTCATATTCAGCTTCATTGTTGGAACATGGATACTTAAGTTCAAACATGAACTTAGTAGGAGTTCTTTGTGGAGTCACGATTAAGATTCCTACACCACTACCTCCTTGATGCCTTGATCCGTCAAAATAAAGTTTCCAAGGTTGTAAACTGACAACATTTATTTCTGGCACGTCCAATCCTGGATGTTCTACCAAGAAGTCAGCTACTGCTTGTCCTTTGACAGCTTTAGATGGTACGTATTGTAAAGAATATTTTGACAAAGCAATGGTCCATTTACCGATACGTCCATTAAGGACTGATTTTGACAACATATACTTTATAACATCGGTTTTGGAAATAACAAATACATTACATGGCATCATATAATATTTAAGTTTTGTGCAAGAAAAATACAATGCTAGACATAACTTCTCTATTGCACTATATCTTCTTTCAGCATCATTGAGGACTCTGCTTAGATAATATACGGCCCTTTCAACATTGTCATCATCATCCCGGGCCAATAGACATCCTATAGTGTCTTCAGATGCTGAAATGTATAACTTCAACGGTCGACGAGGCACTGTTGGCTTCATGACCGGTGGATTGACTAGGTATTGCTTGATCTGGTCAAAAGCCTCTTGGTGACAAGACTCCCATATGAAGTTTTGCTCTTTCAACTTGACCAATGGTACAAATACTCTTGTTCTCCCTGACAGATTTGATATAAACCTTCTTAGAAAGTTAACCTTTCCTAGGATGGATTGTAGTTCCTTTTTATCTGTCGGTGCTGAGGCCTCCATGACCGCTTTGGATTTATTTTTTTCCACCTCAATTCCTTTTTTGTGAACTAGAAAGCCTAAGAATTTGGTAGCTGATACTCCGAAGCTACACTTCTCTGGGTTCATTTTGAGGTTGTGTCTTCTTATCCTTTCAAACCCTTGCTTCAGGTGCTCCAAGTGGTCATCTTTGGTTTTGGATTTGACAACCACGTCATCAATATATACTTCTATGAACTTTCCAATCACATAATGTAAAATCGTGTTCATTGCTCGTTGATAGGTGGCTCCTGCATTCTTTAAACCGAAAGGCATGACGACCCATTCATATGTCCCAATTGCTCCTGGACACTTGAAGGCAGTCTTTGACACATCTTCTTCGGCTATAAATATTTGATTATAACCTGCATGACCATCCATACAACTCAAAATTTCATTTCCTGATGCTGAGTCGACAAGCATGTCGGCTATTGGCATCGGATACTCATCTTTGGGGTAGCCATATTTAAATTTCTAAAGTCTGTGCATACCCTCATTTTGCCATTCTTTTTAATGACGGGAACTACATTATAAAGCCAATCGACATACCTGGTTGTTTGAATGAACTTTGCTTTAAGCAGTCTTTGCACTTCCTCTTTGATTTTATGCATTACCTCTGGAGCAAACCTTCTACTTACCAGTTTGACAGGCTTGCAATCCTCCCTAAGTGGCAGCCGATGTTCAATAAGATTTCTGCTTAAACCAGACATTTCATCGTAGTCCCATGCAAAGCAATCTTTATACTCTGCAATTAATCTGACAAGTTTTTGTTTGTAATCCTCTGGCAGAAAAGCACTGACAAAAATGGGCCTTCTCTTTTCTTCCGTCCCTAAATTTATTTCTTCCAGGGGATCTTCTACTTCAACGTTTTGCTTAACTTCGGCTCCTTTCTCAAAACCCAAAGGGCCGTCGTCAATGATACAATCTGCCAACACACCTTCTGAAGTGTGTACTTCTCTGTCGGCCATATAGGCCGACAATCTTCTCAGCTGTGATTCAAGGTTCATTGTCGGAACTGGGCCGAGACTTGTCGGCCTCTTCCTTTATCTTTACGCCAAACTGGCTGAGAAGGCTTGCTTCTAACGCATCTTTGTCAATGACCCCTTCGTTGGCAGTCACGGGTCTAACATTTGGTGAATATACTTTGAAATACACATGTGATTGTTGGCCGTAACACGCGCTATCGTCTGCTTCTACGATCTCCACTTGATCTTGCTCATTCCACAAGATTATTTTCTGGTGCACTGTCGAAGGAATTGCTCCCACAGCATGAATCCAATCCCTGCCAAGTAATAAGTTGTAGCTTGACTTGACTGGAATTATCACGAACAATGTCATTCTCTCGACAGTGCCAACCTGGATATTGAGAAGTACGACACCATCTGATGGAGACGTTTTGCCACTAAAATCGCGATTTACCATGTCTCGCTTAATTAAGTCCGACTGATCTTTTCCTAGCTTCTTAAACATTGCCCTAGGCATCAAATTGACAGCAACTCCTCCATCAATCAAAACTCTATTAGTGGGTCTCCCATCAATTATAGCCTTTACATGCAATGGCCTTAAATGATTTCTTTGTTCATCAGTGGGCCTTTCTAACCGGGCTACATTGTCGAACACGGTGATCAAATTCTCTTGGACATACATCCAAAAATCATCTGGATTTCTGTCATTGTCGACCATATCCTCATCGTCGAAAACATCCACTTCAAGATATCCTTCATACTCCGCTGGGATGTCGGAAATTAATCCTATATTCATTCTCATGCCTGGTTCCAGGATGATTTCATTCTCTAGATCCTCGTCTAAGTATGCACCTCCTACAGTTCTTCCATGATTTCTTCTCAAATCATCGTCATCGTCTGATCCTAACTTTTCTGACAAAGGCCGGGCTATCCCTGCACCACAGTTATCTAGTGCCTTGATGATGTCAGCTAGATCTTCATTTTGGCCATCCATGTCCTTGTCTCTGCTGATGTTAATATCATCATTTGGATCGTTTAATGCCTCAATAATAGCATCAAAAGACAATTCCTCTTTGGTAAAATCACATTCAGGTTTGAATGTTGCCAACTAATGATCTTGCATCCTCGCCTTCAACTTCTTCTCAAGCCCTGCTACCTTTTCCATGTCTGCCAATCCAACTGGCCATTTACCTGTGGATTTGGTTGGTGGTGACGACATTTCTAAGTCCTTTTTCTCTGCTACACAGACCTGCGACATCGGCTTCTTTGGCCTGTTTTGAGTAACAAGCACCCTCATGTCAATCTCCATTGGGCGAGCCTCTATCATGCTCTTCATTTTGACATCACTCTTGTCAGATACGTTGTCAGTCATTGCAACCAAACAACTAGTATTCTGCGAAGGCATCTCTTTTATGGTGACACCTCCTTGCCTGGCAAGCTTCTTCTTTTGAACTTGTCGGAGCCTTTGCAACCTCCTCTTTTGGCTCTTAGAGATGACCAGCTAAGTTGATGGTCCTGACAAGCCAGATCCTGTCATCTGAGCATTCTGAGCTAGTTGACCCTTTTGGTAATCCTCATTCCAAAAGGGTGGATTGTGGTCATTGAACTTGTTTTTTTTGACCCATTTCTGCTTTTGTAACTCTGGATAACGAGCCATGGCATAATTCTTTACCCATTGATCCACCATTGCATTGGACAGGGGTTTCCTAGTCTTGACGGAATTGAATCTACCACCGACACAATTGTTGTTTCCCACTGATCCTCTGATTGGCTCTTTAAGCCAACCTCTAGTATTATGTTGTCTAGGTCTTGTCTGATGCATGTGTTGTTGACGGCTATTTGCCTGCCTGTTAACAACAGGTGCAAGACTTCGTGCACTCTTGTTAGACCCAGCATGGCTGCTCGAGTGTGAAAATCTGCCTTGGCTACTATCATTGCGGGACTCAGTTCTGTCTTGTGGGCTATAAGATGGCGTTTTCTACCCTCTGGCTTTTTCGGCAGCCACTTTGTCGTAAAATGTTTCGCATCTTGGGCAAACTTTAAGTATGCCACCAGATTTCTTGCGTGTCATGAAATGGACAAGAGGTTCTCCCGACTTTGGATAAATATCAAATGAATCCGACAGATCCATCTGGATATTTTGCCCAGCTCTGATATTGACCATGCCTATTCCCATAGGGACTCGGCGGTCTGTCTTGTTAACTTCAGGACCAAATGGTTCTGTATCAACCTTCATGTCTGGTTTCTTGTCTGAAAATTTTAGTCTTCCTTTTGCCAAACCTTTCTGAATAGTGTCCCTGAAATGCATACAATCATTAGTTACATGACCAAAAGTGTTATGATACTTACAGTACTTCCGATCCTTAATCTCATGGGATTTCAAAAGCCTATGATCATCTGACAATTTTAACTGCTCATCTTTGAGTAATATGTCAAATTTTTTATCGGCCTTGGTCACATCAAATGTATACACTTTCCTATTAATGAAAGGAATCTTTTCTTTGGCCCTCGCAGGCTTCAAAGCTTGGCACATATAAGGTGGACCATTTTTTAATTCAACGTAATCTACCTCATATTCCTCAGAATCGTTGCCCTCCTCGTTGGATTCATTACATCCGACAAAGTTAATCTTTTCTCTTTTGAGGAATTTCTTCTGCTTGAAAACCTTTTCTGCTTTCAATCGTTCAATTTGTCGGACTTTATCTCCTAACTGGGCAAGATCAATTAGATGTTGGTTGACCAACTTCTTCCTAATATGATAATCTAGACCCCCAGCAGCAATCTTTACTATTTCTGCCTCAGGGATAGGGGTGAAGCAACGACTTCTCATTTGACGGAATCGGGCAAGGTAGTCATCGACAGACTCGTTATTCATCCTCTTAATGCCAAATAAGTCTGTTAGTCCTATCTTTAGGTCACCTCTAAATAATTGATCATGAAAACTCCTCTCTAATTGATTCCAGGAATGTATGGAATTAGGCCTTAGAGTTGAAAACCAAGAAAAAGCATTTTTAGTCAATGAACTCGGAAAGAACTTCATCTTTAATCCCTCATCTAAAGCCAAATCTCCCAACTCGATTGTATATCGAGCAATGTGCTCGAATGTCGACTCTCCACTTTCTCCTGAGAATTTTGACAACTTGGGTATTTTGTATCCTCGAGGCATTTCCGCCTGTTGGACCCAATCAGGAAATGCAGATGCAAAAAATGGTTGATTGGCATAACCTATGTTAAAACCAAACCTATTCAATGCTTGCTCGACGACTTGATTGACGTTTTGATTTAGAACATTTTGGCGAAACGCTCCAACAGCACCCTGGTTTATGACAAAATCTTCATCTTCCTCTGGTTGTAGAATATGTACATTTCCACGTCTCAAAGGAATCCGATGATGGGGCTGTGGCCATTCGTCATCTTGTTCAGATCCGTCAAGTTGTATAACTTGTGGTTGTTCACCCTGTGGTTGATTATTCCTATTGACATTTCTATTGAGATTTCTATTGGTATTTTGGTTATCATCTGAGGCTACAACGCCCAAGGCTCTATTTAACCTACGTATCTCATTTGCCAATGTCAAGCATGCATCATTCGTGTTTTCCATTAATGGCGTAATCACTGTACTCATTTGTTGAGTAAATGTATTCACCATGTCATGGTTACTAGAGTTAATTTATTGTCGAACATTGGCTAGTGTAGCCTCTGACAGACCAACAATATTTTACGGGGGTTGTCTTAGTGGGGATATATATGGCCTTACTACTGGTTTCTCTTGTCGAGAACTGGTTACTACCATTGACCCTATTATCCCATTCGCATGACTGAGAATTTGCCCCTAGTCGATAGTCCTGCCTATCCAGATGCATGGGCAGCCATCGTCATTCCATTTGGATATGGTATGTATGCAAATGGGGTATTTGGATTGACAGCAGTCGAACCATAAGGCATCCCATACAAAGGTTGTGACAGAGGTTGCGTAGTCCCTCTTGGGTTTGAATTCACAACGCTCCGTGGAGACAATCTGGTAGTTGGTGGATTTATTTGTTGTAAAACCGGGGAAGTTGGTGACGGGAGTGTTCCTTGGCCAACTTCATCAAATCTATTGACAACTTGAGCGTAAGAAACGCCTTTTCTCGCACCTAAACTATTAGTGCTATTATTCCCTGCATTAGTAGCGTTAGACCTAGTTGCGGGAATATTGTCAACTGATGCAATAGCATCCGCCGTCGACGCAGCGGCGTTAGTGCCTACTATGCCTGCATCACTTGCACTACTCATATTCACGGAGTTTTGGGAAATAGATGATGTTTGAACCACCTTTCCACTCCGTAGACGCATACAAATAAATTTGTATGTCAAATTTGTGACACCGTATGAGTTACCCTAAACTCGTCCCACTGGACGTGCCAATTTGTTAACGTTGGTTTTGGTTGGTGTCCAAAAATCTCTTTGTTACAAATAATTAAAAATCAAGCGAGTGTGGGACCTACGAGTTATGTGGAAATCTCGTCAGAATGTGTGTATGTATTGTCTGCCAAGTATGAATTTGACAAGTTAGTCAAATCTAGTAATATACTGACAAAGACTTGATGCTATGTCAAGTGTATAAGTTTAGGAAAAAGATGTACCGATGATTGTCAATAATAAAACTTGACAACGAAATTGTTTATATTTGAAAAGGGGAATTTGAAATTGAAAAGGAGGAAGTAGTTTTATATGTAGAAAATAACTTCCTGATTGAACTAAGTTTATAATAAAAGAAGAAACATAAGTTTAAAAAGAAAGTTAAGTAGAGTAGAATCTAATTGATACAATTTTCAAGAAGTAAATGAGTTTAACAGAAGAGCATAAGAGAAATGCTAGAAATGAGTAAGAATAAATGAAGAAATTGAACAGAAGAAATGAAAATGGCATCGCATTTTGCCATAGTATTGAAATAAGAAGGATGGAGGGAATACTTGAATGTAATCCGTCAATCTACTGTGTGATCGAGATATGTAGGATATGTATCAAGTAACCTCCCTTTATTACATTGTAATAACTAGTATTTATAGGAAAATAAAATAACTACCTAGTAGTAACTTCCTATCTAAATGACTGCCACATGTCCTTGGCAATTCTCTTAGGCTTTACATTTAAACTACTTGTCAATACAATTCTAATAACCGCTCAATGTCTTGAACTGCTCCGTGTCAACTGGTTTGTCTTTGACGGGATTAACTGATTGACAACTTATCTTGGCTATATTGTCGATTTTGAGACTTGGTCTTTTTTTTTTTCCATATTTTTGGCAATCCTCCTATGAATTTCTTCAAAAAGGCTGCTTGTCAATCTATCTTTTCGTCACATGTACACTTTCTTATCAGCTAAGTATTTTTGATATTTAGAACATAACTTTCTTTACTTCAATTCCTTCGTCAGCTTATCGAAATTATTTATATCGAGAATTTGAAATTCTTCCACTAACAGTTGATGAGCTAGAAACAAATTGTTGCATACTCTACTTACATCTCAATTATTATATTATTAAAACTACAGTTCATGTAAAATAGACCGGATAATTAAGATGGTACATATTTTATTTTTTTTTGACAAAAAAGATGGTACAGATTTGATAATCCAAAAACAAGAAATTTCTCAAATTTCAATAATATGCAAGAATTTCTCTTTTAGTTGACTTTTTCGTATCGACAAGACTTAGATACAATTCTATAGATATATAAGATATTATTTTTCAATAGCAATAAGACATGTGTAATAGCTTATAAGTAAAAATATAACATGTGTAATGGATGTTATACATATCATATTGTTATTGGAAAACAACACATAATGTACCTATAGAATTGTACCTAAATTTTATCCTTTTCCAATATCTGATACTCCCTCCGGACTCAATTATAAGTAAAAAAGTACCTATATTTTTTGGACTCAAATATATGTAAAATCCAACCAACTCAACTCTAGTTAATGTCAGTATTCCAAAAATCAAAAAAATTAATCAATCCAACCAATTATTTTTTACTTTTCGAAGAGCATTATACATTCTCGAGACAATTAAAGGATAGTTTAGTAATTATAATTCATTTTTTTACATAAATCAAAACAATTAAACTAAATTAACTAACTTCCTTAATAACTGTAAAATTAATTAATTTTACTTATAATTGAATTCGGAGGGAGCATTTTGGTTGCGATTTTAATATTAAACATATGTGGATTTGGATGAATATAAACCAAAAATGCCTTAAGACTTGTTAAAGCTTGTCTGGCTGTGGCCTGGTGTCATCTTTAGACTTAAAAGGATATTTTTACGAGTAATAATAAATGAATATATTTTTGATGTCTAACATCGTATATATATATACATATTATATTTGTTTATTATTTTTTCTTTCTCATCACATATATTTAACACTTAAAAACCAACCACTATCATATGATATTTATACTTATGTCCCAAAAATATGTTCATTTATCATTAGTTTATTTTTATTCCTCTCTAATAATACTGGTTGTTAATGGAAAAAAAAACACCATCAAGCTCATTTCCCTTTGTTCAAAAAAGAGTTCATTGAAATAAAGGTTTACGATGTCGTCCTTCTTAATAATTTATTCCTTTGGGTAGCTCATGACAGTTAATTCTTTCATCATTATTGTACAGGTGATCCACCGAATATTCTTTTTCGTCAATTTTTTGTTCCCATTTGCTTTTAATGAATTCATGGTGTGTGTTTTTTAATCAACGAATTCATCTGTATTATCGGCTGTTTTATTATTTATTTTTTTTGATATCCTCAACGCGTAATTATAGAGATCAATTTTTCGAGGTGGGTAGGATCATAAAGATAGTAAAGCTCTTTCTCAAGAGTTTTGACGCTGTTACATTCTCTTGTCGATCATTTGTTACGAATAAAAAAAATATTTGACATTCAATAATTTAGAATTTATCTTTTAGAGATTTTAAAGAAAAGTATAAAATATTTTGTGTTTGTTTATAATTATAAAATGAAAAAAACCTATATACATTACGATATGTCCTGTAGATATTGTTTTGCACTAAATATGGATGGTAACAACTAGAAATTGTTTAAGAAATTATCCAACCGGTGCATGGCTTCAAATGAATTTGTATAATTTATGTTAAGAACAGGATGTACTATATCTATGATATTGTATATAAGTTTTATCATTATAAAAATCTCTTTTTAAAAGTAGTTTGTAATTATGAAAGTAGTTTTTTATTTTAAACATATTTTTTTAAAATAATCATTTTTTTGAAAGCTTAAACAAACATAATTAAACTCATTAAAACCAATAGTCCTCTTGAGGTGGACCAGCTGGTAAGATCTCATTGTCCTGCTAGCCAGTTCATGGATTCGATTACTGCTTCCCCTCGTATTATAGCCTATCCAAAGCGGACTTGTGTTGTGGGCAAGGTTTTGAAAACCGGACCGGCCGGTCCGACCGGGAACCGGGACCTTGGTCGGTCCAGTTCATAGGGAAAACCGTCCCTGTATTGAACCGGTGGAAAAACCGGAGAACCGGTTCAAAACCGGTCATAACCGGTTGTGAACCGGACTGAACCGATTTCCTAAAAAAAAATAAAAAAAATTAGTATAAAAGGATTTGGGTCATCCTAGCCAAAACCCAATTCTCTTATTTTCTAACATATGTGGGCTGGTTGTAGATTTTGGATTGGTTTTCCCTATGAAGATGATTTTAACATATATCTTTATATTTATTTAGTTTAATTTCAAAATAAAAAAAGTTGTGCTTAATAATTTTAGTTGTTATGTTGTTTTTTTGTTTAATATTGTTACAAATATTATATTAAAAATTAAAATAATATTATTTAATTATAATCGGTTCAACTTCGGTTGGACCATTGAACCTCGAACCATTGCCTTCACCGGTTCGATGGCCGGTCCGGTTTTGTAAACCTTGGTTGTGGGCTGGGACAAGCAATCCGTAATCCCACCGAAAATCCTCCTAGAGATTGATGGTTGGCTCTGGTATTGCATGGGGTCGGTCCTTACCCTAATCTAAACTTTCTAGTACCAAAAAAAAAAAACTCATTAAAACCAACAAGTGGTTGTTCCGAGTGGTAACTGGCTTGGACCCCTTAAGTAAGTGGTCAGGGGTTCGATCATACGTAGAGAAAACCTGGTTTAGGAAAGGTCAACCTTTCAATATAGTCCAGTACATCGAGGGATTAGTCTCCACAGTAGTACGCATACCCCGGGAAAAAAAAACTCATTAAAATATTTTCTTTACTTTAAAAAAATATTTTTTTTCATTAACTAATCTGTAATAAACACACTCATTATTAGACAATAGTTAACTCATTCTGTCTTAACTCTTGATAACTTCCATGAACATCCTATTTTCCATTTCTCAACTATTAGATTTAGAATATCCTATTTTCCATTTCTCAATTATCCTAAATATTTTTTCTTTTCCGTCCAGCATTTCATAAGTTCACGAGGAAGAGTTTGTGGAAAACTTATTTGGATTTTAGAATTAGCTTATGAAAATAACTTATAAAAATAATTTTTGATGTTTTTATAAAGTCTTTTTAACTTATGTTAAAATAACTTATTGAGTAAATGCCTAATTAAGCCGTTTATAGAGGCATACTATTATAAGAGTGCATTTGGATACAACCAATTAGAGCTTCTCATAACTTTTCTATTGCATAAAGGGTTTCTCAAATATTATGTGGTGCTTGGGTACATGACCTTTTTCTTAAGCCCACTCCAATAGCTTCTCTAATTGTTACCCCTGGGAAAGATGTTCATAGCAAATCAATTAGACAAAAATACCCCTATAAAAATTCAAAATCACAAGTTACTCATTGTTGCATTTTTTTCAACTACTTGAAGATCCGATCAAGGTAAAGCTCCGAACCATGAACCCTAACATATGGAGAGTCCCTTCCGTTGTGTTGGCCCTCGTTGAATCCATTCTCAAGTACCATGGCTTTCAATTTCTATGGGATTATTGTATCTCAATTTCAATTAATGTTATAATTTTTCAAAGTTTTTGAGAGTTTATTATATCATTTGATTTGGATATGAGCTTGTAGCTTTTCTTAGGTTTCTTGCTAGAAGAAAAACAAGGATTTTCAGTTGCAATAAGAACTCTTGTGCTGTTCTGATTCATAAAATATTTTTAGTTTAGTTGTTATAATATAGTTTTAGTTGGATGTTGATATTTGAAAAATGAACTTTCAAACTTTGGATTTTGATATTTTGAATAAGGAACTTTAAAGTGAGTTGGTAATTTGTGACCGTTATTTGAAACCCATGCCCTTAATGTTCTTTTCTTAAGATTTGTTAAATTCGATGGTAGTAATAATTTTGACAGTATACTTAGATTTTGGTGTCTTTATTCTCTATATTTTTCCATTATTGTGATAATCCTTGGACATCAATGCTTAAGATTAGTTAATTTTGTTTGTTTGTTTATTAAATTGATCTCAACAAATAATTCCTATCGCATTGACTTGGAATCGTAGGAAATGACTGATTTCATATTGTTGACTCAAATTTGCTTTAATGTATGATGTAGTTAGCATGTGTGAAAATTTGTAAGTTTATTCATGTAACAGTAATGTTCTCCGTGGTGTCCTTTGGTCGGATAGAGATCACCTGTCTCATTTTAATATATTATATCTTATCCCTATCAATCAAATATTATCACATAAGTTAAAATTTTATGAAATATTAAAAAGATAGAATGTATGACAACATTTGATTGGTGAAAATAAGATATGATATATCAAAATGGGACAAATGATCTCTATCTTTGGGTAATGGCCGTTATGTAACAAGAGACCATGTTTTATTAGCAATTAAGGCATCAAACACCAGAGACTACGTTTTATTAGCAATTAAGGTATTGAATTCATTATCCATTGTTTGTTTTCATTTGGGATATATGTTGGCCTGTGTTAAATGGTTCATAAAGAGAATGGTTGGATGAGTAAAAAAAAGAGAGAGAATGGTTGGAGGTAGTTAAAGTGATTTGGCTTTAGAAATGCTACGAGTGGTAATAGATGACATGAAATGGATTATTAGGTTAGAAAAATCACTTTTTTTTCACAACCCACCCTAATTAACTCTTTGAGCAGAGTTGGTCCATCTGAGTATCCCCACGGCTTAGACCCTTCTGGCCCACTATGGGATTAATTTCATATTCGACTGATTGAACAAAATATCACCTCTTGGTTCTCAGCCTCCCAATGGAGGTGACTCCACAAGGATTCGAACCCGGGCTTCCGAGATTCTTCTCCTTATGGGGACAAGTTGCTTCCACTCTATCAACACCCCATTGGTTAGAAAAATCCAGAATTGATTTTATTGGTCCCTAAATTTTAATCAAACATTTTCATAATATTAAAATTACTTTCACTCAAAGCAAACGTTTGTCCAAAATCTAAATTAATCAAACACATACTAGCTTAGCTCTAGATTGACTGCTGGGCCAAGATCAAAAAGATTTTTTATAGGTGCATGACAAGAAGCTCTTGTTTTAATTCTTTTTTTTTTTTTGTACGAAAAAGTTTAGGTGAGTGGTAGGAGTGAATTTTTAAATTTGAGCTTTCGTTAGACAGACAGAAAGAGGCTACATAAAAATTATGAAAGAAGTCCCAAAATTGATATATACTGTTTTGGTTAAAAGAAAGTTGACAAGTACTAAGTCGACAGACGAAAAGTTGACAGAAAATTGACATAAAGAAGAACGTCGAATTCAGAAGATTATAGAAGAATTGACAATGTAAGTGTGGAGTTGACAAGAAGTTCTTCAGTTGACATGTCAGACAAATAAGGCCGTCGAAAAGCAAAACTTGGGGGGCATCTGTCAGGGGTAAAATTTCTGATTATTGACGAATGCATTTTGACAGGCTGGCGAAGGAATCAGAGTAATGACTAATATTTTCTAAGTATTGAGAATATTTAGTTGACAAGAAAATACTGGTCGACGGAAAGGATAAATTGACAACCAAGTTTTTTGACAAAGTATTAAGAAGAGTTGTCAAACGTACAGAGAAGTGTGAAAATGGCTAAGTCCTCAAGACTGATAAGGCATTAGCAAGATAAACTGTCAAGCAGCCAGACCGTCGAAGACAATCAAGTTGACGTGGAGCGGCTCAAGAAATTGAGCAGTTATTAGAGTTGTTTGACAAGCAGTTTAAATTTGAAATTTAGAGAACTGCCAAGATACGTGGCAGCCATTTAGATAGGAAGTTACTACTAGGTAGTTATTTTATTTGCCTATAAATACTAATTATTACAATGTAATAAGGGTTGGAACTTGAAACATCCTACATGTCTCGATCACACAACAGACTGACGGATTAACTCAAGTACTCCTTCCACCCTGTTATCATCAATACAATGTTCAATTTCAATATAATATTGGTTCATTTCCTTCAAGTTCTTCATACATTTTCCAGTTTATTCATCATATTCTTCATATTCTTTTTGTAACTTTCATTACTTTTCTACACTTCATGCTTGTCAAGTTTTCCTTTACTCTAATATTATAAGTAGTTCCTAGTTTTTGACATCTTTTACTTAAATTAACATTTTCACTCATTTCTATTCAATTTCTCAGAAATTGATATTCACCAACTTTAATAAATAACTATCTTTTCTATATTAATTCATTTGTAATGTTCTTACATTTCAAATCTAAGTTTTACTTCCTGTCAAGTGTTCATACTCAATTACTTAGTATTTCATAAACTATTTCCATTATCTAGGAGGTTACTTGATACACATCCTACACATCTCGATCACACAGCACGGATTACATTCAAGTATTCTCTCCATCCTTCTTACTTCGATACTATGGCAAAATTCAATGACATTTTTATCCTTTTTGTTCAAGTTCTTTATTTGTTCCTTTTAATTTCTAGTATTTCTCTCAAGTTCGTCTTTTAAGTTTATTTTACTTCTTGCAAGTAGTGTCATTTAGATCTTTCTTTACTTAACTTTCCTTTCAAACTTCAGATTTCTTTTTATTATAAACTCAGTACGATTAGGAAGTTATTTTCTATTAAATAATTGTCCCTCTTTTTAAAATCCAAACTTATCTTTTAAAACATGAATCATTTATCGTCAACACTCATTATTGACAATGCTTTATACCTCTTTGACAAATTTACATAATCGTTTGACACCAAGTTTTTGCCAGCATTTCCTAATCTGGCTTTAATTGTCAAATTTGTACTTGGCAGGCTATTCATACATACATTATGACGAGATTACCGCATAACTCATAGGTCCCACACTCGTTTGATCTATAATTATTTGTCACGAAGGAATTTTTTGGACACAACCAAAAAACAACATTAACAGTGAGTTGGGTCCCGGGGGCTCACTGGGCGGGCATGCCTTACGGCTCAAAGAGCGCTTACAAAGGTACTTACAGGTTACCCACCAACGAGGTTCTCACATCGGCAGTGGGATTCGAACTCACGACCTTGTGGATTATGAGCCGTATCCTTACCAACTGGACCAATCTTCGTGTTTTTTTTATTTCTGTTGAACACCAAATGTGTTGCCTAATCAACTGCAGCTGGTATGAAGCTTATTCAATCACTGTCTGGCAACGACGCAAGAGTTTTAGTAAGTTAGCCTGTCACTGATTAACGTATAGCTGACAAATGAAATTGTACTTACTTTAAACAAAGTAAATCATTTAAAAAAATGGTATACTAAAGAATTAATCAAAAGCTTCTTCAATCACACTTAGGACGCAAGAGATTTACATTAGTAGGGATTATAACTCTTATGGTATTGTCTTCCTGATATAGGCATTCCAAAAAGCTAATCGTGGTGGTCCACTGCCTAATTTGCTTACACAAGTGTAGCAAACTTGCACTGTCGAGTTGCTCGCACATACACTTGGCAGAAGCTTTCTATGACAGTTTAGCTGTCTTGAAGCAGAATTTGGAATTATGGGAAGTTGCATTTTAAGCCTAAATTTGTTAGTTACTCAGTTGGCTCTGTTGAAAAACCATTTTGTAACAATGATCAGTTGTTAATTACTCATCATCAACCAAAAGTTGCTGCCATCAAACGACATAAATGTGTGAACAAACCAAAGAGGCTATACCAAGACAAGTGACAGTGTACTAATAACAAGCAGCATTCTGAATGATGGAAGCTTGTTTAGCACTTCAGCTATTTACTTATTTACTACTGACATTTTACCATGAAAGTTCCACTAATGTCTACACTGGCATGAGTTAAATCAGGTCTATACCTGAACTGCAAATTTGCAAGCATTAGCAGTTCAGCACTCATCTAACATCCGGATTCCCTGACCAAACATATCCATACCCGTAAGAGTTCCACTTTAATAAGACTGATCTCCAAGGGAAATCATCTTAGCAACAGGTACTTTCATTATATGCCGGAAGCAGGCAATTCATCACCACATGAGAAGCTAGTTTAAACCAAAATCACAGCAAACCGAGTTCATAAGCACAATTTCTCGTTAATAGGCAATGGAAAATTTTAGCATTCGTCTTGTGGAAATGGTTTGAATGAAAAACATTGCACAAATAAGTTATATCAACTTGATTTCTCAAGTCTCAATCAAAAACTGTACAATGACTAACCTAAACGACATACAAAACAATTGAAGATCACAATGAAGCAAAAGTACAAAAATAAAAGACCACCATCAAGCTAGTTCTTCCCTAATACAACTCTAAAACCTGCAATTATAGACTTTTCAACATCAAACCAATACTCTGCAACCTGCAGTGATAAACTCTCCTTTGTCAAAAGCCATGAGAAAGTGCATACCCAAGACTGCAGAAATGGTGAATGGCAACAAATACAAGAAGGAAGCAATGACTTGCACATAAAAAAACACAATGCAAGAGAATCACCAAACACTCTTATTCTTAGACCCAAAATAAAACTCAAGGTACCACCTCACAAACTTCTTGAGCCCTGTCTCCAAATCAGTTGTAGGCCTGTACCCAAGCTCCCTGTGTGCCAAACTAATATTGGCATGAGTAAACCTAACATCTCCATTCCTAGGCATTGGCACCATCTTCCTCTTCGCCTTCACCTTCAACAGCTTCTCCAAAATCGTCACAAGCTCACTCACTGGCACTGGCGTGGTATTCCCCAAATTAAAAATTCTCAACTGCGCAGGTCCCTTCTTCTTTCCACCACTACCAGTACTCTTCTTGGCCGTATCCAAAGCCCCCAAACAACCCTTCACAACATCATCAATGTAGGTAAAATCCCTCGCCACAGTTCCACGATCAGGATCCTCGAAGATCGTAATCTGCTTCCCCTTGAGAATATCCTTAGTGAAGAAGAAATAGGCCATATCAGGTCGTCCCCAAGGCCCATAAACAGTGAAGAACCTCAAGCCAGTGATGGAAAGGCCATAGATATGGTTATAGGTGTGAGCGATTTCTTCACCGGCTTTCTTTGTCGCAGCATAGAGGCTTGTTGGTTGGTCGGTTCGGTCTTTCTCCGAGAAGGGCACCTACTCAAAAGCATGATAAACGCAATAGAATATTGAGCAAAAGTAAAGATGTAAATGTACCAAGCTAACCACATACTTGACTCGATGACTCCGCAAACTAATTTAACTAACTTCTAAGTAATGTAAATGATCTACTGTGCCTAACTAAGAATTTCTTCTAACAATTTATATAAAAGAACACAATTATCTAAAAACTAACTAGTAACCTATTCTAAGGAACATAAGTATCTAACTACTAAGAGCGTGTTTGCTTTAGGAAGAAATCACATCGTGTCAGACATTTTCATGGTCGGATTGGCATCCTCGTAATTCTTTTTAAATCAAACATGAGAGTGATTTTTTTCTCCATTACATCCAAGCTCACCCTACTAGTGTGTTGGGATACACATTGAAGTCGTGATGCACAAATTCCAAAATCAGGTTACATGAGAAGCAACAAATTATTACTTTTGGGCAAACATTCATTCAGGACTGCACCGACAGAAAAACAAACATGCCCTAGTTGGTAACCATGGTTTTAAATCTCGGTCCGTAGCCGTAATTAAGGCCACGACATTGCGATTTGATAGTCTCCAAAACCGCATCACGGCCACCATTGCAGCCGAATAGTTGCATTTTCTGACAGTTGTCCATAATTACGGAAAACGCAACCGCGACTACAATCGTGCCGACAATTTAAACCTTGCTAATTGCTATTAACCAATTGGATACTTAGCAAACTAACCTAGCTTAAAGTAACCTTAACCATACTCTATGTGTATATATATGTAGAGTAACAAATAATACCTTGGAATTGAGCCCGTAAACGGAGCTCGAAGAAGCCCAAACAATGGCGGGTTGCGGGTTCGCTGATTTGCACGCTTCTAGAAGGTTCACGAACCCGGCGATGTTGCTATGAACGTAAGACCCAGGGTTCTGCATTGCGTATCTGACCCCAGCCTGAGCGGCAAGGTGCATCACGTGAGTGAACGCCACGACGTCGAAGAGCTTCCGGAGGAGCGCGCCGTCGTTGATATCGCCGTCGACGACGAACACGCCGGCGCGTTCGAGCATCCTCTGGCGTGCGCGCTTCAGGCTGGGGTCGTAGTACCGGTTGAAGTTGTCGAGGCCGAGGACGCCGTCGCCGCGGCGCTTCAAGGCGAGGGAGACGTGCGTGCCGACGAAGCCTGCGGCGCCGGTGACGAGGACGGCGCGGTTGGAGGCGGAGCTTCGGCGGGCGGATTTGGCGACGCGCTTCTCCCAGTCGGAGCCACCCCAGGAGGCGCCGAGGACGCGGCGGTGGGACGCGGCGGCGGAGGAGGGGGTGGCGGAGGGTACGGAGAGGATGAAGAAGGAGAAGAGGATGAAGGCGAGGAAGAAGGAGGAGCAGAGAGTGAGTTTAGAGAGGGAAGAATAATGGAATCTGAAGCGGTTGTGAAGAATGTAAGGAGATTTTTCTGGTTTTTGTTTGCCTGGTGTGGAGGGTGTGTTGTCAATTAACTGTGACATTTTTTCACAATTCACACTGTTAATTCAATTCAATTGTTGTGTCTGGGTATGATGAGAAGTATTGGATTGTGTGAGGTTCAGAGTGTGGAGAAGGGAAATGGGGTTTGATATTTTGATCTAGATGAGATGAGAAAGAGAAAGAGAAAGAGAAAAGGGTTTGAGAATTTGATTTGGTTTGCACTTCATAGATAGCACTGAAACAGCGGTTGGGGATATGTTTTCATTTATATCATCACGTTTGGATGGTGGGACTTTGAGTATTTACTTCAAAGATGCTTCCAAAAGAGACACATGGGACAAATTTTCACCTAAATTGCTTGTTGGATCATTTGAGTGATTCGTTCACTGCTTGTGTAAAAGAAAAAAATAATAATAAATAAATAAATAAATCACTCTTACTGTTTGGCAGTGTTTGCCAGGGAAGTATCCGTGAGGTTAAAGTTGTCATCTCCCAAATCAAGAAATTCATTTACTATTTAGATTAGCAAAATTTGGAGTTAGTAAGATTTTAGAGTGGGTTTGTTATATTGTTTAAAAAAATTATTTTTTAACTAAATAATTATTTTTAAATTTTTTTAGTGTATTTGTTTTTTATTTTAGAAATAATAATAAAAAACAGGAAAAAATTATTTTTAGGGTTTAAATGAAAAACTATTTTCATTGACTTTTGGAAAAAAATCATTTTTTATAACTAGTTACTTTTAAAAAACTGATTTTTATGATTGTAAGCAAATACAAAATAGTTTTTGTTTTTTTTTTAAATCTATAAAAATAATCTTTAAATTATTGAATGTTAAAATCACTTATTTTTTAATCAATCAATAATAAATGGATACTTGGTTGGTCATACATATTACAGCTATTAACTAACCTGATTTTGAGAGTTTAATTTTTTTTTGGATAGACTATTTGAATATTTTATGTGAGGCTTTTAAAATAATTATATTAATTTGTTGTTGGTATGTATGGTCTACAATGAGCGCGAACAATATACCAAAATGACAATTACCTCATTTGGATCAGGATTTTTTTAATTTTTTTTTACTATGGGGGCTTGGCAGATGGATCTCTTAACTAAATTCGCACCAGTCTCCTAATGTGGTTTTGGAGAAAATATGAAAGATAAGGAAAAAAATGAAAATAAAGACTATTTTATAAAATCGATCCATACTACTTTCTTTACAAAATATTGTAAAGTTGCCTCTCAAGATCTTTGTCATAGATGGATGAGCCTTGGTCGTATTTAAGATCGAATTGACACCTAGGTAGACTGTAATTATAAGTTTTCATAATCAATAATCAGTTCTTTAATAATCTTTCTTAATATTTTTAAAAATTGACCGGTATGTAAACCTTTAAAAACAGACATTTCAGATTTGAAGATCGAATTGAGATCACACCAAAATTTTATTACATAAATGTCTTGATCTTCTAAGTAAAATAATGAAAAATATATATGTATCAAAATACAAATAATTCATTCTGCGTGTAATAAGTCGACATTTCATAGCCGTCAAAAAAAAAAGTCGACATTTCATAAAAATATAACAAATAAATTTTATACTAAATAACAAAATATTTGAACGAAATGCTATGATATACATTATGATATGAACCAATGGGGTGTTGGTCTAATGGAAACAACTAACCCTCATAAGGAGGAAAACTTGAGAACTTGGGTTCCATTCCTTATGGAGTCACCCCATTGGGAGATTAAGAATCAATGAGTAAAACCTTGCTCAATCAGCCGAACCAGCTATTAATTCCATCTAGGGTCCGAAGGGCCTAAACCATAGGATACTCTGTGGACCCACACGACCTATAGGACTAATTAGAGTGGGTTCCGAACACACACACATACATACATACATACATACATACATACATACATACATACATACATACAGACATACATACATACATACATACATATATATATATATATATATATATATATATATATATATATATATTATGTTATGTTATGAAATGACCCGAAAAATACAGAATAAGTGACTCCGATATTATGTTCTTCAAAATACAATCTTTACAATATTATATGAGTCTCATTTATAGAACGCAGGTCTTTATAATGCTACATGCGTATATATGCATGCGCGTATGTGAGATTTGATATTGATGAATAGTTAGAATAAAGTTTCTTATAGACTAAACCTCCAATTTGGTCCCTGAGAAAAACACTCGGGTCTGAAATAGTCCCTATAAAAAAAAAAAACTATCCATTTAGTCCTTAAGAATGTGTTTACCGGGACATATTGGTCCATCCGTGAGTTGACCACCTTTGACCGCAGGTTACCAGCTTACGTGGCCCACGTTTTTGCTGACGTGTCGATGCGTTTTTCTTTGACGTGTCATTATTCATTTCTCACGGGGCTGCCACCGTGGAAATGGGCCAAAATGGTCCCTTACAAAATTCATATGAGACAGATTAGTCTCTCTTGGAATTGCAGAGTATGTAGTATGAGTTCCTTGCAGAGTCTGTAAAATCGACGTCGAAGCTCTCATGCAGATTCCAACCCTTCGTTCTATAAGCTTTGTCAACAAGAAGAGTGAGGTGAAAACTAAGAAGGTTGCTAGCATTAGTTTGTTGGGTTTGTTTTTCTTTATCATTTTGTTTGGTGGGCTTGTTCCTCTGGTGGATGTTAAGTTTGGAGGTTTAGTTGACAATGTAACTGGTAGGTCTAGCTATGTTAGTGATAGGTGGTTGTATGGTCAAGGTGGAGGGAAAGTTTGACCTGTAAATGGTGGTCAGAGGAATGTATCTGAAAGGGATGAGGATGTGAGATTTTCTAATGGAAGGTATAGTATTTATGACAGAAGGAATTATGAGAGAGGTCGGCAATTAGAAGAATTACATGAACGGCTAGACCCACATTCGGATGAGTTTACTCGTGCTGGCAATGCCAGTGAGCCGCTTCTTGCTTCTTTGTATGTCCCTAGGAATGATAAATTGGTGAAGATTGATGGAAACCTGATAATTCATTCCATCCTGGCCAGTGAGAAAGCTGTGGCATCTCAGACGGATCAGGTGAAGAATGACAAGAGGGAGACGGGTTTGGCCATTCCTAAAGCATTGGCTATTCCTGAAGCTGGAAGAAATAGGGGTCAACATCCTCATGTGTATAGGGTTTCGGCCGAACAGAGGAAAGCTCTTGGCTCTGGTTCAACCAAAACTTTGAAGGACCATATGAAGTCCACTGCCATTCGTTGGTTTTCCCTCGATTAAAAATTCACCATGATGTTAGGTAATTATGAAATTATGTCTCGTAGTATTTCTGCAACAAGTTCTTTTAGTTGTTAGAGATCTTCCAAACTCGGTCAGATGGACTACTTGGACTCCTTGGGACTGTCAAACTAGTTCGATAGCTTGTTTTAAGTAGTGCTTATTTTTTCAAAATAGTCATTAACTAGTGTGTTTCTGTCTCAATGTGAACCAGAGAACAATCTTGATTTTGTTCACCTCTCAATCATGCTCAAGTTTTAGCATGACCTGCAGACATCTTAATTGCTGGTTGTCTTCTGCTGTGTTGCATATTTGTCTAAGCTATGCTAAACTCAAGGATCTGCACCTTATTTTGGTGCTGACATAACATTGAAAATATCTTGAATGTTTTGACTCCACGATGCGGGGCCAATGTTAAGTTACGGCATGTGCACGAAGTTTTCCGGTTTGATGCCTCTCCAACTCCTGGAGCTATAGTTCCCAAGAACATCCGTAGCCAACATTTCTGCAGAAACCGTCAAAATGCTACCATTCTTAACAAGAGCGAGGAGAAAAGAATCCTCCATGGGCTCCCCGATCCGCTTTACGGATCCAGGCCGAACATAACTGAAGATCATGTTAGGACCTCACAGAATGACCTCCATGGTAATAAATCTTCCATGGTTGTTTCAGTGCTTGTGGATCCCAAAGAAGCCGTAGATGTTGGTGTTGATGGCGTGATGACACCAAAGTCACTCTCGCGGATTTTTGTGGTCGTGTTTATGGATAGTGTCAAGTATGTCACTTACTCGTGTGGTCTTCCGCGTGCTTCTCCTCATCTGGTGACTGCTTAAAATGTTTTGATAGAAGTTATATGATCTAACCCAAGTTCTATTTTCTGTAACAGAATATGTGGGGACTGGGAGGGGAAAGAAACTGAGCTCCAGTTTTGTACATTACATATTTAAAGTAGCATGCCTTAAGTGGGATTGACCAACTGTACCGAGTTGAGAACTTCCTTTGAAACTTCTATAATATGCTTAGCTGAGAATACAAAAGTCGATATACCTTGTTGAATTCTGGCATTGGACCTGAGAAGTTGTTGTTGACAAAGCTTATAGAACGAAGGGTTGGAATCTGCATGAGAGCTTCGACGTCGATTTTACAGACTCTGCAAGGAACGCATACTACATACTCTGCAATTCCAAGAGAGACTAATCTGTCTCATATGAATTTTGTAAGGGGCGTGTTTGGCCCATTTCCTGATGGCAGCCCGTGAGAAATGAATACGACGACACGTCGGCAAAAAAAACGTCTTGACACGCGTCGGCAAAAACGTGGGCCACGTAAGCTGGTAACCTGCGGTCAAAGGTGGTCAACTCACGGATGGACCAATATGTCCCGGTAAACACATTCTTAAGGACTAAATGGATAGTTTTTTTTGGATAGGGACTATTTCAGACCCGAGTGTTTTTCTCAGGGACCAAATTGGGGGTTTAGTCTTTCTTATATTATTATTAGTTTAGAATTTTATATATCATCACGTCATTGTAAACACTTAATTTTGTCCTGGTATCTTGTTTTTAATCAACGTTTTAAAAAATAATGTACATAAAAATTAAAAATAAGAACTTTACAAAAAAATAATGCTTTTTGTTCTTGGTCCATTATAGAATCAGAAATAGTCCAATTTTATTTTGTTGTTGCAAGCCCATCATCCAAACCCAAATCCAAAAATGAAAAAATGATGACAAAAAATAAAAATAAAATAAAAATAAAAATAAAATTAGAAGAGGGTCGTATGGATTATTGCCTCTTGGTACCGTTTTCTCCATTGTTGCCTTGTCCTCTTCCACTTCAAGTATAAACCAGCTTTCTTTTATTTCCCCATTTTGTTTTCTTGTGCTTTTTTTCCAAAACAAGGGGTAACAACCCGTGCACCTGCAACAACCTAGCTGAGTAGTGGGAGCACCACAACATGGCACCACCATCTATACAAATTCCTTCGTCCTTGCCTCTCAAGGAAGCAGTAACAAATTTTGGCATCATCCTCCAATGATTTGGCTATATATTGGGCACTCAACAGAATAGAAAAGGGAAGGGGGTAACATAAGAAATGATTCCGAGCTTTTAAAAAAAAACCCTCCCTCCTAGCCTTCATCAACCCATGACCAAACCTTCATAGTATAGAGATCTCTTACTCTCTTCAACCCACCATGAACAACAATCAGAACTTCATTTAAACTCTGCTCCACTGAAATACAGAAAAAAAAAATAAGATTGCTCACCACCTCTCTAACAACAACAGCAACAAACACAAGACCCATCTCCCCATTTTTTTTTCCTTCACCCAAAACAGCCACCCTCACCACCTCTCTGACAAAAACAACAACAACAACAACAACAACAACAGACACAAAACCCATCTCCCATTGTTTTTTTCCTTCACCCAAAACAGCCACCCTCACCACCTCTATAACAAAAACACAACAACAACAACAGACACAAAACCCATCTCCCCATTGTTTTTTCCTTCACCCAAAACAGCCACCCTGACCACCGACAACCTCCGTCGCACTCCGCCGCGGTCACCACCTAGCCACGCGACCACCACGTCTGGCTCGCCTGCTCAGACCGCACCTCGCCGCCACGACCTCCGCTTCTGCAAAATCCAACAACCACCACACCGGATATGCTCTCTCCACACTCCTCCATCCGTTCCGAATCCGCCCAGACCACCCCCTCCACCGCGAGTCGCGCCTCTCTCCGCCGCCCTCCACTCACGAAACGCCCCTCTGCTTCGCCGTGAGTCACGGATCCAAGATCCACATCAGAACCTGTACATCTCCACACTCTTCTGTGCCTGCTGCCTACTGCCGTCGCGCCGTCTACGACCCACTGCCGTCTGGTTCTCAGTCACCGTCACCTGGCTCAAGGCTCCACCATCGTATGGCTCCCCCCTTTTTGTGTCTCTTGTTGGTAAATGTGGATAAGCAGAAGTTTTCCTCTTTGACAGCTTTTATTTCTATTTCTTTGTTAAGTTTTTTTTTTTGATGATAAGGGCCTGATTTGCTTGGTTGGTTAATGTTGGGTCTATGTGGTATTTTTAAAAAAAAAAAATAGAAAATCTTTTAAAGCCTTTAAATTTCTAATTCAAAAAAAAAATTCAAAAAAAAAACAAAAGATAAAAAAAAACTGCCTTTAAAGTTTTAAATAAAAAAAACTTTTCTAAATTTAAAAATCTCTTTTCAAAAAATAAAAAATAAAAAATTCATTTTTTTATGAAATATAATCTTTTGAGTTCACGCAACAATCTACGGCATTGATGTATGGATTTTTTTCATCCTCAAGTGCCGTATGAATTGTAAGGGTTCATCGTATAGCTTTGTTATCTTTAACCATGTGCAAGAGTGAATCCTCTTCTGTAAAAAATATTAAATGTTTTTTTTTCTATTTACACTTTTAACCAATTTTACCAATTTAATTTTATAAAAAAGTATCTTTTGAATTCACGCGACAATCTACGACGTTGATGTATGGACTTATTCATCCTCAAGTGTCGTATGAATTGTAAGGGTTTATCGCATAACACTGTTATCTTGGACTCTATGCAAAGGTGAATTTATTTTAAAATAAAATAAAAAAATCAAATCTTTATCAAAATTAAAATCAACCAACCAATCAAATATTTTCTAAAGAACTACGTGGCTTTGAGTTTCCCATCGCACCCGGGAATACGTAGGAGCAAGATAAGTCATCTTGTCAAGTCAAAACTAAAATTTTCCTTTTTTGTCCTTTTTATGTTAAAATAATCGATCAAAATAGTTAAACTTTTCTATTTTTAGGGATGATCTATGGACACGGTGCCATGTTCAGTCCCTTAGATTTGAGGTTACCCTGTGGACTCATGTGTCATGTTCAACCTCATTTAGTTTTTATAAACAATAAATTTAAAAATATAAAAATTAATAAAAAATTAAAAAATAATTCTCTCTTGTAAATAATTTTTGGGGTAAAATAAATATTTAAAAGGTTATTAAAATGTTTTTGCACAATTAACTTGAGGTACCGTTTTTTAAACGGGCGATGTGGGGTGCTAACACCTTCCCTACTCGTAACCGACTCCTGAACTCACCTCTCTCTTTTTTTAGACCAATTTACCTTTAAATAATTGAGTTTTATAAGATTTTCCCAATAAAAATTTTAGTGGCGACTCCTCTGTCTTTTTTATCTCCCTTTTTCCCGGCTCCCGGACGGGACGGTCGCGACAGCTGGCGACTCCATTGGGGACTTTTGAGAGTCAGGCCTATCATAGTTGGCTGTGCATTTTTAAACAGCTTTGAAAATATTTGTTTTCCCTTTTTGTTTTATTTCTTTTTTTAATGCTTTCATAACTGCTTTTGTATATTCTTGCAACCTTAGGGTATAGAATTTTTGTATTGGTGTGGTTTGTTCCTTTTTTGCATGTTTGGGGTAGTTTTGTTCTAGTAGGTTTTTGTGAAGGTTTGTATGCTCCCATCACACACATCATTATCACATGTTGCACACACTTTTGGGCTCTATACCCGAGTCTTGGAATGCCATAAGATTAGAAGGGGCTTCAGTGATGTTATTGTGATGCTTTTGCGTCCCTGACAGTCATTGATTCTCCCGCTCGAATTGCTACCGGTACATGGACTACCATATTGTGACTTATTTGTCCCTGTGGTGAGGTTCGTGGATTCGGATCCTTATCTTTTAGATGAGGGTAATCCAGGGACCATATGTTTAGGGGTCTAGATCTGTCCCGAAAGTCATGCACATAAAATGCCATTAGCAGCCTACCAAATAGGGTCTTGACTTCAGAAGTCCCAACTTTAAGATATGACCCATGTAGGACAAAAGGGAGCGCATTCCATCTTTTTCTGCAGCATGAATAATCACATTTATCTCTCATGCATCATAACGATTTTCTGCACACATCCCACATACACCTTAACGTACCACTCATTCGTGCATCCTGTTACACTCATTATTATATTGTATGCTCGTGCATGTAGTATTTTAGGCCATGCATCATCAATATGTCATTCATTCATGCATTTTGGTACACTCTCATGCATAAGTAATTTTGCTTTCCAAATATTATTAATAAAATAAATTCCCCTTGCACAGATAATTTTGTGAGAGATAACTCCTTTGATAACAAGAGATGGAAAAAGTCAGACACACTAGCAATGCTCCCACCACCAAAAGCTCCAAAGTGATTTTGAACTCATTAGATAATCTGAAAGAGTTGAGCCAATCTTTGCCTCAAGAACATCGAAAAAGCTTCGTCAAGAAGTATGGAGGGATCTTGGACCTAATTTTCATACCGGTTGAAGCTACTGCTTTGAGTACTCTAAGTCAGTATTGGAACCCACATCTCAGAAGTTTCGAGTTGCCAAACATGGACATTACACCCACCATTGAAGAATATGCTTGCCTGTTAAGGTTGCCAATGCAGAAAAATCCCACCGTGTACTTTCACCTGGGGCAGTACTTGACCACTGCAAGCATAGCAGGGTTACTAGGGCTTCCTGAAATTGAAGTGAACTTGACCGGGCACTCAAACTCGCGAGGGTTGACCCGAAAATTTCTTGAAAATCATTTGAGGAAACTAATGGATCGACAAGACTGAGAAACCTTTGAGAGGGTATTGACACTAGCAATATATGGGTTGGTTCTATTTCCGTCGGCGCTAGACATGATAGATCAAGCAGTAATAGACGTGTTCTTCACAGTTGAAAGAAAGAAAAACCCCATGCCGGCAGTATTGGCTGAAACGCTTTTGACTCTAGATTTTTGCCAGCGGCATCCAAAGGGAAAGCTCAGATGTTGTGCACAGTTGCTCTATGTATGGGTCATGACTCATATGTACGCAAAATGCTATATCAACCACCATTCAGATCCACTAAGAGGCTTCCATAACATCCCTACAAGACAGCTTAATGAAGAGGAATGGAAGAGCGAGTTTGACAAAGTGGAAAGAGACTCTTTTAAGTGAGTATGCCCATGGTACGAATGTCAACAGGGGCAAGATATCATTTATAGTTGTGGTGACTATCCTAATGTTCCGTTGATGGGACCAAGAAGGTGCATATCCTACACACCCGCCATAGCCTTACGACAACTTTGTTGGACGCAAACTGTGCCACGAGAAGAACAACTCGACGGATGCTGTTTCCGATACGAGGATGGTGAGAATACCAAGTTGTTGGCAAAAGAAGTTAGAAATGCATGGAAAATTGTGAGGATGGCGGGGAGATCACAATTGGGACGACCCATCCTAATCATTGTCTCAGAGTATGAAGCATGGAGAAAATCAAGGAAACGTCCTGTCAACATTCCTGCAGAAAACACGAAAGCTGAAGATTACTCCCCTTCGGTAACTCAAATGGCAGAACAACTGAAAGTCCTGAAAGCACAAATGAAGGAAATGGAACAACAAAAGCAAGATGCCGAGTTGAAAATAGCCATTGGTCAGAAGCGTTGTGAGAGGTTGACAAAGGAAAATGAAAATTTAAAAGATTTGTGTGCAGATATCTCCGTAACCGCAAGAATCCAGAAGAATACGGACAAGGTCCCGCCGAGCATCATGACTAGAATCCAGAATCTTGAAAGCAAAGTATTGTCCTTGACAACAGAAAGGCATCAACTAAGAAAAGAAAAGCGTCAGTTAGAAGAAGAAGTCATTCAGCAAGAAGATGTGCGAAAGTCATTGGAAGTGGAAGTCAATCGACAAAGGGGAGTCAATGCCAACTTACAAAAGCAAATTTGTGCACAAGATAGGATGACTGATGAGTTGGTACAAAAGGTCAAAGAGCTGAATATCCTACTAGTCGAAATCAAGAAGCAGTGCGATTTAGGGTGGACCTCAGCAAAACATTGTCATGATCAAAGGGTTCAAGTAATGAATGCCGTGAAGTGGTGGAGAGAAGAGGCCCGGGAGCGAGGGATAGATATCGACATATGGAAAAGAAGATATATGAGAATGAATTTGGAGCTAAGCCATTGTATTCTGAATTTTGTCCAATGCTTTGAAAAGGCAAAAAAAAATAATTCGTGCGGACCCTATGCTTCGTCTCCCGGCTAAGTTGGACGATTTCATGCAAATGTGTGGAGGGTTTGCTCGAGGGTTAAAAATAAAGAGACCCAAGCTATTGACTTTAGGATGACAATGTTGTAACAATGTCGAGAATTGTGATGTAATCCCAATCTATGTACTGTTTTGAGGAGATTTTAATGAAATATGGCCTTGCCTCCATAATTCTATGTTTTGCTTTGAGGATTTTAATGAACTCAGTTCTTGCTCCTATGATTCCTTCTCACTCCAACTCTTGCATTTGACTTGCGACGACACCCATCGTGGAGCATGGTCTTCCTTTAGTGTGTTGTCAACTACATCTTTGCCTTATAGGATTCTTCCTTCTGCGCAGAGGGTAGGACGAGATGTCTCAATTCAGAATTGCTAGTGTGTTTGAGATAGCATCTATTGTGGAGAGTTGTTTCTCCCCTAGATTTGTTTTCAACTCCATTTCATCTTATGGGCACAATGCTCTCCGTGTGAGATGGAGGGACCATCTCTTGTCTATTATAAGGTGTTAACTCAAAAAAAAAAAAAAAAGTCCAAAGGTGATTTTCATAAAAGTTTTTTGCTTTTTTCAAACATTTTGTTCTCATTTCTCTCGTGGTTTTAAAAAAGTGTGTGGCTTCTCTGAACAATTGCTCGAAGACACCCTTATCGCACTCGGTCACAGACAAGAGCCATGGCGGATGAACTAGAAGAAGTCCAAGAGATCGGGGAAGAAGTCAGTCAAATCAAGGATCAGATGACTAAGATGATGGAGATCCTACAAGCAATGCAGAAGGAAAAGAACACAGGAGAACCCTCCAGCCTCGAAGAAGGACATCTGGCCACACCCCTCATTCCCCCGGGTTTTGCTCATATTCCTATTCAAGGCTTCAACCAACCAGGGGCCATGATGCCTCTCCCTATTTATCCAAGTAACCAAACTCATTTTTCATTTGACCCGAACAATCCCCCATACGGTTTGCCTCGCGGATTTGTGCCACCAACGGCCCCCAGCCCACAGGATGGCATTCAAAACTCCGAGCATATCACTCAAACACAAACCACCACTGATGCCGTCGAAATGCCACAAACACAAACTGTCAACCCTACAGATGGTAACACCCCGACGGTGACACTTTCTGCTAATCCAAAAAAATCCACAATACAACCTACATTATGGACCCCAGGGGACTCAAACGATGCCAAACTTCGGATCCTCCTACATGCCATACCCCTTTCCCCAGAATATGTATTGTGAAACTCCAGGGAATCAGTCGGGAGGGGATTCCCAATCTAAAGAAAAGTTGGAAGTATTAGAGGAGAGACTGCGGGCCATTGAAGGGATAAATAGTTATGGTCTTCGGGATGCCTCAGAGCTTTGCCTGGTGCCAAATGTGGTAGTCCCACCAAAATTCAAGGTACCCGATTTCGACAAATATCGGGGAACCACTTGTCCCAAAAACCATTTGACCATGTATGTAAGGAAGATGGCATCATACGCTCAAGATGGTAAGATCTTGATTCACTTCTTCCAAGACAGTTTAACTGGGGCAGCTTCAAATTGGTACATGCATCTCGAACGGGCCCACGTCCGATCCTTCAAAGATCTAGCAGATGCATTCCTGAAGCAATACAAGTACAATATTGACATGGCTCCCGATAGGATGCAACTCCAAAATATGGCAAAGAGAGACACAGACTTTCAAGGAGTATGTACAACGATGGAGGGAATTGGCTACTCAGGTAGAGCCTCCATTGGCCGAAAAAGAAATTGTGGCAATGTTCATTGATACCCTCCAGTCGCCTTTCTATGATAGGATGATGTGGAGTGTGTCATCGAACTTTTCCGACATGGTCATCATTGGTGAGAGAATTGAAAGTGGGATGAGGAATGGCAAAATCACTGAGACTTCGGTAATGAACGGCTAGAAGAGAGCCCCGTTTGTGAAAAATAAAGAAGGAGAAGCACACGCAGTAACCTTTGAACAAAAGAAACCAAACCAATATATACCAAACCAAACACCCACCTTCCAAGCCCAATGCGCCCCATATTACCAACCACCTCCGTATCACCAAGCCAACCAGCCATACATCGTCGCCACCTCACAATTTCCAAATCCTCAACAGATGGCTCCTTACCGACCATTATACCCTTCTCAGCCTCAAACACACCCTACCATGCCACCTCAAATTGTCCAGCCCCTAGGTCCAAACCCAAACACCAGCCAAACAATACCGCCGTATAACTCGGAAAGAAAACCAGTACATTTCGACCCGATACCCATGACCTATACTGAGCTACTGCATCAGCTTATATGCAAATCTGTGTTGACTCCTATCCCAATGAAACCATTGGGTCCTCCTTATCCGAAGTGATTCGACCCAAATGCTAAATGTGAGTATCATGCAGGGGCAATAGGTCGGTCCACTGAGAACTGCGTGGCTTTCAAATTTAAGGTACAATACCTTATTGATGCTAAGTGGTTGAGCTTTCAGAAAGATGCTCCGAATGGGGGACAAGGTCCTATGCCAAATCATGGGGGTTCGGGAGTCAACGCCATTGATAGCTTTATGGAACCTACTCTTAAGAGCCAAGTGGCTGATGTAAGAACTCCCATGAGAGCTATTTTAAGGGAGATGCAGAAACATGGATTAGTGCAAACCTCAATTGTTGAAGAGAAGTCTCTTGATGAGAGATAAGGTGCGACTTCGATGGGAATATGGGGCATTCAATTGAAGACTGTGCAGAATTTCGGCGGGTTGTGCAACAGGTTAATAGATATGAAGATTATCCTAATTGGTTGTGAACCGAATGAGTGTGACATTAATATGGTTGCTGAATCTACAATTTCCTCAAATCCAGTTAAGATAACTCCTTTTACTGTTGTGATTAATCCTCAACCGGTTCCTGAGCAAGTCGCTCCGAAGCCAGTGGTGATACACTATACTGAGAAGGAGCCTATGCTGGTTTCGAGTGGGCCAACACCAGTTGTCATCCGGGTCCCAGGTCCTTTCCCTTACAAGGACACCAAAGCGGTACCATGGAAATATGATAGGCAGGTCCAAAAAAGTCCTCCCAACGGGACCACTGTAGTTACCATCATTTCGGGAATTGGTGGAATGACTAGGAATGGTCGCATTTATACTCCAGAGGTATTGCGAAGGGAGGGAACAAAAAAGGAAGAAAAAGATCGTAAGGAGAAAGAGAAGGTGGAAGAAACACCGGCTGAAAAGGATACCAAAAGGGGTGATAATAAAAAGTAGGTATCTGATGAAGAAGTCGGTGAATTTTTGAAGTTCATCAAGCAAAGCGAGTACAGGGTTGTGGATCAATTGAATCAAACTCCAGCTCGGATATCTCTTTTGTCTTTGTTGATGAATTCGGAGCCACATAGGAGAGTACTGATGAAGGTGTTGAATCAAGCTCATGTCTCTCATGACATCACAATTGATAAGCTTGATAACATCGTGGGTAACATCGTTGCTGATAATTATATCACTTTCACTGATGACGAAATTCCAGCTGAAGGAATGGGGCATAACAAGGCGTTACACATCTCGGTGAAGTGTCGAGATCATGTCATGGCTAGGGTTCTCATTGATAATGGTCCTTCTTTGAATGTATTGCCAAAGTCAACACTGTCAAAGTTGCCCTTCGATGGAACTCATATGAAGCCAAGCACAATGATTGTAAGAGCTTTCGATGACACACGAAGGGAAGTTATGGGAGAAATTGAATTGCCCATTCAGATTGGCCCTTGCACCTTTGAAATACTCTTCCAAGTAATGGACATTACGCCAACTTACAGTTGACTCCTGGGACGACCATGGAACCATTAAATGCGGGCTGTACCTTCCACACTGCACTAGAAAGTGAAGTTCATTGTCGATAGCAAGTTGATAATTGTTTCTGGAGAGGAGGATATGCTAGTGAGTAAGACATCAACAACCCCTTACATTGAACCTGTCGAAGAAGCTCTTGAGACCGCTTTCCAATCGCTTGAAATTTCCAATGCCGCTTATGTCGGGGACGGTGCTCCACTCTTGAAACCTCAGTCATCTAAAGCGTCTGTTATGATGGCTAGGGTTATGCTCGAAGGAGGATACCGACCTGGAAGCGGTTTGGGGAAAAATAGCCAAGGTGTCATTGACATCCTCATGTTCACTGAGAACAAGGACAGGTTTGGGTTGTGATATAAACCCACCAAGGTCGACAAGATGAGGGTCATAGAAGAGAAGAAAAGAAAGAGGTTGGCTCGGCTGGAAAATCGTGAATACGAGGCTGAAAGGGTTCCTATCTTGTGACATTCGACAGAGCTTCCGAAGTGTAGGATTCGCATTCCTGGACCAAGCAGCAGCTGTTGAAGATGATTATATCGCCGATCATGGTGTCAATTTGGTGTATCCATGCCCTCCGGATATGGAGCTCAACAATTGGGAGGTCATTGAGTTCCCCAGGACCATAGAGTTTTTTTCAAAGTAATTCTGTAATGCTTATCCTTTAGCTCTGCCCAAGGCTTTAGGATTTTTGTTGTAATGGGCTTACTTGTTTCCGTTTCAGTATGACTTATCAATAAATGCATGCATTCAATATCTTTATGTTCTTATCCCTCTTGTTTTTTACTTTCGCCTTTATTCATCGTTCCTCACCAATAAATACAGTTTCCGTCTTTAACCTTTATTCATTCATCTTTCCCCGATAACAATCAAAATGCAGATCTAAAAGTGACTATCTTGAAAATGACAGTGTTAATAACTCAGCATACAATTTTGACCATCCTATTGATCATGCTGATGAGGTTGTTGATGATGACGGGGAAGTTCCTCCTGAACTATTGAGGTTGGTAGAACAAGAAGCTAGGTAAATTCGACCCCATGAAGATCCGAGCGAACTAATCAATTTGGGAACCGAAGATGATAAAAAAAGAGGTCAAGATTGGCCTTTCCCTGAAAGAAAAGGAGCGAAGTAGGTTGATCAAGTTGTTGATGGATTATAAAGATGTTTTTGCATGGTCATACCAAGACATGCCAGGGTTAGACCCCAGTGTAGCAGAACACAAATTGCCATTAAAGCCGGAGTGTCCTCCAGTAAAGCAGAAGCTACGAAGGATGAAAACAGAAATATCTCTAAAGATCAAGGAGGAGGTCAAGAAACAACTGGATACAGGTTTCCTAGAGGTTGTAAAATACCCTCAATGGGTTGCTAACATCGTTCCTGTTCCCAATAAAGATGGAAAGGTTCGAATGTGTGTTGACTATCGAGATTTGAACAGAGCTAGCCCAAAAGATGACTTTCCTTTGCCTCACATTGATGTTCTTGTAGATAATACTGCCCAACATGCATTATTCCCTTTCATGGATGGATTCTCAGCATATAATCAGATCAAGATGGCACCTGAAGATATGGAGAAAACTACATTTGTCACTTTATGGGGAACGTTTTGCTACAAGGTTATGCCCTTTGGCTTGAAAAATACTGGGGCAACATATCAGCGGGCTATGGTGGCTTTATTTCATGACATGATGCATAAGGAGATAGAAGTTTATGTAGATGACATGATTGCCAAGTCCAGATCCGAAGATGACCATGTTGACAATCTGCAGAAGCTTTATGAGCGGTTAAGGAAGTTTGAGCTCCGACTGAATCCCGCCAAATGCACTTTTGGAGTGAAATCAGGCAAGCTTCTGGGGATCATTGTTAGTCAAAGAGGAATAGAGGTTGATCCTGAAAAGGTTCAAGCAATCATCGACATGCCAGCGCCTCGAACGGAGAAAGAAGTTCGTGGGTTTTTAGGAAGATTGAACTACATTGCCCGGTTCATCTCCCAACTAACCCGACATGTGAACCAATCTTTAAATTGCTGCGCAAAAATCAGGCTGTGACATGGAATGAAGATTGTCAAAAAGCCTTTGAGAAGATCAAACAATACCTACAAGAGCCTCCAGTCTTGGTTCCCCCAGTGCCGAGAAGACCTCTCATCATGTATTTGACTGTGCTAGATGAATCGATGGGTTGCGTTTTGGGGCAACACGATAAGTCAGGAAGAAAAGAACATGTCATCTATTATCTAAGCAAGAAGTTCACCAGTTGTGAAGTCAACTACTCACTGCTGGAACACACTTACTGTGCTTTGGCTTGGGCGACCCGTCGTTTGAGGCATTACTAGAGATGGGTAAACGGACCAGTCCGGTCCGTTTAAGTCCGGTTCGCATAAGTCCGCATTTAAACGGACCGGACTTTATAGTCCGCATGAAAAATGGACTCTGAAAAATAGAGTCCAAGTCCAGTCCGCATAGTCCGCGGACTAAACGGACTGTCCGTGGACTCTACACTTTTTTGTTGGGTCAATATTTTGCAAGGATGGATATGCATTCACCAGATTGGACTTTCATGGTGCTCAGTAAATTTGTGCTTCATCAAAGAACGGAATGTGCTATGTTATACTAGTTATGAAGTGAATTCAACATCAATATCTAACTGTAAACTTAAATGGTGAAAATAAAAAAGTAGTTTATTGTAGTGTTTCAACCTACTAACTAACAGTATATTACAAGTTACAAGATACATCTGGGCATTGCTTAAGCAGGAACCCAAGCAGAAAAGGAATTCAAAATACGCCCTTTCCATCCCTGCAAAACTCACTTGCCATCCTCATCCACTACAAAGTCCTTATGATATTCCCTCTTCACATTTTCTTTAGCTTCATTCACCAGTTCTGAGTCCAATCTGAGTTGCTTGAACCCAGCTCTTTGGTTCCTAACCTGCCACTGCTTGTAGGTCTCTAGCCTTTCAACCCTCTTTGCCCCCTCACAAGCTATAACATTGATGGCATCCCTTCCAAACAACCCTTTCTCAAGCATCACCATCTCAGTATCTTCGCGCGGCACATTAGCCTCAAACATATCAAACAATGATGAGAAGTGGAAGAGTGCCTCCCTGAACCTTGTCAGGAAAAATGGTGCATTATAAGTGCCATTGACTACCCCATGGATGAAGATGTTTGGATTAATCTTCCTGAACAACTTTAACAAAGCATCTCTAGGACAGTTCAGTGCCACAGTTTCATTAGGCAGGTTCTTCAACCGGTACAAACAGTTAACGACGGTTACCTCAGTCCTGTCTATCTTGAGATCCTCAAGTGTGATAGTTTCCCATTTTTGTGCAAGGAAATTGTATTCAAATGGGACATTGAACTTCTTGCAGTAATTTTCCAGGCGCCACCCTGTCTCCTCAAGCCTTTCAGCAGGGCGAAATCCTGGCCGTGGAAGATCAATTCCTGTCACATGAAGCTTTGGCGGTCCACCATGTCTTTGTGACAGACGTTTGATAAGGCAGGGCCACCGGAAACCATAAGAAATGTCAAAGAGGTGAAGAATGCTGCCTAATCTGCTTGAGTAGGTCATTTGCATTTCTTTGATCATAGCTTGCCACAGCTTGTGCACATTGAGTTAGTAGTGTCCATAAATCTACAGTTGTTGTCTCCATGTTGATCCCTCTCTTTGAACGCGGAGAGGGAGATAGGGAAAGGGAGATGAAGGTTGAAGGAGAAGTGATCTTGCCAAGGGAGATGAAGGTTGAACGACGTACTGAGTAGTTTAGGGTTAGAGTAGAGATGGGTGAGTGTCTGAGTGAGATGGGTTAGTTTTGGGTTAGATGGGTTAGTTTTTTGTTGGCCCAGCAGGCATTTTTTTTTTAAACAGCTCCAATCCGCTGACGGGTCCGTGAATCCGCGGACCGAGTCCGTTAAGCCCACGGGTTAAACGGACCGGACCCGAAAAGCCCTCATTTTTTTGGACTCGTATTTTAGGGTGTCAAAGTCCGGGCGGACGACGGGTTTAACGGACTGTCCGCGGACCCGAGTCCAAATACCCACCTCTAGGCATTACATGTTGTGTTACACTATCTGGTTGGTGTCCAAAATGGATCCAATTAAGTATATCTTTGATAAGCCTGCTCTGACTGGAAGAATCGCTCGCTGGCAAGTCCTGCTATCAGAATACGACATTGTCTATATCACCCAAAAAGCAATAAAAGGGAGTGCTCTTGCAGAATATCTAGCCAATCAGCCAGTAGACGATTATGGATCGATGCAATGTGATTTCCCAGATGAAGATATAATGGCTTTGTTTGATCGCGAGCAATCACCAGAAAAATAAAAGTGGACCTTGTTATTTGACGAAGCTTCTAATGCATTGGGACATGGAATTGGGGCAATACTAATCTCACCGGAAAATGATTATTTCCACTTCTTTATGCAAGGCTTTGCTTTGATTGTACAAACAATATAGCCGAATATGAAGCTTATGCGCTCGGGATCCCGCGACAATAGAATCAAAGGCAAGGATACTTGGAGGTATATGGGGACTACTGCATTAGTCATCCACCGGCTAAGAGGGGAATGGGAAACCGAGATGCCAAGTTAATCCCGTACCATGATTACATCAAAGGTTTGATTGAGCAGTTTGATGAAGTCACATTTCATCATATTCCCGAGAAGATAACCAATTAGGCTACGTTGTCTCTACCTTGTCCTCGATGTTCAAAGTAAATGACGAGAGGAACCTACCACTCATCAAAATGGAAATTCGTGATCATCCTGCATATTGTCAAGTGATAGAGGAAGAGTCTGATCAAAAACCGTGGTACCATGACATCAAATCCTTCATCCAAAGAAGGGAATACCCTCCGGGCGCTTCAGAAAATGACAAAAGAACTCTAAGAAGACTTGCAATGGGTTTCTATTTAGATGGAGGTATTCTTTACAAAAGAAACCATGACATGGTGTTGTTGAGGTGCGTTGACGCAAACAAAGCTAAACGGATAATTGAGGAGGTACATGAAGGATCTTTCGGAACACATGCGAGCGGTCAAGCAATGGCGAGAAAAATCTTGAGGGCTGGCCAATACTGGTTGACAATGGAGGCAGATTGCTTTAATTATGCGAAGAGGTGCCATAAGTGTCAAATATATGCTGATAGGGTTCATGCGCTGCCAACTCCCTTGAATGTCATGACGGCACCCTGACCATTCTCAATGTGGGGAATGGATGTGATCAGTCCAATCGAACCAAAAGCCTCGAATGGGCATCGCTTCATTCTTGTTGCCATTGATTATTTCACAAAGTGGGTTGAGGCCGCATCATATGCCAATGTGACCAGGAATGTTGTGATCAAATTTGTAAAAAGAGAATTAATTTGTCGTTATGGGTTGCCAAGCGAGATTATCACTGATAATGCAACTAACTTGAACAACAAGATGATGAAAGAGATGTGCGAAAACTTCAAGATAAAGCATCACGATTCCTCCCCGTATCTCCCTAAGATGAATGGAACAGTTGAGGCCGCTAATAAAAATATCAAGAAGATTGTCCAAAAGATGGTGGTGACGTGTAAGGATTGGCACGGGATGTTAACTTTTGCTTTGCACGGCTACCGAACCTCTATTCGCACCTCGACAGGGGCAACGCCGTATTCTCTGGTATATGGGATGGAGGCAGTGCTCCCGATTGAAGTAGAGATCCCCTCATTAAGGGTACTAAGAGAAGTAGAACTGGAAGAAGCTGAGTGGGTTCAGGACCGACTCGACCAATTGAATCTCATTGAAGAGAAGAGATTAGCGGCATTGTGTCATGGTCAATTGTACCAGAGAAGGTTGATGAGAGCTTATGAGAAGAAGGTACGCCCGCGGCAGTTTCAGGAGGGTGATCTAGTGCTCAAAAAGATCCTACCAATCCAAAAGGATCATCATGGGAAGTGGACCCCGAACTACGAAGGACCTTATGTTGTGAAAATGGCCTTCTCGGGAGGAGCTTTAATCCTCACCAAGATGGATGGGGAAGATCTTCCACTAGCTGTAAACTCGGATGCAGTCAAAAAGTACTATGCTTGAATGCACATCCCAAAAATCAGAAAGTGAAAAATGAAAAAAGAAAAGCTCGCTAGGCTGAAAATCTGAAAAAACGGTCTAGGCAAAAGTTAGAGCAACCCGCTAGGCTGAAAACCTGAAAAGGCGGTCTAGGCAAAAGTTAAGGTTCAAAAAAATAAAATAAACAAGGGAAGTGTCGTCAAGCCGATGAACTGGGGCAATCAGTGGGCTAGATGCATGAAGACTAGGGCAGATAGCACGCTCAGATGATGATTGATGAGCAGTCAAGATGGTATGAGAGATACTAACACTATTCATGGAAAGAGGTGTCACTTGAGGAGATGTGATTCCACCCCACAACCTTTTCACAGTTCCATACTCCATTGTAATACCTGCTTTATATACCGTTTCAGTCCAAATATAATGAAACTGACTCCCAATTCTTTTACCCTTATCCCTTTGCCTTAACCTTTGTCAATTGTGTGTGTGCATTCATCATGATAAGTATATACTGAAATGTGAAACATGTATTTGTGTCTTCAAAAGCATTTAGAATTTTTTTGAAAGTCTCAAAAGTTCGTAAAGAACAAGATGATCTCCTGACAAAGGACACCGTGGTCTACTGACAAGAAGCACGGGGACGATCATTGCAAAGGAAGCGTACCCTTTCAAAAGTGCTTGGCCTTTATTCTCCACGAAGACAGGACTTGTTTTAGTTCATCTCAGGGCTTGTCTGTGATCAACACTTTAAGGGGTCAAGGGTGATAATAAAAACCACCTAAGCGATGAAAAAATTTAAAATAGTAATGTGTTACGAGATTTCCTTGTGTTGCATTGAAATCATTTGAGGTTTTCATCAAGCATATCGGACATTTCTGGCATCATGCATTGCAATTGTTTATCTCTTGTGAGCACAAAACCCAGTAAATTGCACAAACATCGTAGGTTTTTACCTTTCCTTTCAAGCTTCAGCGGACAACCAACTCCGTAAGCTTTTAACATTTCTTTCCAAGCTTCAGCGGACAACCGACTCCGTAAGCTTTTAACATTCCTTTCCAAGCTTCAGCGGATAACCGACTCCGCAAGCTTTTGATCCTTTTGTTTTCAAGCTTCAGCGGACAACCGACTCCGTAAGCTTTTAACATTTCTTTTCAAGCTTCAGCGAATAACCGACTCCGCGTGCTTTTTATTTTCTTTCAAGCTTCAGTGGATAACCGACTCCGCAAGATTTTAATCCTTTTGCTTTCAAGCTTCAGCTGACAACCGACTCCGTTAGCCTTTTACCTTTCCTTTAAAGCTTCAGCGGATACCTGACTCCGCATGCCTTTTTATTTTCTGTCAAGCTTCAGTGGATAACCGACTCCACAAGCTTTTGATCATTTTTCTTTAAAGATTCAGCGGATAACCGACTCCACAAGCTTTTTACCTTTCCTTTCAAGATTCAGCGGATACTCGACTCCACAAGATTTTAACCTTTCTCTTCAGGCTTCAGCGGATAACCGACTCCGCAAGCTTTCTATATTTGGCAAGTATCATACCCCATAAGATCTTTTGACTTCAAGCTTCAACGGGTACCCAACTCCGCAAGCTTTCTACCTGTCTTTTCAAGCTTCAGTGGATAATCGACTCCGCAAGCTTCTAATCCTTTTGTTTTCAAGCTTCAACGGACAAACGACTCCGCAAGTTTTTTATCTTTCTGCTCGAGCTTTTATGGGCAATCCATCCCGTAAGCTCTTTTAATTATGCATCCTTTTACTTATCAGTGAACTTCGGCCAAAATTGGGGTTCATGTCTTTACTCGTTTCTTATAATGATAATAGATTAACTACGGTTACACCTACTATCTAATAAGAAACAAGTAAAAAGGGGCAGCTATGAACACCTAATTTTGTCTGGGTATCTTCTTTTTAATTAACGTTTTGAAAAATAATGTACATAAAAATTAAAAATAAGAACTTCACAAAAAAATAATGCTTTTTGTTCTTGGTCCATTATAGAATAAAAAATGGTCTAATTTTATTTTGTTGTTGCAAGCCCATCATCCAAACCCAAATCCAAAAATAAAAAAATGATGACAAAAAAATAAAATAAAATAAAATTAGAAGAGGGCCGTATGAATTATTGCCTCCTGGTACCATTTTCTCCATCCTTGCCTTGTCCTCTTCCATTTCAAGTATAAACCAGCTTTCTCTTATTTCCCCATTTTGTTTTCTTGTGCTTTTTTCCAAAACAAGGGGCAACAACCCCTGCACCTACAACAACCCAGCTAAGTAGTGCGAGCACCACAACATGGCACCACCATCTGTACAAATTCCTTCATCCTTGACTCTCAACAAAGCAGTAACAAATTTTGGCATCATCCTCCAATGGTTTGGCTATATATTGGGCACTCAACAGAATAGAAAAGGGGAGGGGGTAACATAAGAAATGATTCTGAGCTTTTAAAAAAAAACCCTCCCTCCTTGCCTTCATCAACCCATGACCAAACCTTCATAGTATAGAGATCTCTTACTCTCTTCAAACCTTCATAGTATAGAACTTCATTTAAACTCTGCTCCACTGAAATACATGAAAAAAATAATAACAACAACAATAACAACAACAACAACAACAAACAGAAGACCCATCTCCCCATTTTTTTCCCTTCACCCAAAACAGCCACCCTCACCACCTCTCTGACAAAAACAACAACAACAACAACAGACACAAAACCCATCTCCCACCACCTAGCCACGCGATCACCACGTCCGGCTCGCCTGCTCAGACCGCACCTCGTCGCCACGACCTCCGCTTCTGCAAAATCCAGCAACCACCACACCGGATCTACTCTCTCCACACTCCTCCATCCGTTCTGCCGCGAATCCGCCCAGACCACCCCCTCCATCGCGAGTCGCGCCTCTCTCCGCCGCCCTCCACTCACGAAATGCCCCTCTACTTCGCCGTGAGCCACGGATCCAAGATCCACATCAGAACCTGTACATCTCCACACTCTTCTGTGCTCGCTGCCTACTGCTGCCGCGCCGTCTACGACCCACCGCCATCTGGTTCTCAGTCACCGTCACCTGGCTCAAGGCTCCACCATCGTACTGCCTCCCCCCCTTTTGTGTCTCTTATTGGTAAATGTGGATAAGCAGAAGTTTCCCTCTTTGACAGCTTTTATTTCTATTTCTTTGTTAAGTTAGTTTTAATTTTTATTTTTTATGACAAGGGCCTGATCTGCTTGGTTGGTTAATGTTGGGTCTATGTGGTCTTTTTTTTAAAAAAAACAAAAATAGAAAATCTTTTGAAGCCTTTAAATTTCAAATTCAAAAAACTTTTTTTTCAAAAAAAACCAAAAGATAAAAAAAACTGCCTTTAAAGTTTTAAATAAAAAAACTTTTCTAAATTTAAAAATCTCTTTTCAAAAAAAATATAAAAAATCATTTTTTATGGAATATAATCTTTTGAGTTCACGCAACAATCTACGGCGTTGATATATGGATTTTTTTTCATCCTCAAGTGTCGTATGAATTGTAAGGGTTCATCGTATAGCTTTGCTATCTTTAACCCCGTGCAAGAGTGAATCCCCTTCTGTAAAAAATATTAAATGTTTTTTTCAATTTACACTTTTAACCAATTTTACCCAATTTAATTTTATAAAAAAGTATCTTTTGAATTCACGCGACAATCTACGACGTTGATGTATGAACTTATTCATCCTCAAGTGTCGTACGAATTGTAAGAGTTTATCGTATAACACTGCTATCTTGGACTATGTGCAAAGGTGAATTTATTTTAAAATAAAATCTTTTTAAAATAAAATAAAATAATCAAATCTTTATCAAAATTAAAATCAACCAACCAATTAAATATTTTCTAAAGAACTACGTGGCTTTGAGTTTCCCATCGCACCCGAGAATACGTAGGAGAAAGATAAGTGATCTTGTCAAGCCAAAACTAAAATTTTCCTTTTTTGTCCTTTTTATGTTAAAATAATCAATCAAAATAGTTAAACTTTTCTATTTTTAGGGATGCTCTATGGACACGGTGCCATGTTCAGTCCTTTATATTTGAGGTTACCCTATGGACTCATGTGCCATGTTCAACCTCATTTAGTTTTTATAAACAATAAATTTAAAATATAAAAATTAATAAAAAATTTAAAATATTAAAATTTAAAAATTAAAAAAATAATTCTCCCATTAAATAATTTTTGGGGTAAAATAAATATTTAAAAGGTTATTAAAATGTTTTTGCACAATTAACTTGAGGTACCGTTTTTTAAACGGGCGATGTGGGGTGTTAACACCTTCCCTACTCGTAACCGACTCCCGGACTCACCTCTCTCTATTTTTTTAGACCAGTTTACCTTTAAATAATTGAGTTTTCTAATATTTTCCCAATAAAAACTTTAGTGGCAACTCCTCTGTCTTTTTTATCTCCCTTTTTCGCGGCTCCCGGACGGGACGGTCGCGATAGTCATAAAAATTTTGATTCTCACAAAAATTTTTTATAGGCAAATTTTAGTATGTTAGTTTTTATGTTAGTTTTTTTCTCCTTTATCAAGATTTGAATCCTGAACCTCCTAACTCACAAATGATTACCTAAAAAGTTACACTAACGAAAATCTATTTGCAAGTATCATATGTATTAATTGTATGGAATTTAGAAAAAAAATAAAAAATAAAAATATATAAGAAAAATATTCAATTTTAAAAAAGAAATATACATAATCTATTCAAGTAGAATTTAAAAAATATAAATTAAAGATAAAACATTTCAATTTAAAAATAAAGGTATGCATGATTAATTTTAAAATTCAATTTTCAATATTAAAAATAAGAAAAATTAAGCATGACATGTCATTCTATAAATGAGAATAGAATAAGTGACTTAAATACTCTTAAGAGAGTATATTCTAATTTAATATAACAGGTGTGAATAATATACATTTTTTTGAAGCAAAATAATATACACTTAAATGATATAGATTTAAATGGAAGTAAATGAGTTTCCATCAACAACAAAAAAATGGAAGTAAGTGAGTGATATAATATAAATAATCAAAATAACAATTTTTAAGAATCATTAAAAATTGTATTCTATTAATCCACAACATTCTTTGTCCTAAAAAAAGAAAATAATTAAGTGGAATAATATGGATAACTAATATTCATATGAAAATAAATAATAATATATAACTAATTGTATTTATATTAGGATCAATTGGGCTTCCCTTCCATGAACATAGCTGCTGAGCTAAGTTGAGCTTGAAAGTCATTATTGGGTCAGTTTCGTCGTTGGGCCATGATTTTTGGCATTACGGGTGGGTGAAAAATAAAAAAAAAAGTACATTATAGATGGATTATGGAAAGGTTTTAAGAAACATACTAGAGTCACAGCGTTACAGTTCGTTTGTTTCAGATTTTAATAGAATTGATTTTGAAAGAGTTGATGTTAAAAGAATTAATTTTAAAAAATGAAGATTAAAAAAATTAATTTATAATAGGAAATGATATTTTAAAATTGAGTTTAAAAGAATTGTTTTTATTTGAATAATAGAAGTCATGTTCGTTTTATTAGATTATTTTGGATGCAAATGGAGGTAACACGCCTTCCAAAGCAATTTCTCCCGAAGCAACCCACACTCAACTTTGGTCAAATGTGTGTTCAACAAGGTTCAAATTGATTTTAATAGGGACTACCCAACTCATTTTGAGGCCTAAAGCGAAATTTGATATAAGACCCATTTTAAAACTAATAATAATTTTATTACAAAATTATATTTTATTTAAATTTATATTTATTACAAATTATTATGGTTGATGTAATTTATTTTTGTGTACATGCAACAACATGTAAGATTTCCTATAATTTATTGTTTAATGTTTTAAATTATTATTTTTGTTAAGCTTAAATGATAAAAAATAATATTGGAAGCCTAAATTTGGACCTAAAAACTAAAAAAAAATTGGAGGTCTAAAACCCTAGCTTTATTCTAGGTCCGACCCTGATTTTATTGGACTCACTTGTAAAAACAAACATATTTAATTATGATTGAAATGACTTTTGACTAATCAAGAGATTTTGCGGGTCAAACAGGCTTTTGATGCGGTATCCAAACAAGCAATTACCTTATGTTTCATTTCCAATAGACACAATTACTTTATGTGAAGCAGGGACGGAGCTTCTTTATGACACGGGGAGCCTTGGCTCCCCAAGATATCCGAATTTAGTTATATATACTATACTTACAACTATGTATGAACAATATCAAGACTAGCACAACAGTATGCTAAGTGATGAATTTATATTATGACCAGGGATCGAATCCCGACCAAGTGAATTATTGTTTTTTCTCATGTCCTTTTTATTTGTGTGTGTAAAAATTACACCGTAATGTACGCGAGCAAGATTTGAACACACACTTTAAGCTTTAAACTAGGAACTACCAATTATACTACCAGAGAGTTGGGTTATAGATCTTGAAAAAAAAAAAATATATATATATATATATATATATATATATATATATATATATATATATTCTTTAACTAATTGACCCCCTAAAAAATATCAGTCTACCAAGTTTATGTTAGAAAGTCTTGGATCGAATGGCCTCAACCAGCAGAAAGATAGCAAGTAGAAAACATAAAGACAAATGGTGAGGGTGTTTGGTTGACAAGATAAGGTACAGGACTAGGAAATGAGGCTACCTTTCCACATAGCAAGTACATTAGACACCCTGTTTCCTAATTTTAGTTAGGTTAAGCACTCTTATTTATGGATATGAAACTGATAAATCATAAAGGAACCACCCGATTTGTCTGGAGCTGATGGAATTAAGGATCGTGCTTCTCCATCTTTCTTTAATTTTCTATGTAGGTCATCATCAACAACTACATCATGCACAAAGTTGACCTTACATATCTTCCATGGGTTAGGCCATTGATTATTCATTAGGATGCTTTAGTTTATGTCATTACATATCGACTACTAGAAACACCATTAACACAAGTTACATATAAGTATAATTGCTTTGTCGGGAAGGTTTATATAAGGCTTAATTGTACTTTTAGTCCCCCAATTATAATACATGTGCGATTTTAGTCTCCCGATCTTTTTTCGAGCACATTTGATCCTTCAATTTTTTAAAGGTTGCAATATTAGCCCCTTCAAGGCTCGTTTGGTGGTCATGATAAGATAGACAGGATAAGATAAGCTATCATATCATGTCTAAAACTATTGTTTGGTGAGCTAGCAGGATAAGATAAAACAATCTTGTCTCCTATCCTATCCTATCCTATCCATCTAGTTAAAATTCTATCTTGAGGAAGGAGCTGGGTTAGAACTCAACAGGATATGATAAGGTGATTTAAAGTATAATAAAGTATAAAAAAAAAATTATACGTAAAATAATTAAAGTATAATAAATTATAATATGGTTACCGAAAAAGGTATAATAAAACATAAAATAATAAAAAATATTAATAATTAATTTTAAAAATTATTATTTCTTTTCCCAAGGCTAATTTAGTTACTTTATATTATTTTTAAAAACTGAAAAATAAATAAAAATATTCTAATAATTTAACTACGTGTAAAGTAAAAACTAAAAATGAATATTTAAAATTAAAAAATTTAATTTAAGTTAAACAATATTTAAAATTTTTTAAATATTATATGTAATTTTATCACAAGGACAATTTTATCTTTTTATATAATCTTAAAAAATAAAAATTATAAAAAAAAAACTAAAATCTAATAAAACATGAAAACATTCCGACTCAAAACGAAAATTTTAAAATTCATATTAAAATTACAATGCTATCCAGTTGGATATCTGGTGGACATCAAACGTCGGATAAGATAACAACTTATCATGCTCATATCCTATCCTACTCCTGTATACTATCTGCCTCTATCTTATTCTGATCACCAAACGAATCCTCGTAGTGTGACACTGTTAGTAATCCAACAAAATATTTAGCGTTTCAATTAATATGCCTAGTTAGTACTATTTATGTAATTAAAATACTAATATATTTAGTTAATAAAATTAAACAAAAGAGTCGGGAAGTCTCCACCTTCCCCAAGTTACCACACGACAGAGGAGGGGCAAAGGAGCGAACGTCATGGCGAGCAGTGTAGCGGTGACTAGCGGTGCGATCAGGACGGAAGCGGCTGGGCTCGCGACCGTGGTGGGCAGATCTGTTCTGAGGCTGTCGACGGCGGAACAGAGGAGTGCGCTTGGTTCTGGTTCGATGCGGCGGAGAGGTGTCATCGGCGACGGCGATAGAAGGAGGTGCTGGGCGGAGACATGGTGAGGGACCCACTGCTGCCGTGCATGGTTCTGGTAGGGGGCGCACGGCAATGGCTGTCCGGATGGCGACAGAACGACTAGACTCACGGAGGAAGACAGAAACGCAAATGGTATGAGGATGAAGATGATAAGCCTTGACGCAGAAGGAGATGAAGAAGATGGGCAGAAAATCAAAGGGGGTGGATGAAGAGGGAGGGTTCAGGGTTGTTCTGTTTTCTTTTTTTCTCTCTTTTTTTTCATTATTTTAATTTAATTTAATTTAATTACATAAAAAAATGACAATTGGGTATATTAAGTGGCAAAACGTGGCTACTCTGTTAGATTACTAACAGCGGGACTAATATTGCAACCTTTAAAATTGAATGATCAAATATGCTAAAAAAAAAAATTAAAGAACTAAAATCACGCATACACTATAATTAGGGGACTAAAAATATAATAAAGTCTTTATATAAATTCCTCTGATAAGCAGAATTTATGTTCAGTTGACAATGTTTTTTTTGAAAGAAGTTCAGTTGACAACTCTTTTTTTTATTTAAGGTTTAAAAGAGAATTTTGCATGAAGTTAGTGCATTTAATTACACAAATATAAGTGAACAAAATTTATGGTATTATGTATTTCAGGTTTGGTTTCAAATTTTTTTTTACTGATCAACTTTTTTTTTTTACCGTAACTGACATATACCATTCAGACAAATAAAACCATATTTCCCTCCCAAATTTCTTATTTTTCTTTTCAGTGGAGCCCGATTAAGGGTTTTACGAATTAAGACTGTACCTTAGTAACCCACAACTAAAAGTGAAAGCTGATTGCTTTATTTTCAGATTTCAATTTTTCAGAAATAATTGCAAAATTATTATCTTGTTATTTTTATTATTTCATATACAAATCTTTAACAACAAAAAATATAATGAAATTGCAAAACTACTATCTTATTATTTTCTGTAAAGGAATGTTTTTCTCTATGTGTTTTATTCATCAAGCTGAAGGAAAATATATACATGAATGGACAGCAACCTCTAATAACTCCTAATAATATTACAACAACTATCAAGGGATACAAATCAAATGTGATAGTCACAAAATCTGTTATAATAACTCCTAATAATGTTACAACAACTATCAAGGGTTACAAATCAAATGTGATAGCCACAAATCAAGGGATACTAATAAATGCTATTAAAGCTGATAATGGCTAATACCCCTCAAGGTGATGCATGCAAGTTTCGAATGCCAGCTTGTCAAGGAGGAACTGAAACTGTGGTTTTTCTAATACCTTTGTGAAAATATCCGCAAGCTGACTTGCAGTGGGAACATAGGTTGGTCGAATATTCTCATTGAGTAATTATCATGCTTCTAATACATTTGCTTTGACACCATGTAATGGAATGTTTTTCTCTCTGTGTTTTATTCATCAAGCTGAAGGAAAATATATACATGAATGGGCAGCAACTCCTGATAATGTTACAACTATCAAGGGATACAAATCAAATGTGATAGCCATAAAATCTGCTATAATAACTCCTAATAATGTTACAACAACTATCAAGGGTTACAAATCAAATGTGATAGCCACAAATCAAGAGATACTAATAAAGGCTATTAAAGCTGATAATGACTAATATTTTCATTGTTTCATATACAAATCTTTAACAACAAAAAATATAATGAAAACAATGTGACATTTTGCTATTATTTTTTAAAATAAGAAATAAAAACAAAAAGCTGAAAAACAAGCAAACGAGTATAAGTTTCCATTTTGGTTTTCCTGTGTCTAAATTTTTGCAAACTTAGCAGAATTTGAGCTACTTCGTCATATCAACGCTTCAAACATAACTGATATAAACTCTATTCAAATGTGTTAGAAACCCAGAAACCAGGATACAGTTTATTGAATTTTAAAGTAGAAATAATGGCCTTCACAGACACTATTATTGATGGATTATCAGTTCTGGATGAAGGTAAATACAAAGTTTTCTTTGCTATAAGGACAATGCCAGTCCATTTATTCCTTAATGTTACTTGATAATACATAAAATGCTGATTAATGTAGTGTCTAGTGTTGAAAGCAGATTCCATTTATCAATATGTGAATATTGTATACAATTCTATTTATAAAGATTTGGATTGGACAATCTTGGGGTGGGGATGGCAACCAGAGGTATTTTCTTTTTGAGAACAATGCCAAATTTCTCAGATACATCCAACTCCTCTCCTTGGGGTACTATCCAATCAAATGAGTGCACAAGTGTGGCAAGAGAATACAAAACAGTTCTCTCAGCCATTGCTATTCCTGCACAAATTCTTCTTCCAGACCCAAAGGGGAAATAATTGAAGTCACTCCCACTGAAATCCCATTTGGCATCTAAGAACCTTGTAGGATCAAATTCTAGTGGTTTGTCCCAAATGGAAGGGTCTCTATGTATAGCCCACACATTCACAAACACCCTTGACCCCTTTGGGATTGTGTAGCCTCCCACAGTGGATGTTTCACTAGGGCAGTGAGGGACTAAAAGTGGAAGTACAGGGTGAATCCGAAGAACTTCCTTCATCACAGCATGCAAGTAGTGCAACTGATGAATGTGGGACTCTTCTACTATGTTATCTTTGCCAACTACAGCTTCCAATTCCTCTTGCACTCTCTTCATTACCTTTGGATTGTGCATCATTTCTGCCATGGCAAACTCAATCGTGTTGGATGATGTGTCAGATCCACCCACCACCATGTCCTGTTTAGCCACAAAAATCTTCAATCTGTGTTTGAACTTTTACTTTCTTCTTTTCTTTTTATAAAAAGCAACCAAAAAAAAATTAGGAACCTATTTGAATTTTGCTGGACCCATACATACACGAATGGATATATTACTTAATGAAGTACCCCTAGTAAATTTAAAGAACCTTGACAAAGACAGATTTGATTTTTTTTTTAATTTTTTTTTCAAGAAATGAGTAATTAAACCAATTTAAAAACTTGGTTTGATTTTAATATTCAATGAGTTGATGTTGTAATCTGGTTTTAAATAAAGGTCTATTTGGAATCGCAACATATTCATTTTGGAAGTTTTCGAAAAACCGAAATGCAACAGCAGTTACAGCCGCATCGGCACACTTTCTCATAGTCATTTGCAATTACGATAAATGCAACCCAAACCTGATGACAATCACAATTTAAAAATTGTGCTGTGATACTGATTTTGATTTTCAATAATTTCAAATAGGAAAGTGAAATTAGTGAAACGAATATGACATACCATGAGCAGGGCCTTGACTTGTGTCATGGTGAGTGGTGTCTTAGAATCACCTTCCTCTTTCAAATCCAACAAAAACTGCAAAAAATCCTTTCTCTCTTTCCCTTCCTCCTTCCCCCTTTCACCAATCATCTTCTCAAATATCCTATCGAACTTGGGCACCAACGCATGCATCTGTTTCTCCACGCCTTGCAAATCGAACCGGGCCAACCCGGGATAAAAGTCCGACAAGTTCGGCTTCCCCAAAAGCGCCGTCATCTCCGCCACCATCTCCCTGAACTCCGCCCCCAACCTCTCCCTCTCCGCCCCTTCCACCGACGTCCCCCACATCATGTTCGTAATCACGTTCAGCACCGTCAGGAAAACCTGCTCCCCGATGTTCACCGGAGACCCGACCCGATCGAAAACATGCCCGACCGTTTTTCGCACCTCGTTTCTTCGGAGCTCGTAGACGGAGTCTAGGGTTGTGTTGCTGAGCATCTTGAGGACGCAGATTTTCCTCAGCGTTCGCCATTCGGGCCCGTACGGGTTCCAAACGATGTCGTTTCCGCCGTAGGTGGCGACCCTGCCGGCAGCGGGGACGTCACGGTTGGCGAATACGGTATCGTTGTCTTTGAGAACTTGGCGGGCCGCGGAAGGGGAGGTGACTACGATGCCGAGCTTGCTGCCGAGCCGGAGCTTCAGGACCGGGCCGTAGGTTCGGGCCAGATCGGCGAAGTAAGAGTGGAGTTCCGGGTCCAAGGATAGAAGGTTCCCGAAAATTGGGAGGCCCGATGGGCCTGGAGGGAGGTTCTGGGTTTTGGGTTTGAAGAAGAAGAGCCATAGGTACCAAGTAATTGTTAAAATGACCAAAAGACCAAGAAGTAGGGTTGGGTTGTTGAAGTTCTCGTGGTTTTGAAAGAGAGATGAAAGGGAATTCATGGTGCTTTTGTTGGCCACTGATTAAGGTTTTCGGAAGGATATATATAAATGAAGAGTTGACGATACCATAGGATGAGCTGCATGTTTGGTTAAGAAATTAAAATGATTTTTGAGGCCAGAGATCCCAAATGACCTCAAAATTAATTTCAATAGTGACTGAATCTATTTATTTTTAAAATTGTGCCGATAAATTTAATTTTAAATGGGTAGACTTGATTTTAATTGAAATAATTCTAGTTTTTTTTTGTTTTGTTGAGTAAAAGTGATTCTTGACGTGAGATTCATGATTTTTTTTTTATATTTACATCTAAAAGTAATTTTATATCATTCAAATAAAATTAATTCTTCTAAACTTACTTTTAAAATATTATTACAAAACACAATTCAAATTTTTTAACTTCAACTTCTTTTAAAAATCACTTCTTTTAGTTATAATTTTTTTCTTAATTAATTTTATCAAAATATAAAACTAAAGCTTAATTACATTTTTTTTGTCTCTGTTATTAATTATATGCTATTTTGGTCCATATATTTTTTTTAAAATATTTGGTTTCCCTATTTTATTTTTTTTTGAGGTCGCAGATTTGGTCATTCAATTTTCGATGATACAAAAGAGAAAGATAACAATTCTAAGTGCATTGAACTTTTGTTGAATTTTTCCCTCCTTTACCTCTTCGTTTTAACATGATTTAATGATTTTCTAAGGGTTTTTTCAAGATGTTAACCTCTTTGGGTGAAGCAGAACCAGGTACTAGTTGCCCACAACAGCTGGCTTTCAGTGAAAAAATCCACGCAAATGGAAAGGAAAAAGACAAATATGAGACTGCAAGGATCATTGTTGAGCTCTCAAGGGAATCTATGAACCAAACTTAGGATGCACATATTCTTGGTTAACAACGGCATGCACGGTGTTTTTTTTTTTAAAAAAAATATTCATTCACTCAAATTGATAAAATATATCAAAAACAACATAAATTCAACATCGTTAAAAATCGAAAAGGACGAATCTGCGAACAAACTCACAGCACCCAGGTTAATAGCATAACATGGCAAAATACCTACAAATATGACAAAATCAAAGTGACCAGAATACCCATGTCTCCAGATCTGTAACGTTGACGCCCAAGTCTTGATTGAATATGTAATGGATCGAAGCTGATCTATTAATCTGAACCAAACGAGCACCGTAACAAGACGGGAAACCAAACAACGTTGCAACTAGACGACGAACAAAACATCACCGCATGCAGACGACGAAAACACGGAAAAATACGAAAGAAAAACCAGTTGTATATGAAAAAATAACTTATTTAAATAAAAGGTGAGAAAATGATGTGAATGGATAATTACGAATCAAAAAATGACTCAAAATTACCTCATCTGGTGATGAGAAAAAAGGTAAAGAAAAATAGATGACAGATTGAAAGAGACGGTTCTAAATTTTGAAATGTTTACCGACAATAATTCCCTGTGATTACTATCTATACGGTATCCACAGTTTTAAAATGCTTTAATAACTACTATTTGATATCTGTAAAAGTTTATTAAAGATTTTTATAGTTTTATTTATAAACATATATATGTTAAGTAATAATATGAGAAAATACAAATTACCAGCAAATTGGTGACACAAACAATATCCAAAATTGATTGGTCATAATGAAAGTAGACTATGCTCTCAAACAAATTTTATCTATAAATTCATTGATTTGAGTTCTGTGATTGTCACTTTGAAGATGATTATTTTACCATCACCTCATTCCGTAAATTAATTTTACTATTTTGTCGGTGGGGATACCCAATTAAAGTGACACAAACAATGAAGACAAAGTGGTTCAAAAGGTAAGATATATTAAATTGTATAAAGCACCAATATTATGTTGGTTCGGGTGGAACCGTGTTCAGATTCTTTAAGTAAGATCTCGAGCTCGAGTCCTGTGAATGAAAAAACATGATTGAGAGAGGAGATACCACTAAAGATGGTAAATATGACTCTATGAGGAGATTAGTTATCATCGAAGCCGGTAAATACTTTACACCTATATCTTGGGAACCAAAAAAAATATTAAATTGTATGAAGCAATATTGTTTTTTTTTATATACTTGCTTTGGTCATTTTTATTTTTGTTGTGAAAATTACAAAGACTTATGAAAGCTAATAAATAACTTTGAAAATAAATAAAATATATATTTGATTAATTTATTCTTCGTTAAAATACTACAAAAGTTATCACTATTTATTTATTCTTATACCATGAATAAGTTCGTAAAAAAATTATTAACTTATTAATTTTTTTAAAATAACAATTGAAGAATGATCAGATAAAAAAACAAAGATATTATTTAATGCACATTAATAGTTTTTTTTTAAATTCAATTATAATATGAAAAATGTTAAAATAAGAAATTTGACAATGAATTAAGCCCACCATTTTCATCATTTTATTTGACCATGAATTGCGTATCGGCATTAGGGATGACAATTTTCACCTGTAAATGGGGATCTCCATGGGGACTGTCTTGTTTGAGACCTGTGGGTGGGGATTTTTTCTCCGCAGGGACGAGGATGAGAGAAAAGGCCCCCAAGAAGGTAATATGGGGACGGGGATAGGGAGTATACCCCGCCTGGTAGGGACCCCGTCCCTGCGTGCCCGCCCGCCCGCCCGCCCATTGTTGATGGATTATCAGTTCTGGATGAAGGTAAATACAAAGTTTTCTTTGCTATTGTCGCGACCGTCCCGTCCGGGCGTCGCGAAAATAAGTAAAAACAGAGGAGTCGCTACAATATTTTAATTGGGAAAAATATTGGAAAAACCAATTATTTTAAGAAAACTGGTCTTTTTTTAAAAAGAGAGATTTGAGTTCGGGAGTCGGTTGCGAGTAGGGAAGGTGTTAGCACCCTACATCGTCCGTTTAAAAAAACGGTACCTCAAGCTAATTCTGCAAAATAATTTTAATAATATTTGAAAATATTTATTTTACCCCACTTTTAAAATAATAAAAAATATAAATACAACAAAAGGGAAAATTAAATTTTGGCTTGACAGAATGATTGATTCCGCTCCTACGTATTCACGGGTTCGATGGGAAACTCAAAGCCACATAGTTCTTGTAGAAAAGGGTTGATTGGTTGGTTGATTTTATTTTTGGTAAATATTTTATTTTTGAAAATTATTTTGAGAAAAAGGATTTAATTTCAAAATAAATTCACTCTTGCACATGGTCCATGATAACAATGCTATACAATAAACTCTTACAATTCATACGACACTTGAGGATGAAAAATCATACATCAACGTCGTAGATTGTTGCGTGAATTCAAGAAAATCCTTTTTTTATTTTTAGAATTTTATTTTAAAAGAAATTCTCCTTAAAAAATTTTACTAAACAAAAAAGAATTGATTTTCCTTTTTAATTTTGAAAAAGGGATTTTATTTAAAAATAAATTCACTCTTGCACAAGGTCCAAGATAGCAATGCTATACGATAAACCCTTACAATTCATATGACACTTGAGGATGAAAAATCATACATCAACGTCATAGATTGTTGCGTGAATTCAAGAAAAAGAAATTTTTATTTTTATTTTTATAAAATTTGATAAAATCTTGTAAAAAGAGTAAATTAAAAACATTTCATTATTTTTTAACACAATAGAATTCGCTCATGCACATGGTTAAAGATAGCTAAACTATACGTTGAACCCTTACAATTCATACGACACTTGAGGATGAAAAATCATACATCAACGTCGTAGATTGCTGCGTGAATCCAAAAGAGACATTTTATTTCAAAGTATTTTTATTGAAAACAAGGATCGAAAAAATATTTTTTTAAAAAAGATTTTTTATTTTTTATTTAAAATTTTCTATAAAAAAACAGAATGAGATTATGCTTCACATTTTAAGCACAAACGCATGACTCCTAATCCTTTCTTTTTACACGACTGGACCCAAAGCAAGGAAGAGCCCAACTTTAGTTTTTTTTTTTTTCAAGAACATTTTGTTTTAAAATAGAAGAAGGAAAGAGGACCTAGCAGCTGGCCCAATAAGCAAACAAAGAGGAAACTAAAAATACACCTACTGATCCTAAGCCCATCAGCTGCCAGTAAGTAAAACAAACCCACAACCTCATTAGAAGCCCAGCCAAAAAAAACATAATAAATAACAGATAAAAACAAAAGAAGGGAAAAAGGAAAGAGAGAAGTTTCAGCTTCCTATGTTACCAACGAACGAAATAGAAAGGGAGCAACAGCTAACAGGGGTGGTTGAACGTATGAGGCAGGGACGGCGGCCAACAACGACTGGTGGTCTTTGGACGTTCGGCACGCGACGGCTTGCACGGTGGATAGCCGCCGGCGGTTCGAACAGCACGACTGAGGCGAAATCTAGGATGCGGAGAAGCAGAGGATGCGAACGACGTCGACGTGCAGCGGTAATCCGTAGCTACGATGCGTTCGGGGTGACGGAGATCGGAGGCGGTTCGTGTGCAGATATGTTGTATCCGGTGGTGACGTTGCAGGGAACAGAGAAGGGATGCCGGCGGTCCAAGGCGGAGCTCGCGGAGGAGATGGATGCTGTGTGTCTACTACGCGAGGCGGAGAAGCACGAAGATGGCAGAGGAGCTTAGCACAGATGGGAAGGTGACAACACTGAACAATGTTCTGGGTCTAAAGATTTTTGGGATGGTGGAAAGAGAATTAGAGAATGGGATGAGGAAGATAATGAAATGGCTCAAGATATTTTTGTGTTTTTTCTATGGTGATTCAAAATCTGGTAGTGTAGGGAATGAGTGAAGGAAATGAAAGAGAGGAAGAAGAAAAAATGGAGAGAAACGTGTGGGAGCTGTGGTCCAGAAGAAGAGCCCCCCCCCCGATTATGTTGAGTGCCCAATATATAGACAAACCACTGGAGGATGATGCCAAAATTTGTTATTGCTTTGTTGAGAGGTAAGGACGAAAGAATTTGTACAGATGGTGGTGTCATGGTGTGGTGCTGGTGCCCCCACTACTCTGCTGGGTTGTTGCAGGTGCAGGGGTGAGGGGTTGTCACCCCTTAATTTGGAAAAAAGCACAAGAAAACAAAAGAAGGGAAATAAAAATAAAGTTGGCTCATACCTGAAGTGGAAGATGACAGATAGTAACGTTAGAGAGGGGAGAAAAGGACAAAAATTAAAATATTTTTTTATATTTTTCAAATAAAAATCAGAAGTGCCTTTTTTTGTTTTTGTTTTTTGTTTTTGTTTTTTTTGGATTTTAATCATTTGGATAATGGGCTCAACAAAGCACTTGCAACATTAGAATGAAAATGGGTTACACTTAATCAAGTAATGGGCCAAGAACAAAAATCAATTTTTTTTGTAAAGTTTTTATTTTTTTTTATTTTTATGTTTAAAAACATCCGGACAAAATTAGGTGTTCACATGTACCCTTCTTTACTTGTTTCTTATTAGATAGTAGGTGTAACCGTAGTTAACCTATTATCATTATAAGAAATAAGTAAAGACATAAACTCCAATTTTGTCCGGGGTACACTAACAGGCAAATAATCTATGAGTTCAAAGCGATTTCTTATAAAGGGCTTACGGGGTAGATTACCCGTCAGAAGCTTGAACTGAAAGATAATGAGCTTACGGGGTATGGTACTCGCCGAAGCTTGACAGAAAAGGTAGAAAGCTTGTGGAGTTGGTTGTCCGCTGAAGCTTGGAAAGAAAGGTTAAAACCTTGCGGAGTCGGTTATCCGCTAAAGCTTGAAAGGAAAGATAAAAAGCTTGCGGAGTCGGGTATCCGTCGAAGCTTGAAAACAAAAATATCTTACGGGGAACGGTACCCGCCAAAGGTAGAAATCTTGCGGAGTCAGTTATCCGCTAGGCTTGAAAATAAAGGTTAAAAGCTTACGGAGTCGATTATCCACTGAAGCTTGAAAAGAAAGGTTAAAAGCTTGCGGAGTTGGTTATCCGCTAAAGCTTGAAATGAAAGGCAAAAAGCTTGCAAAGTCGGGTATCCACTGAAGCTTGAAAACAAAAAGATCTTACGGGGTATGGTACTCGTCGAAGATAGAAAGCTTGTGTATTCAGTTATCCGCTGAAGCTTGAAATGCGGAGTCTGGTATCCGCTGAAGCTTGAAAACAAAAAGATCTTACGGGGTATGGTACCCGCCAAAGATAAAAAGCTTGTGGAGTCAGTTATCCGCTGAAGCTTGAAAAGAAAGGTTAAAAGCTTGCGGAGTCGGTTATCCGCTGAAGCTTGAAAAGAAAGGTAAAAAGCTTGCGGAGTCGGTTATCCGCTGAAGCTTGAAAGGAAAGGTAAAAAACTTGCGGAGTCAGGTATCTGCCGAAGCTTGAAAACAAAGAGAGCTTACGGGGTATGGTACCCGCCGAAGCTTGACAGAAAAGATAGAAAGCTTGTGGAGTCGGTTATCCGCTGAAGCTTGAAAAGAAAGGTTAAAAGCTTGCGGAGTCGGTTATCCATTGAAGCTTGCAAGGAAAGGTAAAAACTTGTGATGTCTATGAATTTACGGGGCTTTGTGCTCACAAAATATAAACAATTGCAATGCAATGAGATAATGCATGATGCCAGAAATGTCATATATTCTTGATGAAAACCTCAGATGATTTCAACGCAACACAAGGAAAGCCTGTAATACATTAATATTTCTTTTCTTTTTTTCTTTTTTTTCATTTTGGTTGTTTTTTTTATTATCGTTATCATCCTCGACCTCTTAAAACGTTGATCACAGACAAGCTCTGAGATGACTAAAACAAGTCATATCTTCATGGAGAATAAGGTCAAGCACTTTTGAAAGGGTATGCTTCCTTTGCAATGATTGTCCCAATGGTTGATTTTATTGTTCTCTCCCTTCTATAATGCCTCTTGCCAGTAGACAATGGTACCTTTTGTTGGGAGACCATCTTGTCCTTTACGGCCTTTTGAGACTTTCAAAGAAATTATAAATATTTTTTAAGACATCAATACATGTTTCACATTTCAGTATATACTTATCATGATGAATGCACACACACAATTGACAAAAGTTAAGAGAAAAGGATAAGGGTAAAAATAATTGGGAGTCAATGTCATTATATTTGGACTGAAAAGGTGTATAAAGCAGATATTACAATGGAGTATGGAATTGCAAAAAGGTTGTGGAGTGGAATCACATCTCCTCAAGTGACATCTCTTTCCATGACTAGTGTTAGTATCCCTCATACCAACTCGACTGCTCATTAATCAACATCCGAGAATGCTATCTGCCCCAGTCTTCATGCATCTAGCCCACTGATTGTCCCAATTCATCGGCTTGACGACACTTCCATCGTTAATTTTTTTTTCTTTTTAACCCTAACTTTTGCCTGGACTGCCTTTTTCAGGTTTTCAGTCTATCGAGCTGCTCTAACTTTTGCCTAGACCGTCTTTTCAGATTTTCAGTCTAGCGAGCCTTTCCTTTTCTTTTTTCTTTTCTTTCTTTTTTTCTGATTTTTTTTTGGGAAGTTGGTTCAAGCATAGTACTTTTTGACTACGTCTGAGTTTACAGGGAGTGGTAAATCTTCCCCATCCATCCTAGTGAGAATTAAAGCCCCTCTAGAGAATGCCTTTTTTACTATGTAAGGTCCATCGTAGTTCGGGGTCCACTTCCCTCGATGATCCTTTTGGATTGGTAGGATCTTTTTAAGCACTAGATTCACGAAACTGCCGGGGGCGTACTTTCTTCTCGTAAGCTCTCATAAACCTTTTCGGGTACAATTGGTCATGACACAGTGCTGCTAATCTCTTCTCTTCATTGAGGTTCAATTGGTCGAGTCGATCTTGGACCCACTCAGCTTCTTCCAATTATGCCTCTCTCAATACCTTTAATGAGGGGATCTCTACTTCAATCGGGAGTACTGCTTCCATCCCATAAACTAAAGAATACGGAGTTGCCCATGTCGAGGTACGAATAGAGGTACGGTAGCCGTGCAAAGCAAAAGGTAACATCTCATGCCAATCCTCATACGTCACAACCATCTTTTGAACAATCTTTTTAATATTTTTATTAGCAGCCTCGACTGCTCCGTTCATCTTTGGACGGTACGGGGAGGAATTGTGATGCTTTATCTTGAAGTCTTCGCACATCCCCTTCATCATCTTGTTGTTCAAGTTGGTCGCATTATCAGTGATAATCTCACTCGGCAACCCATAACGACAAATTAGCTCTCTTTTGACAAATTTAATCACGACATTCCTGGTCATATTGGCATATGATGCAGCCTCAACCCACTTTGTGAAATAATCGATGGCAACAAGAATGAAGCGATTCCCATTTGAGGTCTTTGGTTCGATTGGCCTGATCACATCCATTCCCCACATTGAGAACGGTTAGGGTGCCGACATGACATTCAGGGAAGCTAGTGGCCCATAAATCTTATCAGCTTATATCTGACACTTATGGCACTTCTTCGCATAATTAAAGCAATCAACCTCCATTGTCAACAAGTATTGGCCAGCCCTCAAGATTTTTCTTGCCATTGCATGACCCCTCGCGTGAGTCCTAAAAGATCCTTCGTGTACATCCTCAATTATCTGTTTAGATTCTTTCGCATCAATGCATCTTAACAACACCATATCATGATTTCTTTTGTAGAGAATACCCCCATCTAAATAGAAACCCACTGCAAGTCTTTTTAGAGTTCTTTTGTCATTTTCTGAAGCGCTCGGAGGGTATTCCCTTCTTTGGATGAAGCATTTGATGTCATGGTACCACGATTTTTGATCAGGCTCTTCCTCTATCACTTGACAATATGCAGGATGATCACAACTTTCCATTTTGATGAGTGGTAGGTTCCTCTCATCACTTACTTTAAACATTGAGGCCAAGGTAGACAGCGCATTCGCTAATTGGTTATCTTCTCGAGGAATGTGATGAAATGTGACTTCCTCAAACTGCTCGATCAAACCTTTGATGTAATCATGATACGTGATTAACTTGGCATCCCGGGTTTCCCATTCCCCTTTTAACTGGTGGATGACTAATGCAGAGTCTCCATATACCTCTAGTACTCTTGCTTTTGATTCTATTGCTGCCAGGATCCTTAGCGCACAAGCTTTATATTCGGCTATGTTGTTTGTACAATCGAAGAAAAGTCTCGCAGTGGTAGGGAAATAATCATTTTCTGGTGAGATTAAGATTGTCCCGATTCCATGCCCTAATGCATTAGAAGCTCCATCAAATAACAAAGTCCATTTTTCTTTTTCTGGTGATTGCTCGCGATCAAACAAAGCCATTATATCTTCATCTGGGAAATCACATTGCATCGATCCATAATCTTCTACTGGCTGATTGGCTAGATATTCTGCAAGAGCGCTACCTTTTACTGCTTTTTGGGTGACATAGACAATGTCATATTCTGATAACCGGACTTGCCAGCGAGCAATTCTTCCAGTCAGAGCTGGCTTATCAAAGATATACTTGATTGGATCCATCTTGGACACCAACTAGGTAGTGTAACACAACATGTAGTGCCTTAAACGGCGAGCCGCCCATGCCAAAGCACAGCAAGTGCGTTCTAGCAGTGAGTAGTTGGCTTCACAACTGGTGAAATTTTTACTCAGATAATAGTTGGTATGTTCCTTTCTTCTTGACTCATCGTGCTGCCCTAGCACACAACCCATAGATTCGTCTAACACGGTCAAATACATGATGAGAGGTCTTCCCGGTACTAGAGGAACCAAGATTGGAGGCTATTGTAGGTATTGTTTGATCTTTTCAAAGGCTTTTTGACAATCTTCATTCCATGTTACTACCTGATTTTTGCGTAGCAATGTAAAGATTGGTTCACATGTCACGGTTAGTTGGAAGATGAACCTGGCAATATAGTTCAATCTTCCTAAAAACCCACGGACTTCTTTCTCCGTTCGAGGTGCTGGCATATCGATGATTGCTCGAACTTTTTCAGGATCAACCTCTATTCCTCTTTGAATAACAATGAACCCTAGAAGCTTGCCTGATTTCACACCAAAAGTGCATTTGGCTGGATTCAGTTGGAGCTTAAACTTCCTTAATCGCTCAAAAAGCTTCTGCAGATTATCTACATGGTCATCTTCAGATCTGGACTTGGCGATCATATCATCTACATAAACTTCTATCTCCTTATGCATCATGTCATGGAACAAAGCCACCATAGCCTGCTGATATGTTGCCCTAGCATTTTTCAATCCAAATTGCATAACCTTGTAGCAAAAGGTTCCCCTAAAGTGACAAATGTAGTCTTCTCCATATCTTCAGGTGCCATCTTGATCTGATTATTGGTCGCGCTGTCGCGCACGCGCCAAAAAGGACGAGCGGGTTTAAAACTGTAGTTTAGTGCGACAACTCGGATGTCGTCTCTCAAGGACTCTGAGAATATTATCTTCCACAAAAATAAGTTTTAGGGGGGGGGGGGGTTTGGTTTGAGATGCAATCAAAGAAAACAGAATATTAAAAACAGAGCAATTGAAAACAAGCAGTTCAAGGAGGTTATCAAATGGCCAAAAACAGATTAATCTATTGCTCTTGATTTCCCACTATCATAGGTTCATACAATTTCCAAGCCCTAAGCAAATTCTTATCCCCTCCCGGTTGTAGCAACAATTTACAAACGAAACTACTCTTTCTGAGATACATGTCCCTATTCCCGAATTAAACAAACGGGGTTAAGCCCTCATGAACTAAACGAACATGAACGTACACACGCGAATTAAACAAACGCGATTGATTATAGGAACATGATATCACCGGAAATAAATCAATACAATGCAAAATACTCCTGAATTAAACAAACAGAAATACAAAGCATGGCATTGAAGAGGGAAAAGCATACAAAACAGGAAAATGCAAGAACCTCAAGTATATGGAAATCAATTACAATAGATCAATCCTAGGAACTTAGTTCTCCATAACACAAACGAAATCACACAGAAAAATGTAAAACAGAAAAATGGAGAAGCAAAAGTCTCTACAATTTGTTCAGAACAACCTTTTATACAAATTCAGAGTTCAGCTAGCTCGCGAGGCGAGCACACATTCGCGAGGCGAATTTCATGAAGAGTCGGCGACCTTTGGCATTCTCGCGAGGCGAAATACTTGCTCGCGAGGCGAGGATATGAAGAGTTTTCTCCTTACGCCCGTTATGGCCATCAGGGGCCAACCGTGATGCTCTCTGACTTCCAGACTCGCGAGGCGAATGGATGATCGCGAGGCGAGACTCTTCAACTTCAAAACTGCCACGGCCATGACCTTCAACACGGGCAAGTCGTGATCGTCTCTGACTTTTTCAGGGTTGCAAGACTCGCGGGGCGAGACCTTCTTCGCGAGGCGAACCAGAGACTTAGCAATTTCTTGGAACAGTCAGGCTTCGGGGTCGCGAGGCGAGCGTGTCCTTCTCGGGGCGAATCCCCTGCTCTTTATTTTCTCAACTTCTACTTAACCTGAAAACAAGGAAATAACCATAAGTGTATTATTTTGACTCAAAACTAGCTAAATTAACTTAAAACTACTCTAGAGACTCAAAACCTTGCTTGAGGACAATCTAATTTAATTTGGGTGAAAATACGATATAATTTGCACAAAACCCTGGTCATACTAGCTATAAAACTAGATGAGCCAGAGGCTTATCAAAATACCCCAAACTTAAACTTTGCTTGTCCCCAAGCAAACTAAGACTCAAAAATCAAAAAGACTCAAGACCTGGCAAGCTCAAAAGATTCAATCAACATTGCACACATTCAAGCAATACATCAAAAACAGTTTTTCTTCATTGTTTCCCCCTTTTCAAACAGAGCAATCCCCACATTCATTTATTCTAAACATTTGAGAGTTTCATCATGAAAACAATCAGAAATCTAAGCAGGGGATCTAAGTCACACACAAGAGGGAGATCACCAAATCCAAACAACTGCCTTCCTCACAAGGGCATTATTTGTTCACTCAGACACTCAGTTTATGTCAGGCTAACAACTTGCACTCAGTTTCACTTTTCAAGTACACTTCCCAAAAATTTGCTTTTCATCTCAAAATGGCTCCCACAGAAAACATGCAAGCAACATCAGAAGGTCTTTTATGGGTTGTAATGGGGCCTGGCTAAGGGTAGGATATACAAAAGGAACTAAGCTGAAGTCCCTAGGAACTAAGAGAGCATGAACTATATTTATACTTTGAAATTCGCTCAAGTTCCTTTCTTTATTTTTTCTTTACACTTCTGGGTGGCTACAGCTTTTTTTCTATGTCAATAGCCTTTTTGGAATTTTTGTATTTTTTTTTTGTATTTTTTTTTATTTTTTTTTATTTTTTTTCAACATTTGTACACTTTTTCTTTCACAAGCCTTTGGCTCCAACTTTTTTTTCTCCTTTTTTTTTTCTCAATCCCAACAACATATTACACCTTGCAGCCACCCCAAACTTAGTTTCTTGCACCCATTCTAATATTACATGCTCTCCTAATCCTAAGATCGGGTTAACATGGTTTTCCAGATTTTTGGGTTTATAACATTAGGTTATCAATAACTAACAGGCTAATAGGCTCAAAAGGGCTAACTAGGGAACATGCAATAGGAATTGGTTTATTCAGGCCAAGTAGCTATTTACAAAGAAAATGCCTAAATCATTTGCTACACACATATAATCATGCAAACCAAAAAAGAGATTCAATCAAATTCAGGGAAGTGCAACTTGAAAGTGATTTTCACACAGTTTAAAACATGCTGGAGGCTCAAAACCTCACCTGGACATTCATGCAAATTGTTTGAAAGAGATTCTATCCCTAGTGTGTGCTCCCTATCACCCCCAAACTTATCATTCATCGTGCCATCATAACAAAATCTCAAAGTTCAGTTTTCAATTTCACATGGGAATCACTTTTCAAAAACAAAAATTTTTCAGCCTAGGGGGAATCATCACATATCAATCATGCAAGCAATCTGTGCAACATCAGTCAAAATCTAGCAAACTTGCCAACAAAAGACTCAACACACAAATGCTCCCGAGCTTCTCAAATTATTCAGGAGCTTTATTCAAAGAAAAGAAACCTACAACTAGTTCCCTCCCCCACACTTAAAACATGCATTGTCCCCAATGAACAACAACAGACTTTACAATCAGAGTGAGGGAAAGGAAAAGAAACTCCCTGATCAAGCATCAGTGTAGGTTGGAGCATCCAAAGATAGCTCCTCAACATTAGCATCCGCAGGGTCAGCAGCATCCACACCATGGAATGACTTCAACCTTTGTCCATTAACCTTGAAGGTTTTGTTGGTACCTGCATCCTTGATCTCTACTGCACCATATGGAAACACATTAGTAACAACAAATGGTCCTATCCACCTGGACCTAAGTTTCCCAGCCATCAATTTCAGGCGGGAATTAAACAATAAGACTTTCTGACCCACAAAAAATGCTTTCCTAACAATCATTCTATCATGAAAAATTTTTGTTTTCTCTTTATACATCCTGGAGCTTTCATAGGCTTCAAGCCTAAGCTCCTCAAGTTGCTGCAACTGCAGTTTTCTTTCAACACCAGATTTCTTCATGTCCATGTTACAACTCTTTACTGCCCAATATGCTCTATGCTCAACTTCCACCGGGAGGTGACATGCCTTGCCAAAAACTAGCCGGAAGGGGGACATTCCTATAGGTGTCTTAAAAGCAGTCCTCTGGGCCCACAGTGCGTCTTCCAGACGGCGGCTCCATTCCCTTCTGTTTGGCTGCACCATCTTCTCTAGAATTTGCTTAATCTCCCTGTTTGATATTTCTGTCTGGCCATTGGTTTGGGGATGGTAAGCAGTAGACACTCTTTGTACAACCCCATATTTTCTGAGTAAGGCCTCCAAGGTTCTGTTGCAAAAATGTGTGCCCTGGTCACTGATGATTGCCTTGGGTATGCCAAACCTGCAAAAAATGTTGGACCTAACAAATTTTGAAACAATCTGAGCATCGTTAGTCCTAGTGGGGATTGCTTCCACCCACTTTGAAACATAATCTACAGCCAACAAAATATATACAAAACCAAAAGAAGGAGGGAAAGGACCCATGAAGTCCATCCCCCACACATCAAAGACCTCACAATAAAGCATTGGCTGCTGAGGCATCTCACTCCTACGAGTGATTGCAGGGCCTGTTATTTGACATTCTTTATAATTCTTGTATACCTCATATGAATCCCTAAAAATTGTGGGCCAGTAGAACCCGGAGTCCAGGACTTTTCTTGCTGTCCTCTGATGTCCAAAGTGACCTCCAACTGGAGAGGCATGTGAGAAATGCAGGATGGACTCTGTCTCATGCTCGGGAACACACCTCCGAATAACCTGGTCACTGCAAAACTTCCACAGATAGGGGTCATCCCACACATAGTACTTTGCATCGCTCTTCAGCTTGTGGAACTTATGTCTACTTGTACCTGCAGGAACAACACCAGCAACTAGAAAATTTACAATGTCAGCAAACCAGGGGGTTACCCCATACATATGTAACAGTCTCTCATCAGGGAAATCATCTTGGATGGGAAAAGTATCCTCATCCCTTGCTATCCCGCTCAAATGATCTGCTACCAAATTTTCAGCTCCACTTTTATCCTTTATCTCCACATTGAATTCTTGGAGCAAAAGCATCCACCGGATCAGTCTTGGCTTAGCTTCTGGCTTCTTCAACAGATATTTCAAAGCTGCATGGTCAGTAAAAACAGTCACCCTAGAACCTAGCAAATAAGACCTAAACTTGTCAAGTGCAAATACAATAGCTAGCAGCTCTTTCTCAGTGGTTGTGTAATTTGCCTGAGCAGCATCTAGGGTCCTAGAAGCATAGTGAATTACATGGGCAACCTTGCCCACCCTTTGTGCCAGAACTGCTCCCACAGCAAAATTTGAAGCATCACACATCTGTTCAAAGGGAGTGTCGATCACGGGGCTGGATGACAGGGGTAGAAGTCAACGCCTTCTTCAGATGGTCAAATGACTCTTTGCACTTTTCATCAAACTGGAACAGGGCATCATTTTTCAGCAGATTTGACAATGGCAGTGCTATCTTGCTGAAGTCCTTTATAAAGCGCCTGTAGAAACCTGCATGTCCAAGAAAGGAACGGATCTCGCGTACGCAAGATGGGTAAGGCAATGAAGAAATCACATTTATTTTTGCAGGATCCACAGAAATACCCTCTTTGGAAATTACATGACCCAATACTATCCCCCGTTCTACCATGAAATGACATTTCTCATAATTCAAAATCAGATCAGTATCAATGCATCTTTGTAGAACTAGACCTAGACTATGCAAACAAGCATCAAAAGAGGAGCCATACACAGTAAAATCATCCATAAACACCTCTATGCAATTTTCAATAAAATCAGAGAAAATACTAAGCATGCATCTTTGAAAGGTGCCAGGGGCATTACAGAGGCCAAATGGCATCCTCCTATAAGCAAACGTACCGAAGGGGCACGTGAAGGTGGTCTTTTCCTGATCCTCAGGGGCAATATGAATCTGGAAATACCCGGAAAAACCATCTAGGAAACAATAATGGGACTGACCAGCCAGCCGATCCAAAGATCTCGATCTATGAACGGCAAAGGAAAATGATCCTTTCTGGTGGCCTGGTTTAGCTTCCTATAGTCTATACAAACTCTCCAGCTATTCTGGACTCTAGTAGGAACAAGTTCATTATTTTCATTCCTAACTACTGTTAGACCAGACTTCTTTGGTACAACTTGAACCGGACTTACCCAAGAACTATCAGAGATGGGATAGATAATACCTGCCTGTAGAAGCTTAGTTACCTCTTTCTTTACCACATCCAGAATCAGTGGGTTAAGTCGCCTTTGGGCCTGTCTGACTGGCTTAGCCCCATCCTCCAATAAAATTCTGTGCATGCATCTGGAGGGGCTAATTCCTGGAATATCGGCCAATGTCCACCCAATAGCCTTCTTGTTCTTCCTCAGAACTTCTAAAATCTTGGCTTCCCGATCAGAGTTGAGGCTGGAGGAAATGATGACTGGCAATGTTGCATCCCTCCCCAAGTAGGCATACTTCAGGTTCTCAGGAAGTGGTTTGAGTTCCAAAGAAGGTGGCTGCTCAACAGATGGTGCATTGGGAGTAGCCATGGGGTCAAGGACTTCTGTTGAATAAACAGCTTCACTCTCACTATCACTTTCACTATCATCCTCACCCTGCAAGGTTGAATCCAAAAACTCAGAACAAACAGAACATGGGTTAGTGTTAGTACAGTTAGTACAAGTATATACATCATCAAAACCAGAAATAAGAGGAAAATCAGAAATAAAATCATCATGGGTGTCCTCAATAAGCTCAGACAGCAACTCTAGGTGGAATACAGAGTGCTCCTCTACTGGGTGCTTCATAGCATCAAAGATCTTGAATTTGGCCACAATACCACCAAACTCCATAGACATAGTCCCATCATAAACATCAATCTTGGTCTTGGATGTCATCATGAATGGTCTCCCCAAGATTATAGGTGATCTACTGGACTGAGTCTCTCCTGCCATGTCTAGGATGTAGAAGTCTGCAGGGAATATCAAATCATCAACTTGCACTAGGACATCCTCTACCATTCCCATGGGTCGGGCACTGGTCCTGTTAGCCAACTGGATGGTAAGACCTGTGTACTGCAATGGCCCCAGATCAAGGTTATTAAAGATGGAGGTAGGCATGACATTGATTGATGCTCCCAAGTCCAGCATGCAGTTCTCAAACTTCTTGTCCCCAATAGTGCATGGAATAGTGAAGGTGCCTGGATCCTTGCACTTCTGTGGTAGTGCTTGAGTAGGGGCTATAGAAGCAACTCTTTCTATCTTAGACTGGATAAGTGCTGAGACATTCATTCCCAAGTCAACCCTCTCATTAGTCTTCATCTTCCTCTTGTTGGTGCATAGGTCCTTCAGAAATTTGGCATATCTGGGCACTTGCTTGATCACATCCAACAGTGGAATATTAACAGCTACTTTTCTGAAAACATCAAGAATCTCCTTCTCCTTATTTTCACCACCACTCTTCAAATTTTTCTGAATTCTGTGTGGGAATGGAATGGGTGGTCTATACACTCTCTCAGTTTCAACTTCAACCACAGGTTCAGGAGTAACCTCAACAGTAGGCTCAGGAGTGGCCTTCATAGTTTCTTCATCCTTTCCAGAAGTGGCCTCAACAACCTTTCTAGATCTCAGAGAGATGGCACTCACATTAGGGTTGGAGGCATTAGGATTTATCACTGGCTGTGCAGGCAGCTGGTTTGTCCCTTGACCTTGCTGTATGCTATTCATGGATGTGGCCAACTGTCCAATCTGTGTCCTCAAATATTGAATACTAGCATCTGTCCGCTGCTGAAACTGTACACTAGATGCAGCCATTTGCTTTACCAAGTCTTCTAATGATGGTCCAGAAGGTGCAGAAGTGGTCACTGGAGGATGATTCTGAGGTGCCATCGGCTGTTGTTGGGAAGAGTTCCCATACCGCAGATTAGGGTGATTCCTCCAGCTAGGATGGTACCTATTAGTAGAGAGGTCTGGAATGCTGTACCGATTCTGACTGTTTCCTTGATTATAGGGGTTCACTGCATAAGCTTGAGGTACTTCACTGACAAACTCTTCTCTCTGGATCGGGCATGGATCAAATGGATGCTCAGGTGAATTGCACATGCTACATAACTTTGCAGGCTGAACCTTGTCTATTGCCAATTGTCTTACAAAGGAAGTTAGCTCATCCAATCTATTCTCAGGGGCGGCCTGGTTGGAAGATGAACTATGAATCTCATGCACACCTCTTGGCTCAACTGAATTTCTTCTTGTAGAAAACTGCTGGGAATTCAATGACATGTTCTCAATGAGTTGCTTGGCAAGCGGTGGGGTCTTATCAACTAATGCTCCCCCACTAGCAAACATCCAATGATTCCTATCCATTGGCAAGCAATCCTTCATAAAAGTATTGGATCGGAGTTGTTCGAGAAATTTGATCTTTGGGGGCAACTAGATACCAAATGTTTGAACCTTTCCCAAGATTCACTAGTGACTCGTTCCCTTGCCTCGATGCCACATATCTCTTTCCTTATTGAAGCAGCTCTTGAAGCAGGAAAATACCTTTCTAGGAACACCCTCTTCAAATCATTCCAAGTGGTGATGGAGTTAGGCTCAAGATACAATAGCCAATCCTTTGCAGCTCCCTGGAGTGAAAACGGAAAAGCCTTCAGCTTGATACTATCCTCAGTGACTCCCTCTGCTCTCGAGGTCGTGGAGCATACAACTTGGAATTCTTTCAAGTGCTTGTGTGGATCCTCACCTGCAAGACCATTAAACTTGGGCAACAGGTGAATAAAACCAGATTTCAGTTCAAAAGGAGTGTCAGCACCAGGATAAGAAATACATAATCCATTATAGTTGACATCAGGGGCAGCAAGCTGTCTTAATGTCCTCTGGTCTCCCATGTTTTCAAAAGCAGTTTTAAAATTGGAATCACTACTAGTGCTAGCCCGAAATTCCCTACGGAGTGTGTGCAGTGTTCTTTCAATTTCCGGGTCAAAATCACACAGTTCAGGGCAATGAGACCTAGTAGCCAGACCAATTTAAAACAGAACAGAAAATAAAAGAGAGAAAAGAAAAATAAAATAAAACAAATTGCGAAAAATAACAACTCAGAGTCCCCGGCAACGGCGTCAATTTTTGGTCGCGATGTTGCGCACGCTCCAAAAAGGACGAGCGGGTTTAAAACTGTAGCTTAGTGCGACAACTCGGATGTCGTCTCTCAAGGACTCTGAGAATATTATCTTCCACAAAAATAAGTTTTAGGGGGGGGGGGGGGGGGGGTTTGGTTTGAGATGCAATCAAAGAAAACAGAATATTAAAAACAGAGCAATTGAAAACAAGCATTTCAAGGAGGTTATCAAATGGCCAAAAATAGATTAATCTATTGCTCTTGATTTCCCACTATTATAGGTTCATACAATTTCCAAGCCCTAAGCAAATTCTTATCCCCTCCCGGTTGTAGCAACAATTTACAAACGAAACTACTGCTACAGATACATGTCCCTATTCCCGAATTAAACAAACGGGGTTAAGCCCTCATGAACTAAACGAACATGAACGTACACACGCGAATTAAACAAACGCGATTGATTATAGGAACATGATATCACCGGAAATAAATCAATACAATGCAATATACTCCTGAATTAAACAAACAGAAATACAAAGCATGGCATTGAAGAGGGAAAAGCATACAAAACAGGAAAATGCAAGAACCTCAAGTATATGGAAATCAATTACAATAGATCAATCCTAGGAACTTAGTTCTCCATAACACAAACGAAATCACACAGAGAAAAATGTAAAACAGAAAAATGGAGAAGCAAAAGTCTCTACAATTTGTTCAGAACAGCCTTTTATACAAATTCAGAGTTCAGCTAGCTCGCGAGGCGAGCACACATTCGCGGGGCGAATTTCATGAAGAGTCAGCAACCTTTGGCATTCTCGCGAGGCGAAATACTTGCTCGCGAGGCGAGGATATGAAGAGTTTTCTCCTTACGCCCGTTATGGCCATCAGGGGCCAACCGTGATGCTCTCTGACTTCCAGACTCGCGAGGCGAATGGATGATCGCGAGGCGAGACTCTTCAACTTCAAAACTGACACGGCCATGACCTTCAACACGGGCAAGCCGTGATCGTCTCTGACTTTTTCAGGGTTGCAAGACTCGCGGGGCGAGACCTTTTTCGCGAGGTGAACTAGAGACTTAGCAATTTCTTGGAACAGTCAGGCTTCGGGGTCGCGAGGCGAGTGTGTCCTTCGCGGGGCGAATCCCCTGCTCTTTATTTTCTCAACTTCTACTTAACCTGAAAACAAGGAAATAACCATAAGTGTATTATTTTGACTCAAAACTAGCTAAATTAACTTAAAACTACTCTAAAGACTCAAAACCTTGCTTGAGGACAATCTAATTTAATTTGGGTGAAAATACGATATAATTTGCACAAAACCCTGGTCATACTAGCTATAAAACTAGATGAGCCAGAGGCTTATCAATTATATCCCGAGAATCCATCCATGAAAGAAAATAATGCATGTTGGGCAGTATTATCTACAAGAACATCAATGTGAGGCAGAGGAAAGTCATCTTTCAGGCTAGCTCTGTTCAGATCTCGATAGTCAACACACATTCGAACCTTTCCATCTTTCTTGGGAACAGGAACAATATTAGCAACCCATTGAGGATACTTTACAACTTCTAGGAAACCTGCATCCAGTTGCTTCTTGACCTCCTCCTTGATCTTTAAGGACATTTTCGGTTTCATCCTTCGTAGCTTATGCTTTACTGGAGGACACTCCGGCTTTAATGGCAGTTTGTGTCTACTACACTAGGGTCTAACCCTGGCATGTCTTGGTACGACCATGAGAAAACATCTTTATAATCCATCAACAACTTGATCGACCTACTTCGCTCCTTTCCTTTCAGGGAAAGGCCAATCTTGACCTCTTTTTTATCATCTTCGATTCCCAAATTGATTAGTTCACTCGGCTCTTCATGGGGTCGAATTTCCATGACTTCTTGTTCTACCAACCTCAACAGTTCAGGAGGAACTTCCCCGTCATCATCAACAACCTCATCAGCATGATCAATAGGATAGTCAAAATTGTATGCTGAGTTATTGACATTGTCATTTTCAAGAGAGTCACTTTTAGATCTGCATTTTGGTAGTTATCAGGGAAAGATGAATGAGTAAAGGTTAAAGACGGGAAACTGCATTTATTGGTGAGGAACGATGAATAAAAGTGAAAGTAGAAATAAGAGGGATAAGAACATAAAGATATTGAATGCATGCATTTATTGATAAGTCATACTGAAACGGAAACTAGTAAGCCCATTACAACAAAATTCCTAAAGCCTTGGGCAGAGCTAAAGGATAAGCATTATAGAATTACTTTGAAAAAAACTCTATGGTCTTTGGGAACTCAATGACCTCCCAATTGTCGAGCTCTGTATCCGGAGGGCATGGATACACCAGATTGACACCATGATCGACAGGATAATCATCTTCAACAGCTGCTGCTTGGTCCAGGAATGAGAACCCTACACTTCGGAAGCTCTGTCGAATGTTACAGATGGGAACCCTTTCAGCCTTGTATTCACGATTTTTCAGCCGAGTCAACCTATTTCTTTTCTTCTCTTCTATAACCCCCATCTTGTCGGCCTTCGTGGGTTTGTATCCCAACCCAAACCTGTCCTTGTTCTCGGTAAGCATGAGGGTGTCAGCGACACCTTGGCTATTCTTCCCCAAACCACTTCTAGGTCGGTATCCACCTTCGAGCATAACCTTAGCCATCATAATGGACGTTTTAGATGACTGAGGTTTCAAGAGTGGAGCACCATCTCCAACATAAGTGGCATTGGCAATTTCAAGCGATTGGAAAGCAGTCTCGAGAGCTTCTTCGGTAGCTTCAATGTAAGGGGTTGTTGATGGCTTACTCACTAACATATACTCCTCTCCAGAAACAATTATCAACTTACTATCGACAATAAACTTCACTTTCTGGTGCAATGTGGAAGGTACAACTCCAGACGAATGGATCCATGGTCGTCCTAGGAGACAAATGTAAGTTGGTGTGATGTCCATTACTTGGAAGAGTATTTCAAAGGTGCAGGGGCCAATCTGAATGGGAAATTCAATTTCTCCCATGACTTCTCTTCGGGTGCCATCGAAAGGGAAGTTGACACAGGCAAACACAAGAAGGGTGGGGGTTGAATTGTGTTTTCGAAAACAACCTTTAAAACAATTTTTGCACTCAAAGAGATATGAAACAGAAGCACACACAAAGACAAAGAACCCTCTTTAAAAGACTTTAACAAAAGCAACATCAAAACCTCACAGTTAGTATAAGCAGATAAAACTGAAGAATTTAGGGATAGAAGATTCACGCAAGAGATTTTATCCTGGTTCACTCTCTTCCAACCAAGAGCTACGTCCAGTTCCTTCGACTTGAAGGATTTATCCACTATTTCTCCAAATAGATTACAAACAAGTATTCAACACCTCTCCAGGCTACAAGTATTCCTTTCTTACCAAGACTCTTCAGGCTCTAACTCTAACAAAGAGATTTAATGGTTGATCTTCTTAACTCACTATGGGTGAGAATATGACAGTTTAAGATCAGTTGAATATTACAACAATATTCAAACTAATGAATACAAACTCTTGCTCTTAAAAGAATAATGAAATAAATGATTATCAAATGGCAAAAGTTCAGCTAGTAAGATTGTGCAGGCAAGAGTTGTTCTTCAGTATCTGAGGTCTTCAATCTATAGTAACCTTCTTCTTCATTTGTATTTCTTCAATGGTTACTTTGAATAATCCCGTTTAGAGATAGCATTTAATGCATGATATCCGTTGTGGCTGATAGCTTGATTGTAGCAATGCTGAATAGTACTCTTGGTTATCGAGGTAGCATGAATTTGCAGCTTGAGCACTTGTTGTTCCTCTTTTGTGTATAATACATCTTTTTCAATCATAAAGTTGTCATCGTACAGATCGTTTTAAAGTATCTTATTTGTAAGATTCTGCTTTTTGTATTTCTTGATTGTACTATGTTTCTTTTACAACAAGTTGAAATATTAAAGCAAATAAAACAAATGTGAAGGACAAATATTCCATTGAAATAAATATCAATCATATGAAATAAATAAGAGATTCAGATTGCATTTAATTCATTCAAAGATGGAGCTCGTCTACAAAGAAACTTTGTCTACTCATTCATATGAGAGTCCGAGCCTGTTCTATATTTTACTTAGCTCATCTGATGACGTGGTATATTCTCTTATCTATCAAGTCTTTGGACTTTATATTTCTTAATGAGTTATAAAAATCTCCGTCTAGTGATGTGGCGTATAGAGCTCGTCTACTAGATTACTTTATGTTTTAGTTCATTTTCTTCAACTAATTACTTCCGTGGCAAGATGGACGCGCTTACTTTCAAGTCTTTGGACTTGCTGTAGTACCTAACAAGTTATTTAGGTATTCATCTAACAAATATTTATATCCTCGTCTACTAAAGAAAGGCAGTCTACTTAATTAAATAACTAAGTATCTTTACCAAAATATTTGAGCAGCCCGTCTACAGGGGTGGACGCGTATTTTTCCATTGGAACTTATCCCACTTTTCTTATATGTAAATATACCGGCATAACTGAAAGCACATGTTAGATCTCAACTAACACTTTACCAAGAAAATTTAAACCTTTTGTTAGCATCAAAACTTAGAGCTTATTAAATCTAAAACCACTTTGGTTCCAACAGAAAGCTCTTACAATCATTGTGCTTGGCTTCATATGAGTAGCATCAAAAGACAGCTTTGCCAGTGTTGACTTTGGCATTACATTCAAATAAGAAACATTATCAATGATAACCCTAGCCATGACATGATCTCGACACTTCACAGAAATGTGCAACGCCTTGTTGTGCCCTATTCCTTCAGCTGGCATTTCATCATCAGTGAAAGTGATATAATTATCAGCAACGATGTTACCCACGATGTTATCGAGCTTGTCAACCGTGATGGCATGAGAGACATGAGCTTGATTCAACACCTTCATCAGTACTCTCCTATATGGCTCAGAATTCATCAACAAAGACAAAAGAGATATCAGAGCTGGAGTTCGGTTCAATTGATCCACAACCCTGTATTCGCTTTGCTTCATGAACTTCAAGAATTCGCCGACTTCTTCATCAGATACCTCCTTTTTATCATAACCCCCTTTTGCATCCTTTTCAGTCAGAGTTCCTTCCACCTTCTCTTTCCCCTTGCGATCTTTTTCTTCCTTTTCTGTTCCCTCCCTTTGCAATACCTCTGGAGTATAAATGCGACCACTCCTAGTCATTCCACCAATTTTCGAAATGTTGGTAACCACAGTGGTCCCGTTGGAAGGACTTTGTTGAACCTGCCTATCATATTTCCATGGTACCGCTTTGGTGTCCTTATAAGGGAAAGGACCTGGGACTCGGATGACAATTGGTGTTGGCCCACTGGAAATCGGCCTAGGTTCCTTCTCAGTATAGTGTATCACCACTGGCTTCAGAGCGACTTGCTCAGGAACCGGTTGAGGATTAATCACAACAGTAAAATGAGTTATTTTAACCGGAGTTAGGGAAATTGTAGATTCAACAATCATGTTAATGCCACACTCATTCGATTGACAAACAATTAGGATAATCTTCATATCTATTAACTGCTACACAACCTGTCGAAATTCTGCACAGTCTTCAATTGAATGCCCCATATTCCCGTCGAAGTCATACCTTATCTCTTCATCGAGAGTCTTCTCTTCAACAATTGAGGTTTGCACTAATCTATGTTTTTACATCTCTCTTAAAATAACTCTCATGGGAGTTCTGACACCAGCCACTTGGATCTTAAGAGTAGGTTCCTTGAAGCTATCTATGGCATTGATTCCTGAACCCCCATGATTTGGCATAGGACCTTGTGCCCCCTTTGGAGCATCTTTCTGAAAGCTCAACCATTTAGCATTAATAAGATCTTGTACCTTAAATTTGAAAGCCCTGCAGTTCTTAGTGGAATGACATATTTCCCCCGCATGATACTCATATTTAGCATTTGGGTCAAACCACTTCGGATAAGGAGGGTCCAATGGTTTTATTGGGATAGGAGTCAACACAGATTTGCTTATAAGATGATGCAATAGCTCAGTGTAGGTCATGAGTATTGGGTCGAATGTACTGGCTTCTTTTCTGAGTTATGAGGCGGTCTTGTTTGGATTATGTTTGGGTTTAGGTTTAGGGGTTGAACAACTTGAGGTGTCATGGCAGGATGTGTTTGAGACTGAGAGGGGTATGATGGTCGGTAAGGTGTACTGGCGACGATGTATGGCTAGTTGACTTGGTGACATGGAGATGACTGGTAATACGGGGTGTACTGGGCTTGGAAGGCTGGTGTTTGGTCAGTCTCCATTGGTTCGGTTTCTTTTGTTCAAAGGTTACTGCATGTGCTTCTCCCTCCTTCCTTTTCACAAACGGGGCTTTCTTTGGGCCGTTCGCTATTGAAGACTCGGTGATCCTGCCATTCCTCAATCCACTTTCAATTCTCTCACCGATGATGACCATATCAGAAAAGTTTGATGATAGACTCCTAACCATTCTATCATAAAAGGGCGACTGGAGTGTATCAATGAACATTGCCACAATTTCTTTCTCAACTAATGGATGCTCTACCTGAGCAGCCAATTCCCTCCATCGTTGTGCATACTCTTTGAAAGTCTCGATGTCCCTTTTTGACATATTTTGGATTTGCATCCTATCGGGAGCCATGTCAATATTGTACTTGTATTGCTTCAGGAATGCATCTGCTAGATCTATGAAGGATCCGATGTGGGCCAGTTCGAGATGCGTGTACCAATTTGAAGCTGCCCTGGTTAAACTGTCTTGGAAGAAGTGAATAAAGAGCTTATCATCTTGAGCATATGATGCCATCTTCCTTACATACATGGTCAAATGGTTTTGGGGACAAGTGGTTCCCCGATATTTGTCGAAATCAGGCACCTTAAATTTCGGCGGAATTACAACATTTGGCATCAGACAAAGTTCAGAGGCATCCCGAAGACCATAACTATTTACCCCTTCAACGTCCTGTAGTCTTTCCTCTAGCACTTCCAACCTTTTTTTAGATTGGGAATTCCCTCCTGACTGATTCATTAGAGTTTCACCATACATATTCCGAGGGAAAGAGTATGGCATATAGGAGGATCCAAAGTTTGGCATCATTTGAGTCCCTTGGGGCCCATAATGTAGGATGTATTGTGGGGTTTTTGGATTGGCATAAAATGTCACCTCTGGGGTGTTACCATCTGTAGAGTTGACCGTTTGTGTTTGTGGCATTTCAACAGCATCGATAGGAGTTTGTGTCTGAGTGGTATGTTCGGAGTTTTGAATGTCATCTTGTGGGCTGGGGGTCGTTGGTGGCACAAATCCACGAGGCAAACCGTATGGGGGATTGTCCGAGTCAAATGAAAGATGAGTTTGGTTGCTTGGATAAATAGTGAGAGGCATCATGGCCCCTGGTTGGTTGAAGCCCTGAATAGGAATCTGATCAAAACCGGGTGGGATGAGAGGTGTGACTGGATGTCCTTCGTTCGATGTTGGAGGGTTCTCCTCTGTGTTCTTTTCCTTCTGCATTGCTTGTAGGATTTCCATCATCTTAGTTATCTGATCCTTGATTTGACTGACTTCATCCTGATCTCTAGGACTTCTTCTAGTTCATCCGCCATGGCTCTTGTCTGTGACCGAGTGCGATAAGGGTGTCTTGGAGAAATCGTTCAGAAAAGTCACACTCTTTTAATCAAAACAAAAATGTTGGAAAATTCAAAAAGCTTTTATGAAAATCACCTTTGGAGTTTATTATTATTTTTTGAGTTAACACCTTATAACAGACAAGAGATGGTCCCTCCATCCCACACAGACAGCATTATGCTCATAAGATGAAATGGAGTTGACAACAAATCTAGAGGAGAAACAACTCTCCGTATTAGATGTTGTCTCAAACATACTAGAAATGTGAATTCTGAATTGAGCCATCCCGTCCTACCCTTTGCGCAGAAGGAAGAATCCTATAAGGCAAAGATGTAGTTGACAACATACTAAAGGAAGACCATGCTCCATGATAGGTGTCGCCGCAAGTCAAGTGTAAGAGTTGGAGTGCGAGGAATTATGGAGGCAAGAACATATTTCATTAAGAACTCCTTAAAGCAATACATAGAATCATGGAGGCAAGAACATATTTCATTAAAAACTCCTCAAAGCAATACATAGATTGGGATTACATTATTGTCAAATCATAATTCTCAACATTTTCATCCTAAAGTCAGCAGCTTAGGTCTCTTTCTTTTTAGCTCTTGAGCAAACCTTCCACACATTTGCATAAAATCATCCAACTCAGACGAGAGACGAAGCATCGGGTCCGCAGGAATTTGTTTTTCTGCCTTTTCAAAGTGTTGGACAAATTTCATAATGCAATGGCTTAGCTCCAAATTCATGCTCATATATATATATTTTCCATATGTCAATATATTTCCCTCGCTCTCGTGTCTCTTCTCTCCACCACTTCACGACATTTGTTGCTTGAACCACTTGATCATGATAGTGTTTTGCTGAGGTCCACCCTAAATCGCACTGCCTTTTGATTTTAACTAGTAGGATATTCAGCTCCTGGACCTTTTGTACCAATTCATCAGTCATCCTACCTTATGCACAAATTTGCTTCTATAAGTTGCCATTGACTCCCTTTTGTCAATTAACTTCTACTTCCAATGACTTTCTCACACCTCCTTGTTGAATGACTTCTCCTTCTAACTGACACTTTAATTTCTTAGTTGATGCCTCTCTGCTGTCAAGGACAATACTTTACTTTCAAGATTCTGGATCCTAGTCATGACACTCGACGGGACCTTGTCTGTATTCTTCTAGACTATTGAGGTTGTGGAGATGTCTGCACATAAATCTTGTAAGTGTTCATTTTCCTTTGTTAACTTCTCACAAAGCTTTTGACCAATGACTATTTTCAACTCGGCATCTTGCTTTTGTTGTTCCATTTCCTTCATTTGTGCTTCCAGAGTTGTTCTGCATTTTAGTTACCAAAGGGGAGTAATCTTCAGCTTTCGTGCTTTCTGCAGGAATGTTGACGGGAACTTTCCTTGATTTTCTCCATGCTTCATATTCTGAGACAATGATTAGGATTGGTCGGCCCAATTGTGATCTCCCTGCCATCCTCACATTTTTCCATGCATTTCTAACCTCTTTTTCCAACAACTTGGTATTCTCCACATCCTCGTATCAAAAACAGCATCCACCGAGTTGTTCTTCTCGTGGTACGATTTGCGTCCAACAAAGTTGTCGTAAGGCTATGGCAGGTGTGTAGGATATGTACCCTCTTGGGACCATCAAAGGGACATTAGGATAGTCACCACAACTATAAATGATATCTTGCCCCTGCTGACTTTGGTACCATAGGCATACCCACTTAAAAGAGTCTCTTTCCACTTTGTCAAACTCGCTCTTCCATTCCTCTTCATTAAGCTGTCTTATAGGGGTGTTATGGAAGCCTCTTAGTGGATCTGAATGGTGGTTAATATATAGCCTTTTGCGTACATGTGAGTCATGACCCATACATAGAGCAACTGTGCACAACATCGGAGCTTCCCCTTTGGATGCCGCTGGTGAAATTCTAGAGTCAAAAGCGTTTCAGCCAATACTGTAGGCACAAGATTTTTCTTTCTTTCAACTGTGAAGAACACGTCCATTGCTACTTGTGCGCTGATGGAAATAGAACCAACCCATATATTGCTAGTGCCAATACCCTCTCAAAGGTTTCCCAATCTTGTCGATCCATTAGTTTCCTTAAATGATTTTGAAGAAAATTTTGGGTCAACCTTCGCGAGTTTGAGTGCCCGGTCAAGTTCACTTCAATTTCAGGAAGCCCTGGTAACCTTGCTATGCTTGCAGTGGTCAATTATTGCCCCAGGTGAAAGTACACGACATGATTTTTCTGTATTGGCAACCTTAACAGGCAAGAATATTCTTCAATGGTGGGTGTAATGTCCATGTTTGGAAACTCGAAACACCTGAGATGTGGGTTCCAATACTGACTTAGAGCACTCAAAGCAGCAGCTTCAACCATTATGAAAATTAGGTCCAAGATCCCTCCATACTTCTTGACGAAGCTTCTTCGATGTTCTTGAGGCAAAGATTGGCTCAACTCTTTCCGATTCTCTAATGAGTTCAATATCACCCTGGAGCTCTTGGTGGTGGGAGCACTTCTAGTGTGTCTGACTTTTTCCATCTCTTGTTATCAAAGGTGTTATCTCTCACCAAATTATCTGTGCAAGGGGAATTTTATTTTATTAATATTTGGAAAACAAATTTACTTATGCATGAGAGTGTACCAAGATGCATGAATGAATGACATATTAACGATGCATGACCTAAAATACTACATGCATGAGCATACAATATAATAATGAGTGTAACAGGATGCATGAATGAATGGCATGTTAAGGTGTATGTGAGATGCATGCAGAAAATAATTATGATGCATGAGATATAAATGTGATTATTCATGTTGCAGGAAAGGGCGGAATGCACTCCCTTTTGTCCTACATAGGTCATATCCTAAAATTTGAACTTCTGAGGTCAAGACCCTAGTTTGGTAGGCTGCTAATGGCATTTTATCTGCATGACTTTCGGGAGATCTAGACCCCTAAACATATGGTCCCCGGATTACCCTCATCTAAAAAGATAAGGACCAGAATCCATGAACCTCACCACAGGGACCAATAAGTCACAATATGGCAGTCCATGTACCAGTAGCAATCCGAGCGGGAGAATCAGTGACTGTCAGGGATGCAAAAACATCACTGAAGCCCCTTCTAATCCTATGACATTCTAAGACTCGAGTATAGAGCCCAAAAGTGTGTAAAATATGTTATGGTGATGTGTGTGTTGGGAGCATACAAAAATTGCACAAAACCAATTAAAACACAAACTACACCATACTTACAAAAAGAACACCCAACAACACAATAGTTCTATACCCTAGGGTTGTAAGGATATACAAAGGCATTTATTAAAGCATATAAAACTATATACAAAACAAATAAAACAAAGAAGGGTAAAACTATTTTCAAAGTTATTAAAAGAAATTGCACAACCAACTATGACAGACCTGACTCTCAAAAATCCCCAATAGAGTCGCCAGCTGTCGCGACCGTCCCGTCCGGACGCCGCGAAAATAAGGTAAAAACAGAGGAGTCGCCACCAATATTTTAATTGGGAAAAAAATTGGAAAAACCAACTATTTTAAGGAAACCGGTCTTTTTTTTTAAAAGAGAGATTTGAGTTCGGGAGTCGGTTACGAGTAGGGAAGGTGTTAGCACCCTACATCGTCCGTTTAAGAAAATGGTACCTCAAGCTAATTGTGCAAAATAATTTTAATAATCTTTGAAAATATTTATTTTACCCCACTTTTAAAATAATAAAAAATATAAAAACAACAAAAGGGAAAAATTAAATTTTGGCTTGACAGAATGATTGATTACGCTCCTACGTATTCCCGGGTGCGATGGGAAACTCAAAGTCACGTAGTTCTTGTAGAAAAAGGTTGATTGGTTGGTTGAATTTATTTTTGGTAAATATTTGATTTTTGAAAATAATTTTGAGAAAAAAGATTTAATTTCAAAATAAATTCACTCTTGCACATGGTCCAAGATAGCAATGCTATACGATAAATTCTTACAATTCATACGACACTTAAGGATGAAAAATCATCCATCAACGTCATAGATTGTTGCATGAATTAAGAAAAATCCTTTTTTATTTTTAGAACTTTTTTTAAAAAGAAATTCTCCTTACAAATTTTTACTAAACAAAAAAATTGATTTTCCTTTTTAATTTTGAAAAAGGGATTTGTTTAAAAATAAATTCACTCTTGCACAGGGTTCAAGATTGTAATGCTATACGATAAACCCTTACAATTCATACGATACTTGAGGATGAAAAATCATACATCAACGTCATAGATTGTTGCGTGAATTCAAGAAAAAGAATTATTTTTATTTTTATTTTTATAAAATTTGATAAAATCTTGTAAAAAGAGTAAATTGAAAACATTTCATTATTTTTTAACACAATAGAATTCGCTCTTGCACATGGTTAAAGATAGCTAAATTATACGTTGAACCCTTACAATTCATACGACACTTGAGGATGAAAAATCATACATCAATGTCATTATGCTTTAATTACTTATAGGCTTATGTTGTTCTTACTTTATGTGCTTATGAGCTTTGTTATTTAAAGTCCTATGTTGCTTCCAAGATGATCATAGACTTGAGCTCCATAAGTTACTGGATGCTAAAAGGTCTAAGAGATTAGAAAATTTAAATATTTCTATCATGAAAACCCAAGGACGGCCGAATCTTAAAGGTTATGGACCTAGGGTGTTTCGTTTTTCATTTTCCAAAGTGATCATGGTTTTGAGCTCCTTACTATTAATGGATGCTAAACCAAAGAGATTGGAAAGTTTAAATGTTCCTAGCCTATCTTATTGGTCAAGGCCGAATCTCCATCAAGTGTAACTTGGTGGGATTTTTGTTCAACTTTGTTTAAAGTAATCTTGTTTTAAACTCCTAGCACTTAAGGATCATAAATCCCTAAGTTGCTTTTGGAAACTTCTAGCACTTAAGGATCATAAATCCAAGAGTCGCATAAATTTCGGAAACCCCTAATCCTAGTTTATTGTATGAACTGAACCTATACCTTGTGGTTAGTGTTCTCTGATTGAGTTTTATCTAATGATTTCATGTTTTGTAACCTTAGACTTCCATCTCGGAGGAAACGAGGACGTTCGTGGTATACCTCTTCGAGTATCTAATCTCCTTAACTTCACAGAAGGTGGAGTTAATACTTTGTGGTGTGACGATGAGGAGCTTCGAGTTCGGGAGTTCGGTGATAACCCAGGTGGGGGAAAGAATCAACCTATGGTCGGAATCGATAAATAGTAAATTATGTAGTAATTATGTAGGGCGACCTAAACCCTACTAGAAGTTGAATAATCAACAAGACCAGAATAGCTTTAAGTTGCTTTTATAAAACATCCATGGTGATTCGGGGATTGTAGGTTGATCGATATTAGGTTGATGTTTATACTGTTGATGGTTGATTTGAGTTTTATTACCTTTATTGAACTGATTTAGTGCTATGTTCATGTTTTGAAATATCTTTGATTGACTTGATGTTATGCATGATCTGTGTGGTATTTACTTTATGCTTAGTGGATTAAGCGAAGATATATATGTGGTCTAAGAGATGAGTTGTTTTGGACGTGAGGATCATGATGATCTTTAGAGGTGCCTAACCTACATGAAATATGTTAAAGAGGTGTTGTGACATAGAGCATGTGTTGAGGTCTTGATGAGAGGTTAAGGCGCTAAGTTATGACCATAGGAGTCTGCGAAGTTCATAAGTTGTGTTGTTTCTGTAACCGTATGTGGGACACATACAAGACCCGAAGTTCTTGTGGGACCGTCCAAAGGGTAAACTTAACTTGTGCATCTACGAGTGTCATTGCTTTGCATGAGCACCTCTGGGAGTGGACGAGGTGTGCACCGGGATCATCGTGCAGCTGTAGTATCACGCTTTGCGTGAGCGTTCTTACCATGGTGAAGGTGTGCACCGGGATAATCGTGCAGCTATAGTGTCATTGCTTTGCATGAGCATTCTCACCATGACCAAGGATGTGCACCGGGAATGGGACATGTCGCTTGGACGACTGACCGATAACCATAACTATGATAGGGTAACCATAGCCATTTTCAGTATCAAGTTTTAGTTGTAGGAGTGAGGGTAGGATGGATATAAGAATTTTATGGAAGATGGATGACTTGACTGATGTTGTGTCTGTGATAATTACTGTATAGTTTACTATGACTCTTTCCGCTTTTGATGATAGAACTGTTTCTTATCCCCTGTATATTCTGTATGTTGTATTTTGTCTCCTTGTGGAACCATACGAGAAGATCCTGTGGATGAACCTAAACAGGAGGAGTTGGGATGCCGGAGGACGAGCTGTGACCCATGGTGATTAGGGTCTAGTTAGTTATGGCTAGTGCGTCTGTGTCGTGAAGCTTTATCTTTTCGCTTATGTTTTGTATAACTATGCACCAGTTCGGGATCCTATTGATGGGATGCCCTGAAACAGTGTTTGGATAACTCTGATGCTTTAAGTTTGTGTAATATATTTATGTTTGCATATTCTGTTCTATATGAATCTATTTGCTTAAGAAATTAAGTTTCAATTTTTACGTAATTTTCACGTTAAGCGTGCGATTAAGTAATTAAATAATGAGGTTTTAAACTAAATGACACAAAGGGGCACAACGGGGTGTCTCACCTAGCTCCGCTGTGGTGACTAGTGAGCCCTCAATCCTCCATCCTCCCTCTTCTCCCCTTTTTTGCATCTCAGATCTGTAAAGGTTTCTAGGGTTCTTCTCCCCTGTTTCCTATTTTTATATTTTTACATGTTTAAAGTTTGAATTTTTGTGTGTATGCTATGATGAGGCTATTTTGTGGACTAGAGTTTCTGATTTGGGTATCGGATTCAGAAGTTGATTACCAAACCCTTGGCTGTGTGAGCACACCCTAACCTTTCACAAGTTTCTCATTTCCTAAAACCACCCTTTTTAGCTTCTAAGTTATGTGTAATGTCCTTAATTTTTACAAAGTTTTTTATTTTATTGAATTGGGTTGAGGAAATTTTGGGCTTATGATGATATTTGAATTATCTTAGCAGATTTCAATGATATTTCTATCAATGATCTGATTGTTACACACACTGAAGCCTTCCTTTTAATTTCTCATTTCAAATTTCTCATTTTAAACGTGTGACCCGACCACCCGAACTGATCCAAACCAAACTCCATCGGTTTGGTTTGGTTCGGGTCTTGTAACAAAAAACGTAAAAAACCGAACCAAACCGACCCGTTATACCCCTAGCCATTGCTGTTCCTGCACAAAAAATTCTTCTTCCAGACCCAAAGGGGAAATAATCGAAGTCACTCCCACTGAAATCCCATTTGACATTTAAGAACCTTGTAGGATCAAATTCTAGTGGTTTGTCCCAAATGGGAGGGTCTCTATGTATAGCCCACACATTCACAAACACCCTCGATCCCTTTGGGATTGTGTAGCCTCCCACAGTGGATGCTTCACTAGGGCAGTAGGGACTAAAAGTGGAAGTACATGGTGAATCCTAAGAACTTCTTTCATCACAGCATGCAAGTAGTGCAAATGACGAATGTGAGACTCTTCTACTATGTTATCTTTGCCAACTACAGCTTCCAATTCCTCTTGCACTCTCTTCATTACCTCTGGATTGTGCATCATTTCTATCATTGCAAACACAATTATTCTGGATGATGTGTCAGATCCACCCACCACCATGTCCGGTTTAGTTAACAAAATATTCAATCTGTGTTTCTACTTTTTCTTTCGTTCTTTTTGTTTCTTTTTATAGAAGGAACAAAAAAAATAGGGATCTATTTAAATTTTCACATAAAATTTTTAGACCTATACATACACGAATGGATAAGTTACTTAGTGAAGCACTATAGTAAATATAAACAACCTTAACAAACAACACACTAGCCATCTCAGGTCGCTGCTTACAGTTGTCATATGAGAATCTCCCTTTTCAACAACTTAGTTTAAAAACAAATCAGATTAGCTACTAATGACTCTTGGCATAACTCCCGCCCGGGTTCGGGAATCACCACAAAACTCATCAGCTTCTAATCTTGCTCAGGACTTATAACCATTAGCTCTGATACCACTTTGTCAGGACCCAACTTAGGCGTTCCTGACCGGCCAGAATAGAACTCCGCTATCCCATTCCCAAGGCCTTTCAAGCACGTATAAGTCACATCATAACAAGATGTATTGCATGTCACAACTAATTATCAAAGTAAAAGATTATACCAAAAGTAAGCCAAAGGTGGCCCTGAGTTAACATCAAGGGTTTTAAACAAAGTCCAAATGGGTTTACAACTAGAAGGAAATTTAAAACTCAAAACAATGGAGAATTCTCATACGGCAATAAATCTAACAAAAAAAAACTGAAATAGCAGTAGTTGGGCCCACTACAAAAGTGCATGGGCTCCCTGAGATGGCTCCACTCGCGGAGTACCTGAAGCTAAAACCAAAAAGGACGAGGGTGAGTCCCAGAACTCAGTGAGGGATAAACAAAACATAATAGCAAGTGGTGGTATATATAAGCATCTAAAGAAAATAATGCCATTCGGTACTTTAGATTGCACATAAACTTACATAGCAATTCTTCACTTGCTATGAAGTCAATTTGCCATTGGGCAAGATGCTTGTGTATCCCCTTGGAGTTGTTCACTAGAGTCTCCTGCTCTGACGGTCGCATTTATATACCGTCGAATCTGCTGACCAGTCGGATACACCAAATCTTGTTCAATGTCAAAATCCAAATCACATTCCATTTTATAATCTTACAAATTATATATATATATATATATATATATATATATATATATATATATATATATTTCATTGCTAGTATATAGTAATATAATAACTTATAGAAATTTCATAAGTTCATCGTAATGCTATTCCTTAGTAAATTTGTCATAGTATAATATGTGATATATTATATACATATAGAGCCCGTTTGGTGGTCAGGATAAGAGAGACAGGATAGGATAAGCTATCATATCCTGTCTGAAACTGTTGTTTAGTGAGCCAGCAGGATGGGATAAGTCAATCCTGTCACTTATCCTATCCTGTCAATCTAGTTAAAATTCTATCATGAGGGGAGGGCTGGGTTAGAACTCAACAGGATAGGATAAGGTGATTTTTTTTTTCCGGTAACAAGTAGGATAGGGTGATTTAAAGTATAATAAAATATAAAAATATATAATATATAAAATAATTAAAGTATAATAAAATAATAATTTAAAGTATAATAAAATTTAACATGATTACCAAAAAAGGTATAATAAAATATAAAATATTTAAAATTATAAAAATATTAATAATCAATTCTCAAATTTATTTTTATTTTATAACAATGCTAAGTTTGTTATTTTATATTATTTTTAAAAACTGTAAAATATAAAAAATTATTCTAATAATTTAACTATATGTAAAGTAAAAACAAAAAATGAATATTTAAAAATTATAAAAAATAATTTTAGTTAGATAATATTTAAAAAATTTAAAACATTATATGTAATTTTATCACAAGGATAATTTTGTTTTTTTATATAAATTTAAATAATGAAAATTATTTAAAAAAAAAGTAAATCTAATAAAAGATGAAAACATTTAGAATAAAAACGAAAAATTTTAAAATTCATACTTAAATTATAATGCTGTCCAGTTGGTTATCTGGTGGACACCAAACGTCAGATAGGATAACAACTTATCCTGCTCATATTCTATCATGTTCTCTTATCCTATCCGCCATTATCCTATCCTGACCACCAAACGAGCCCATAATATATTACTCAAGTATATTGCTAAACCAATAGCAGGTATAATAAAAGTTCAAAGCACATACTCACGCCCCATACGAGCCGCCCTCGCCTTCCTAGAAGGCTTTTGCAACCAAATTCGACTGTTGGGCACAAAACTTCCAACCATTTTGTTTTTAAACCCTTACCCATAATGGCCATCAAACAACAAAGGCAAAGATCGACTCTTCTTGAATATTTTATAGTAGAACCTATCTATTTCTGCAAATAGTTTAGCAACTATTCATCTATAAACATTACAAACAATTTAGAGTTTTGTCATTCTCACTAATTCTCATTCATACCAAAACCCCAAATCACAACCCACACAAACATACACAAAATATATATAATCCCTCACCTCGGGCCTTCGCATCTTCTCTCTTATTCTAGAGGATTTCTAAGTTTGTGCATTAAGATTCCCCACGACAATTGAATCCTCTTTCTATTTATAATCTTTAGCCTTAAGTTGCTCTTAACCTGTCACTAGAGGGTTAAAGGATAAAATCCTTTTAATTAATTAAAACATTTTTTTAATTATAATTCTCTACCTCAAAAATTAGGTTAAGCACTTAATATTCTTAATTTAAATGATCTCTTATTTTTATGAACAATATCTTATGACATTTTAAAATTAAATAAGTAATTTTTTTTGTCGGGTATTACACGTGATTATTCACAAATACGATAAAAGCAACACGATTGCAATCACAACCATAAAAACTGAAAATGTTCAAGTGTAACGATGAGAACGAAAGAATAGACAAAATTGGCAGCAACGCCATGAGTACTTCGTCAGTCTCTCCTTTACTAGTTTATTTGATTTCGTTCATACGATTTTCCTTCTCAGCCACTTCTAAGTATATAACTTACTTATCCGCTACACGGCCAAACCTACGCAAGCAATCTGCGAAACTGTTAACAAAACTAGCACATTTCAAAGGGTCCTTGATATGTTCCTTGTAACATGCTAAGGAAGCATCCCTCTCAGCCCTACAAGGCTCAGGCTTTGGGTTTGGAAGCTTATACTCTTTGTCACGGAGATCCTTTGCCTTTTGGGTTACTTCCTGCAACATGTTCTCCTCTTGCTTCTGCAATCTTTCCACAACCTTCTCACTTTCCTGAAGCACAGACCGAATGCTTTCTACCTCTGAATGGGCAGGTTGTACAGGCAAAGTTGGAGGCAGAAACAAAGAGGGCTGCACTGGCCACCCTGGAGCAGCTGCACTCTCGGGCTTTCCAGATCCATCTAATGTTTGTTTTTTACTTAAATCAGATTGGGGCTTTTCAGTCTCCTTTGCTAACTTACGTCTAATTCTTCTAGTTTTCTTCTTTGGTACCACATCATCAACAAGCTGATTAACAAGGTCATTGCTAATCTGAATTGTAAACTCACCCATAGTATGGTAGCTCCTGTACAATGTACCAGATAGATATTGTTAAAGTGATAACCCTAGAAAAAAAAATTCCAAATTAAGTTTAGTTCTTTACACTGCGAATTAGCAACTAATTCCTCCATTATGTTCCTAAAAAAGAAGGATTAAATTAAAATTGAATAACAACTACATAAAGTCCACGAGCTGTGAATTCCCTAATGGAAACCAATAAATCTTGTCACTCTGTCAAGGGAAATACCGTAGAAAAGGGGGATATATATATATGCAGTGTGTGACCTATTATTTCAGGTCCAAATTCTCCTCAGCCTTCAAACAAATACTTAAAAGGGGTGTTTAGAACTTTAGAATGGGGTTTAACTATTCAAATTAAATTAAGTTACTTAAATACTTGCTATCTGCAAATATTTGAACTAGCTCTAAAATATATATAGTTTGCTTCATTGCTTGCTATTTGGTTTTGAACCAATTTAATATTGACTACAGTTTTTTATAACTTGGTCTATCCTTTTTCTAGAAAAAATTTATTTAGATCCAAGTCAGTCGTGAGAAAATTGGAGAGAAATTATGAAACTAATATGAACCTTGGGAGAACTGCACCACAAAAGCTAGCCACTGTAGTTGGAGAGCCCAAGGCCATATAAACCCCACACCGAAATCCCTTACTTCCGATGTGGGACTCAAGTCCCGTACCTTGTAATTGGATCCTAACATCCCACCACGCGCCACAGCCCTGACGCCCACGCCCATGCAGGCTGGCTATGCACTACCCCTTTGGCTAGTCCCGAAAACACTGCAATGCCGACGTCACCAACTGCGCCGCACGTTTGTAGTCGAGGCATGGTGGAAAGCTCTGATACCAATTGATACGAACCTTGGGAGAGCCACACCACAAAAGCTAGCTATTGTAGTTGGAGAACCCAAGGCCACATAAACTCCACACCGGAATCTCATACTTCTGATGTGGGACCCAAGTCCCATACCTTGCAATTGGATCCTAACATAAACTTTTGATTCAAAAACAAAAATTAATTTAAAATCCAACTTATAATGGAAATCTTATGAATAGTTTGGACTAGAAAAATCAAATAAATAACTAGTTTTTGAAGTGACAACCAAAAACATAAAATTTTGAAACCTCACCAATTGTACCTGGTTATCCGAGTTTTGAAGAATGGTAAATACCAACTAAGATTTAGTGGTGAACCATTCAATGAAAATATACTCAAACCAAACAAATAAACAATGAGGCACATGTGGAACAGAGAAGAACAGAATATGCTGTCTAACATAAAAGAAGCAAGAGAATCACTATAAAGGTATAAAAATATGCAAAGAACCAAATCAATAAAAAAAAACTTTGAATCCAATATGAAACCCCTACCAAGCTGTAAACTTAATATCAAGTATGTTGAAGATAAGACATAAAATGGCCAAGAACTAAAGAAAGGGATGTGATATGTGCTATGGTGATGTTGCCTCATGGTGTTGACCTATTAGATAAAATACTCTCACAAGTAAAATGTGCATCTTGGTATGTGTCTAAAATTTAGGTGTAAGCAAGCACATAATACCCCTGATTGATTTGATCTTAACAAGCTACTGGAACCCAAAAATCTCCTAACCAAAAACTGATACAGGAAAATGACGCCAAAGACTGGTAAATACATACAAGAACACATGCATATATGGAAATTTTTAAAATAAAAAATCCTCTTCAACCAATAATACTTGTAGTTTTGTATTGATTGCAATAGCAGAGTCTAAACTGCAAAGTTAACCCCAGAACCCACCAAACCTGCTTAAGCCCTTTATCCATTCACATAATTAAGCATTCAGAGCTAAGAAATCTACAGCAACGAATAACAAGCGGCCACTGCTATCAAAAAAAAATTGTGCGCGTGTTTCACAAGCTAACACAAAACACATTGAACTGCAGTATACATTCTCAATAGTCAAAAAATTTGTCGCACCACAGAGAATTATATTCAATAGTCAATAGCAAGCTCTGCAGCTGCTTATGTGTGTTAATCCAAATTCTCGAAGTCTATATAACAAAAAGATGATTTTCCAGAATTAATGCCATTCACATTATCGTTTTCTCTTTCTACCATCCTACATTGAAAATTATCACAGTCAAACATTAAATACATGATTCAATTGACAAATCCAACCTAAAAAAACAACTAATTTTCAGGTTGATGTAGAGTTAGAACATTTAAAGCACAAAGACAAGAAAAATGAGAAAAAACCCTAGCAATTGATCTGAACTCTGAATACAGAAACCAACTAAAATGATTTAACAAAAATCATCAACAGAACATATAGACCAACAAACAAAATCAAAATCAACATTTGAAAAATTAGGTTGAATTTTTAATAGTTTTATCTTGTTCTTTACATATTTTTGTACATTTATAGTGATTTGATTTTCTTGCTTCTTTTAAGTGCTTCATTGTTTAATTGTTTGGTTTGTGTTGTACCTTATATTTTCATTGAATGGTTCCTATGTAGTCAATGGCGGATAGCGGAGTGGCCGACCCCTAAAACGCAATAGCGGAATAGCGGGTAGCGGTATGGCCGCTACGTCGAAGTATAGGAAAACAATACAAGAAATTTATACCGTACATATGAAAGCTAAAAATAGAAAAATACACAAAACTAAGGACATGTTCATAGAAGAATACACAAAATTAAAGACATTCATTATTGTCACAAACCAAAAACAATGAATATAATAAAAGATATTTTGAAATTATAAACATATATATATACACATATATATATATGCACATATATACGCATTAATATCTTGAGTGAGTAAATAGGCAGCAAAATATTTTAATTTATATAAATGAAGATTACAATGATAATAAATGTGAAGTGCAATTTACAAGAGAGTAATTAAGCCACTATTTTCTAAGATGCATTGAACCTTCTCTTTGGTGTACAAAGAATCCGGACAGCTTGGAAAGTGAAACGTTAATGTACAAATTGGAACATTAATCTCGAATGTAATTAATGGGAGATAGAAAGACAAAAAAAAAGCACAAAAATGGAAAAGAAAAGGAAAAGGCGTTAACCAAACAGAGGAAGGTGAGGATACAAGGAGGTTGGGCTACCGAAAAACGACCGGAAATATGGTGGGGCTGTCGGAAAACGATCGGAAATTAGGTGGGGTTGCCAGAAAACGATCGGAAATGAGGTGGGTCTGCCGGAAAAGGGCCGAAAATGAGGTCGGTTTGTCGGAAATGGGGTGGGTTTACCGGAAAAAGGGATGGGTTGATCGGAAAATATGGTGGGCTGCTCAGGAAAACAAAGTAGCGACCTCTATTTGCAGCGCTACAGCCCCTCCTCAAAAGAGCAATGTTACGGAAATTCACGTAGCATCTAGGGGCCGCTATGCCACGACAGCGGCCGCTACGACCGCCTATTGACTACATAGAATGGTTCGTCACTAAATTAGTCGGTGTTTGCCATTCCTCATAACCCAAATAACCAAGTATAACAGTAGGTTTCAAAATAGTATGCATTTGGTAGTCACTTTTAATATGAAAAACTAGGTTTTTATTTGATTTTTTCTAGTCCAAACTAGTTCAAAAGAATTTCATTTTGGTTTTAAACTAACTATTTTGTATTTGAATCAGAAGTTTCCTGATTTCTCTACAATTTTCTCGCGACTTACTTGATCTAAAACATTTTTTCCTAGAAAAAGGATATACCAAGATATAAAAAAACAGTAGTCAATATTAAAGTGGTTCGAAACCAGATATTAAGCACCATATATATATATATATATATATATATATATATATATATATTAGAACTAGTTCAATTTTTTTGGCATATTTAAGTAACTTAATTTAATTTCAACAGGTAAAACCCCCTTTTTAGTTTACCAAACATCCCTTTTAAGTATATTTTTTGAGGGCTGAGGAGAATCTGGACCTGAAATAATGGGTCAGACTGCAAAATGTCACCACCACATAGCAAGCCAACACTTTGCAAAAGAAGTCTCTCTTTCAACAACTCTTGCATGCTACCAAAAGAAGATGCATTATCCAAAGTCAATGAAAATATTTTCTTCTCAATCCCCCACTTTTCCAAGAAATCATAAACAATCTTGGCCAATTCACAGCCGGAATGTGGAGGGGGGAAATGAGAAAAATTTAGAATTCTGCTGTTAAGCTTCCAATTTTCATCCATGAAATGGGCAGTCAATGAAATGTAGTCTCAGTGGTACAGGAAGTCCATACATCAGATGTCAAATTTATTCTACTTGGAACTTTGGATAGCACATCTTTCATTTTTTTCCTTTTCAGCCTCATACATATTAATGACATCTATTGTGCCAGCACGTCTAGAGAATACCTTAGCTTCGGGATTCAAATATTTAAATAGATCTCCAACCCTCCTATATTCCACAAAAGAGAATGGAAGGTCATGCTCTATGATAGCCATGGAAATCATGTCACGTACAACTTAAAAAATCAACTTTTCTACTTTTTAATTTTCCGGTATGATCAAGCATAAGTTTACCAACCTCAGTATTAGCAAATCCTTTTGGAATCTTCTCACAATTGTTCCTATGACGAAGTAAAGTTGAAGTTCCTTATTTATTACCACCATTGACCAAGGCTTTCCCGCATGACTCCTCTCCTTCCCATCACTTCCCACAAGCAATTTGACAAAATAATTCCAGACAGAAGATGTTTGATTTCTAGACCTCTTTTTTGGTATTTTAGGTTCATTTAATCCATCTCCACCATTATCATGATCACTAATTAGGCCTACTCTTTCAGATTCAATATCAGCCACATTAGCAGTTTCAAGTTCCATTTTCAAGTAATGGAACCATAAAAATAAAAAGCTGAAAATGAAAACATAAAAAGCAACCCAATATAAATCAACTACAATTTTACAGCAACTACAATTTTTCAGTTTGAAAATACAAACTATCAATATAACTAAATATCATGTTCTGATAATAAAAAAACTAAAAACCATGGCTCCAAAGCTCCAAAAACAGAGAATGAAGGAGGTTGATTAGCAACTCATTTTATGCTAAATCATAACTAAATGAAATAGAAAGTGACGATAGAAGCAGAGAATCAAAATAAAAGAGAAGGAGGAATGTTATCCACTTACCTCTATGCGTGGACCGTGGTGGTGGTGAAGATGAACAGCGCCGGAGACGGCGAGCGAACGAGCGGGGGTGGTCGGAGCTTCACGCTGGTCGTCGGTCGCAAATGATGGAGCTTCACGTCGGATCTTCACGTCGAGTAGAGGAACAGAGGCTTGTACGATCTTCCTAGGCGGAGCTTTAAGGCGGAACGGGACTTCACACGGTGGCACGGAGCTTCACGGGCTCACGGCGCAAATGGGTGGGGAGAGAGTCAAAGAGCTGTGCGGGCAGTGCTGCGGGTGTGAGGGAGAGGAGACTGAATTAGGGTTAGGGGAATTGCAGAATTGGGTAGAGATTTTTAAGAAAAATGGGGCTATCCGAATTGGGCCTTGTACGTGAAATTGGGTTGATCAGCAAAGGTAATTTTTATGTTTGGTACGTCCGCGAATCCGTGGACTTAGCCAATTTAATTCGCGGGTTAAAAGGATCGGACCAAAAAAATCCACGTTTAAATGAATTCATTTTTTACTTAGTCCAAACCGGCACGAACTGTGGGTTAAATGAACAGTCCGCAGATCCAAGTCCATATACCCAGCTCTATATACAGTAGACTCACTTCAACTAACTTTAATTGATTGATTCTTAAACTCAAACCTTTTTTTTAAAAATTGTTTTTATTGTAATTTTTTTTATGAACCACCATAATTATGGCATTTAGCTCTCGATGGCATTGTAGGATATCTGGCAAATTTCGATTATTTGGACATGTTATGAGACGAATTCTCGATCGGCTGTTTAGAGTAAGGAAAATTAATCCATGGCTTTCGTAACCTCACAATTAGAGTGTCTGTCATCAGTATTTAAACTTGTGTTCTCCTTCTTATGGGGTCGAGATGTTTAACACTCACTCAACTTTTGGTTGGTTGTTTTTGTTATCATTTAATTCATCCCTTTCACGTGCACAAATCATTATTATTATTATTTTATTTATCAAAATAAGGCAAACCAAATAAGTGAATAACTAAAGTACGACACATGATGAATTTTGGATAAAGATTAAAGAATTTTAAGTGGACAAAGCATTAGGAGGGTTTGTAATGATTAAATTAAATTCTTAAATTGGAAGACCCGTTACATCAGATCGTTGATGTTATGTGCACATCTACATCTATATTTATATCTATATATCTATATCTATATATTATACATTTGTGAATATTCTTAAAGTGACAACTTCCATGTGTTACTCATAGGAACCTTCACTATTCACATGTGGCATAACCACAAGCATTCCCTCCTTTTTTTTGCTTATGTGTCGCGCTCTCCTTAAATGATAAGTCATGGAATTGGCTAGAATTTTATATATTAAAAAATTGATTAATAAATTATAAATTATAGATTACAAAATCAAAACAATTAATACAATTATAACCTTCCAGTTAATGGATATTAAAATATAGAATTAAAATTGAATATATAATCAATTAAAATCAGTATCAGTATTGATGAATGATCAATCAAACATTAAAACTCACCTAAATTTTCGTGGAACAATTTTTGCCAAATTTCAAAACATGCATTTTTATGTTATATATAAATTTTAAACCCTTTCTTTTTTCATTTCTCCTTCTTGCTCTTCCTTTCAAAATCCTTTCTCTATCTCCACTTGAGGCCACCACCTGCCACCAACTAGATAATTAGAAAAAGGTAAGACTCCATCATCTTCTCCGTTTCCACCCTCTTTGTGCTTGCTTCTGTTTCTAATCTCCTTGAGTGCAAAAATTGTTTCAAAGGTTGTTTTCGAAAATTATTAACAAACACAATTCAACCCCCCCTTCTTGTGTTTGCCTGTGTCAACTTCAGTTGGTATCAAAGCTCAGCCTCGAAAGGGTTGAGCATCTAACAAGTGCTGAGGGAGTACGATCCAACAACCATGGATGCAGAAGGACAAACTATCAACAGACATCCTCTCTTTGGCAGTTCTGATTATAACTACTGGAAGAAGAGGATGATGCCCTTTATGGATACACAAAGTCTAGACATCTGGGAGCTCATAGAAACTTGTTATACCGAACCCATAAATGAAAATGGAGCTGCTGTTGCTAGAGCAGACTGGACAGCAGATCAAAAGGCAAAGCATAAACTCAATCTTAAAGCTAAGCATTATTTGATGTGTGCCATCACCAGATCTGAACATGACAAAGTTCACAGTTGTAATACTGCTAAAGAAATCTGGGATACTCTTGCTCTAGCTCACGAGGATTCCTCACAAGTTAAGGAATCCAATATCAGCATGTTGGTTCATCAGTATAAGATGTTCAAGATGGGTGAACATGAAACAATAGACCAAATGTTTGGAAGATTCCAAACCATCACCAACAGTCTCAGATCTCTTGGAAAAATTTATGAAAATAGAGATCATGTCAGAAAAATCCTGAGAAGTCTATCCAAGTAATGGAGACCCAAAGTAACTACTATTCAGGAAGCCAAAAACCTGAATACACTCTCTCTGGAAGAGCTTCTTGGATCTCTCAAGGTTCATGAACTTGAACTTAATGAAGAATAAAATTCCAGAAAAGGAAAATCGATTGCCCTAAAGGTAAAGAAAGCAAGTTCATCAAAAGTTCTCAAAGCTGCTGAGTCATCTGATGAGTCTGAATCTTCTGATAATAATGAAGGATCAGATGAGGATGAATTATCCTTTATCTCCAGGAAGATTCAACATATGTGGAGAAAGAAAGGTGGTTTCAGAAGGAAGCAACTCCACCAAAAGTTTTCCAAGGAGAAGTCAGACTCCAAGGAAAAGGGCCACCCTTGTGCTTTGAATGCAAGAAACCTGGTCATTTCAAAGCTGACTCCCCTGAGCTAAAGGACAAAAAGAAATTCTTCAAAAAGAAAAAAGGCTTAATGGCTACATGGGAGGATCTTGAACTGTCTTCTTCATATGAAGAAAATGAAACCGAGGAAGAGGCAAATATCTGTCTCATGGCGGACACTGCATCAGAAAGTGAATACACTGATGTTGAGGTAATGGACTTTGACCCGTCCACTCTTCAAAATGCTTTTGATAAATTGTTGCATGAGTCATCTATACTATCACGAGAATATAAGAGTCTCAAAAAGAAGTTTTCTAAACTGTCTAGAGAATATGATAGGGTCTGCACTGAGAAACAAAACCTCAAAAATGAAAACGACACACTAAAATCAGTGAATGTCAGTCTAGCTGACAAAGTAGTGTGTGAACCTGATGTCTCTTGTGAAGTTGCAAAACTGAAGCAAGATATAACATATCTAACTGATTCTCTGTCAAAGCTTGTAGGTGGCTCAGATAAGCTTAGCCTCATTTTAAGGTACTCTAGGTCACCTTATGATAAATCTGGTCTTGGTTATGACAAATAGAAGCAAGACGCATCTCACAAAATGTCAAAACCACTTAAACAACATAGAGCTTCAAAAGTTCCAAATAAATATACTAAAGCTAAGTATAGCTCGTTCAACACCTTTTGTAAAGTGTGTGAAAAAAGTGGGCATATTACGTCTAGATGCATACACAATAAACATGCTAAGCATACTCGTCCAATGACAACAAACAAGAAAGGACCCAAGTCAATTTGGGTACCTAAAGATAAGATAATACATATTGCAGATTTGCTTAACAACAGGAAGAAAACAGATGTCTTAGTACTTGGATAATGGCTACTCACGACACATGACAGGAGAAAGGTCTAAGTTCCAAAACCTTAAGCATGGTGCCTGGGTCACATTTAGAGGAAATCAGAAAGGGAAAATTATTGGTATAGGTAAAATTGGTAAACATCCTTTTCCCTCCATTGATAATGTTCTTTTAATAAATGACTTGAAGCACAATCTACTAAGCATAAGTCAATTATGTGACAGTGGATATGCAGTGTCTTTCGATAAGAACATGTGTACTGTCAAGAAAGATGATGGATCACTTTTGTTCACTGCAAAAAGACAAAACAATCTCTACAAGATTGATTTGGAGGACCTCTCAAATCAAAGTGTCTCGTGTCTAGTGTCCATTGAAGATGAGCGATGGATTTGGCACAAAAGGCTAGGTCATGCAAGCTTGAAATTAATTTCAAAGCTAAACAAGCATAACCTCGTGAGAGGACTACCAAACCTTAAGTTCAAATCTGATGCTCTCTATGATGCATGTCAAAAGGGAAAACAAGTCAAAGGTTCTCTCGAATCTAAGAACATTGTTAATACCAATAGACCACTAGAGTTACTACATCTTGATCTTTTTGGTCCAACAAGGACTGCCTCTGTCAGTGGTAAGAAATATGGTCTTGTCATAGTAGACGATTACGCTAGATGAACATGGGTTATGTTCCTAACTCACAAGGATGAGTCTTTTAAGGTCTTTTATGTATTCTGCAAACGTGTACAGAATGAAAAAGGCATGTGTATCACTTCAATCAGAAGTGACCATGGGGGAGAGTTTGAAAATGAGCTATTTCATAAGTTCTGTGAAGAAAGTGGTATCATTCACAACTTCTAAATACCTAGAACACCACAGCAAAATGGTGTGGTAGAGAGAAAGAACAGATCTCTTCAAGAGATGGCTAGGACTATGCTCAATGACAACTTTGTCCCTAGACACTTTTGGGTTGAAGCTGTTAATACTGCCTGTTACATTCAGAACAGAATATACATTAGATCTATCCTGAATAAGACTTCTTATGAACTGTGGAAAGGAAGAAAATCCAACATATCTTATTTTCACCCCTTTGGTTGTAAATGCTTTATACTGAATACTAAAGATCAACTTGGTAAGTTTGATGCTAAAACAGACAGTGGAATAGTATTAGGATATTCTGAAACATCTAAAGGCTTTAGAGTTTATAATTCTAGGACTCTGATAGTAGAGGAAAGTATTCATGTCAAGTTTGATGACAAACAGCCTGATAAGAAATTATCAGAGCTAGATGAAGTTTTTGCAGATCTTGATCTAAGCATTCCAGGAGACTCACCTGAGATAAAAGTTGATGATCAAGAAGATGACCCCACTCAACAACCAGAAACTTCCACTTCTCAACATGGTACTGTTCAAAAATCTTGGTACTTCAAGAATTATCATCCACAAGATCAGATCATTGGAAACCCCAATGACAAGTTAAGAACCAGATCAACCTTCAGAGAGCAAGACAATTCTGCACTAGTCTCTGAGTTGGAACCAAAAATAGTAGACGAGGCTCTGCTAGATGATGGTTGGATTCTAGCTATGCAAGAAGAACTCAATCATTTTGAAAGAAGTGATGTTTGAACTCTGGTTCCACTGCCCAATGACAAATCAGTGATTGGAACAAAGTGGGTTTACATAAACAAACTTGATTAAACTGGTAAGGTAATCAGAAACAAAGCAAGACTTGTTGCTCAAGGTTTCTCTCAAGAAGAAGGTATAGATTATACCGAAACATTTGCACCTGTTGCTAGATTAGAAACTATTAGAATTCTACTTTCATTTGCTGCACATCATAGTATTATGCTTTTTCAGATAGATGTTAAGAGTGCTTTTCTAAATGGCTTTATTAATGAAGAAGTCTATGTTATGCAACCTCCGGGTTTTGAGTGTGAAACCCATCCTGAACACGTATATAAGCTTAAGAAAGCTTTGTACGGTCTCAAGCAAGCTCCTAGAGCTTGGTATGACAGACTAAGTTCCTTTCTTATGGAAACCCCAAACCATATTTAGAAAATCCATTAAGTCTGATTTCATAGTTGTACAAATATATGTTGATGATATTATTTTTGGTGGTACTAATGAGTCTCTATGCAAAGAATTCTCTAAGTTAATGCAGAAAGAGTTTGAAATGAGTATGATGGGAGAACTCAAATTCTTCCTTGGACTTCAAGTAAAACAAACCATGGACGAGGTACTCATCCACCAAACTAAGTATACAAAAGAACTTCTGAAGAAGTTTAAGATGGATGATTGTAAACCAATGAATACTTCTATGCACCTCACTTCCATATTGAACAAAGATGATAAAGAGAAAAGGGTAGACCAAAAGGTATACAGAGGTATGATAGGATCTCTCTTATATCTTACTGCGTCTAGGCCTGATATTATGTTCAGTGTATGTTTATGTGCTCGATTTCAATCTGATCCTAGAGAATCTCACTTATCAGCAGTTAAGAGAATTTTTAGATATTTAAAAGGTACTACTAATCTTGGTTTGTGCTTTAAGAAAAATGAAGATTACAGATTAGTTGGTTTCTGTGATGCTGACTATGCTGGAGATAGAATTGAAAGAAAAAGCACTAGTGGAGGATGTCACTTCATTGGAGCTAATCTTGTCTCATGGTCAAGCAAAAGACAAACTACCATTGCTTTATCAACTGCTGAAGCTGAGTATATATCAGCTACAAGTTGCTGCTCACAACTTCTCTGGATCAAACATCAATTGGAGGACTACAATGTATTTGTAAGTAGTATTCCGCTTATGTGTGATATCTACTGCAATAAATCTATCTAAGAATCCAATTTTGCATTCTAGAGCTAAGCACATAGAGATTAAACATCATTTTATTAGGGATTATGTGCACAAAGGTGTGATTGATATTCAATTTGTAGATACTGACCATCAATGGGCAGATATCTTTACAAAACCTCTTGCAAAGGACATATTTATCTTTATTAGGAAGCATCTTAATATGATATGTGTGGATTAATTCAGGCGTCCAGCCTCGAGAAAAATTGTTTTGTTAATCCTGCGTCTATTACCAATGCTCGTCTAATATTTTTTAAGTTGTGCGTCTATTGCATATTGTATTGCACGTCCATATGACGCGTCTACTGATACCGATTACCGCATCCATTGTATAGTTTCAGACGAGTTCACATTTGCCTGTGTTTAAGCATTTTTTTGTGTTAATAAATGCATTTATTTTGTCTCAAGACAAATTTATCCGTTATTCTCTTTGCTGAGCCAGTACTTCCATCAATCCCATCAAGACCTTTTTATGGTTCCAAGTTACCAACGTCGTTTTATCATGATAACATGTCATGTCAAAAGTTTTTTTAACCTTTGATATTCAAAATTCCTTTAAAAGTAATCTTTTACCTCTGAGAAAAACTTTACGCTTCCATAACCTCTCGAGCTATCTCTCTCTCTACCTCTCTCTGCTTTCAAACCCTAAACTCTTTGATCATCTAAAATGGCTTCTTCTTCAACTTTTAACGTGGACAAGCTCAACTTGGCTATAGAGCATCATTTCAATCTTGGAGTGCTGCAAGACTACAATCTAGACATAAGCAAATATGTTAATACAATCGGGTGGGGAGGACTCTTCGCGGAGAAAGTCTGTCTTTCCCAACCTGATCAGGGATTTCTGGAGAAACGTCCAACTGAATGATACTGATTTCTTCTCAACGGTATTAAGAAAGAAGATTGTAATCTCAGAAAACTATTGCTGATGCAATTTCATGTGATCGGGAGGGTTTAGTTTTCACTCAGTCATGGGAAGAGGACTTGGGTGGCTGAGACTATTGAAGTCTGTCTTATGAAGGAAGATACAGTCAGAACTCACACCTGGAAGGCTGTTGAAATGAAGGACATTGTTCGTATCCTTCATCAGCTTCTCAACAAGGTGGTTCTTCACAAGGTTGGATCCAAGGACAACCTCTCCTCTCTGCACAAATTCTGTCTTTGCCATTGATAATCCGCTGGCTTAATGATATTTTATCTATTATTTTAGAGTGGATTTCATCAATTAAATTTTGTTAAATGCTTGATTTATCCCAAATTAGACTTTGTTTTCCTATTTTGGTTATTTTAGAGTCAATGTGTACATTTAATTAGATTTTTATTAATTTTCTGATATTTTCTTATTCTTATTTTTAGGAGAGGACAAAGAAGAAGGATTGAAATTAAATTGAAGATTGCCAAGTAAATTGCAAGGGCCCATATGATGGATTTGAATCCAAATCAATTTGGATTTGAAATATTATGATTAAAAGATAATTCAATTGGCATTGAGATAAAAGATTGGATCCAAATCAAATTGGATTTGGATAATAATTTCCTATCACAACAACAAAGGATATGATAAGATTTGGCAATTAATTTGGAGATATTGATTTGGATATGAAGATTAAAATGCTCAGGACCAATTATGATGGAGCTTGCATGAAGATGGAGCTTGAAAAGCAAGAAAACTGAGCCAAACAGAGCCCATCACGGCCTAGCCGTGACAGCCATCACGGCCATGATCGAGTAGAGCTGAAAAGAAAGAATGGAAAAGTCAGAACTGGTCACGGCCAGCCCGTGATGTCCATCACGGTCGTGACATGCCAACTGAACCAGACCCTCACAGGCAGAACTGATCACGGCCTAGCCGTGATGGTGGTCACGGCCATGACAGACCGACCAGCGAAGCAATCTCCAAGACAGAATCCGTCACGGCCTGGCCGTGACGCTCAATATATGGATCTTTAGAAACTGATTTGATCAGAATTTGTGATTGCTTGGGATTCAAGTTACCCTAATTTATAAATAGAGCACTTAGGCTCGAAAATATGGAGAGTTTTGGAGGGACCTAGAGGGACTTTTGGGCTGCTACCTTAGGCAAAATTAGGACTTTCTCTTCCCCTTCTTCTTCTCTTCTCTTAGGTTTTCATTCATGTTTTTGTTAATCAAGCTTGCCATCACCATGACAATGCTTGGGTAGTAGCTTTATTTCTACGGATTGGGGCTATGCCCAAGATCTGGTTTTATGTTATGAATTGATGTTTTCCCTTTGTTTATTTCGATTTCACTTTCGATCGCATGAATTACTTGTGAATCTGGTGCGCACTTATTTGCATGTCATAGATACTCTAAGGAGGAACCTAGCGGTGAACTTAGGTATTGGATCTATAGGAATCAAACTTAGGACTTAAATCACGAGAGTTAGAAGCGGTCCTTCTAGGATTCACGAATTGTCACAAAGCTTAAAGGGTTCAATCTAAATTCAATTACCACGAGAGTAGGGGTTGGTTTAATTGGGCACGGTTTTTGTAACCCGAGAGGGAGCATTAAATTATTTAGGATAAATTCGCCTTCAAAGCAATTTTGATCATTAACAAGGGATAGTCGATTTGGTAACATGAACAATCTTGTTGGTAACCTAATTCCTGGAAATCTCTTTTTTATATTTAAAATCCCAAAAATACTTTATTTTATTTTATTGTTTCTTTTATTTTCTTTGAAATCTTTTAACATCTACTTCTCGGTCTAAATAGTTGTTTAATTTGTGAAGTGACACTTGGTTTTCCAATCCCTGAGTTCAATACTCGGTTTCTCACCGTTTTATTATTACTTGCTTCGATCCGGTTCGCTTGCCGGAGCCATATCAAGTTTTTGGCGCCGTTGCCGGGGATTGGCAATACCAATATCATTAGTAACAAAGGAGGCAACTACTTTAGTCTTTTTAATTTTTAATTGTATATATTTGACCTTTTATTTTGAGTTTTGTTTGTGCAAGGTTGATGAAACACATGGACTATCGTTACTATCCAACTTGGGAATATCAACTTGATTGGATCGTGTTTGATGGTATCACTGATAAGCACGTGAAGATATACTCCAAAGAGGAATGAAGATCCTATTTGTCATCCTTACAACCACCACCAGACATTAAGCTGGATCCCGATGTGCTGGAATCACTTTGGGATATAGACGCTCAACATTTGATCCAGAGCATAGAGCGTTGCAAGGAGGAATTTAGTGGCATGATTCAAAGGCATAAAATGCGTAAGAAACGTTCTCAACTGGTAACAGAGATGCTAAGTAACAACTTTCAAAAGTTAGAAGAACAAGCTAGTGAATTTTCTAAATTGCTAGCAGAAAAACAACATGGAATTTAAATTGAAGAGAATCTATTTGCTAGCATGGACGTGAATGAAGACGAAGCAGTGGTGGAAGATGATTCAAGAGGAGAGGATCATGAAGAGGAGTGCAATGAGGAAATATCTCCTATTGTTCCTTTGCAAGGGACAAAAGAGACCAATCATATGGAAAATACTTCTCTCACCATTCCTATTGAGGAGCCTAAAAATTCTGAGTTGGATAAGTATGTTGGTTTGCATGCATGTTTGGATATAACAAAGTTGGTACCTTCTATTTGTCTACAACATTACTTTGTGAAAATACCAACTTTGGAGTTCAAATCATTACCTGAGAATTGGGAGTTTTCATCAACAGCGGCAAAGGCGCTAAGATCGCCTTAAAAAGTTATGGTTCTAGTGCTTAATGGAGAAACTAATTACATAAAGGCCATTCTTGGAGTAGGTGACTTATCATTTGACCCAAGAGGAAGTGATCTCATCATATCACTTAAAGAAGTCAATGAAATTTCATCACACTTGCTTCTTCCATCTCCACTCCACAAGTCATGGGATCCGGGAGGAAGGTCTTACATCTTGGGCATCTCTTGGTCTTTTTACCGCAGGCTATGGGATCCGGGTGGAAGTGTCTTCAATGAGATTTTCTAAACCCTTCTCTTTTTAATTTTTTTTGCTTTTCTTTACTTGAGTCATATGTGTGTGAGTCTTTTGTCGGTGAGATTGAATGGATTTTATTAAATTTAGCATAAATGGATTGCATGATATATGTTGATTTTTGATGATTTCCCCCTAGGTTTTGAAAATCTGAAAATTGATCCGCATGAAAAATTGAAAATTGAACTTTGAGAATTTTTGTTTGGAATGCATGATTTATGATAAGTTTAGGGTGAAGGGATGCACACATTAGGGATTGTATCTCAGTCAAACAATTTGCGAAAAATGTTCAGGTGAGGAATTTGAGCCTCCAACATTGTTTTTAAATTGTGTGAATCACTTTTAAGTTGTACTTTCCTGGATTTGCTTGAATCTCTTCATGGTTTGCATGATTATATGTTTGCATCAAATGATTTAGGCAATTTTCTTTGAAATAGCTACTTGGCCTAAAAAGGACCATCCCCAATGCATGTTCCCTAGTTAGCCACATTGAGCCTAATAGCCTATTGTTTCTTGATGACCTTATGTTATAAGCCAAAAATCCGGAAAAACCATGTTAACCCAATCTTAGGATTTAGGAGAGCATGAATGCTTAGCAAGACAAGGGTTGAAGGAAACTAAGTTTGGGGTGACTACAAGGGTTCGATATGTTATTTTGGGTTGAGAAAAAGAAAAAAAAAATATAGGTTGAAGCCAAAGGCAAAAGAGAGAAAGAAAAAGAAGAAAAATAAAAAATGCCAAAAAAGGCCAAAAAAAAGGGGGTATTAAAAGGAAAAGGTTGTAGCCACCAAAAAAAATTGAAAAAGGAATAAGAGTGGAAAGTCAAGGTAAAAAGTTTCATGCTCTCTTAATTCCCAGGGATGTAAAGCCTAGCACATTTGTATATCCTACCTTTAGCCAGGCCACATTACAACCTGTCAAAGACCTTTTGATGATGCATGCATGTTTTCATGGGAACTTTGTTTGAGATGAAAATCAAATTCATGGAAAGTGCTCTTGAAATGTGAAATTAAGTGAAAGTTGATATCCTAGACAAATTGAGCGAATGAGTGAATTATTAAATGCCCTTGTGAGGAAGGCAAATGTTTGAAATTGGTGATCTCCCTTTTGTGTGTAACTCGAACCCTTTGCTTAGATTAATAATTGCATGAATGACGGAATTCTCTTTGTTTGAAGTAAATGAATATGGGGATTACTATAATGAAATAGGGGGAAACATTGATTGGAATTGTTTTGGTAAAATTGCATGAAGATTATGTGAAGCTTGATTGAGTCCATTGAGCTTGCCAAGTTTTAAGTCCTTTTGAGCTTTAGTTTGCTTGAGGACAAGCAAATTTTAAGTTTGGGGTGTTTGATAATCCGCTGGCTTAATGATATTTTATCTATTATTTTAGAGTGGATTTCATCAATTAAATTTTGTTAAATGCTTGATTTAGCCCAAATTAGACTTTGTTTTCCTATTTTGGTTATTTTAGAGTCAATGTGTGCATTTAATTAGATTTTTATTAATTTTCTGATATTTTCTTATTCTTATTTTTAGGAGAGGACAAAGAAGAAGGATTGAAATTAAATTGAAGATTGCCAAGTAAATTGCAAGGGCCCATATGATGGATTTGAATCCAAATCAATTTGGATTTGAATTATTATGATTAAAAGATAATTCAATTGGCATTGAGATAAAAGATTGGATCCAAATCAAATTGGATTTGGATAATAATTTCCTATCACAACAACAAAGGATATTATAAGATTTGGCAATTAATTTGGAGATATTGATTTTGATATGAAGATTAAAATGCTCAGGACCAATTATGATGGAGCTTGCATGAAGATGGAGCTTGAAAAACAAGAAAACTGAGCCAAACAGAGCCCATCACGACCTAGCCGTGACAGCCATCACGGTCATGATCGAGTAGAGCTGAAAAGAAAGAATTGAAAAGTCAGAACTGGTCACGGCCAGCCCGTGATGTCCATCACGGTCGTGACATGCCAACTGAACCAGACCCTCACAGGCAGAACTGATCACAGCCTAGCCGTGATGGTGGTCACGGCCATGACAGACCAACCAGCGAAGCAATCTCCAAGACAGAATCCGTCACGGCCTGGCCGTGATGTAACATTCCTGGCCGCTCTATGGATTGATGACTGTCCCCACAGACCAACACGGGTCTTTTCAGCGTGCTTTGTCCTCACTCACACGCTTCCTGAGAAAACTTCTCAGGAGGTCACCCATCCCAGAATCGCTCCAAGTCAAGCACGCTTAACTGTGGAGTTCTTAAGTGACGGGCTACCGAAAAGAAGACGCATCTTGTTAGTATAGGTAGACAGTCCGTTAAATCCGCAGTCCGCGCGGACTTGGACACCCTAAAATACGAGTCCAAAAAAATGCGGGCTTTTTGGGTCCGGTCCGTTTAGCCCGCGGACTTAACGGACTCGGTCCGCGGATTTACGGACCCGTCCGCGGACCAGGTCTGTTAAAAAAAAAAAAAGGCCTATGCTCATTGTAAACCCAAAGGCCAAAGTGTTGAAAAAGGGCCTATATTCACGGACATGTTCTCCTGCTGCCGTTTTGCACTATACTCATTGTAAACCTAAAGCTCGTTTCTTTGAGTTATTGTAAACCTAAGGCCAAAGGGTTTCATTTCTCCAACTATTCCTTCCTTTGTGGCAGCCGCATCTCGTCGTCTCCCAATCCATCCCTCGCCTCGCCGCCATCATCAAAGCTCCATCGTCTCGCCGCCATCAAAGCTCCCTGCTCCCTGCTCGACTCGCATGCCACTGTCTGCGTCCTCAGATTCCTCCATTTTTCTTTGAGCAAGGTACGAATTTGTTGTTGTCTTTGGTCCATTTCTCTGGTATGTTGTTTGAGTTTTTTTTTATTTATGAAATGGTGCTTTTGCTGTGATTTTGCTGTGTCTCCCTCAGATTCCTCCATTTCTCTTAGAGCTTTTGCTATGATTTGTAACATATGTATCATTTTGCCTTTACAGACTACCTTGTAACAAAGTGTGGCATAATTGAAACTGAAATTGATAATGTGGCTGAAATTGAACCTGAAATTGATAAATGCCTATCATAAATGTAACTGAATCCTCACCAGTTCTGTTTCCTTGTTTGGTTGTTAATTTGAATTTTAGTCAGTATTTGATATTTGAAAAAGGGCACACTTCAAAGTTCAAATCTATCTCTAAGCAAACCACTTGGATATAGATTTATTCTAGATGAATCTCATTGTGATATTAGTTTCTAACAACTGTGGCATCAGAATCAACATTCAGTATTGGTTCTCGTGTTCTCAACAAATTTCGAAGTTCTCTCCTTCCCAAAAATGTGCAAGCCTTGATATGCACTAGAAATTGGTTGTTAGGGTTTGAAGTGGAAGGTAAATATACAATGAATTTATGTATAGAAATAGAATGTCTTCCATTTAATTATGTTTTGCTTTTTAAACATAATCTTATGAATTATGACTTGTGAATTGTAGGAAAAGAAGAAGATGAAGATGATTTGATTGACGCAAAGGAGGAGCTTGCTAAATCAAAGGGAAAGACTAAAGTTATTATTGATGCTTGATGTCAACATGTAGCTTTAATTTCAAACTTGTAATATTGTTGTTTTTGTTCCTTATTTTGCATTTTAATTTCGTTGGTACAATTTTCTTTCTTGTCATGTACAATTTTCTTTCTTGGAGGAACTTGATTTTATGACTATTGGTTACAATTATGGTTATTTTGCCTTATAAAAAAAAGTGTAAAGTCCGCGGACAGTCCGTTTAGTCCGCGGACTGGACTTGGACTCTATTTTTCAGAGTCCATTTAAAATGCGGACTATAAAGTCCGGTCCGTTTAAATGCGGACTTATGCGGACCGGACTTAAACGGACCGGACTAGTCCGTTTACCCACCTCTAGGTAGTACCAATCAATTCATATAAGCCTTCCTCAACTGTATAATCCCATACCTACACAGTCTTAGGATCCCTCTCATTCGGGTGTGTAATCGGTTCATTCACGTGACCCTCCGCCTAGAAGCCTGCCAGGAGCCGCTCCTTGTCCGTGCCTTCTTGCACCGGCGACCACTCCCCGCCCTCGTCGGCACCCGGGTGTTACATGCCCACCAGCTTCTGCTTGGTTCGTCCCCGAACCACACCGTACTGGGAGAGGTGCCGCTTTGATACCATTTGTAACATTCCTGGCTGCTCTATGGATTGACGACTGTCCCCACAGACCAACACGGGTCTTTTCAGCGTGCTTTGTCCTCACTCACACGCTTCCTGAGAAAACTTCCCAGGAGGTCACCCATCCCAGAATCGCTCCAAGTCAAACACGCTTAACTGTGGAGTTCTTAAGTGACGGGCTACCGAAAAGAAGATGCATCTTGTTAGTATAGGTAGTACCAATCAATTCATATAAGCCTTCCTCAACTGTATAGTCACATACCTACACAGTCTCAGGATCCCTCTCATTCGGGTGTGTAATCGGTTCATTCATGTGACCCTCCGCCTAGAAGCCTGCCAGGAGCCGCTCCTTGTCCGTGCCTTCTTGCACCGGCAACCACTCCCCGCCCTCGTCGGCACCCGGGTGTTACACGTGACAGGCATCACGGTCTGGCCGTGACAGGCATCACGGCCGTGATGCTCAATATATGGATCTTTAGAAACTGATTTGATCAGGATTTGTGATTGCTTGGGATTCAAGTTACCCTAATTTATAAATAGAGCACTTAGGCTCGAAAATATGGAGAGTTTTGGAGGGACCTAGAGGGACTTTTGGGCTGCTACCTTAGGCAAAATTAGGACTTTCTCTTCCCCTTCTTCTTCTCTTCTCTTAGGTTTTCATTCATGTTTTTGTTAATCAAGCTTGCCATCACCATGGCAATGCTTGAGTAGTAGCTTTATTTCTACGGATTGGGGCTATGCCCAAGATCTGTTTTTATGTTATGAATTGATGTTTTTCCTTTGTTAATTTCGATTTCGCTTTCGATTTGGTTTCTATCGCATGAATTACTTGTGAATCTGGTGCGCACTTATTTGCATGTCATAGATACTCTAAGGAGGAACCTAGCGGTGAACTTAGGTATTGGATCTATAGGAATCAAACTTAGGACTTAAATCACGAGAGTTAGAAGCGGTCCTTCTAGGATTCACGAATTGTCACAAAGCTTAAAGGGTTCAATCTAAATTCAATTACCACGAGAGTAGGGGTTGGTTTAATTGGGCACGGTTTTTGTAACCCGAGAGGGAGAATTAACTTATTTAGGATAAATTCACCTTCAAAGCAATTTTGATAATTAACGAGGGGTAGTCAATTTGGTAACATGAACAATCTTGTTGGTAACCCAATTCCTGGAAATCTCTTTTTTATATTTAAAATCCCAAAAATACTTTATTTTATTTTATTTTATTGTTTCTTTTATTTTCTTTGAAATCTTTTAACATCTACTTCTCAGTCTAAATAGTTGTTTAATTTATGAAGTGACACTTGATTTTCCAATCCCTGAGTTCGATACTCGGTTTCTCACCGTTTTATTATTACTTGCTTCGATCCGGTTCGCTTGCCGGAGCCATATCAGCCATCTTCTCACATAATCAAAAATCAATCTTCCAAGAATCATGTACGGAAGATTCAGAGACGCTGTGATGAATAAGAAAAGACTCTCTGCACTTCCTTTTTGCCATCTTCTTTCCAAGATTTTCAAGGCTCGAGGAATTTATGAGATTCTTGCTGTAAAGACTCCTGAGGAGCAAGCTAGGATATTGACTGAAAAACCAATGTCTGCTGCAGACTTTGGAAAAATGAATCTTGCCAACATGAACCTCGGTACCTATGTTGCTGCTGCAATGGCCAAGACAGAGGAGTTAATGAAGGCTAAAGAAGAGATTGTGTAACAAAATAATGCTGAAGTCCAAGGAGTTAAAAGGGTAACTAGGCAAAAGACCACTGCTACAAGGAAGCCTGCCCCCAAGAGACCCGCAGATGACATTGTTATCAGGGAACCTTCTGATGCCCCTGCTGTAAGAAGCAAAGAAGAGTTATCTTCTCCCACAATGAAGAGGAGGAAGCTGATGAGGACAACATTCCTATCAGTTCAATTCTATAGTAGCAGAAGACCCATGTTGTTGCTGTTGAGGCCGTTGTGCCTATTCCAACAAAACTTAGAAGGCAACCAGTAAGAAAATCCAAATCAACTAAGACTTCTAAGGAAACCATCTCTGCTAATGATCATGTTCAAATAGCAGTAGATGCCTTAGTGTCTAGTTTAGAAACTAGGATTGATGGTGTGCCTGTCTCCTCTCCAAATGATGTGTACATTCCCACACCCCTTTACCCCAACCAAAACAAATAGTCACTTCACAATTTCAACCTATTATCCATGCCGATGATCCCTGGTTAAATCAACCGGATGATGGCATTTCCCCTGGTGCTCCTTTCCCCAAACCCTTGAGAACCTTATTTCCCTTCACCCCAACTTCTGTCCTTTATAACGGTAAATCTGAGGATTGGGCCAAGGTAAAAAGGGAATGGAAAATTCTGTTTCATTCTCACCAACCTGAACCCGAACATATTCCAACTAGATGGTATCCTCTACCTGAGTATGAGGAAGAAATCAGCCCATCTGTTGAACCTCTTTACCTACCTCATCCTGAGTGTAAATCAATAAAAAAATGTGCCTTCTCAAATACACAATAACTTAGGGCCATTAGTCACTCACCTACCCCTAAACAAATTCCCCCCCAGAAAAATTTACCCGAACCTTGTCAAAACTCCTCCCTTCTTACCCCTCACTGATGGAGTTGAAAGACATATCATACCTGTCTGGGAGACTGACCCCAATAGGAAAAATTTTCCTACCATTCCTGAGAGAAGAGCAAGTTCTTCTAAGCATGTCCCCATGAGCATGCCAGGGGACACAAAATGGGTGTCTTTTGAGCATCCCAAAGTCTATGGGAGGGCCTCTGACTTCTTTCTGGATCAGCTCTACTATGAAATGCTGAAGTGGGAATTCAGTCAAATCAGAGCTGATAGAGAAGCGCATTTTGTCCCTCCATCCTGGATGAGGCATAATGAAGCAACCAGAATTGGAATCAAGCCCTACGGGATCTGTCCAAGACTGCTGCCAATGCTAGATCTAAATAAGGACAAGGACATGAAAAACAGAAGATTCAAGGGAGTGATGCCTGAAGCTGAATCAGTTATGATTGATCTTGATCAAGAGACCTTTGACTACTCAATACTGGATTTCCTTCTGCATACTGAATCCATTGAGTTGATCAATGAATATAAAGCTGCTGATTTCTGGAAGTCTCACATTATCCACTACACCAGAGAAGCATCTTCCTCTGGTCTGTCTGAAGAGGAGAATAAGGATATTCCCAAGGTCAGAGGGAAGTGTGGTCTTTCACACTTTAGATATATGATCTATAAAGACCTCTGGGGACTTCCTATATATAGTAGAAATGTGGAATTCATCTACCCCATTAGATGGGCAAAGGAAATTTTAGTGAAACCCCCACCTACTTCCGAGCCTATCAAAGTTGAACCTATTGCTGAAGAACATGGTCAAATTGTCACTGCGGTTGGTTTAGAAGATACAGCTGAATCCATTCACCAATAGAGCTCATCAGAAAGACAATCTTCTTAACCATTAGCTCTAGTTGTGATGCACCATGAAGATCATTCAAGAACACTAAGCACATTTCAAGAGTCTGCAAAAAGCTCATGGCAACAGGCTCTGCCATCTAATATTGAAGAGGTTCTTGGAAAAATAGTTGATGAAAGGGTTGGCAAGATAGTTGATGAGAAGGTTGAAAAGATAACCGAGAAGATCAAGAAGGATGTCTATCAGCAAGTTCAAACTTCAATGGCTCCAACCTTAGAGGTTGTAAATAAAATGCTTGAATTCCTCATGGACTTCAAGAAAAGTCAAGCTCAGAACCCTCTTCCTCCACCACCTCCTCCTGCTTAACCTTTACCTCTTTTTTTTTTCTTTTTGTACTGACAATGATGGTCCTCTCCTTTTACCTTTTTGGCTGATGACAAAAAGGGGGAGAAAGGAAAGAAAAGATATATATCTATATATATATATATATATATATATATATATATATATATATATATATATATATATATATATATATAAAGTCAGTTTTTGAAAAGCTCTTATTTGTTTGCATCTGCATATTCTCTTATACTTGCTAACTGCTCTGATACTTATGTTTGCTTATTTGCTTTGATATCTGCTGCTCTGATACTTATGTTTATCTATTCCCTTATATATACTCTAAGTATGATAAGCTGTTGCGCCAATCTGTTAGCTTATATGCAGTTGTTTTTCATATGCTTATTTTGTTTAAATATTTGTATGCTCTGTCTTAGGGGGAGCCCTGCAAGCTCTCTTAGACTTTGCTTTTCAAATTTAATTAGTTTTGTCATCATCAAAAAGAGGGAGATTGTTGGAACCAAAGTGGTTTTGGATTTAATAATCTCTAAGTTTTGATGCTAACAAAAGGATTAAATTTGCTTGGCAAAGTGTTATTTGCGATCTAACATGTGCTTTCAGTTATGCAGGAATACTTTAATATAAGTAAAATAAACTTGGGATAAGTTTTCATTGAAAAATACGTGTCCACCCTTGTAGACGGGCTGCTAAAAAACTTTGGTAAAGTTACTTCTTTAGACTGGTTTACTTAAGTAGACGAAGCTCTAAATATTTGCTAGATGAATACCTAAATAACTTGTTAGGTACAGTAAGTCCAAAGACTTGATAAATAAGCGTGTCCATCATGTCATGTAAGCAAATGGAAGTAATTAGTATAAGTAAATGAACTGAAAAATAAAGCAATCTAGTAGACGAGCTCTAACCGCCACGTCACCAGACGGAGATCTTTATAACTCATTGAGGAATAGCAAGTCCGAAGACTTCATAAACAAAAGGATATGCCACATCATCAAACGAGCAAAGTAAAATATTGAACAGACTTAGTCTCTCAGATAACTAAGTAGATGGAGTTTCTTTTTAGACGAGCTTCATCTTAGAATGAATTAAATGCAATTCGAATCCCTTGAATTTATTTCAAATGATTGATATTTATTTCAATAGAATATTGGTTCTTCATATTTGTTTTATCTGCTTTAATGTTTCACCTTGTTGTAAAATAAACATAGTACCATCAAGAAATAAAAAAAGCATAATCGTACAATAAGATACTGCAAAAAGATTTGTACAATGACAAATTTATGGCTGAAAAAGCTGGTTTATACACAAAGGAGGAACAACAAGTGCTCAAGCTGCAATACTCAGAGGAGTGAACCTCCGATTTCATGCTACCTCGATAACCAAGAGTACTATTCAGCATTGCCACAATCAAGCTATCAGTCACAACGGATATCATGCATTAAATGCTATCTCTAAACGTGATTATTCAAAGTAACCGTTGAAGAAATACAAGTGAAGAAGAATGTCACTATAAATAGAAGACCTCAAGTACCGAAGAATAACTTTTTACCAATCAATAATCACTCATTCTAATATTCTTTGAAGAGCAAGAGTCTGTATTTTTTAGTTTGAATATTGTTGTAATCTTCAACTGATCTTAAACTGTCATATCCTCACACATAGTGAGTTAAGAAAATCAAACATTAAATCTCTTTGTTAGAGTTAGAGCCTGAAGAGGCTTGGTAAGAAAGAAATACTTGTAGCCTGGAGAGGTGTTGAATACTTGATTGTAATCTATTTGGAGAAATAGTGGATAAATCCTTCAATTCGAAGGGATTGGACGTAGCTCTTGGTTGGAAGAGAGTGAACCAGGATAAAATCTCTTGCGTGAATCTTCTATCCCTAAACTCTTCAGTTTTATTTGCTTATACTAACTGTGGGGTTTTGATATTGCTTTTGTTAAAGTCTTTTAAAAAGTATTTTTGTCTTTGTGCTTGCTTCTGTTTCTAATCTCCTTGAGTACAAAAATTGTTTTAAAGGTTGTTTTCGAAAATTATTAACAAACACAACTCATCCCCTTCTTGTGTTTGCCTGTGTCAACTTCCCTATTGGTGTTGAGAAGGAATTATTGCATAGGAATGGAAAGAAAACAAAGAAGAATATCATCGTGCTCGATATCGAAGGGTTCGATTTTAAACCTTTTTCAAGAACAAAATCCCATTCATTGAGAATGATAGACCTTATTATGCACATATGCAAACTAATATCTCCCTCCACCAGGGATAGAATTCAGATGAATAATATTTGTACAAGTATTACTTCTCAATCAATTACCAATTTTTTTTAAGTATGTGTATTTTGTTTTCAAATTTTCTATTTTTTAACAATAATATTATTCTAATATTTAAATTTACACTTCATTTTATAGCTCTATTTCCTTTTTTATCCCGAATATACTTATTGTAAAATAAAAGTATTAAAAAAACTATTGGTCTTTAATGCATGAGTAATATTTTATTGATTTGATGACGAAAGACGTTATTTGTTTTTAGATCAATTGATCAAATATTCAAAAAAACACCATTAAATTCAGAATCAAATCATTACATTATACGAAAAGAAATATATGATTTTGAAATTTCAATCATTATTAATTATTAATTAATCACGTTTGACACTTAATAGTAATACTCACATTCTCATTTATGAAAAAATAAAACATAAATATGAATCATACTTATTGAAACAGAATCCTAAATTTTCCCTGATACCATGTCCGCCGAGCCTCGTTCCGGCGAGGAACAAACCGTGGAAGAGACAAACCTCCTATCAAGGAGCACAAAAAAGTTCAAGGTGGGAGAAGATGATCCAACGTCTCTTGTGATGGAAGAAGAGATGGATCATAGGATGGAGGAGATTAGGAGCCCGAAAAAAGGGGCAGCAACTAAGTCATGCTCTATAGGGGGACTTTCCTATAGAGACATGGTGGTTAGCTTCGGAGATGCTTCTTTTAAGCCAAGGAGATAGTGAAGATGGTAACAGAAGAAATTTGCCCAGAGATGGTAGTGGAAGAGAATCAGGATGTGGAAAGTGCTCCCTTCAATCCCAAACCGAATATAGAAGTTGCGGTGGAGGAGTATGGGGAATGGTGTAGGCCGTGTAAGAACACCCTTATTATTCATCTCCTAGGGAAAAAGGTTGGTTTGAGATACATGTCCAATAAGCTTCATCATCCGTGGGCAAATTCAGGAACAATACAGGTGATGGATATGAATAATAACCATTTCTTAGTCAGATTTGCTGATGAGGGTGACTATAAACATGCATTATTTGAAGGACCTTGGCGTGTTCTAGATCACTATTTACTAGTTCAACGTTGGAGGCCCTTCTTCAATTCGAAATAGGGACGATGCTTCGTATTGATGATTTAACTTCCCTCCATTCGAGAGGAAAATTTGCTAGAATATGCGTGGAACTGGATTTGCAGAGAGAACTTGTTCCGACGTTCACTGCTTTGGGGAGGGAGTTCAAGTTTGAGTATGAGGGTCTTCACCTCATCTGCTTTGGGTGTGGTAAATATGAGCACAAAAAAGACTCTTGTCCATATTTTAGCATTACTACAAGGTAAATGAAGGTCAATGGAGATGATGGTAAGTAAGTTCAGGCGGCCATAGAGGGTGTCTCTGGTGATGTGACCAATCAGGAAGGTGCAGAGAAGGGGACGAACCTTCAGGAGGAGATTGAGAAAAATCCGAAAAATCTGGAGAATAACAAACCGAATAAAGGTTTGGATAAGGAGGGTAACGAAATCTTGGGTCCCTGGATGCTAGTTAGAAGCCTGGGAGACGCAAAAATCAAACTCCTAGAAATCAGGGGAATGGTATGGTAGTTAATGAGAATAATAAATCAATGATCCAGTATGTGGAGGAGAGCCCGGAGTTAAAGGGGTCGAGATTTGAGGTTTTGGGTGATTGGAAGGAGCAAAACATGCAAAGCACGTACATGCCACATGCAGAAAGGTCCAAGTTATGGGGCCCAAGGCAAAGGCAAGTCTTATGTGAAAAATTCAAATAAAGGGAAAGATGGCCCAAGTGGCAATGCTAAGGCTACGGGCAAAGGGAAGAATGGCCCAATTGCAAATGAGAGCTCCAGGACTCTCAGGTCTGAGGCAAGCCCGAGTGGCAGTACGAGTTTGAATGGGAAGGACTCTGAACCTAAGGGTGATACTCAAAAAGTAGAGAATGCTACCAAATCAGAGATGAGGAAGAAAGAGCATGAAATCATTAGAGTTATAAGTTGAATGCAGCAAGACATGCTCAGGAAGGTAGTTGAAGTCTTGGAGGTGGATCTTCTGCAGCATCCTCAGAATAGAGATGTTGAAATGGAGGTTTTGAAAAAGCTCCAAGATGTGTATAGTAAGGAACCGCCGGACCCAGGTTCAACATATCAAATGCAAATTGATCCAAAATCTCTATAAGAAGGTGTTCAGTTAGCTCAGATGGAGCTTGATGTCGATGGCAGTAACTTGCCTACCCTTCAGAATGTTTCCCAATGAATGTGATTTGCTGGAATTGCAGAGGTACTGCAAGCAAGGGGTTTGGTTCTCTGATAAGAGACATGATGAAGACTCAGCAAGCAAGTTTTGTGATTCTTATGGAGACTCATGCCAGCGGAACCAGAGCTGTAGGCATTATCAAGAAAATTGGCTTGAAGGGAAATTTTATTCAGGAAGCTCAAGGACGATCTGGAGGTATCTGGTGCCTTTGGAACCTTGATTACTGGAAGGTTGAGGTAGTTTCTCACTCTACTCAGTTTGTGCATATGAAAGTTTTTTATAAGAATTTAAACTCGTGGTGGTTGACTGCTGTTTATGGGGCCTCTCAAGTGTCTCGGAGGCACCAACTCTAGGATGACATTAGAAGCCTTGCCTTGTCTGTTAATGGTGAATAGGCTATTTTGAGGGATTTTAATAACACCCTTGTAACTCAGGACAAAAGAGGCAGTATTATGGCCCATTACCACATGGACTCGGAAATTTTTAGAAGTATTCTGCAGGATTGCGACTTGATGGATGCTGGTTTCAAGGGTCACCCTTTCTCTTGGAAAAAAGGGAATTTGGAAGTGAGGCTCGACAGATGCATTATTGATTTGGCTTGGAGATTGCGTTTCCCTAAAGCTTATATTCGTCATCTTGATCCAATGAATTCTGATCACAGGCCTTTACTGTTATGTTTTTAAAGAGAGGCTCGTAGAAATAAGAGACCGAGACCTTTTAGATTTGAAGCGGCGTGGCTTACACACGAGGACTTTTCGAATTTTGTGAGACAAAATTGGGGCTCTAGAGATGGCCTGTGGTGGGTGAAACTGGGCAACTTTCAAAGTAACTTGAGGAAGTGGAATCTTGAGGTGTTTGGTTGTATCGGGAGAAGGAAAAGGAGCTTAGAAACAAACTAAACTGGCCGGACAATCAGAGGGGCATGTGCAGTAACAGTAGGCTTGATGAGGAGTATAGGCGTACTTGGAAAGAGTATGAAGCTGTATTAGTTCAAGAAGTAATTATGTGGATCTAGAAGTCTCGTGGTAAATGGCTTCAATATGGTGATCGAAACACGAGATATTTTCATGGGGTAACTACGGTCAGGCATAAGAAGAACAACTATGACATGATTCAAAATGAGTTGGGGGAGTAGATCAGTGATACTGCTCAAGTTGAAAATATGGTCACTACTTACTATCAAAACTTGTTCAAGGATGATAATCAGTTTGAACCCCCTGCCTTAGCTGGAGCCTTTCCTATTTTAAGTGAAGAGGAGTTTGATTATTTGGGGAGGACAATTACTAGACAAGAAATCCACAACACAGTCAAGCATATGGGGAGCTTTAAGGCTCCGGGGCTCGATGGATTCCAAGCAATTTTTTATGAAAATCAATGGCAAGTGGTTGGTAAAGATCTTTGTGATTTAGTATGTTCTGTCTTTGATGATCCTAACAAGGTGCAGGCGATAAATGACACTCTTATCACCCTTATTCCTAAGAAAGATGTAGTAACTTCAATGAAGGATTTTCGGCCAATAAGTTTATGTAATGTAGCGTACAAGGTGGTTACTAAAATTCTTTCCCATCGGTTACATAGTGTAATGGGGAAGCTTATTGGTCTGTGCCAGAGTAGCTTTGTTCCCAGAAGACAAAGTAGGGATAATATTATTGTCGCTCAAGAAATTTTCCACTCTATGAGAAAGAAGACTGGCAGGAAAGGTTGGATGGCTATTAAAGTAAATCTTGAAAAAGCCTATGATAGGCTTAAATGGGTGTTCATCAAGGATACTCTCCAAGATATAGGCATTCCGGCTAAACTTACAGGGATTATTTGGCAGTGCATCTCATTTCCCAACATGCGTATGTTATGGAATGGCGAAGCTCTTGAAGCCTTTAGTCCAATTAGGGGTATTAGACAAGGTGACCATTTGTCTCCATACCTGTTTGTCCAGTGCATTGAAAGGTTATTTCAGATGGTTTCTGTAGCAGTTGAGCATAAATACTGGAAGCCCATTTGTTTGAGCAGAGGTGGACCAAAAATTTCCCATTTGGCTTTTGCGGATGATCTCCTTCTTTTTGTAGAGGCGAGTCTGGACCAAATTCAGGTTTTCCAACATATTATGAACCTGTTTTGTTGCAGCTCGGGGCAGAAAATTAGTAAGGATAAATCTAGAGTCTTCTTCTCCAAAAATGTGGGTTGGCATACAAAGCAACAATTGAGCGAAGCTTTAGGTATCCAATGGACTGACGACTTGGGAAAGTACCTCGAAGTTCCTATTCTTCATAAAAGAGTTAACAAGGATACTTACAAATTCATCATGGAAAAGGTCAACCAGAGGCTTAGCTCTTGGAAAGCCAAAAATCTTTCATTCACAGGAAGGGTTACTTTGGCTAAGTCAGTTTTACAAGCACTACCTACTTATGCTATACAAACTATGAATTTACCTAAGTCTATATGTGATGACATTGATAAAGCTTACAGATGCTTTATTTGGGGAGACTCGAATCAAGGGAAGAAGACTCGTCTCATTGCATGGGATAAGGTCTGTCGACCAAAGCAGTATGGAGGCCTTGGATTGAGGAAAGCTAGGGATGCCAACCTTGCCTTTATGGCCAGAGCAAATTGGAGATTATGCACTTTCAATGATGCTTTATGGACTTGTATTATCAGGAGCAAATACAAGTGTGGAAATGATATTATTCCTAAGGTGAATAAAGACCTTCCTAGAAGTAATTTTTGGAAGGGTCTCTGCAGTGCTTGGGATTTGTGCAATAGTAATTTAGCTTGGAGGACTGGGAATGGTTCTAAGGCTAGATTTTGGTTGGACAGTTGGATTCCGAATGAAGTTCCTTTGATAGAGAATCTGCAGCCAAATGATATCCCTTGTGATGTCCAGCATAAAGTTATTGAGTTTGTGAGTGGTAATGGGTGTTGGAACACAATGAAGTTCTCTAGTCTTGTTCCAACTTCCATCACCAACAGAATTAGAGGGCTACTCCCCCCAAGAAGTGCAAATAGTGATGATTGTTTGGTTTGGAAAAATGCAAATGATGGCTCATTTTCTCTTGCTTCTGCTTATGAAATTATTCAGGGGAATGTTGTGCACTCTTGGAGGCAGCTTTACCTAGCTATATGGCATTGGAGAGGTCCAGAAATGAACCGCAACTTCTTGTGGAAGGCTAGCCATGCGGCTCTCCTTACAAACGAAAGAAGACATAGGCATGGCATGTCAACCTCTGATGTTTGTGTGACCTGCAATAAGAATATGGAGACATATTTTCATGTGTTTAGAGACTATGAAGTGGTGAAGATTGCTTGGGATTTTATTTTGAGTGGCAGATATCCGCATTTTTTCACAAACCAGGATTGGCAGGATTGGCTTCTCACTAATTTGAGTAGCAATGATGTTCTAAATGGCGTGAACTGGAGCAGGATTTTTGGAGCCATGCTGGACAAAGTGTGGTGGAGAAGAAATGAGCTTGTGTTTAACAATATTACTTGATCTAGCAATGACTTAGTGATAAAAACCAAGGTTTACAAAACCGGACCGGCCATCGAACCGGTGAAGGCAGGTTCAAGGTTCAATGGTCCAACCGGGGTTGAACCGTGGTTGAACCGGTTATATATACTTCACATACAAATGTCATAACTCAACATATATAATAACATTAAAAATGACAAAACCAAATCAAATATGCCATCAAAGTCATCAAACCATAACATTTAAGTTCAACAAAAGTGGACAATGTTTATTGGAAAGTGGAAATTAAACAACAGATACATCAAACATCATAATATTCATTGAGGTTGCATTTGACTATTATTTTCCAGTGTAGCATTCAAATGTTGCATTTCTGGAACCATAGTAGCAAAAAGAGTAATTGGCTTAACCACAGAAGCTGCAATTTGCTCTGTTACCAGTTGCCCAGTGATGGATGAAGAAGAGTGACATACCTGGTTCGAGTTCGACATTGATTGGAGTATTCTATTGGAGTAGGGAGAACAGGGAAGCAGAGGCAGCCAGGCAGGTAACGCAGAAGCCTGGTTCCACTTGTTGCAGAAGCCTTATCAAACAAAATTCGCAGAAGCAGAATGCAGATCGCGAGGCGTCGGAGATGGAGGAAACGTGACGAAACAGCGGCGGATGGCACGACGCAGGGCGGCGGATGCGAGCTCGTGTGGCGGAAAGGAGTGGCTGGGTCTCTTGGCAACAAGTGCGGTCCGGTGACGTGGTTCGAGCGGAGCTCACGGCGGCAAGAAGGAAGGGTCGAAGGTCGTTTGCGAAGGGGAGAGGAACTGAACTGATGAAGTGAAGGCTCTGTCGAGAACGAGAAGACAGGGAAAATGAATTTTAGGGTTGGAACTTGGAAAACGGCGTCGTTTTGGGCCGGTTCAATTTTTTTTTTTTTTAAAAATGCAATTCCGAGAACCGGACCAGACCGGTCCGTAGCCGGGTTAGACCGGTTTAGCCGGTTTTTAACCGGTTCAACGGGTTTTTCACCGGTTCTCTATATGACCGGTTTTCCTATATGACCGGACCGGCCAAGGTTCCGGTTCCCGGTCGGACCGGTCGGTCCGGTCCGGTTTTAAAATCCTTGATAAAAACTCGTAGAATGATTGAGGCTAGGGGTGTTGGCGGATTGGATTGGATCGATTTTGAGCTAAAAAGTCATCCGATCTAATGATGAAAATACCGTACGGTTTGGATTGGATCGGTTTGCTTCCTTAAAAAAATCCGATCCGATCCGATCCAATCCAATGCGGTTTGGATTGGATTGGATAATTCGGTTTTTGTTATACTTTATTATTTTTTTAATGTCAAGTGTCATTTCTACTTAATTAATAGTGGTAAAAGATAATCTTTGTTTTAATTTGGGAGTTTGAGAAGAAAAAAATTATTGATATTTTTAACACGTTTTTTTATATTAATTCTCTATATCTACTCCCACTTATCATATTTTTTTCCTTGAATCGGTTACAAATAAATTGTAGCTAATTATTTTTCAAATGCTTTCCTATTTTTCATGATTACTCAATCAAATATATATATGCTATGCATCAAAACTTTTAGTAAAATATGACTTCAAGATAAATATTTATTCTAAATAGTCTTATATATGTCATTCCAATAAAAATATTAAAGAGAATGAGGGATATAAAAGTACGAAGAATAATGTTTAAGTATGAGTAATACTATAATTTCAAAAAGAATAGTATATGTATATAATAGATCGGTTTGGATTGAGTTTCACCATAGGATCCAAAATCCAATCCAATTTTGGCTTTCAATTTTTTCGGTTTTCGGTTTTTTCGGTTTTCGGTTTTTCGGTTCGGTTTTTACGGTTTAAAACGGTTTGGATCGGTTGATGAATACCCCTGATTGAGGCCATTGATGTTAGTGACAAAGCTTTTGGGCGAGTACTGGTTGGAAAAACAACATTCAGCAGAATGTTTGTATCAGATGGTATCCTCCTAATCAAGGGGAAGTAGCTCTTAATTGTGATGGATCGGTTATGCATGCTGGGCAAACTGCAACCTGTGGTGGTCTTCTAAGGGATGAGAGTGGCAATTTTATTGTTGGTTTCAATGTTAAACTGGGGACTGCTACAGTGGTAGAGGAGGAGCTCTGGGGTATCCTTCACGGACTGAAACTGACTTGGAGTAGGGGGGTTCAGGTGCATCAGTGTTCTTTCGGACTCCCAAGTTGTAATCACCCTTCTGTCTAATGGCTGCAGCAGATCGCATGTGTGCTACCCCTTGGTTGCTGCTATTCATACTATTCATGGTGGTGATGGTGTTATTAAGTGGGTGCATGTTCTAAGAGAAGCAAATCAAGTTGCTGGCTAAGGAAGGTTTATCTTCTTCTGGTGATATTAGAATCCTTGATTTCCCTCCTAGTTTTATTTCTAATGCCTTAAGGGCAGATGTAGTTGGAACTTGTTTCCCTAGGGGCTTCTAGTTTTCGTTTTTGGGGTGTTGTCCCCATTTTGTTCACCAAAAAAATAAATAGAATCCTAAATTTTCCAATCATCTATAAAATAATATGAAAATTAAGAATTAAATTCATCACATAAAATGTAAAATTAAATTAATATAAGAATTGAAGGCTATACTTTTCCACACGCAAATGCATGTGTTAATTGATATCAATTACGATAGTGTATTTAATAGCCTTAAATTGTAAATGACCAAATTTTGAACTATAAGATATGTGAATATTTTATATTGATTTCGAAGTTATGAACTTGTGCTAATGTTTTCAACATGTTATACTTAATATCCTGATTTATGAAATCACAATTTATATATAGTGTACCTAAACTTTTTTTGGTAACTTTGTCATTGGTACAAAGTATCCATCATCATAAATAGTGACTAATTTCCGTCGGGTGACCAAATCGATATTTTAGGGTTGCCTCCTTTCAATCATATTTTCTCAATATGCAAGAACCATAATTTGAACCCTTGATATATCAATTTTGATCTTAAATATGTAGTTAATTACTAGTTTCTTAATATTTTTATATTTAATTTTTTTATCAATTTTAAAAATTAAAAAGACATTAAATATTTATTAATTTAGTATTGTTTATTAATAATACTTTTCTGTCTAAGTTGAAACCGTTAATAAATTAAATTTTAATTCATCAAAGGATTCTATTAATAAGTAGCCTAATGGAATAAGTCAATAAATCAATCAATTGAAACTTTGAAGAATAAATTATCATTTTAATTTTGGTAAATCAATTTTAAAAATGCAAAAGACAAAAAAAAAAAAAAAAACGTTGTTGATTTTATTATTATCTATTGATATTGCTTTTTGTTTCATGTAGGTCTTCATTCTCATCAACATATAACTTTCATAATGTGTTAAATAAGAAACAAATGAGTTTAAGGAATTTAAAATAGCAAAGTTTTATAAAAAGTAACTTTTTTGTGAATTTTTTTCCATTAAATAATATATTTTTGTTGAAATAAGATTTCAATCCTTAACAAGTATAAAGAGAGTTAATAAAGAATTCCATAAAATATATTATCAAGTGTATACAATATTTATAGTATTGTTAATATCACATCACTCATTGTGCTAATGTATAGTTGATTAAAGACCTATTTTATCAGCTTTACATGCAGTTGCTGCTTTGAAAATATATACAATATTAAATGTTTAGAGAAGAAGTACGATACTAAGACAGTGATATAATAAATTGTTAGTATTGATTTATAATTGTGTTAAAAAAAACATTCATCGTAAAATTGAATTTTTAGAAAAGTAGAATACCAAGGTATTAAAAGAAATATCAAAATAAAAATAATATGATCGATAAATATTTTATCTAAAATGGTTAACTTGCACAGGAAAATAGGAGAAATAAATCAAAATATAATCAAAAAAGGATTTTTTTTATATGTTAGATAAATATATTTTTTTAAAAAATGTTTAAATTGCACGAAAAAATAGGAGAAATAGTTCAAATAGATTTTTAAGAGAGAAGAAAATTTTTCATATGATATGTAAGTAAATTTTCTAAAAATGTTTAGCTTACACATAGGAAAAAGATGAGAAATAAATCAATTAGTTTTTCAAGAGAAAATAAAATTAATAATATAATAGATAAATATATTTTATAGAAATGGTTAGTATTAATTTATAATCTATCTTTTGAAAAAAAAATTCACAAAAAAAATTTAATGTCTATTTTCAAATATTATGCTTTTTTAGCGAAGATGTTTTTTTTTTTGACATATTTTTAGCCAAAATAAATATATTAATAACTAAGTTAGTGAGAAGTTAGTATTAATTTATAATTTTGATTTTGTAAACAAACTCACAATAAAACTTTAACGTCTATTTTCAAATATTATGCTCTTTAGCGAATATATATATATATATATATATATATATATATATATATATATATATATATATATATATATTACAGATTTTTAGCAAAGATGAATCAAAGTTGCAAATGAAATTATGATCTTTGTTAAATAAATTAATTTGATTAAAGATGGTTATATGTAAACAAAATATAAGTATCTTTTATTAATATTTATCTTTTTTATGTGAATTAATTTTATATTTAAAATCACACTAATAAAAAATTCCTTTTTTTAATTCTCACTTCAAATAGATTTTAATATCATTTCTTATTTTTTTAAATTATATTTTTAATATTAAAATATTGTGCAGTTGACAGTATGTACTTACTATCTACACTTAAAGTTATTATCTATATCATAATATTAAGGCTTAATTGTGCTTTTGACACCCTCATTATTGGTTATGTGCGATTTTGGTTCCTCTAATTTTTTATAGCACATTTAGTCCCCAATTTTTTCAATGTTTTAAATTTGGTCTTTCCGTCCAATGTCTATCAATTTTTTTCAATGAGTGACAAAGAGAAACTATTACTCTAAGCCTACTATCAATAAATAGTTGTTAAGTTAATATCCGTTATACTTTGTAATCGACTGTTAATTTCAGACAAAATGGATTTTTAACAATTTTTGGTATATAATTCCCCACACAAAAAAAATGAATCCAAAAACGTGAAATCAACAATTTCAGATGTATGTTTTTTATGAAATTCTAAAAAGTAACATATTTCCCGTGTATGGCACGGATCCATACATCAGTCTTAAAACAATGACCACTTTTTATTCAATATTTAAGGGGTATGAGTTTTTTTTTAAAAGTTATAATGGCAATCAAATTCAAAGCAAATCAAACCTCACTCCAAAAAATTAGTTATACTTTTTTAGGTGCTTGTAGTTAGGGGTGAGAATAGGTTAGGTCGAGCTAGGCCCTAATAAGTCTGGGTCTGTCCTGCGTTAACAAGTTTGGGTCTGTCCTGTGTTCCAATCTCGAGGCCTAAGCCTGACCTATTAGCCTGATATATATGCCAATTTTTAAGGCTTGAGCCCGACCTACTTTAAAGACCGACCTGGCCTGAAAACATATTTAAAAGTCTATTTATCAGCAAGACCTTTAAATATGCCTCCACCTATAAATAGGTTATAGGCTTTCACTTGTAAATATGCTTTAAGCCTCTAATGATAAAGAGGTCAGTTGACACATATTAATAAATAGGTCACTAGGCCTTCACAAATAAATAGGCAAGTAAGTTACTATATTTAAATGAGCCAATAAACCTTTAATTTCAACTATGATAGTATTATAATATATTATATTATACATATATATTTGTGTGTCTATGTGTTAAATAGGCCGGCTGGTAGGCCTAATAGACTTTTTTTTAAAGTCTTAGGTCTGGTCTCTTTAGCTATATAGGTTTTTTAAAAAGTCTTGGCGTGACCTTTTTACTAAATAGGTTAGACCGAACTAGGTCTTAAATAGGCTAGGTCATAGGCTCCCCAACAAACGGTCTGACCTATTCCCACCCCATACTTGTAGTATTATTTTTAAAAAATACAACATATATTGCAATTTGTTATATTTTTATTAATAAATTGTTATACATATTATGATTCTATTGGAGAATACCATTAAAAACATCAACAATTTTTTTTTAACACAAAATGATATGGTGTCCTCTTTAATTTTTTTATGTATTTTAAAAATATATGTATATAAAGATAATAAAAAATAAATAATAAATATAAATATATATATGCAATATCATATAAATATCTATACTTGTGTATTCAATTATCGCATCTCTAAAACCATGTAGCTAAGTTTTATTACAAGGAAAGCTAAACTGCATGCTTTCAACCACGTCACCTCTATACAACTAATTGAAAAAAGTTGAAAAGCTGACTATCTAAAGAAAGTTGGGAGAAAAAGTTAATAAATTGGGTGATTGAATGGAAAGCAGTTGATAAAATTAATTTACTAACTAGCTGAGAACATCATATTATATTTTTACATAAAATCCCACCCATGTTTTTAATTTTTTAAAATCTTTAATCAAGTGATTTTATAGATATGTCCCATCATCACTTTTTTTTAATAATATATATATATATATATATATATATATAATTACAATAAGTATATAATTCATCATCATCATGATGGAGACTTGAGAGGATGTGATGAGTTTATTTAGGGTATTTTGACATTAAGGCTGAAAATACGAGTATTGATTTGGGAAAAGTAAAAGATTGTCATTTTTTAAAATTGGCTGGGGCAAACTAGACAAAATTGTGCAGCCTCTATTTTATTTTTGAAAGCTACCTTTATTAACTTATAAAATAAGATTTTTTTTAATTTTTTCCAAAAAAAAAAAGGTTCATTTACCAAATAGCTTTACTAGTTGTTGTTTTTTTTTTTTTTGGTTCAAAAGAGCTAATTGACTAACTTATCTAATTTTTTTTTAAAAGAGACTTGACTATCTTATCCTTGTCAAACACGTCCGTCATATAATCTAACATTCCACTTTGCAATCAATGCATTTAATATAAGGCAATTTTTGGTTATCATGTGTTTAGAGCTGAGTTTTATACTTTGTTTTTTTTTTTTGGTTGGTAACAAGACGGAAGTAAAACAAAAAGGAAAAAGAAAAAAGTTACATCCTTAAAAAGGCAACTGCTGTCGCATGATCTACAATCTTTATTCTTTCATCTCGATGGGCACCCATTTTAGCAAGAAAATCTGTACATTGATTTCCCTCACGCATGATGTGCTGCAAAGTATCAGACCAGTTGAGATGTAATGTCTTTAATATGATTAATCAAAGTAGCAAGCCTGTGGAATTTGCTGTGAGGCTCATTGATAAGGCTCAAGATATTCACAGAGTCAGTGTAAGAAACAATTTTAGTGAAACCCATATTCTAAGCAACTTGCAAACCATGCAAAAGGGTAAGCATTTCAGCATGCAGTATATTAGAAAAACCAATGTAACCACAAAAGCCCCTCACCCAATTGGCATCAGCTCCACGTAAAAGGCCACCAAATCCAGCCCTACCAGGATTTCCCATACAGCTACCATCCACATTGATAACAATAGAGTCATCTCTAGGAGTTCTCCACGTTATCCATCTGTCCATACCCTCTCCAATATTCTGGTTCAGGTAGCATAAACTCAAGGTCGGGCTTAGATTATTTGCTGCAGCAAGCAACTTATAGAAAGGTAAATTCTCCTTGGCTATTGTTGCCATATTTCTATTTCTCCAAGACCAACAAAGACCAGCCAAAAAGGATGTGTCCTGACTGCCCAAACTCCAGTGTCTAATCCAAGCAATATGGTCCATCTCAGAATTAAAATCAGACCCAGTGAATCCAAGAGCTTCCCAGAGATGTTTAGAGTCGTCACAGTCCCTAATGCAGCGGAGAATATCACTTGTACAGAAAAGGGATTTAGCATCGATTAAAATTGACCTTCAAAATCAGTTTTAGAACCAATGTTGAAACGGCCGATGTTGTTTATTGGAACTTTAGACATTGGTTTTAAACCAATGTCTAAAGTGCACTTTAGACATCCGTTCCTAACTAAAACCGATATCTATAGTGTCCATTCAACAAACACCATCAGCAAAACAGCACATTAGACGTCGGTTAAAAGCTATAACCGATGTCTAAAGTGCAATTTAGACATCGATTATAGCTAAAATCGATATCTAATGTGCTACTAATCAGTTTTTTAAAATAAAATAGAACAGGACTTTCAACATTGGTTTAGGTGATAGCCGATGTCTATAGTGTATTTTTTTTTAAATAACTAGTTTACATTAGTTACAATCATTTCCTCTGTTTCAGTATTATATCCAGATCAATCCTAGTAAATTAACAGAATTTAAATATTATCAACACATAATCACTTATATAACCAAAACACACACTAAATTAATATACTATATTGATTACGAACAATACATACACTTCAATTACTTTCAGAGCTAAATTTATACGTAATAATGTCACAAGTAGTGTAAACTTAACAATATGACAGCAAAGATACTATTAGAATCCAAAAAACTAGCTAGTACATGATATGTTATAGATTTCAAGTCAAAATATATATTTGTCAAAAAACTAGCTAGTACATGATATGTTTATAAACTAACTACATAAACTATGGTTGATATACTTCAAAAAAAAAAAAGGTTGCCCAACGCAACCTTATGTCATTAATGTCCCCTGCAGAGAGTGGAGTCGTATTGTCGAACATCTGCACGTTCAATTGGACATAAGATTAAACTTATAAGTAATAAACTAAAATAAAACATAACTAATCTATAACTGTTACAACTAATTGTGTTACTAATTAGTTACCTCATACCATCTTTCAGTAATACCGATAGAGATAATTTCGAGCATCCACTTCATCACGTAATATCCGCACTCCCATCCACCACGTTGTCTACGAGACTACAAATAAAACCAAATTTGAATATAAGGAATTAAACACAAAGTAATAACTATTGTAAACTGCACTTGAAGCATTTATACTAATAAATATCTTACGTTAGGAATAATCCACCTAATAGGCCTACGCCTTTCACCACCCAAAATGCGGCTTGCATCCATAGAAATATCATAAGAAAATAAACATTAATTAAAGTATATGTTATAGATTTCGGATAAATAAAACAACTTAATATAACATGAGAATTAAATAATAATTATTTTAACTAAATGAAGAAGAAGTTTTTTCCCAAACTGTCCAACCTGGACAATTCAAGATTCAATACAATGAGCGGTACCTTAAACAAGTACACGCATGCTCATTAATATTGCATCTCAAACGGAAAACTAAGGTTTTACTAATTAATTAACACTAAAATAATAATAAAACACTCCAATCCCCAAGTTAAAGCAAACAATAATCAAACTAAAAAAATAGAGAGGAGAAAGCTTACCGGGTGTGGGAAGAACACACAAATGGGGAACAAAATCCTAATTGTGAAATAATCAAGAAACCCTGAAAGAGAAAGAGAAATAAGCTAAAAATAATTGAACAAATCCAAAAGTTAAAGGGTACACAAAAATGAATAAACCACAACGATGAGAAAACAATAACATAGCAGCATTATTCTGGGCATATTGTCGGATCAAATAAATTTTCAAGCAAATACATAACTCTCATGCAAGCTTTTCAATCAAAAATCAAACCAATAGGGGTGTACAAGCTTTTAAGCTTTTCAGTCAAAATTCAAAACTCCCATGCAAGCTTTTCAGTCAAAAATCAAACCCATGCAAGCTTTTAAGTGCACAAGCCATGGTTTACTTTATAATTTAGTGGCTTGTTTAACTTTCAAGTCACAAATCATTGATCAAGTTCTATTTTTAATTTTTACAGGTGTACTTTCCAGTTTTTATCCAAATTTAAATAAGCCAAAGTTTACAGTCATGTCCCTTTTCGGAAGAAAAAAAAATCAAAAGCAAAAATTGGCTAAGATAGGGATCATTGGATCAAGGCCATGATAATACAAAGTAGGCTCCACTTTGACAATAGCCTCATAGTAACATGGAATTGGATGACCATACGCAAAAATCACCGCACATGTATAAGACAATCTAAAAGCTTTAGGGTATTAACACCACCAACACAAACTCCAACCATCCCTTGCAGCCACAAAACAGAACAAGACCCAGCAAAATTATAGTAACATTGCCAACCGCTATGCCTTAGTATTTTTCCACTATGCATCCACTGTACTATAGTTTTTCTTAAATGTAATGCATTAAAGAATGAGTGAGGGTAAGTGGGTAAACTCCCAAAAAGATGGAAATCAAGCCTTACTTTGTAATTTTCCAATGCAAAGTGGCTATCTACTGGTATAACTCCTTTCTTGAATTTTCCTGTCAGCACACCAGATGCAAGTGGACTTCAAGTGGTCAAACCCAAGCCACAGTTGTTGTAAAGTGGGAGGAACTCGGTCTCAACCTAAAAATAACAGGTTTACAGTCAAAACAAAAAAAAAACAATGAAGTATTATTGACAAAAAAACTTTATAATAGAAATTAAAACAAGCATAGGAATTGTAAATCCATTCAAACCCTTTTATCAAACCAACAGTAACAGCTTAAAAATAAACTACAAGTAAAGAATCCACCATAGCAAATCAAGTTTAAAGAACTTGAATCTTGCTCCCAACAATCACAGATCAATCAGAAAACCCCCCAATCCAAATGTCACTTCACTCTTCTCGGTTCCTTTCTCACAAAACGCAGAGGGTAGAAAATTACAAAACTAAAAAAAAAATGAAATCACATTCTTTGCATAGAAGAAGAGAACGCCCAAGTTTTGAAGTAGAGGAAAAGAATAGGTTACCTCTGTGGGGAGCTTGAGTGGTGAGAACCAAAGCAAAGTGAAAATGCAGCAAGGAGCAAAAGTAATGACGCGGTGAGGCAGAGCTAGAATGGCGACGGCACTTCGCCGTTGCTCCAACCTCGACGGACGGTGCACGACAATGGCGCACACGGAGCAAGACAACGACGAGCAAGCAGCAGAAGTAATGGCGTGGTGAGGGTCTAGGTTTTGGAAGCAAACATAAAAGAAAGACGCGATGAGAAGGAGGGAATGAATAGGACGAAATGGGGTATGTGCTTTCAATCTATTAGACATCGGTTGTAAACAAGCCTGATGTCTAAAGTTAACCAAAATTTTGAAATCCAGACATTAGACATCGGTTATTAAAAAACTGATGTAAAAAGTTAAGCAGATTTTAAAATTTCATTTTTCATTTTAATTTTAGACATCGGTTGACACAAAAGAACCGATGTCTAAATTTTTTTACATCGGTTATTTAGGAAATCGATGTTAAAAGTTTGGAGATTAATGTCAAAAATTCCATCGCCTCATTTTAGACATCGGTTATAAAGAAACCGATGTTAAGTCTCTGACGTTAAAAGCATATTTTACACTAGATATTTTCTTCAACCACTAAACAGTGTTGGCACAAGCTAGAAGAGGCCATTCCACGGTGGTGCAGTAAAGACATTGTTGGCACAGAATTATGACAAGCCAACCAAATAAGAAATTTCACATTTTCAGGAGCTCTCAACTTCCAAACTCCAACCAAGAGTTTTCATGCAACGTAACTTCTCTCCTTTTTAAGAGCCATTCATAACCAGTTTTTGTGGAGTAAAACCTATGGCTATTAGCTTCCCATATGAAGGTGTCGGGAACATTTCACTAGTGCAAAATATGCTTTTAACATCGGAGATTCCACATCGGTTTCTTAATAACGTATGTGTAAAACGAGGCGGTGACATTTTTGAAATTAAATGCAAAGGATTCCACATCAGTTTAAAAATTAACCGATGTGTAAATATTTTCCACATCGGTTATATTTTAACCAATGTTTAAAATTAAAACAAAAAAATTTTAAATTGTTAACTTTTATCTTTTGACATCGGTTCTATAGAAACCGATGTGTAATATATAGATTAACCACATCGATTTTTTTATAACCGATGTGTAAAATTAAAAAAAAATTAGAATTAAAATGTTATCTTTCCACACCGGTTTTAAAATAACCGATGTAATAAATTAAAAAAATGAAATATTTAAATTAAATCGTAAGTTTCTACATCGGTTATTTTAGAACCGATGTGAAATATGACTAACCACATCGGTTTTTCAATAACCGATGTGTAATATTTGACAAAACCCTACTTTCTGTTTCTCTTTTCATTCCTTCCATCTATCACGCGCCCTTTTCCTTTGTTTTGGCTCTGCTCTTCCTTATACGAGCAAGAACTGGAACCTTTGTTTTGGTTGCTTCACACTCACGAGGGCTTCAGCTGACAAAAGCTTCACACTCACGAGCACACTAAGCAGAAATCACATTTGGTTGCTTCACCGCCAACAACCTTCTGCGCTTGCTATTAAGAACAGAGCATTCCTTTGTTTTTCATTCCCTCCACTCGCAATTTCCATTTGGTCCAGGTATTCTTCTTTTTCTCCCACTCGCGTTTTCCTCTTCTATTTGCGCCAGGTATTCGTCTTCTTCTTCTCTTTTGACTTGCCTTCCTCTTCTATTTCGTTTCTTCCTCTGCAGATCTGACTAAGATTTCGTTTCTTCCTCTGTGATTTTGTTCTTCAATACTGAGTTTCGCCTCAACAAGGTTTGAACGAAAACCTAACATCTGTGATTTTTTTTTTCAGATTCTTGAGATTTTTTAGATTTTTGATTTTGTGTCTATGAAAACCTGGTTGTTGTGAGGCTAATGGTGAACTGCATCCATATACAACCGTGACAAGCTGTCGCGCACAGGTCAAAAAGTGAGTGATTGGAAAAATATTTAGCTAGGGAGCGACAACTCGAGTATCGTCTCTCAAGGACTCTTGGGTTGTTATTATCGGAAAAATCAGTTTTTTTTTGGGGGGGGGGGGGGGTTGGTTGGATGATTCAATTAAAAGAAAGCGATGCAAACAAGAAAACAAGTGATTATCAATAAATTGAAATGATTAACCTGCTGTTCTCGGTTTCCCATTATCATTGATTCATATAAATTCCAAGCCCTAAGCGGATTCTAATCTCTTTTCGATTGTAGCATCAATTAACAAGCGAAATTGACACTACAAGATATATGTTCCTAATTCCCGAATTAAGCAAATGGGGTGAAGCCCTCGTGAATTAAGCAAACACGATTGAACACACACGAATTAAGCAAACGCGATTATGTATAGGAACATAGAATCATCGAAACAAATCAATACCTATTCTATACAATCCGGAATTAAGCAAACAGAACATACAACATAGTATTGAAAGGAAGAAGCAAGTTGATCCGGGAATTACAGAATCTCAAGTGTCGGCGGAAACCGATCATTAATCTAAGTTGAGGATCCAAGTTACACACAAAAGGGAGATCACCAAATTCAAACAATCGCCTTCCTCACAAGGACATTTAATGTTTCACTCATTCGCTCAGTTTGTCTAGGCTATGAATTTTTCACCCAATTTCACATTTCAAGAGCACTTCCCATGAATTTGGTTTCCATCTCAAACAAAGTTCCCACGAAAACATGCATACAACATCAGAAGGTCTTTTAAAGGTTGTAATGGGGCCTGGCTAAAGGTAGGATATTCAAAGGTACTAGGCTTAAGTCCCTAGGAACTAAGAGAGCATGAGCATTTTGACATATTGAATTCCCACTCAAGTTCCTTTTTCCATTTTTCTTTTTGCCTTGGGTGACTACAGTCTTTTTCTTTCAATACCCTTTTTTGACATTTTTGTTCTTTTCTTTTTTTTTTTCTTTGCCTTTGGCTCCAACCTTTATTTTTTTCTTTTTCTCAACCCAAAATGACATATTGCATTCGTGTAGCCACCCCAAACTTAGTTTCTTGCAACCCTTCTCTTGCTGAGCTTCCATGCTCTCCTAATCCTAAGATTGGGTTAACATGGGTTTTCCAGATTTTAGGCTTATAGCATAAGGTCATCAAGAAACAATAGGCTTACTAGGCTCAACGTGGCTAACTAGGGAACATGCATTAGGGATGGTTCTTTTAGGCCAAGTAGTTAATTCAAAGAAAATTGCCTAAATCATTTGATGCAACACATAAACATGCAAACCATGAAGAGACTCAAGCAGATTCGGGAAAGTGCAACTTAAAAGTGATTCACACAGTTAAAAACATGTTGGAGGCTCAAATCCTCACCTGGACATTTTTCGCAAATTGTTTGACCGATATTCAATCCCTAGTGTGTGCACCCCTTCACCCCAAACTTATCATAAATCATGCAGTCATAATGGAATATCTCAAAGTTTAATTTTCAATTTTTCACATGGGGGTCAATTTTCAATTCTCAAAATCTAGGGGGAAACAGTCAACACATATCATGCAATCCATCTATGCAAAATTCAACAAATCCCAATCAAGATTGCCGACACAAGACTCACACACAAACGACTCAAAGCAACACAAACAAAACAATTGGTTCCCTCCCCCACACTTAAAACATACATTGTCCTCAATGAAAGAACACAAATATAAAACAAGAGTGAGGGAAAGGAGGAGGTGCTCCCTGATCAAGTTGGAGTGTAGGTGGGCTCTCCCAAGGAGAGCTTCTCAACAGTTGCATCTTCAGGCACCAAGCTCTCATGGAATAGCTTCAAGCGCTGCCCGTTAACCTTAAAGACCTTGTTGCTACCTGCACTTTTTATTTCTACTGTACCATGAGGGAAAACATTAGTAACAACAAATGGGGCAATCCACTTGGATCGAAGTTTCCCAGCCATCACCTTTAGGCGGGAGTTAAACAATAGAACCTGTTGGCCCACAGAGAATTCCTTCCTATAAATCATCCTATCATGGAAGTGCTTAGTTTTCTCTTTATAAATCCGAGAGCTCTCATAGGCTTCCAGCCTAAGCTCTTCAAGCTGCTGCAATTGGAGTTTCCTTTCAATGCCTGCTCTTTGCATTTCCAAGTTACAGCTCTTGACCGCCCAATAAGCATGGTGCTCAACTTCCACAGGCAGATGACATGCCTTACCGAACACAAGCCTATAGGGAGACATCCCTATTGGTGTCTTGAAAGCTGTTCTTTGAGCCCAAAGTGCGTCTTCTAGATGGCGGCTCCAGTCCTTCCTATTTGGTTGCACCACTTTCTCTAAGAACTGTTTGATCTCTCTGTTTGAGATCTCAGCCTGCCCATTAGTTTGGGGATGGTATGCAGTGGAGACCCTGTGCACAACTCCATACTTCCGGAGTAAAGCTTCCATGGTGCGGTTACAGAAATGAGTGCCTTGGTCACTTATGATAGCATGAGGTATTCCGAACCTGCAAAAAATAATGGACCTGACAAAATTTGCAACAACTCTAGAATCATTAGTCCTAGTGGGGATAGCTTCCACCCACTTTGAAACATAGTCAACAGCTAGTAAAATATAGAGAAAACCAAAAGATGCAGGGAAAGGACCCTTAAAGTCAATTCCCCACACATCAAACACCTCACAGAAAAGCATAGGTTGCTGAGGCATTTCACTCTTACGAGTGATGGCTGTACCTGCTGTCTGACACTCCTTACAAGTCCGGTAAACCTCATAAGCATCTCTAAAAATGGTGGGCCAATAAAAACCTGAGTCCAGGATTTTTCTTGCAGTCCTTTGTGGCCCAAAGTGTCCCCCTACTTGAGAAGCATGAGAAAAGTGCAAAATAGATTCAATCTCATAGTCGGGGACACATCTCCTGATTACCTGATCACTGCCAAAATTCCAAAGGTATGGATCATCCCAAACATAGTATTTGGCATCACTCCCGAGTTTGTGAATTTGCGCCCTAGTTGCACCTGTTGGAAAAACACCAGCAACAAGATAGTTAACAATATCAGCAATCCAAGGAGTTACCCCATGTAACTGTAAGAGCTGCTCATCAGGAAAGTCATCTTGAATGGGAGAAGGATTTTCATTCCTCTCGATTATGCTCAGGTGATTAGCCACTAAATTCTCAGCTCTACTCCTGTCCTTAATCTCAACATTAAATTCTTGGAGCAACAAGATCCACCGAATCAATCTCGGTTTTGCCTCTGGTTTCTTCAGCAAGTACTTTAGAGCTGAATGGTCAGTGAAAACAACAACCTTGGAACCTAGCAAATATGATCTAAATTTATCAAGAGCAAAAATAATAGCTAGAAGTTCCTTCTCAGGAGTCGTGTAGTTAGCCTGTGCAGCATCTAAAGTCCTAGAAGCATAATAAATTACATGGGCAGCCTTGCCCACCCTTTGTGCAAGGACCGCCCCCACAGCATAGTTAGAAGCATCACACATAAGCTCAAAAGGGAGGGTCCAGTTAGGGGGCTGGATGATGGGAGTGGAGATCAATGCCTTCTTCAAGAAATCAAACGTCTTCTTGCAGTTGTCATCAAAGTTGAAAGTGGCGTCATTCTTCAACAAGTTTGACAGAGGTAGAGCTATCTTGCCGAAATCCTTTATGAAGCGCCTGTAGAAACCTGCATGACCAAGAAAAGAACGAATCTCGCGAACACAAGATGGGTAAGGCAGTGTAGAAATTATATCAATCTTAGCAGGATCTACTGAAATACCCTTTTTAGAAATAATATGCCCCAAAACAATCCCCTGTTCAACCATGAAATGGCATTTTTCATAGTTCAAAACAAGGTCAGTTTCAATGCATCTTTCCAAAACCAAATTCAAACTATGCAAGCATGCATCAAATGAGGAGCCATAAACAGTAAAATCCTCCATGAACACTTTCATGCAATTTTCAATATATTCAGTAAAAATGCTAATCATGCATCTCTGGAATGTGCCAGGAGCATTGCAAAGACCAAATGGCATCCTCCTGTAAGCAAATGTGCCGAAGGGGAACGTGAAAGTAGTCTTTTCCTGATCCTCTGGTGCAATGTGGATCTGGAAGTAACCTGAAAAACCATCAAGAAAAAAGTAGTGTGATTTACCTGCTAGCCGTTCAAGCATCTGATTGATGAATGGCAAAGGAAAATGATCCTTTCTAGTAGCCTGGTTCAACCTCCTGTAATCAATGCAAACTCTCCAGCTATTCTGGACTCTAGTGGGGACAAGTTCATTGCTTTCATTTTTTACCACTGTGAGTCCAGACTTCTTGGGTACAACTTGCACTGGGCTCACCCAATTACTGTCAGAGATAGGGTATATGATACCCGCATGCAAGAGTTTTGTTACCTCCTTCTTCACAACATCAAGAATCAAGGGATTGAGCCGCCTTTGGGGCTGCCTAACTGTTTTAGCCCCATCCTCCAGCAGAATCCTATGCATACACCTGGAGGGGCTAATACCTGGTATGTCGGCCAAGGTCCACCCAATCGCCTTCTTATGCTTCTTCAAAACCTCCAAGAGCTTAGTTTCTTGGTCAGAATCAAGGTCAGAGGAAATTATAACTGGAAATTTTTCATTCCTCTCCAATTAAGCATACTTCAGATTCTCAGGAAGTGGCTTAAGCTCCAAGGAGGGTGGCTGCTCAATAGATGATATGTTTGGGCCAGCCGTACTATCAAGAACTTCATCTGAACAGACAGCTTCATCTACACCGTCACCTTCCAAAACAGTATCAATCTCGGCACAGACAGCACAAGGGTCAGTGTGAGTACAATCAGCACATGAATAAATATCATCAAAACCAGAAATAGATGGAAAATCAACAACCAAGTCATCATAAGTGTCATCAACAGTTTCAGAGAGCAGCTCTATTTGAAAGATAGAGTGCTCTTCCAAGGGATGCTTCATAGCATCGAAAATGTTGAATTTTGCAACAATGTCACCAAATTCCATTGACATGGTCCCATCATCAACATCAATCTTTGTCTTCGCCGTCTTCATGAACGGTCTGCCCAGGATGATTGGTGATCTGCTTGAATTTGTTTCCCCTGCCATGTCCAGGATGTAAAAGTCAGCAGGGAAAATCAAGTCATTAACTTGTACCAGCACATCTTCTACCACTCCAATGGGGCGAGCATTGGTCCCGCCAACTAAATAGTAAGACCTGTATGTTGCAAAGGACCAAGATCAAGATTGCTGAAAACAGAAGTGGGCATGACATTAATAGAAGCTCCTAAATCCAACATGCAATTGTCGAATTTACTGTCCCCAATGGTGCTTGGAATAGCAAAAGTTTCCGGATCCTTGCATTTCTGTGGCATTGCCTGAGTGAGGGCTGAAACAGTAACCTTTTCAGGCGCAGGCTTAGGTTGAATGAGGGCTGAAACATTCCGTCCCAAATTGACTTTCTCATTACCGTTCAACCTCCTCTTGTGTGTGCACAAATCCTTCAGAAACTTTGCATATTTTGGAACCTGCTTGATCACATCAAGGAGCGGAATGTTTACCGCCACTTTTATGAACACATCCAGAATCTCCCTCTCCTTGTCTTCCCCATCAATCTTTTTATTTTTCAGTACTCTTTGCGGGAAGGGGATTGGTGGCACATACTCTTTCTCAGCCTCAACAACAACAGAAGGCTCAGGTGCTTCCTCAACAGTTTCCTTACCTTTTTCAGGGGCTGCCTCTACAACTTTCCCGGATCTCAAACAAATGGCACTCACATTAGGATTTGGAACATTAGGATTCACCACTGTCTGTGCAGGTAGTTGGTTCGATCCTTGAGCTTGCTGCATGGCATTCATCGAAGTGGCAAGCTGTCCAATCTGTGTCTGTAAAGCATGAATGCTAGAATCTGTTCGCTCTGGAACTGGAGATTTTGTGCAGCCATTTACTTGACAAGGTCCTCTAGTGAAGGTCCAGAAGGTGCAGAGGTGGTCACTTGGGGAGAATTCTGTGGTGGTGCCAACGGTAACATTGGTTGTTGCTGTTGTGCAGATGAGTTTCCATACCGAAGGTTTGGATGGTTCCTCCAGTTGGGGTGATTAGTGGAGAGGTCAGGAATGCTGTACCTGTTCTGATTGTTGCCTTGATGGTAAAGATTGGCTGCATACGCTTGAGGCAAATCAGTTACCGACTCATCTTTCAGAATGGGGCATGCATCGGCCAGGTGCTCAGGAGAAGTGCAAATACCACACACCCTTGCTGTCTGGACTTTGTCCACCGCCAACTGTTTCACTAAAGAAGTGAGCTCATCAAGTCTGATTTCAAGGGCCTTGTTGGAAGAAGAAACATGGACCTCATTCACTCCCCTTGCTTCGACAGAATTACTTGTAGTTGTGAACTGTTGGGAGTTGAGTGACATGTTCTCAATCAACTGCTTGGCAGCGTCTGGGGTCTTATCAACAAGTGCTCCCCCACTAGCAGCATCCAAAATGTTTCTGTCCATCGGTAGCAATCCTTTATAGAAGTACTGAATGAGCAACTGCTCGGAAATCTGGTGTTGAGGACAACTGGATACCAACTTCTTGAATCTCTCCCAATACTACGCCAATGACTCATTGCCTTGTCTAATGCCACATATTTCCTTCCTGATCGATGCAGCTCTGGAGGCAGGGAAGTACCTCTCTAGGAAGACTTTCTTCATATCATTCCAGGTTGTAACAGAATTTGGCTAAAGATAGTACAACCAATCCTTCGCAGCTCCTTGAAGTGAGAATGGGAAGGCTCTCAGCTTGATATGATCTTCTGTTATCCCTTCCGGTCTCAAAGGTGTAGAGCAAACAACCTGGAATTCCTTCAGATGTTTATGTGGATCCTCACCTGTAAGACCACTAAACCTTGGCAACAAGTGTATCAAACCAGATTTTAATTCAAAGGGAGCAACAACATCAGCATATTCAATACACAAACCATTGTAATTAACATCAGGGGAAGCAAGCTGTCTTAATGTTCTTTGATCAGCCATGTTATCAAAATTAAGTGCAGAATCAGAATCACTACTGGTTGGTGAACTAGTGCTAGCCTGAATTGCCCTACAGCGTGCGTGCAAAGTTCTTTCAATCTCAGGATCAAATTCAAACAATTCAGAACAACCAGACCTAGTAGCCAGAACTAATTCAGCAGAAAATAAAAAAAATGCGAAAATAACAAACAAGAGTCCCCGGCAACGTCGCCAATTTTGACACGCTGTCGCGCACGGGTCAAAAAGCGAGTGATTGGAAAAATATGTAGCTAGGGAGCGACAACTTGAGTATCGTCTCTCAAGGACTCTTGGGTTGTTATTATCGGAAAAATCAATTTTTTTTTGTGTGTGTGTGTGTGTGGGGGGTTGGATGATCCAATTAAAAGAAATCAATGCAAACAAGAAAACAAGTGATTATCAATAAATTGAAATGATTAACTTGCTGTTCTCGGTTTCCCACTATCATTGATTCATATAAATTCCAAGCCCTAAGCGGATTCTAATCTCTTTTCCATTGTAGCATCAATTAACAAGCGAAATTGACACTACAAGATATATGTTCCTAATTCCCGAATTAAGCAAACGGGGTGAAGCCCTCGCGAATTAAGCAAACACGATTGAACACACGCGAATTAAGCAAACGCGATTATGTATAGGAACATAGAATCATCGAAACAAATCAATACCTATTCTATACAATCCCGAATTAAGCAAACAGAACATACAACATAGTATTGAAAGGAAGAAGCAAGTTGATCCGGGAATTACAGAATCTCAAGTGTCGGCGGAAACCGATTACAGCAGACTAATCTCTGGGAATTAGTTCTCCATCAGAGACATAACAAAAACCTAGAAATATTATGTAAACAGTGAAAATCTGGATGATTTTCTATGTCTGCTGCGCTCCTATTTATAAAGAGGCTGCGCGTCATGGCCGTCACGGCCAGGCCGTGACCAATTTTGCCAAGGGCGCGCATTCAAATTCTGGTCCGTCACGACCGTGACCAATTCAGCCAAGGGTGCTGATCTGTCACGGTCGTGACCTTCATCGCGGCTGGGCCGTGGTCAATTCTGACTTCCTGTGTCTTCTTATCACGCCCGTGATGGGTGTCACGCCTGGGCCCTGATGCTTTCTAACTTTCATGATTTTCTCATCACGCCCGTGATGTGCATCACGACTGGGCCATGATCCTTTCTGTCTTCCATGGGTAGCTCATCACGGTCGTGACCAGTGTCACGGTCTGGGCGTGATGGCTTCTGCTTCAGGTGTCCTTCCCTTTTTGCTCTTCTTATTATCCTTAAAACATGAAATAGCAGTAAGTACTTTATTTGACTCAAAATCAACTGAAATACCCTAAAACTACTTAAAAGACTCAAAATGTTGCTTGAGGACAATTACATCCAAATTTGGGCGAAAACGAGATTAAACTTGAATAAAACCATGGCCTTACTAGTTAAAAACTAGGTGAGCCAGAGGCTGATCAAACTGCATGTCTAGGCTCTGTCATGAGTGTGTTAGTGATACACAGAAAGGAACAATAGTGGTGGTATCACGTGTCACGGCCGTGATGCCTGTCACGGCTAGGCCGTGACTGATTCTGCCTTGGAGGTTACTTCACTGGTTGGTCTGTCACGCCCGTGACCACTATCATGGCTAGGCCGTGATCAGTTATGCCTGTGAGGGACTGGTTCAGTTGGCATGTCACGGCCGTGATGGACATCACGGGCTGGCCGTGACCAGTTCTGACTTTTCCATTATTTCTTTTCAGCTCTACTCAATCATGGCCGTGATGGCTGTCACGGCTAGGCCGTGATGACTATCACGGCTAGGCCGTAATGGGCTCTGTTTGGCTCATTTTCTTCACTTTTCAAGCCCCATCTTCATGCAAGCTACATAATTAGTAAAGCCTTAGTTTCCCGTTTGAGATGCAATACTAATGAGCACACGTGTACGTGCTTAATGTACCGCTCATTGTGTTGGATTTTGAATTGTCCAAAGTTGGACAATTTGGGAAAGTTTTTTTCTTCATTCAGTTAAAATAGTTATTCATTGATTCTAATGCTATATACTTGATGAAAGTTCAGATTGATACATTTACTTTCGTTCTCCGGGTGCATACTTGATCGTGGTGGATGTCATCGCGTTCAAGTCGTGTACGTCGGAGACCGAAGGGAAATGCTGTCGAAATTTCATAGAGTATGAGCATGAGAGTTAAGGACTAACTGTTAACCGAATGTTGAAAAAGTTTCTTCTCGAATGGGATAGGGCCATACCCTGTCATAAGAAGTGGTTGATGAATATGTTGGACTAAGTACGAAGTTATTGGTTTAGTCATGGATCACGGTTGGATGAATGCTAGACGGACAAGTGATGATTATGAGAATGGAGTGGAAGATTTTCTACATTTTGCAAAAACAAATGCTACTGATAGTGGTAACGGAAGGTTTTATTGTCCTTGTGTTAACTGTTTGAATGAGAGACGACTAGAAGCTGAGGCGATACGTGATCATCTTATTTGTGAGGGGATTTGCAAGAGTTATACAACATGGATATGTCATGGTGAATCGTTAGACAGGCCGAGGGTGTCGGATAGAGAGGAAGTTGCTGACGTGGAAATGGATGATGGATTAGAGGACATGATCTGTGATGTTGGGCAAGAGTCTTTTTGGCGTGAACATGTATATGATACTTTATGCAGTGATGCGGAAGTGGCTTTGTATCCGGGGCACACTGATTTCACACGGTTGTCAGCGGTGTTAAGATTGTTCAATGTGAAGGCGGAAAAATGGGTGGAGCGATAAAAGCTTTACCGAATTGCTTGAGTTGTTGAAAGACATGCTTCCAGAAGGCAACACATTTCCATCTCGAAACTATGAGGCGAAGAAGATATTGTGTCCGATGGGTATGGAGTATAAGAAAATACACGCTTGCCCCAATGATTGCATATTGTACAGGAAAGAGTTTGAAGAGATGCACGAGTGCCCCAGGTGTGGGGTATCACGCTACAAAGTGAAGGATGATGATTCTAGTTGTGATGTGGTCACCAAAGGTCCTCCTGCAAAGGTGTTATGGTATCTTCCCGTGATTCCATGGTTCAAGCGATTGTTTGCTAATGTAAATGATGCAAAGAACATTAGATGGCATGCACATGAGAGGAAGTGTGATGGACAGCTTTGCCATCCGACCGATTCTTTGCAATGGAAGATAATTGATAGTTTGTTTCCGGATTTCGGCAATGAGCCCAGAAACCTTAGGCTTGGACTTGCTATCGATGGAATGAATCCATATGGAAACTTAAGTAGTATTCATAGTTCATGGCCTGTTCTCCTTGTAATTTACAACCTGTCTCCTTAGTTGTGCATGAAGAGCAAAAACATTATGTTAAGTATGATGATTTCGGGTCCTAAACAGCCAGGAAATGATATTGATGTTTATCTGAGTTCCTTGATTGAAGACTTGAGAATGTTGTGGGATGAAGGCATTGATGTGATCGACGGGTATTGCCGTGAGACATTCAGATTGCGTGCCATGTTATTTTGCACCATCAATGACTTTCCAGCATATGGGAACCTGTGTGGGTATAGTGTTAAGGGGCATAAAGCATGTCCAATATGTAAAGAAGGCACATGTTACCATCAACTGCAACATGGAAGGAACACAGTTTAACTTGGGCATCAGAGATTTCTCCGACGTAATCATCCTTATCGTAGATTGAGAAAAGCTTTCAATGGACTTCCGGAGAATGATTTGCTCTGGTGGCCTTGACTGGAGAGCAAGTTTATGAAAGGGTGAACAACACTAATGTTATCTATGGGAAGACCTAGAAGAAGGCTACCGAGAAGAAAATATGGAAGAAGAGGTCAATCTTCTTTGATCTTCCATACTGGTGCAAGCTTGATGTAAGACATTGTATTGATGTGATGCATGTGGAGAAAAATGTGTGTGACAGTTTAATCGGAACGCTTCTCAACATTCAAAGCAAGACAAAGGATGGTGTGAATGTACGTCTGGATCTAGTTGCGATGGGTATACGAGAGCAGTTAGCTTCACATAAAGTGGGGGATAAGAAAACTTATTTGCTCCCAGCATGTCATACTTTATCAAAAAAAGAGAAAAGAAGTTTCTGTGAATGTCTACGGGGAGTCAAAGTGCCACATTGTTACTCTTCAAATATCAAAAGACTTGTCTCAATGAAAGATCTCAAATTAGTTGGCTTAAAGTCTCATGATTGTCATGTCTTGATGCAACAACTACTACTGGTGGCCATTCGTGACATATTGCCTAAAAAAGTCAGACATGCCATTACTAGGTTATGCTTATTCTTCAATGCTATATGTAGCAAAGTCATTGACACTAAAAAGTTGGATGACTTGGAAAATGAGGCAGCTATTATCTTGTGCCAATTGGAGATGTATTTTCCACCTTCATTTTTTGACATCATGGTTCATTTGATTGTTCATCTAGTGAGGGAGATTAGATTGTCCGGCCCCGTTTATTTAAGGTGGATGTACTTGGTTGAGCGATACATGAAGATCTTGAAAGGATATATGAAGAATCCACCCCATCCCAAAGCATCTATTGTTGAAAGGTATGTTGCAGAAGAAGCTATTGAGTTTTGTACAGACTACATGTCAGAAGCGGAACCTGTAGGGCTTTCGAAGTCTCGTCACGAAGGAAGATATGATGGTAAGGGTACACGAGGTATCACTGTTAAGAGCATGGATCGGGAGGAAGTGCTTCAAGCACATTTGTATATATTGAATAACACTGATGAGGTTGAACCATACTTATGTGAGAACAAAAGCATCATCAATGAAACTTACCCTAGAATGAATGGAAAATGGTGTTTTAACGAGCATAACAAGACTTTCTTGAACTGGTTTAAAGAAAAAATTGCAAAGGATGGTATTGCTTCTGATACATTAAAATGGTTAGCACAGGGGCCTAACTTTGATGTCATATGCTGGAGTGGGCACGATATCAATAAGTTTTCCTTCTATACAAAGTCCCAGGATGACAAAAGTACTATGCAAAACAGTGGGGTTATGGTCGTCGCTGAGTCCATGCATTTCTCTAGTTCGAAAGATAAAAACCCTGTTATGGCATCCGTTTCATACTTTGGAATCATTGAAGAGATATGGGAGGTTGATTACACGAAGTTTAGAGTACCTGTTTTTAAATGTCAGTGGGTTGACAGTAACAATGGTGTGTAAACCGATGAGTTAGGATTCAAATTGGTGGACCTTAATAAGGTAGGTAATAAAGAAGAGCCTTTCATCATGGCATCCCAAGCAAAACAAGTGTTTTATATCCGTCAGTGGTTCTCCAGGGAAAAAACATGTATAATGGTAGTGAGGGAAATCAAGATTCAACTCTTGATATTTCTGATACTTCTTCTTTCTCAACACGAGTGCCTAATTTCAATGAGGAAAATGAAGTGGATGATGTACATGATACTCGTAATGATCACCAAGAAGGGTTATGGGAGAACTTTACTAATTGACCACAAAGTAAGTTTAGTTTGAGTTATGATTAAAGGCATATTATATGCTTACGTTGATATTTATAAGTTATGTTTACGTACGTTGATCGATGTTTATAAGTTATGTTTGATATTTATCCTGACATACTAACAAGTTTTTTTTTTTGTTTAAACAGGTATACATGGCTGATCCTGAGGATATCCCTCCTTCATGCAGCGGGTCGGAGACCCTATCTATGGGTAGAAAGGGTAGACGTGCCACACGAATGAGGAATTTGACTGCCAACCGTGGTTCAAATCAAAGGATAAGAATAGACTTTGATAATAACCTCAATCCTATTGGGCCAATGGCAGAGCAGTTTAACAATTTTGTGGCGGCCCTTGCTAGGAGCATGCCTAGTATACTCATTGATAATTGGAAAGATGTACCGGCGGACGTGAAGGATCAGATATGGGAGAGTATTCTGGTATCTATACTTTTACGTCCTGTGTTTGTCTGTATCTATTTTATTTTAATCTTACTAATATCATACAGTAATTCGTTGATTCTTTTGGTATTAATTAGCTCACCTTTGACATACCGGATACGACGAATATGAAGAAGCGTTTGAAAAAGTATGCTGGTGAGCGTTGGAGGGCTTTTAAGGTCGACCTGGGCAGATACTATGTATTCAATCCAACATGTGAAAAGAACCCACTTGAGGTGTACCTGTTTCTTGACCAGGCGACGTGGGATCGCTTTGTTCAGAGCCGACATGATCCTGACTTTCAGGTTAACTTATTTTATTTGTCTTTAAATTTATGTAATTTCATTAATTTTATTTACTTATGTAATTTAATTGTCTTCTATTTATAACAGGTGAAGAGGAAAAAGGGGCAGGAAAACCAAAGCAAGAATGTCTACCCCCATGTCATGTTTCGTGGGGGATATAAAAAGCTTGGTCAGATAATGGTGGAAGAGGAAAAGAAAGCACGTCAGGAAGCAGCATCTCAGGCAGATCCTAACACTGAAAATCGTCCAGAGGTTGTTGATCCACCTCCACCCCCATGCCATCGTAAGTGGAAGAGGGCCCGACAAAGAAAAACGGGACAATATACATCTGAGGAGGCCCACCAAGTAGCTGAGAAGATTGTAAGTATAGTTTGAATTGTAATTGTCATTTTAAGATTATTACCGAATTGTAATGTGACCTGATATTTTATATGTGATAGGATGCCTTGGACGAGCAGGTAACCCAAGGAACCTTTGTTCCTAGAGGACGCGGTGATATCTTAGTCACGCCATCATGTAAAACCAGACCACCCGGACCGTGTCATTGGTGTTGGATGGGGCGTCGGCATTCGCCAATACCATGGTTCATCTTCACACCAATGCCACAGAGATATTGATGCAGATAGAGCACGACTAAAACAAGAGATTGCAGCTGAGCTTAGACAGGAGATGGCCGAGCAGTTTGCCTAGCAGATGACAATATTGACTTCTATGTCCCAGCAGATGACAGCCGGTGTCCAACCCTCTGTCCATGTGAGCACTAAGGGCTCATGTGATCCTCCTCATCAGCCTGAAAATGATGATGATGGTGATGATGATGATGATGATGATGATGACCCTGATGGGTGTGAGCTGTATGTTGATGATCATCATGATTGCTGCTTAGTGGCATTGGGGAGGGCACATGATAACTTAGGTAATACCATACACCATCGTTTATTACCGGATGATCAGGTGAGGGTCATTGTTGAGATTATTCGAGATGTTGATGCTCGAGTCCCTGTGCCCACTGAGGAGGTTCAAACAGTGGGTCAGGCCCCCGGTAACTTCATCCTCTGGCCAAGAAGACTGGTTAGCTTTCTTGTTGCATCTGAGGTATTCAGTTAGTTGTGTTTTTCAATATTCATAGTTGAAATTATTTATTATTGTTCAAAGATAATGCTTTATTTTTATTCGTTATAGGATGTTGGAAATGATATTTTTCCAAAAAGGTCGGATCCAGGAAGATCAGAGATGTCTGCTCCTGCCAAGGTATTCATTTGACCATTTAATTAATGACGAATGAAATAACTTATCTGTGATTACTAATATATATCTTTGTTGTTTAGGGGATCGACAAAGGGGCACCTGGTGATGTTTTTAAACTTCTGGCTATACAGGTTGTCACCATGGAGAATGACGCAGCTTTGGTAAGGTTGGAACATGATGCCAGTCCAGGTGATGAACTGTATATCCCAAAGAAGGAACTTATGGAGATTGTACTCAATAAAGAAATGGCTAGTTCTGCACACCTATCGTTATGGTGCACGTAAGTACATTTTATTTATAAGTTAAGTAATTAATTTTTAAATACTATGATAATTAACATGTTTTTTCAATATATTAGGTATCTGCATCGTATGTTAGTTGATCAGGGTAACCTCGCCCCTTATGGGTTCATTGACCCCATGTTCATTCAGGGTGATGTTCTCCTAGCATCAGAAGACCGTGTCACCCCCATACGTGATATACTTGCCCGAGACGATCATCAATTCTACCTTGCGCTTTATCTCAATAAGTAAGTACCGGTTATTTAATTATAACTATATATGACTTAGTCACTAATTGTTCCATAAATACAGCAAGCATTGGCAACTGTTGATCTTGTACCCTAGGATGAACGTCGTGGTCTTCTTCTGCTCAATTGGAAATAAGCCGGTGAATGAACTGAAGACGATCATCGAAACGTAAGCATTAAAATACTTTATAATCAGTAATGCAGTTGTTTTAATTATCTGAAATCTATTAGATATACTTTAATTAATGTTTATTTTGTCATGACAGTTCTATTAACGCATACCACATGTTGCGTGGTGAAAGGCGTCGGGCTATCAGATGGATTATTCCTAGCGTAAGATATTTATTAGTTCAAATGCATCAAATGCAGTGGGTATAATTATTGATTTCTATTTAATTCCTCATATTCTAATTGGGTTTCATTTGTACGTAGTCACGTATACAATGTGGATCATGGGAATGTGGATACTATGTGATGAAGTGGATGTTGGAAATTATCTCCTCTAGGATCACTGAAAGATGGCACGAGGTAAATGTTAATTGATAACAATTAGAAGTAACAATTATAGATTCGTTATATGTTTTATGTTAGTTTATTACTTAAAAGATTATACGATTTCGGCAAGTATACCTAGTCGCAAACAAGTAATACGGTGGTGAGACCGGATATCGTTCTCAGGGATCGTGGACAAGTACCACTTCGCAAATTGGACTACTATCTAGGCGATCGTGCTTGGATGGAAGGGAGCTCAATACTAAGTACTAAGCCCAACAAAAGTAAATAAAACAAAACTAACAAGAATAAGATATTTTTGTTCTTTTAGGAATTTTCACAAACACTTGGCAGGCAACAGAGATGAGATTAACAAATGAATGAAATTGTCAGGGTTAGACTAGGCTAATCCTCCATTGGTTGCGATGAAATGGTAAATAACACAATTCCTAATTCAATTATGACAATCAAATCTTCTCAAATACTCAAACCCTAATGTCTTAGGTGGAATGAGCCTAAAATCCCAAATTAAACCCTAATGTCTTAGGTGGATTAACATGAGAATTTGCATTAAGAGTCAAGATTCATAAGATTGCAAGCACCCCAAGACCTATGTCTAGGTTCATGAACTACTTGGCATTTGATTCATGAGCATGCCTTAACATCAACCTTTCAATTGTCTATCAAAGCAACAAATCATTCCAAGGATGATCAAACCTAGGAAAGCCTTAAGCATGGAATCAAACACTCATAAAGAAATAGGAAATTGTATTACAATCAAATCATGTTACAACCAAGTTCAGAGAAGCAATCATCTAACCCCAACAAGAGGGAGTTTAGCTACACATAATCAAAGAGAAAAGCAAAAGAAAAGATACAGAGATGAAGGAAGGAAGGAACTCCATGGGAGGATCCACAGCATCCACAACAGCAGAGAGTATTTTTTAGGTTTTCTGGATGTTCCTTCTGTTCTGCCTAGAGGCCTTTTTATAACTCGTGCGCGCGTCACGGCCATGATGGCCAACACGGCCAGACCGTGACGGGTTCTGTCCTGAGTGCCTCTTCACTTTTTGATTCATCACGGCTAGGCCGTGATCGCTTCTGCCTGGTCTAACTAGCAGGTCACGGCCGTGATAGCCATCACGGCTAGGCCGTGACCAGTTCTGACTTTTGGGGGTTTGGTACAGCTGACAGGGCACGACCGTGATAGCCATCACGGCTAGGCCGTGACCAGTTCTGACTTTTGGCTTCTTTCTCTTCAGTTATTGCTCCATCACGATCGTGATGGTCATCACGGCTAGGCCGTGATGGGCTCTGCTTGGCTCATTTTCTTCTCTTTTCAGGCTCTACCTTCATCCAAGCTTCATCATGGCCAAATCTTGGGCATTTAATCATAAATTCCTGCAAAACAACACACAAAACCACCTTATCCGTTCCAAAGGAAAAACTAACCAAAATCAAACTAAAATGGCCTAACTATATGAAAAAGCATGCAGAAATGTACATGGAAAATGAGGTGAAATCACACTCATCAAATCACCCCAAGCTTAAGACTTTGCTTGTCCTCAAGCAATCACCAAGACCAGAAGAAATAACACAGAGCAAAGATAGTGAACCAAGAACCCGAGTAGTAACTAATCCAAGTAACAGGCATTTTCAAACAATTTATCAAGAGACGATCAATTTCAAGTCCAATTAGACACTTAGGTTCCTAGACTCACATTCTCGCTGATTCGGGCATTCCTTCTCACCTCACTCAAGTGTTTAGGGATATCTGATAATTCGCTCAATTTCCTCAAGGAAGGAATTCTACCATAAGCTTGACTATCAACCAAATCTCTACTTTATTAATGAAAACATCTAAGAATCAAGAGGTCTTTTACTTTGGTTGTAACGGGGCCATGAGATTTATTGTTAGGTGGGGAAATCAAGAAAAAGATATTTCAAAAGGCTAGCAAAATATCAAGTATTGCAAAGCACGACACCTTCTAAAATACCTTTTTGGGTTTTGACTTATTTTTCCACCTTTCTTTCTTTTCATTTTATTTCTCATTTCCTTTTGTCATCCCCTTCTCTATATTCTCTCTTTTATTTTCTTTTCTTCTCTCTTTTTTTTTTGATTTGGAGAAGGGGAGATTTTTAATTCAAGAAAAATATTTTTCTGATTTTCTCATCCCAAACTTTTTCAACTACCTTTCACCCTTTTTGTAATACTTTGCAAGGTGCCATACCAATCATATTCATCAAAGTAATTTAAGGTACCAAGAAAAGTATTTATTCTTTCAGGCTCAAAGTTGGGCAACTAAGGGGTAGCATTTAGTCAATCAAAGCTCAGGGCGCCGGAAAAATACCTAGTGCCAAAATAATTTTCAAAAATGCTTTCAAAAATTTTTTAATCTTCAAAAAGGTTTCAAGTCAAGTTCTAGAGACATACAATCCAAGAGGAATAACACTCTAACACAAAGAATGGGGTAGATTTAGTGAGTACCCCTTAATGGCTCAAAAGCTCACATTTAGCAGTTCAAAAATCAATGAGAAACACAATTTTATGGAACCACATGCTAATTATCAACTATCAATGATCATCTCAAGAATTTTTATTTGTAGCCAAATCACAGGAATAAAAAATTTGGGTTCAAAAATTCACTATCACAATTTATTTGGCACTAAGTTCTCAAAATCGGATGCAAAATCTAAGCAAGGGGGTAATCGAATCATGTGATCATGCAAAACTATGGCTATATGAATGCAAAATTCAAAATGCAACAATTCAAAAAAAAAATAAAAATAAATAAATACCTCTACCCCAAGCTTAAAAATTTACATTGTCCCCAATGTAAAAAATTTAAGTTGGAGAGAGGTGAAAAATTGGAACAACTCACCGGGGCGGTAGCGGGTGTTAGCTCACAGGGCTAGTCAAAGATAGGTTGCAAATTGTGTCACGGCCGTGACCACCATCACGGCTAGGCCGTGATCAATTCTGGTTCATAGGAGTGGCCTATCACGGCCGTGACCTTCATCACGGCTAGGCCGTGATGCTCTCTGTTCCTCAAGGTGCTCTCATCACGCCCGTGATGCTGATCACAGGCAGACCGTGATCCTCTATGGTCTTCACATTAAGCTCATCACGGTCGTGACCAGTGTCACAGCCTGGGCGTGATGGTTGCTGATTTTGTTTCTCCATGCCCTTTTGCTCTTCCTTCTTTCTAAACCTGAAAGCACTTAACAAATCTATTAATTTATGATTTTTGTCCTCTTAATCTTCTCAAATTATTCAAGAGGTAAAATAAAAAACAGATGGAAATGGGAAAGGAAAAGAAAACTTGGGTTGCCTCCCAATAAGCGCTTATTTAACATCACTAGCTTGACGGGTGATTTCTAAGAGGGTGCCTTAAGAGGGATGGAGACTGCTTGACGATCAAAGTCTTCTCCAAGGTAGTGCTTGAGTCTTTGCCCATTAACAGTGAAAGTGTCTTCGGACGATGGATCTACCAATTCAACCGCACCAAATGGAGAAACTGACTTGACATAGAATGGACCCGACCATCTTGATCTCAACTTGCCTGGAAACAGCTTGAGACGTGAATTAAAGAACAAAACTGATTGGCCTTCTTCAAAATTCTTGAGAAGAATGTACTTATCATGCTAAAATTTTGTTCTTTCCTTATAGATCCTTGCACTCTCATATGCCAAGAGTCGGAATTCATCAAACTCATTCAATTGCAGCAGTCTCTTGTCCATGGCCAGCCTTGTATCAAAGTTCAGGGCCTTCACTGCCCAAAAAGCACGATGTTGGAGCTCTACCGGAAGGTGACATGATTTTTCGAACACTAATTGGTAAGGTGACATACCAATAGGTGTTTTATATGCAGTCCGATAGGCCCAAAGTGCATCATCCAGTTTCTTTACCCAATCCTTTCTTGCACTATTCACTGTTTTCTCCAAGATCCTCTTCAATTCCCGATTGGACAACTCCACTTGCCCACTAGTTTGTGGGTGGTATGGTGTGGCAACTTTATGATTGACCCCAAACTTGCCAAGCACTGCATTGAACTCTTTGTTGTAAAAGTGAGTACCCCCATCACTAATAATGGCTCTAGGGGTTCCAAATCGGGTAAAGATGTTTTTCCTCACAAAACTAATCACTGTTTTTGCATCATCTTTCAGAGTTGGGTCAGCTTCTACCCATTTGCTCACATAATCAACTGCAACCAGAATATACTTGTTGTTGTAGGATGATGGGAAAGGACCCATGAAGTCGATCCCCCACACATCAAAGAGCTCCACCTCTAAAATACCCTTCAAAGGCATCTCATTCCGCTTGGATATACTTCCGGTTCTTTGGCACTTGTCGCAGTTCATCACCCAAGCTCTAGAGTCTTTAAAAATGGTGGGCCAAAATAAACCGCTTTGCAAGATCTTCATGGTCCTCCATAAGGTGAGTTGTGGCAGTGAGTCAGCACCTCATTAACCTCTTCTTCCGGAATACATCTTCTCAGAATTCCATACGAACCTCTTTTGAAAAGGTAAGGTTCATCCCATACATAGTATTTAGAATCATGGATGAGCTTCTTCCTTTGTTGTGCATTGAAGTCCTTCGGAATATTGTTGGCGGCTTTGTAATTTGCAATGTCCGCAAACCAAGGTGCCACTTGCGCCATAAACAACCTTTCATCCGGGAATTCTTCTTGAATTGGCAACTCATCTTTTGCTTGAACATCTGCTTGTGGAAGCCTAGACAAATGGTCGGCTACCACATTCTCCACTCCTTTCTTGTCCTTTATATCCAAATCAAACTCTTGGAGTAATAGTACCCACCTAATGAGCCTTGGCTTGGCATCCTGTTTAGTCATGAGATACTTCAAAGCAGAATGATCAGTGTACACAGTAGTTTTAGAGCCAATCAAGTAGGATCTAAACTTATCAAATGCAAACACTACAACAAGCAATTCTTTTTCAGTCGTGGTATAGTTCAATTGAGCATCATTCAGCACACGACTGGCATAGTAAATAACATGCAACACTTTATTTTTTCTTTGACCCAAAATGGCTCCCACCGCATAGTCGCTTGCATCACACATTAACTCAAATGGTAAACTCCAATCTGGAGGTGCAATGACCGGTGCGGTGGTGAGTTTTTCCTTCAAAAGTTGGAAAGCATGCATGCAATCATCATCAAATACAAAAGGAGTATCAACTACCAAAAGCTTGCACAAGGGTTTCACAATCTTTGAAAAGTCCTTTATAAATCTCCTATAGAAACCCGCATGCCCTAGGAAGCATCTAACACCCTTCACATTTATGGGAGGGGGAAGTTTTTCAATTACTTCAATTTTTGCCTTATCAACTTCTATCCCCCCTGACGAAATCTTATGACCAAGAACTATACCTTCCCTAACCATGAAATGACATTTTTCCCAATTTAAAACAAGGTTAGTTTCTTGGCATCTTTTCAAAACACATGCAAGATTTTTCAGACAATCATCAAAAGAATTACCAAACACAGAAAAATCATCCATAAATACCTCAATGAATTTTTCAGTCATATCAGAAAATATGGAAAGCATGCACCTTTGAAAAGTGGCGGGTGCATTACACAACCCGAATGGAATCCTCCGGTATGCATAGACGCCATAGGGACAAGTAAAAGCAGTCTTTTCTTGGTCCTTTGGGTCTACCACAAATTGATTATACCCTGAGTATCCATCAAGGAAGCAATAAAAGGCATGTCCCGCCAACCTCTCTAGCATTTGATCAATGAAAGGCAAGGGAAAGTGATCTTTTTTGGTGGCCTCATTTAATCTTCAATAGTCAATACACACTCTCCATCCAGAAACGGTCATTGAGGGGATGAGTTCATTTTTATCATTTGCAACCACCGTCACCCCCCTTTCTTAGGAACAACTTGGACCAGACTCACCCATGGACTATCGAAGATTGGATAGATTATACCCGCATCCAGAAGCTTCACAACCTCCTTCCTTACAACTTCCTTCATGTTTGGGTTGAGTCTTCTTTGGGGCTGTCTAACCGGCTTGAAGTTTTCCTCCAAAAGAATTTTGTGCATACAGAATGAGGGACTTATCCCTTTCAAGTTGGACATAGGCCACCCAATTGCAGATTTGTGCTCCCTAAGCACCCTTAACAGCTTCTCTTACTCCAAAGAGTTCAATCCGCTACTAATGATCACCGGGAATAAAGAATTCACCCCAAGGAAAGCATAACAGAGATGACATGGAAGTTCTTTCAACTCTAGCACAGGTGGTTCACCCTTGTCTTCAATCTGCACATCCTCCACAACTTTGTCTTCATCAGTATTCAAAACTAGACAAGCCTCAAGGGATTTAACCATGAACTCAACTTCTTCCTCACATGCCTCTTCTTCTATATTCTCACCCATAAGAGCCGCTTCCAATGAATCTTCAAAAGTCTGTTGCGCACTCTTGTCAGTCAATGATTCAACAAGGTCCACATTCATACATGTATCTTTGTCACTTGGATGCCTCATTGCTTCAAAAACATTGAAGGTGACCTTTTCATCTCGGACTCTAAGCACCAACTCCCCTTGATTTACATCGATCAAAGCTCTACCAATGGCTAGGAATGGTCTTCCAAGAATCAACGGAGTCTCACTATCTTCCGCTATATCCAACACCACAAAATCTGCCGGAAAGATGAATTTGTCTACTTTAACCAATAAGTCCTCCACTACACCATAAGGATATGTAATGGAACGATCTGCCAATTGAAGAGAAATCCCGGTTGGCTTGACTTCACCAATTCCCAGCTTCTTGAAAATGGAGAGAGGCATAAGGTTGATACTTGCACCAAGATCACACAAGGCTCTTCCAATATTCAAATGACCAATAGTACATGGAATAGTAAAGCTACCCGGATCCTTCATCTTCACTGGAAACTTCCTTTGGAATATGGCACTACATTCTTCAGTGAGCATGACCGTCTCCTCCTTCCACTTGCTCTTGTTAGTAAGAATCTCCTTCATGAACTTGGCATAGGAAGGCATTTGTTGAAGAGCTTCGGCAAAAGGAATGTTAATTTGCAACTTTTTAAACACATCCAAGAACTTAGAGAATTGTTGATCCTTTGCCTCCTTCTTCAACCTTTGAGGATAGGGTATCTTGAAATACGATGGCAACTCCTTAGGATTGTCAACTTCTTCAAGAATTTGCCTCTTAGTCTTCTTTCTTGCAAACTCTTCATCAACCAGTTTTTCCCTCTGTGGCTTTTCAACTTCAACAACAATAGGACTAGAGGTAGTGGCTTGGGAAGTTTTGGGTTCTTCATTGGTTACATCTTCAACAGTCACCTCATCAACTCCCTCACCCATTACCTTTTCTTCTCTCTCTTTTTCATGTGGAACTAACACTTTCCCGCTTCTTGTAGTAATTGCCTTGCAATCCTCCCTTGGATTCTTCTCGGTATCTCCCGGCAATTGTCCTTGAGGTCTCTCTGTCATTTGCCTTGCCAATTGGCCTATTTGGTGTTCTAGATTCTTGATGGAGGCATTTTGATTCTTCATATTATTTTGAGTTGCTTGCATGAATTGGGCTAGAATATTCTCCAATTTGCTTGAATTCTCTTGAGGAGGCTTTGCTTGAAAACTTGAGCCTTGCCCTTGTCTCCAACCAAAGTTAGGATGGCTACGCCACCCCGGATTGTAGGTGTTAGAGAAAGGATCATTCTTAGGCCCTTGGTTTCCCATGTAGTTCACTTCTTCTTGCCCAGAACTTCCAACCACATTAATCTCACAATTTCCATTTGCATGGTTACCTCCACAGAAGTCACACACTGAGGCAGCTTGAACTTGGACCGCTTGTAATTGAGAATTTTGCAGCTGAACGGATCCCAATTGCTTGGTAAGGATGGCCATTTGCGCCTTAAGAGCACCAATTTCATCAAGCTCCAAAACACCTCTCTTGACCAATGACCGTGAACTAGGCATTTGATAATCATTATTAGCCATAGTTTCAATCAAGTCCTTTGCTTCATCGGGTGTCTTTTGGCTCAATGATCCACCTGCAGCCGCTTCAATCATACTTCTGGAATTTCGGTTGAGCCCATTGACAAAGGTTGCAACTTGCTGCCATGTTTCCAACTCATGATTTGGGCAAGCGGTAAGCAAAGATTTGAACCTCTCCCATGCTTCATAAAGCGATTCACCATCCCTCTGTGCAAAAGCATTAATCTCCGATCTCAACTTGATCATTCTTGATGGAGGGAAGAAACGAGATAAGAACTTGCTCACCAAATCATTCCAAGTGATGATGCTCCCATGAGGATGAGATTGAAGCCATGACTTAGCTCTATCCCTCAAAGAGAAAGGGAAAAGCCTTAAACGAATAGCCTCACCGGAAGCTCCATTTAGTTTGATGGTGTCACACAACTCAATGAATGTGCTGATGTGAGAATGAGGGTCTTCACTCTCCAAACCTCCAAACTGATTTTGCTGCACAAGATTGAGAAGTGATGCCTTTATCTCAAAGTTGTTACAGGCCACTGCAGGTCTAACAATTGGAGTTCCACATCTATCGACTCTAGGGGAAGTATAGTCCCCCATTGTCTTCCTTGGTGCATTGTCTTCAGCCATGGTGAGAGTTGCTACTTCAACTTGCGGTTCTTGCCCACTTGGTAACTCAACTTGTGGTTCTTGCACTCTAGACGATGCTCCTTCTCTGTTTTGTCTTGCCTTGGCTTCCCTTCTAATCCTTCTACAAAGTCTCTCGATCTCAGGGTTGAATTGAAGTTCACCTGGGTCGATTGTACCTCGCATACAAGGAACAAACAGAGTAGAACAGAAAAAGAACAGAAAACAGAAAAAACAGAAAACACAGCAGGAAAACAGAAAACAGAAAAGAAAAACATCAGTAGGAAAACAATGGAAAATGCCAAAATTAGGAGTCCCCTTTGGTACTCGTGATATTGGCACACCGATCCCCGGCAACGGCGCCAAAAACTTGATACGATTTCGGCAAGTATACCTAGTCGCAAACAAGTAATACGGTGGTGAGACCGGATATCATTTTCAAGGATCGTGGACAAGTACCACTTCGCAAATTGGACTACTATCTAGGCGATCGTGTTTGGATGGAAGGGAGCTCAATACTAAGTACTAAGCCCAGCAAAAGTAAATAAAACAAAACAAACAAGAATAAGATATTTTTGTTCTTTTAGGAATTTTCACAAACACTTGGCAGGCAACAGAGATGAGATTAACAAATGAATGAAATTGTCAGGGTTAGACTAGGCTAATCCTCCCTTGGTTGCGATGAAATGGTAAATAACACAATTCCTAATTCAATTATGACAATCAAATCTTCTCAAATACTCAAGCCCTAATGTCTTAGGTGGAATGAGCCTAAAATCCCAAATTAAACCCTAATGTCTTAGGTGGATTAACATGAGAATTTGCATTAAGAGTCAAGATTCATAAGATTGCAAGCACCCCAAGACCTATGTCTAGGTTCATGAACTACTTGGCATTTGATTCATGAGCATGCCTTAACATCAACCTTTCAATTGTCTATCAAAGCAACAAATCATTCCAAGGATGATCAAACCTAGGAAAGCATTAAGCATGGAATCAAACACTCATAAAGAAATAGGAAATTGTATTACAATCAAATCATGTTACAACCAAGTTCAGAGAAACAATCATCTAACCCCAACAAGAGGGAGTTTAGCTACACATAATCAAAGAGAAAAGCAAAAGAAAAGATACAGAGATGAAGGAAGGAAGGAACTCCATGGGAGGATCCACAGCATCCACAGCAACATAGAGTATTTTTTAGGTTTTCTGGATGTTCCTTCTGTTCTGCATAGAGGACTTTTTATAACTCGTGCGCGTCGTCCACGACCGTGATGGCCATCACAGCCAGGCCGTGACGGGTTCCGTCTCGAGCGCCTCTTCACTTTTTGATTCATCACGGCCGTGATCGCTTATGCCTGGTCCAACTAGCAGGTCACGGCCATGACTAGTTTTGACTTTTGGGGGTCTGGTACAGCTGACAGGTCACGGCCGTGACCAGTTCTGACTTTTGACTTCTTTCTCTTCAGTTATTGCTCCATCACGGCCGTGATGGTCTTCACGGCTAGGCCGTGATGGGCTCTGCTTGGCTCATTTTCTTCTCTTTTCAGGCTCTACCTTCATCCAAGCTTCATCATGGCCAAATCTTAGGCATTTAATCATAAATTCCTGCAAAACAACACACAAAACCACATTATCCGTTCCAAAGGAAAAACTAACCAAAATCAAACTAAAATGGCCTAACTATATGAAAAAGCATGCAGAAATGTACATGGAAAATGAGGTGAAATCACACTCATTAAAAGATATAATCTTTTGTCCAATTAAACTTGCAGATATTTAACAATCCAACTCCATTATCTGATTTCGACATCAACAACATAAGGAGGCGTTGGGCAACTTTCTTTCTTGAAGTGTACCAACCATAGTTTGTATATATGTAGTTAGTTTAAAAACTTATCATGTACTAACTATAGTGTACTTTTGACTGATCATATGTATTTTGATATGAAACCTATAATATATCATGTAGTTTTTTGGTTTCTAATTATCTTTGTTGTCTGAATGTAATTGAACGTACATATGTATTGTTCGTAATAAATTCAGTATATATTAATTTAGTGGGTTTTTGTTGTACAAAAGTGATTGTGTTGAGAATATTTAGAGTATGTTATTCTGGTATTGATCTGTATTACTAAAACATGGGAAATGAATGATAGAAATGTAAAAAACAGTTTAAAAAAAAATTAGACTTTACACATCGGTTTTAAAACCGATGTGAAAAATGGCAATAAACCACATCGGTCTTTTCAACATCAGTTTGAAAACCGATGTAAAAAGCCAAAAATAATCGATGTGGAATCCTTTTTCTGTACTAGTGTTTGTATAAAAGTGGGCCTGCATATTCTTAATCTCCTCTTTGATTGCATCATGAAGCTGAGTAGCAAGCATATTAAATTGTCAAACATTGACCTGAAAAACGTCTTTGACCTTCATGTTAATGTCTTGTATATTGACATAATTTACATGATTGCACAAGGGGCCATAGCTAGTCCACAAATCATACCAGAAGGAAGAGTTGCCATCGCCAAGTCTCATTTCAATGATCAAATTTTTTCTAGTTCCGTAAGTGGTCAAATTTTTTCACTTATGAAAACTATAATTTTCGTAAGTAATCAATTTTTTATGCTTTTTTGTAAGTGATCAATTTTTTTTTTGGTTATTTTCCATAAGAGAAAACTAACCTCCCGTCATTGTACTCATCGTCTCCCATCTTAAAACCTTGCCCTATGCCATAGATAAGGGTGTGGGTTAGGAGGAGATGATAAGGGTGAAGAAACGAGAAAAAAGGGAATAAGGGGAGGGGAGGGGAGGAAAAATCAGAGGAGAGAGAGAAGTGTATTTAGGGAAACAAGGTTTAAAAAAATGGGAAAAAGGAGGTGGAAATATCAAGATTCCAAAACTTATCCCATATTAAACCTGCTACAAATGTCCAATTTTATAAACTTCGCACTCTTAATCATTCCATTTTGGACATGAGGGCACTGTATTGAGAATTAATTTGATACCAATTAAATATATGAACAGAAAATTATTTATAATGACCTCTTCATCCGTTAGCTTTAGGATAAAGATAAATTTATTTATGCTAATAGGCACGATTATTATATTAGCATTTAGCACATGAATTTGCATATTTTGGCTGTACCCAATACCCCTGTTTTTCTCTTGATAATGAAATTCATTCAAATTTGGAATGTCACTGTAGCTCAGGTTTCCATTCCTCCAATTATCTGATTTGGCTCCACTTGCGATTGCATACGTCTAACATCCCTAAGCATGTGCAGATAAATGGTTGCCCTTAGTTTTAAGTATAAATTTAAAACTATCACCAGATCTGCAAGGCAATGGCTATAAGGATCAGACGATAACATTGTATTCCAATAAACATAATTAACTAGTAAACTCTGAATATTGTTTTCCTTTTAATAATTTATGTATCAAGACATTAATTGGTGTTGCCACTTGTTAAAACTTGTTGAACAATACAAAATCTTGTGATTTTGCAATATCTGCCTAATACCTTGTACCGCAAGAAAACCCATGTTGACATAAACCTAATGATCATCATATGCAATCTAGCTAATAGACATTGTTTGAGATAAATGAGGAGGGATAAATGTTATGCTAAACTTAGGGGTGCATAACACTGCAGCAGAAGAGAAGACAGAGCCGTTCAATTTTCAAAGGCTTTGCAACACTACGGTGTGAGTTGGCTAATGGTGTTGTTAGCATTTTAGATTGTTATCATGAGCTCCACTAAGTGCTTAAGCTAATGGCTGGTCCAGATACATATCATGATTCAGAAAGTTCCTTAAAGCGCAATTTGTTAATTGAGTGAATACATGCACCGTGCTTTAATTTAATTAGGTGAGCTTTATCTTTAGTTTAAGCCAATTGCTAAAGTGAATGAATAAAACTATAACAAACTTTTCACTGGGACAATTATTGCAGTCTCCATTGAGTTTTCATTTCGGTTTAATTTATCGAAAGTTTGGCTCATCAGAGCATTCTTTTCTTGCCACATCCATTACAGCACGAGAAGAAGCAAGGAGAATCTCTCTCACACACACTTTTTGGGAATTTTTTCAGTACTATAGTATGGTAAAGTTATAGTATTATTTGATCACCTAAAATCAATACTCAAATAACATTCTTCTTTCATATTTATACATGATATATATAAATATATATTTCAACTTTGTACATTTTATAGTGTGTTAGAGCGTCAGATGTCTCATTCAAAAGTTTGAGCTTCTCCGCACCAGGCATCCTACAGTTGAAACACGAGATGCATATTGAATTGAATGTGTTTCAGGTAAAAACGATTCGGATTTGATTCAAAAAGCTTATCGTAGTTTTTTATATTTGGTAAAACCACGATAGCATTTTTTAATAAAAAATTACAACATAAAAGATAGTCCATTCTTTCTTATAAAATCTCATTATATTTGCTTGATACATTTAAACCTTAGATTTCCAAAATGAAATATAGAATAGTTTATTTGCCATTGAATATGGCATGCTAATTGCTATGCAATTAAGATTTTTTCCCCCTTGTTTTGAGACCCCAATCATATGAGACTCCAACTAATTGAAGTTGAGTAAAAAAGATTCATTTATGGGGAGTTAAGTTCTTTAAGCATTTATTTTTTTCATTTATAAAACTTGAATCCAATAATTTATTTAAAGGGAGTTAAGCTTCTTGATACTTGTATAAACATACATTCGTCGGCAACCAAGCCTCTTGGTCCAGTGGTTGTAAGGCTTGCCTCGGGACACTCCAGGGATTGACTCGATTTGCTCCCGATTCGATTTCTAGTGGTGTTAAAATAATGCTTGACTAGTGGAAACCACGTCCCGTGAACAATGACCTTCGTTGTCAACCTTGGGATACACTTGATTTAGATAAATAAAAAAACATACATTCGTCGGCAGCTAAGATATTTGTATCTCCTTAAGAAGTAAGAACATGCTCAACAATGTGATAGTTTATCACACGATTTTAGAAAGGAAAATGATAATGAGGTTGAATAGCAAAAGTGGGGGACACATCAAAAAGGAAGAGAGATTTGTTGTGCGTATGATAATCAGTAAAGCACTACTGATTAGAATGCCAAAATGTTATTCTGCCATCAGCACCTAGCCACCTACGCCCACCTGGTAGAGGTAGACTCAAAGTTGGAACCGGCTTGTCTGAAGCCTCTCCAGCAATATTTGGCTTCTTTCTCGTACATAAATCACCGCATGTGATAGTTTTCTTTTACCTTTTCGTAGCTGCTGGACGGTAAGTGCCGGAGATAATCCAAATTTCTCAAAGTTCATGGTTATTAAAAGCTTGTTTGGTTTGTTTTTAATTTTCTGTTTTCATTTTTTAATTTTAAAGACAATTATAACTAAAATAATTATAAAATTCTCACTTTCTTTTCATAATGTTCCTTATTTCCAAATAAAAACAAGAAAATGAAAATAATCGATTCATAAAATAGGATATGAAAGAGAACACAACAGATACTTTCTAAAATATAACAGAATTTATAATCACAAAAACACGATTTTATCATTATTTTCAAAGTAAACATCTTTGTACAATAGGTTTTATAACCCACTATTACTTTTGACATGTCCCATACTCCCAATTGTTTGTGTCCTTACCGTACACATAAGATTACAGCCATTTAGAAGAAAATAAGTAAAGTGAGGTGGCACTTTGATGATTTGGTTTGCTTTCGTTTTTGTGATTTGGTAGGCGAGGAACCTCATATGAGGAAAGGTTCACCTTCCACTTTCCAAGAAAATTTTGTAAAATACTAGCTAGCTAGATAAAATTCAACACCAAGAACCTGAATTTGAGCCCATGGTATTCAGTCACATGTACAGATCATTTGATAGGTCACTATGCTTTTTGAAGACAATTCTCTTCACCAGATAATTATATGCTGCATGCTGTTATTGTCCTTTTTCCTTCATTCCTATAGTTTGAAGTGCATTTGACTCTATCTCATTGAAACAATTAAACCCAAAATCATGAATACCAAAGTCTTGACAATCCAATAACCAAGCACAATTATCCTCCCAAGATTGAAGCTTGCCTATGTCAACATTAGTGTTTTCTATTTTAGGTGCAGAGTCCCATAATGCATCATCCACCAGTGGAGTTTCATCAAGCAAAAGGCTTGTCAATAAGGAATCATCACTGCAAATGCTATCTATGAAAAGGGATTCTTCCTCAGAAGAATTTTCAGCTTGAGATAAGCTAGAATTCTCCTCTGAGTTGAGGACCTCATCAGTTTCCTTAACCTTATGGTTAATATTGCCAGGTAGTGGCAAATCCTCTGCAGGGGATGAACTACTATCCTGGGATGCAGCTTGTTTGTTAAGAGGTTCATGAGTAACTGGATCAATACCCATCTTAAGGAGCTTTTTCTTGATATGAGTGTTCCAATGATTTTTAATCTCATTGTCTGTTCTTCCTGGTAACCTGGATGCAATTTTGGACCACCTGAGACACCAATCAATCATACATCAAAACCTATGACCCTTGGTTAGGTCTCAGCATTTACATATAACCTTGATGTGGGGGTATTTCTTGGTACCAAATATATGTACTGATCAAATTAGAAACTGTAATTGCTCTTAGTATTATCTTCATCCAAATTAACATAGTTTATTGGCTCCAATTTAGTAAGTTTTTGGCCTTTTGCCAGAGCATTAATTATGCAGGCCAATACATCTCTGCTTTTCAAATTTATCAGATACTATTTGGTGGGGCATACCATGCATGTCTGAACATTTCATCTGCAGCTCTCAAAGTGAATAGATGAAAATAGATGCTATTACAATCTTGAAATAAATTTATAAATATGCTTATATGTCTACTTAGCAAACCAAGCAACTACCCAATTGCTTCTGCCTTAAGTAAGCCTTGCTTAGAACATGATTTTAGGAGTTCCAATTTTCTCAATTACTTTCTAAATTGGTTAATGATATAGAAATTTGAAGTTAATCTATCACTCACCGATGAACTGGATAGTAATAGATTAATCAATACTCATGCTTCACTACGAATTTGTACATCATTAACCAATGAAAAATGGTGTAAGAAAAAAGTTGCTTGAGATAAATATTTTTCTTTTAAAAGCACTAACGTTTTCAACATTATTTATGGTTTATACTTGTAAAGAGTTAAGAGTTTCAACGTAATTTGAAGCACATTCAAACCGCTAAAGAACAGGATTCACTGTTTGAACATACTGCAAAGTGCAAACACAAGGCAATGCATGAAGCTGAGCTTGTGAAAAACAAATAACCTGTTCCCAAGACGGGCATGGAGATCAATAACAAGCTGCTCTTCTGTTTCTGTGAGGAGCCCTCTCTTCAAGTCTGGCCGAAGATAATTGGTCCAACGAAGGCGACAACTCTTGCCGCAACGCCTAAGGCCAGCAAGCTTAGGCACAGCTCGCCAACAGCACTGTCCATTGCTGAGGATGAAGTTGATGAGCTTCTTGTCTTCCTCAGTAGTCCATGGACCTTTCTTCACCCCAAGTTTGTCACAGCAGGGTTGTCTCCCCATAGCACTATGTAACACAACACCACTAGCTCTAAGCTAACCAATGCACAAGTCTCACCAACACTAGCTTGCAATGACCCAAAATGCCCCACACCCACCTTTATATATATGAAGCCCTCTCCTTTTCTAAATTATGCATCCCATGAAATATATATAGAAAATATGCTTTGCACACATTTAACATTTAACATTTAACATGAGATAAAATCAGGATTTAATTGATATGTACAATTTTCATACTATTAATCAATCACAAATTGTAATATTATTATAAATATTCAACTCTTATGATAACTGTATTGAAAGTCACCCGTAAGATAATTTATTATTGGTTGATAGAATAAAAAACTTTATATTAACAGTATATCAAAATTAAATTGTAAAATCAATTATAAAATGTGAAAGTGTGTATTTAGTTATATTTAAATCAATAATAAAATGAAAGAAAGACGAGAGTCATTGGGTTTTGAAAGGTATGCGGGAACTAATTTGTGGTGTTCTGGTGTTACTGGCTGCACGAAATGGGTGACGCTGAAAGATGGTGACCCCAATGGCAGAGCTACATGTAAGCATCCTAAAAAGTGAATAGAAAACAATGTGTAGAATGATTAACACCTTTAACATTTTCCATTACAAATCCACTGTGTCCTGATTTCATTCTTACTCAACCATTTCGTCATCACCACGTTTACTTGTGCTGATTAGCTTCAGGTTTATATGATACACTGGTGGGAGATTGCTATGTCTTTGGACTTGATGAGCAAGATAACAGTTCGAGGAATGATTTTTGTATGGTCTCCTCTTTGTTATTTTTTTTAGTGTATTTTAGATAAGCATATATATAAAAAAGATAAAAACTAAGTGAGAGTCAAATAAATATATACGATATCACGTACGATGTCTAAAATTTGATATTCAAACAAGGTAGTTTGATGTTACGAAAACTATAGCTGTTTGATGTGCTCCAAGAAAACTGATTCGGACGCCGCAGGATCATTAGATGAAAAAAAATCTAAATAGTGGTATCATGGGAATGGATCTTCATTTTCTCATCTGTATTTTCTTATTAGGTGATAATTTATAGAGAAAATATATACATAAAAATTATAAAAAGAAGGATACAAACTTTGCTTGGGCTTATTAATAAAGTTTTTTATTTAAATAAGTTGTTGGTGTTTATAAATGTAATGGTTTTTTAAATTAGTCTCTATTAAAATTTTATTTATTTTTAATTCCTACAAGTATCAAAATAAAATTTTAATAGAAATTAGATCTCAAAATCATCATATTTATAAGATCAAAGACTTATTTAAATATAAATTTTTTCATATTTATTTCTTTTTTATACAATTACATTATCAAAGAAAACAAACACAAGAGTATTCATATACCACTTGTGTAACATCCCTGACTGCTTTATGGATTGACGACTATTCCTACAAACCAACACGAGTTTTTTCAGCGGGCTTTGTCATCACTCACACGCTTCCTGGGAAAACTTCCCAGGAGGTCACCCATCCCATAATTGCTCCAAGTCAAGCATGCTTAACTGTAGAGTTCTTAAGTGATGGGCTCCCGAAAAGAAGATGCATCTTATTAGCATAGGTAGTACCAATCAATTCATATAAGCCTTCCTCAACTGTATAGTCTCATACCTACACAGTCTCAGGATCCCTCTCATTCGGGTGTGTAATCGGTTCATTCATGTGTCCCTCCGCCTAGAAGCCTGCCAGGAGTCGCTCCTTGTTCGTGCCTTCTTGCACCGGCGACCACTTCCCGCCCTCGTTGGCACCCGGGTGTTACATACCCACTAGCTTCCACTTGGTTCGTCCCCGTGTGTCTAGGAGAGGTGCCGCTCTGATACCATCTGTAACATCCCTGACTGTTTTATGGATTGACGACTGTCCCCACAAACCAACACGGGTCTTTTCAACGGGCTTTGTCCTCACTTACACGTTCCTGTGAAAACTTCCCAGGAGGTCACCCATCCCATAATTGCTCCAAGTCAAGCACGCTTAACTATAGAGTTCTTAAGTGACAGGCTCCCGAAAAGAAGATGCATCTTATTAGTATAGGTAGTACCAATCAATTCATATAAGCATTCCTTAACTGTATAGTCTCATACCTACACAGTCTCAGGATCCCTCTCATCCGGGTGTGTAATCGGTTCATTCATGTGTCCCTCCGCCTAAAAGCCTGCCAGGAGTCGCTCCTTGTTCGTGCATTCTTGCACCGGCGACCACTCCCCGCCCTCGTCGGCACCTGGGTGTTACATGCTCACCAGCTTCCGCTTGGTTCGTGACCTTAGTGGTTTTTTGCTAAAGGGACCTTGAAATGGAAGGGTTAAGGTGTCGATGTTGATGATGGTGATAAGTTTTGGATGCTTATTGGATCAAGCAAAGGAGGTGGTTGTCTTGTATGTCGTTTGTTCATGCATTCATACGTTGAAGTTGATTAGTGGGGGATGTTCAACATAGGGGAGGTCGTCCAAGTTATGATGATCTGGCCTAAGTCTCGGGTGGTTCACCCAAGGTTTGGTGAACTGTGCACCCCCAATGTGGCGTATCCAGTTATGATACGTTAGCTATCCAAGGGGTTCACCCATGGTTTGGTGAACTGTCGGTATTGGTGCTTTTATGGCCAATGTGGATATGTAACTCCGAAGTTGACTTTCTGAGATAATTGGATCCACATGCATAGCGGAGTAGCAGAGTAGTGTTGCACCGCATAGCATATATTGGCTGAGATGATATGCTATTATATTATTTAATATCGATGTTATGTTGTATTGCTATGCCATGCTATGATGTATGTTCATCTTGCTTAACTACTTCCATGCCGATGTGTTTACATGATTTCTTACTCCATGTTTTCCTGTTTCTGTTGTTGCATGTATCTCTTATGCAGAGGACGGTGATCAGTCAGTGGAGGAGTGACTCTGAGGAGTCGCGACTCTAGTTAGTATGCTTAGTTATAGTTGTTAGTTTTGTTTAGTTGTTTCAGTTGTATTCCGAGGATTTTATTCAAGAACGGTTATATCAGCTCTGTATGTAACATCGGGGTTGGGTTATGTTTATGCTGTTTAATTGTTTAAAACTATGTTCTTTCCGCGTTAAGTGTTATGAACCAAGCGGAAGCTGGTGGGCATGTAACACCAGGGTGCCGACGAGGGCGGGGAGTGGTCGTCGGTGCAGGAAGGCACGAACAAGGAGCGGCTCCTGGCAGGCTTGTAGGCGGAGGGACACATGAATGAACCGATTACACACCCGAATGAGAGGGATCCTGAGACTGTTTAGGTTTGGGACTGTACAGTTGAGGAAGACTTATATGAATTGATTGATACTACTTATGCTAACAAGATGCATCTTCTTTTTTAGAGCCCATCATTTAAGAACTCGACCTCCTGAGAATGGGTTGTTACAACTTGACTGACATGCAATTAAATTTAACTGATATGCATTATTATTGTAAATATTTTTTATATTATTTATATGACTTATTACATATTGATAATGCAAAAAAAATTACATAAAAAATATATCAAAATTAGAATATTCAAACATACATAAAATACTATTAAATTATTCGAAACATTAAAAAATGTGCAGGGTATTGTCCTTACTCCTTAGTATTTTAGAATTTCTTTTATGTTTGAGACATCTACTATCTGTTTGTTTTGTTTCTATTTTCATTTTCTATATTTATAAATAATTACAAAACTACTATTTTGTTTTTATTTTGTTTCTTGTTTTCAAAAAAAAATTATATAAAAAAACTAAAAACAATTTTTTCTATTTCACTTTTCTTATATAAATAATTTAAAACAAGAAACATAATAAAAAAAAATGATAATTTTATAATTATTTTTTAAAATTGGAAACTCGAAAGAAAGAAAATAGTCCTCTAACTATCTCTTGAGATTCAAAAGTCACAACTTTGTTTTTCCTCTTTCCCACTGACAAATTATATTTATAGCTCCCAGCTCATGACTTGTGTCCATGAAACTGGCTATCATTATTGCAAATTGTGGAAATTTACTGTTTCAAACGGATATGCCTAACCATATACAGAACCATTTCAACAAGCCACGACTTCAGCATATTTGGAAGCATGACTAAAAGGGTTCAAGAATAAATGGTTAACATTAATTTTACTAGTCAGAGCTACAACGAAAATAATATATAAGGTTATGTTAAAAGGGATGGATATTGACGTTCCATTGGGAAAGCATTGATGCATTTTGGTTATGTATGGTGGCATCACAGTGCTACTTCAAGCAAAATGCAAACAATATATTGGTGGCGTTTGGAAGAGCTTATTTAAACTCCTTTTGACTTATTTGATGACATAAGCTCTTATGCGGTGTGTTTGACAGAGCTTATAAAAATAACTTATGACACCCCATAAGGAGTTTTTGACTTATTTTCATAAGCCACTGGGAGAAGCTTATGGAATTATCATAAGAGCTTATGCACTAAACACCATCTCCGTGTTTGTCACTATTCGAATCCTCTCATGCCCCTTTCCTTCTTTTTCTTTCTTAAGCGCTTATGGCATAAGCTCTCATGCGATAAGGTCTTATGTGATAAGCTCTTAATTAAGTTGTTTACCCAAACACACCCATTGTATTTAACTTTTTATCACCAGTAAAATCTTAAATGGATCAATCTCGCTAGTATAACTCAAGTGGTAGAGTAGGGTACATTTGGTGTCAGTGAATTTGTCTAAGTATATCTCTATAAGACCTAAGTATGTCTCTTATGGAAAAAAAAAAAAAAAGGATCAATCTCTGTATCCAAAAAACATATATCACTTTTAAGTTTGTCCAGTATTGTAATTCGTAAGAATGCATGCATGCCTTCGTAAAATTGAACCACAAATTACTTGGTTTTTAGTATCTTTGACACGTGCTAGACATGATCTTGTGACACTAACAAGGAAAATGATTCTCTCCGTTTCTTACGAGAAATGCAGATGTTCATTACTATAGTTTTGGAAAAATAAATTATATATATATATATATATATATATTATTGAAAAATTATATTCTTCATTAATTATGTGTGTAGCATGTTCATTTAATTTATTTTTACAAAATCAGATTGATGAACATCTCTATTTCTCGTTAGAAATTGAGATGATGTAGATTGTGTTTCGTCCACCTACGCATAATTAATTGTAGATGGTTCCATCCTTAAATCAGCTTCATTAATTAGCATATTGTTCATCACCTGTCCTACCATGTGTAGAAGGAAAAAAAGGCCAACATGTTACATTCGGAGCGAGAGTACATCATATCTTAGAGATTCTTATCTATACCTGGTGTATGTAAGTTTTTTGTTTTTTGTTTTTTGATAATTGGTGTATGTAAGCTTAGTATAATTTATATATATACAATAAGGTAATAACAGTGCACTTTAAAATAATTGTTAACACAAGATTTATGCATTTATTTAATGTTGATTGCCACTAAGTATACTGATATGATCTGCAACTAGTATTTTTACACCCGTGCATTTTTGCACCCGTGCGATACACGGGTCATCAATTACTATTATATTATTAATAGCATTGTTATCATTAATAACTTGAATTGTGTCTCTATATCTACCAAACTTTTTCTTTCCTTTATAACAAATTAAGTCCACTATGTCAAACATTTTCTTTACTTATTTCACACTTTGCCTTCGATCTTTCGTTCCCTGGTACTCATTCATCTCCAATGCTTCTTTTTTTTGTGGTAAATCCGGGTATCCTCCAGCCGGGAGCCAAAGACTAATCCCTCGAGGTACTGAGATCCATTTAAGGGGTTGACCTCTCACAACAGATGTTCTTCCATACGCGTGACCCAGGAATCGAACCCCTGACCACATGCTTATGGGGCTCAGTTATCTACCGATTGTGCCACACCATGTTGGTATCTCCAAGGCTTTTTATTTATAGATAGAAGTGATCAGCAAAAACCTTGAAACAATCTTATCTATAATTTGAGTGCAAAAAATTGAATTTTTATTTTATTTTAAAATGACATTACAATACGTAATGTAACATTATGTGTTAAGCGTTCCTCTTTGATTATTACTAATGATCAACTAATCCTCTTAAATCATGTGGTGCTGATACGTGTCCCTTTATTAGAAAATCAGCAATTCCTCTGATTAATTAGTATAGATATAGATTTATTATTTAAAATAGAAAAAGCAAAGGTAAGGATGTAGCCAAAAAATATATTAGAAAATATGAATAGCCCTGCCTCTATTTATGTCAACTCAGATATTGCCGTGTTTGACTCCCAAAACATTATACCTTTACCGGTTTGTAAATATTTTAAAACAAAAACATATATAAATTTTAGAAAATAAATAAATAAAATAATAAAAAATTCCATAACTTGATATGTGGCTTGGACTATTGTGCTACACTAAAGTCACAATTTCCCCTTATTATTAGTATAGATATAGATTTATTATTTAAAAAAGAAAAGCAAAGGTAAGGATGTAGCCAAAAAAAAGTATTAACAAAATAAAAGTGGGAAAAATATATTTAAAAAAAAATATTAGCAAAAAAAATTTAAAAAATTAGGAAAAAATTATCTAAAAGAAAATTAGGAAAAAAGTAATTATAAAAAAATATATAAAATAATTTGAAAATAATATATTTTTAAAAAGTAAAAAAAATTAGGAAAAAAATTAGAAAAATAAAAGCAATTATTTTATTTTCCAACTTAATTTTTTTAAAAAATTTATATGTATTTTATAATTATTTTAAATATTTTTTATAATGAATTTTATTTTTCTAATTTATTTTAATAAGGAAAAAATATTTAAAAAAATTAACTATATAAAAATTTAAAAATAAAAAAGTAAATTATAAAAAAATTTAATTCGAAAAAATATTAGGAAAACATATTTTAAAAAAATTAGGAAAAAAATAATTAAAATATATTTAAAAAATTATTTTAAAAAATTAGAAAAAAAAATTTATTATAAAAAATAAAAAGAAAAAGAAAAGGTAAATTAGAAAAATAATTCGAAAAAATTTTAGAAAAACTTAATTAGGGAAAATAATATTTTAAAAAATTTAGGAAATAAAATAATTATAAAAAATAGAAAAATAAAATTAATTAGCAAAAAATATATTTAAAAGAAATTAAATAAAAAATAAACATTAAAAAAATTAAATTAGAAAAAATTATTCGGGAAAAAAAAATAAATTTTAATAAAATATTAGAAAAATTTAATTATAAAAAAATAGTTTAAAAAAAAGAAAAAAAATGTCGACACGTGTAATGTACAATAAAAAATACATTTCAGATTTTGTAATGCGATTGTATTTTACATCAGTGGAAATCGTATTTTAAGATTTAAATGGTGGATGACAATTTTGGAATTTATATAACGTTTACTTTTGAGAATATTTATATTGTTGTGTACACTATATTTTTGGGAACCTTCTTTTATAGAATGACTTTTTATCTCTTGTACAAAACATGAAAAAATTTATTCTCATCTCACTTTTCTAGGAATCTGGAAAACTATATCTTATATCAAATGTCATCTCAATTAATTACATTTTATTATATATCATATTTTCTTCTCCCTTGAAAAATCTATTGAATTGTTTCTTCTCCTCATTTCCCTTTCAAGTTAAGTATTACTTTTTTAAGTCAAAAAAAATATGTGTCTATCATATTCATTTTTTTTCCTTAAAAATCTATTTGATTCCTTTCTATCATTTTCCCGTGCAAGTCATTCCTTTTTAGAAAATATATTTATCTATCATTTTTATTTTCCTTCCATCTGAAAAATCTATTTGATTTATTTCTCAGATTTTCCCCGTCAAATTTACCATTAAAAAAAATATATTTATCTTTCGCGACTTGAGATTAGTTGGTCCTCTACAAACTTATAAAGAAACTTTGGCTAACTGGTCATACCATTTTTTTCAACATTCCAAAATACAATCTTTAGTTTATTGATAAAGCTACACTCCCACTATTGACGCCACATTTGAGAACATTAACAATCATTCCTAAGAGTTGTGTTCTTTCCATGCCCTTCATTTTTCTTGTTTCTTCCAATGTTTTCGGACAATTCACTTAATTTCCCAAATTCACTTAATGCTCTACGAATCAAGAGTTGTTCCCTTTCGTTTTCTATCGTTATTTTTATTTTTGTTTTTTGTTTTTTTAATGCATTAGAACTCAGCGTGTTTAAACATCTTTCTCAAATTTAGACAACTAAAATATGTTTTAGCAACAAAGTTTTTATACTAACTCACATTGAAATGATCCAATCAAAATGAAGATATATATAGAAATCATTTGAGATTCTATTACAAATTCATATACTCATTTAGAAAATTATTCTCGTGGATAGTAAATATTTAAATTATTATCTTCACATTTAAAACATTAACTTTAATATAAAATATTATACATTATACATAATTATATACATCTAGATATACATATAAGTATGTTTTTACGTAACGTTTTCAACCCATAAGATGGTTCAAATTAGAATCATGAAGTCAAACAATAATAATGTTATCATGAAAGAATTTCTTTCAGCTACTTCCAAATTTTACATTCTTTTTCTTCCCCGCCTAATTCAAATCTTTTCACATAACTTTCATTCTAATAGGGCCTTTGGGCTCTAGCTTTTGGTGTTTCCCAATAGTTGTGTTCTTTTCATTCACTTTATTTTTTTTGACTGAAATAACTAATTATGTTTTAGTAACATAGTTTTTCTGTTTGGTTATAGTATCTAAAACAATCATAACTTATACAAAAATTTAAAAGAGTACAAAGTAAAAAAAAAATGTTGATTGATATAATAACTAATAACTATATAATTTTTATAACATATATTTTGAAAAGATGATCAAATGCTATATTAATAACACTTAACCAACGTTATCTAGATAAGCAACCCACTTTGATTTCTTAAGTGGACCCTACTATGGACCTCACTGTGTGACATCAATTTAAGCAATCCATTCATTTTTTACTACAACGATACATCATTAATTCTTTGTTTGGTATGGAAGAGAAATTGAGAAGAGAAAAGATAGTAAAAAAATAGTGAATTTTAATACTTATTTGATATGAGAGAAATATGTGAGAAAATGATAAGGAAGAAGTTGAAAGAAATTTATTAAAAAGATGATGATGAATATGCAAAATAACATAAGTACCCCTAATTAAAAAAGTAACATATTATTTGTATTTTATATATATATTTTTTAAAAAGTAATATATAATTTTTATTTTATATTTTATAATTTAATATATTATAAAAATAATTTTATTTATAATAAATATTAATAATAACGTTATCAGGGAAGAATTTCTTTCAGCTACTTCCAAATTTTACATTTTTTTTCTTCCCCGCCTAATTCAAATCTCTTCACGTAACTTTCATTCTAATAGGACCTTTGGGCTCTAGCTTTTGGTGTGATAAGGAAGAAGTTGAGAGAAATTTTATAAAAAGATGATGATGAATATGCAAAATGACATAAGTAAAACTAATTAAAAAATTAGCATATTATTTGTATTTTATATATTTTTTTTAAAAAGTAATACATAATTTTAATTTTATATTTTGTAATTAAATATATTATAAAAATAATTTTTTTTATAATAAATATTATTTTTATTTCTCACCCCTTTTATCTATTCCCCACTCCCCTTCGTAACATCACCCTCCCCACCTACCCTAAACTCTTGTAACACCCCCTTACCCACTTTATAAAATATATATAAATTATAAAAAGTAAATAATAAAATAATACCAAAAAATCTATAACTTGCCAAGTAGATGTACAGTAAAAATAGCTATCCACCTTTTACATTAGTATAGATATGACCCGGGTAAGTAGGTCTGAACTTGTTTCAGATTATGATCCTACTATCTTCCACTACAAACGGAACGGGCACAATAATGAGGAAGTTTACCTGTATAATGACGTATCTAAGTTACTAAATATATACATCAAGTGCCCCGAATTAAGCCTCTCGGATCGGGTTGGACCACATGTCCATTTCAAAACATATACAAAATTTGTATACATTAAGATTGAACAAGAAGTGGGAGGCATGGGGTGGTTAAGGTGATTTGAAATGTGGACAAAGGTGTTGGAAGGTATAAGGTGCAAGGTCGAAATCTCATCCTTTAATAACATGACAGTCTAACGACTAATATTTGTCTATACAAAAAAAAAAATTGAACATGAAGTTCTCCCATATCTCTTTCATCAAACAACTTAACTTTGTGATGTAAATATTTTCTTTTTGAAGGATGGATCATGCGATATGATCTTACTATTGTTAGAACACTCACAATGCTCTCACATTTACACACTTAGAATCAGGCTCACAAAGAATAGAGAATAGATAATATAGAATAATAGAATGTTGAAAATACTTCACTGAATATTATTGAATGACGACTGGTGTATTTATACAAGACAAGGCTTGCATGGATAAAACTTAACAACTATCCCAACTACTTGTAACTAACTGATAACATGAATAATAAACTCACTGTATTTTGAATTACATGATAACACTCCCCCTTAATTCAAATACTTGAGGGATACAACACCTAACTCATTCCTAAGTTCTTCAAATCGATCCAGCTTCAAAGGCTTGGTTAATATGTCTAATGTTTGTACTTCAGTAGGACAATAAACCAGCTCAAGTCTTCCTTTGTTCACATGGTCTCAATATGTTTACTTCTTCCGTGAGACACAGGGTTCTTGGCAAGGTTTATGGCTAATTTATTATCAACCATCAGCTGCAGAGGCTTATTTACTTCTATCTTCATTTCTGCTAGCAAGGACTCCAACCAGAGAGCTTGGCAAGCTGCATAAGAGCTTGCAATGTACTCAGCTTCACAGGAAGATAACGCTATTACTGGCTGCTTCTTTGAGCACCAAGAGATTGGTGCATTCATGAATTTAAAAATGTAGCCAGGTGTACTTCTTCTATCCACTATATCCCCACACCAGTCTGAATCTGAGTAGCTTATTAGCACATTCTCCTTCTGTTCAAAACTATTTGGGAACAGAACACCATACTCCAATGTACCTTGCAAGTATCTCATAATCCTCTTTGCAGCAATCAGATGTGGTTTCCTTGGAGCATCCATGAATATGCTGATCATCCCTACTCCATAGCATATGTCAGGCCAGCTATTGCACAGATGCCTCAAGGAACCAACAATTTGTTTGAAAAGAGTGCAGTAAACAGATTCTTCTTCACTACTCTTCTCCATATTCACATTAACTTCAACAGGAGTTGCTGTTGAGTTGCAACCAGTCATGTTGAACCTTTTCAACACTTCCCTCACATATTTCTTCTGATGCATCACTATCCCTACTTCTGTGATAGTAAACTCCATGCCAAGGAAGTAGGTTAGTCTTCCTAAATCCGTCATTTCGAACCCAGTCTTCATAATCACCTTTAATTCTTCAATCTCCTTGTTGTTATTGCCAGTGACTAGTAGATCATCAACATAAAGGCAGATTAAAAGCAGTTCTGACCTTCCATGCTGAAATCTCACATACACACCATGTTCTACTAGGTACTTAGAGAAGCCAAGTTGACTTAGGAATGAATAAATCCTTTTGTTCCAAGCCCGAGGGGCTTGTTTTAAGCCATAAAGGGCTTTATTCAACTTATACACCATGTCTTCCTTCCCCTTGATCTCAAAGCCTGGTGACTGGGAAACATACACCTCTTCTTCTAGAGGAGCATTTAGGAATGCTGATTTCACATCCAATTGGAATAGTGGCCAGCCTCTTGCACTTGCTAAAGCCACAACCAACCAAATTGTCTCAATCCTTGCAACTGGTGTAAATACCTCTGAGTAGTCCAGTCCTGCTCTTTGTAGGAAACCCTTTGCAACTAATCTAGCTTTGTGCTTGGCAATGGATCCATCCGGGTTCAGTTTTAACTTGTAAACCCATTTGACAGCAAATTGATGCTTGTTTGGAGGTAACTGAGTCAAGCACCAAGTTTGATTTCTTTCAATTGCTTTCAGTTCTTCCACTATAGCTTCCTTCCAGGCATTCTCCTTCTTTGCTTCCTCAAGATTCAGAGGTTCATAATAAGCAAATAACGCAAAGTGCACCATATCACCATCATGAGCTATTGCATTGTCAGGGAATAGCTCATAAGCAGCAAATCTTGGTGGCATTTGCCTATGTCTTTGAGGTCTCGTTGGTGTTGACTGAACTTCCTGAATGTTGTCTTCACAACTTTGCCATTCATCTAGCAATGATGAAGGCAATTGCTTGAGACTGTTGCTTTTCTGATTCCAATCCCAGCATTCAGTTTTAGCTACTATCACATCTCTACTAATCACAATTTTCTCCTTCACTGGATCAAATAACCTGTATGCACCAGTTGGATGGTACCCTACTAAGATCATGGTTTCATTCTTGTCTTGCAACTTCCTTCTTTTCTGATCAGGAACATGTTTGAAGCACAGTGCTCCAAATGTTCTTAAATGACTCACTACTGGCTTGCTCCCAGTCCACACTTCTTCTGGTACTGCTTCTTTCAACCTCTTTGTGGGACATTTGTTCAAGATGTACACTGTTGTGGATACAGCTTTGAAATAGACAACTATAAACACGAGAAGGTGGGTTGAATTGTGTTTATCAGAATTTAAACAAAGTTGAAAACTTTTCGCATACAGAAGCTTGATTCAGACAAGTGGAAATATACAAGACAGATAGGTGACCTGTCTGATGAAATTTTAACAGTGACTTAGGCAAACACACCATTTGATAAACCAATAAAAAAACCAAAGCAACTAAAGAGTTTATAAGGAAAGAGAGATTGACACAATTATTTATCCTGCTTCACTCTTGAAAGCAAAGAGCTACGTCCAGTCCTTGGCAGCACCAAGTTTTATCCACTATAACTGATCAGGTTACAGACTCCAAGTATTGTTTGCACACCTAGCCTCTTCAGGCTCCAAGACAAGTATTCTTTTCACACCAAGCCTCTTCAGGCTCACTCAGGTTTGTTTGAGAAATTTGGTTTGTAATAAATACAACTTCAGACAGACAGATCTTTCACTAACACTCAAAGAGTGGTTTAAATGTAAAGCTTAGGAAAGTCGGCGTAATAACTTCAAATGATTGAAGAATACAGAATGAAAGAATGAAGATATTAATGCGCAGAGTAATGGCTCTTTAATGATATATGTATTCTCTATGTCTTCATCTTCAATGACTTATGTATTTATAGTCTTTAAGCATTTGAGATTCGTTAGAGACATTCCCTCAGATGCTGGCTTCAAGCAAAACTTCATTAAATGCAATAGAGTTGTTCTGGGCAGCCATTAATGCAATAGGAACGTTGGTTGTACTCTAACTTGAAGGATCATGGCTTTATGCATCGTGAAACAGCCACATCAGAGTTATGCAGAGAGCTTTTTGTACTTTGCTGAGTACAATTCCTTTTTCATACAACGACCAGAGGTACTAGGGAATAAAGCACGTTGGTAGCATTCTTTAACTGGTCTTTTGTTTTGAAATCCGAGGTTGCTTGAGAGAGTAACTTCTGAATTTTCTTGATAAGCGTGAAACTAAGTAGGAGAGAAGGCTTCAAGTCTTTTTCTGATGGGACAGCCAACAAAAGCTTGTTTGGTCCTTGGTTCTTCAACGAGTAACCTCAGACGATTGTAGGAAGTCGTGGGGAGACAGGTTGAAGACGTAACTTGAAAGAAGTCAATAATCCTAGTCAGCAGACAAGTTGACTTTCGCTTATCCAGACAGGTAGTCACCTATATAAGCATACAAATGATTCTTACTGTTTTAATCTACACACTAGATAGACATGTTAGCAACCAATATGAAGGTTAATTAAATCATTAACCAATGTTTAGTTTTCATCAATACTTAGGGAAATGCACATCAGACATTTTAGAGACTTAACAATCTCCCCCTTTTTGATGATGACAAACATTGAGATGATTTAATGAACCTCAAAAAATATCAACAAAGAAAATAACATATATCAGACAGGTTGAAATTTTCTTAAGCGGACAGGTTATGCAGATGCTTGATCAGACATTAAGATTAATCATATAATCCGGTTAACTTAGTCACACATAAATTTGAATTGTCTTACTTAGAAATTATCAGAGAAATCTTACTTACGATTTATCAGAGCAAATATAGCAACTATCAGAACATACTTATGTCCATATATTACTTTCTCATTAAGATCATATAACATTCATTCTCCCCCTTTGGTCAACAGCAAAAAGAAGTAATCATAAAAAAGTAAAGAGATAAGGAAAGTAAGAAATATATTTTATTCATCATCAGCTTTGATAAGTATAGGGCATTTTACAACAGAGAAACAAAACTACCTAGATTGACAAAGTAACAAATATAAGGCAGCAACCCTTTGCTCTAAGAGCAGCCTAGCTCGCCTTTCTTCATCTAGCTGTCTTCTTAAGTCTTCTACTTGCCCTTGACGCAGATGAAAGTCTGGTAAGGCCACTGTCTGAGAAGTGGAGGCTTATGTAGACAGGCTTGAGGAAGAGACAGACAGAGAAGAGTGCCAGGGTAAGGCTAAAACTGGGGGTGGCTTAGGTAGAGATAGGGGAGAGGTGATGGAAGTAAAGAAAAGTTCATGGAGAGTTTGAAGGGCATATAAAGGAAGAAAGACGAATTTGAAGATTAGACTGATTCTGGAAAAGTCAGTATCAAGTGAAGGAAACACACAGGAAAGTCTCTCGGACAGAGATGGTCTGGTGATGGTTATTTGGATAGGTGGGGGAAGAGGTGTTTGAGCTGATACAAATGGAGGGATAGGTAATAAGGAATCAATATGACAAAAGAAAGAATTTGATCCAGTAACTAACATAAAGAAATACCTGGACCTACGAGGTAACATTACAACAGAAGCAGGATAGTGAGTTCCAGCTAATGTTCTAATGAAGACAACAATAGGTGGGTAGAAGAAGAGTTATCTACAGGGGTTAAGAATATGAGATGGAGGAGAAGGAATGACAGAGACATGTGAGATACTAGCAAGCAAAAGATATTGCAGATCAGACACAAAGAGTCTCGATGATATGCCAGTTTGTTCTTTGGGAGCAGAGTCCCTGTGAACAACTGTGTACTGACAGCCATCAGGTACAACAGTGAAAGAAGACTTTTGAGTTTGAAAGGAGTGGACAGGTGAAGGAAGAGGAGATGCAACAGAGAGGTTGAACAAAAAGGGCAGATGGAGAAGAGACAAATGGGGTGATGATACCTTGATGAAAAAGGAAAGAAGGAGTTATCTGGTTTTCAGATAGCTTCAACTTCTTGTAAGATGGAGACACTTGGTCATCCTCGGGTACAACTGTCTGAGCTCCTCCAGACAAGTCTTCTGCAGTGTTAGCTTCTGCAGGCACTTCAGTCTTTGCAGGTACTGGGTAACCAGATCTTCTCTTTTTGGGAATGATTCCCAAAATGAAAGTCTTCTTTGGTTCTTCCAGGACTTGCTCTGTCTGCTCCCCCTGAGCAGATGCTTCCTCTTTGCTAGGATCAGACTCAACTTGTTTGACCTTGGCAAAGGTCTTCACCAGCTTCCTGTTCTTGCTGGGATGAGCAGGAACATCCACTAATTCCTCAGCTTCACTAGTCTTCCTCTTAGGAGAGGGTCTCCTTAGCCTGAACCTCAAGGGCTCAACTGTCTCAGCAGAATCTTCAGACACTGAAGGTTGCATCTCTGGAATTTGGTCTTGTCTGGCCACTTTTCCAAACGATTTGAACCGTCTCTCAGAAATAGGGACTTCAGATTCATCAGTGCAAACCACTGGTTCTTCCTCCTTCTGCTCAACAGCAGGCTTCTTCTTCTTCTTCTTCTTCTTCTTCTTCTTCTTCTTCTTCTTCTTCTTCTTCTTCTTCTTCTTCTTCTTCTTCTGCCTCCTCATCAGCAAGAGGGATTCCCTTAATGTCCATCATAGACAGTATCTTCTTGTCTATGGGCAGTGACATGTCCACAAAATGAACATCACTGGGAACAAACAACTTGTTCCTGAAGACCCTTGTTAGCAACATCCCATAAGGATACGTCTGCATGTTAGTTCTTTTGATCAGAGTCTCAAGGTACATGTAGATAAAGTCGTTGATGTCAACCTTGATTTTGTGGATCAAGTGGTACATAGCAAATCTGTCCATTTTGGTCACACTATCTCGTGAGTCTTTCCTTGGCATCATGCACTCCAACAACAATTTGTGCAGGAATCTGCACTTGACCACCATGTTGACAGGTTTAGGGTTCACAGGTTTGGGAACACCATTGATGGTAATGTTGACATTGTCAACTCCCGCTTCATCTTCCCAGTTGGGTGTGAAGCCAGCTCCGATTCTTCGACATTTTGTGACAAGCTCTAGAGAGCTACTGGGGAAGAGAATGGTTTTATCCCCCATTTCAACCTTAAAGCTCTTGATTCTATTGAGCCTGTTGGTGACAACCACAACATTTCTCCAGAACGTTTGAACAAGCTTAGGGTGAACAAGCTCCTTGATATCGAAGAAAGGAGTCCATTTGGAATACTCCAACTCTTTAGTGACATCCATAACTAGCTTTTTCATCTGTTGAAGATTAACAGTCTTTCTCGGGATGATCTTCTCGATCTCAGTAACTTTGAGATTGTATTTCTCAGTGATTTCTTTTGCAGAGAGACACTTGGATGATGCCATTTTTGAGAGAAAATGGTTCTAGGGTTTCGAGAGAGAAGAGGGTTTCAAAGACGAAAAGACAAAGAGATTTTGGAATTTTGAAAACTTAAAGGTTCAACCTTTCTGATCTATTGTCTTTTATAGTCACAAAGGTAGGAGAGAGAAAAATGACATCTTTAATTCAAAACGGCACAATTTGTATGGGGAACCACAATGCCCACTTAAGACATAATGAAAACATGGTTTCGAGATATATAAACTACCATGCACATGATTAGCTTCAGATAAGGGAATGGTATTACACACTTAATAGCCATTTCAACAAAACTGTTGAGTTCTATCATAGTGACTCAGCAGAGTCAGACAGGTAAGCATAGACAGGTGAACATTCAGACATGTCATTTAACAATACAATGCATGTTTAGATTATCTCTAATAAATAAAAACCTTTCTTCTGCTAAGGGTTTAGTGAAAATATCAGCCCATTGATTTTTAGTTTTAACAAACTTAATATCAAAGATGCCTTTCTGAACATAATCCCTAATAAAATGATGTTTGATTTCAATATGCTTAGCCTTAGAATGCTGAATTGGATTTTTAGTTAAGCACTAGAAATATCACACCATACAGACATGTTATGCTCATAAATAGAGTAATCCTCAAGTTGATGTTTTACCCATAAGAGTTGAGAGCAACAACTAGCAGCAGAGATGTATTCTGCTTCAGCAGTAGATAATGCAATAGTTGTCTGCCTCTTGCTTGCCCATGAGACTAAACTTGCTCTAATGAAGTGACATCCTCTACTAGTGCTTTTTCTTTCTATTCTGTCTCCAGCAAAATCAGCATTACAATATCCCACTAATCTGTATTCTTTTGATCTTAAATAAATCAAACCAAGATTAGTAGTTCCAAGCAAATATCTAAATATTCTTTTAACAGCCTTAAGATGAGATTTTCTAGGATCAGATTGGAATCTAGCACACATACAGACACTTAATTGAATGTCAGGTCTGCTTGAAGTTAAGTACAGAAGAGAGCCAATCATACCTCTGTAGACAGTTTGGTATACCTTTTTACCTTCATCATCTTTGCTTAGTTTTGCATTAGGTTGCATAGGGGTTATCATGAGCTTTGCATTTTCCATTTTGTATTTCTTGAGTATCTCCTTGGTATACTTTTGTTGATGGATGTAAATTACATCACTTGTTTGCTTGATTTGTAATCCAAGGAAGAACTTCAATTCTCCCATCATGCTCATCTCAAATTCAGCTTGCATTAGATTTGAAAATTCCTTTCACAGCTTTTCATTAGTTGCTCCAAAAATAATATCATCAACATATATTTGAACTATAATAAAGTTCTCTTTAGAGCATTTCTTGAACAGAGTAGTGTCTACTTGTCCTCTAGTAAAACCATTATGCATGAGAAAAGAACCAAGCCTATCATATCATGCTCTAGGTGCTTGTTTCAAACCATATAATGCCTTTTTAAGTTTGAAAACGTGATCTGGTTTATCAGTATTCTCAAAACCAGGGGGTTGTTTAACATACACTTCTTCTTCAATTATATCATTTTGAAAAGCACTTTTTACATCCATTTGAAACAGGGTGATTTGGTGTTGTGCAGCATATGACATTAAAATGCATATGGCTTCTATTCTAGCTACATGTGCAAAGGTTTCAGTATAATCAATACATTCTTGTTGGTTATAGCCTTGATCTACTAACCTTGCCTTCTTTCTGACAACTTTATCATCTTCATCCAATTTGTTTCTGAAGACCTATCTTGTTCCAATAACAAACTTGTTTTTAGGCTTAGAGACAAGAGTCCATACATCATTTATGGTGAACTGGTTGAGTTCTTCTTGCATAGCAAGAATCCAGCTTTTATCCTCAAAAGCTTCTTCAATGCGTTTTGGCTCCAATTCTGATATAAAGGCCACATTGCATGATTCTCTTAGTGTGGATCTGGTTCTTACTTCTTCAGAAGGATTTCCAATAATAAGATCCATAGGATGATGAGTGTTGAACTTCCAATTCCTTTTGAGATCACCATGAAGATCTTGACTTGTCTGCTGACTTGTCTGTTGACTCATCTGCTGACTTGTCTGCTCCACTTGTCTGTCAGTCTCAAGCACAGGTTTTGTTTTGGTTAGATCGGGTTGTGGACTTTCTGGCTTGTTTATATCAAGACATGCAAGATCATCTTCTAGATCTGATAGTTCTTTATCAGTCCTTAATCCATCATTGAATTTAACATGAACAGATTCTTCAATAATGCAAGTTCTTGAATTATAAACTCTAAAAGCTTTAGACATTTGAAAATATCCTACGAAAATACCTTTATCTACCTTAGAATCAAATTTTCTAAGATTTTCTTTGGTATTCAGAATAAAACATTCACATCCAAAAGCATGAAAATAAGATATGTTAGGGCTTTTTCCTTTCCACAATTCATAAGGAGTCCTTTTTAGAAAAGGCCTAATAAGTATTATGTTTTGTACATAACAAGCAGTATTTACAGCTTTTGCCCAGAAGTACTTAGGGAGATTATTTTCATTGAGCATAGATCTAACCATCTCTTGCAGAGATCTGTTCTTTCTCTCAACCACTCCATTTTGCTGTGGAGTTCTAGGTGCAGAGAAATTGTAAGAGATCCCATTCTCCTCACATAACTGTTTAAGCTGCTCATTTTCAAATTCTCCCCCATGATCACTTATAAGGGTAGAAATACAGAAACCCTGCTCATTTTGTACTCTTTTGCAGAATACTGAGAAAGCCTTAAAAGACTCATCCTTGTGTGTTAGGAAGAGTGCCCATGTGAATCTAGAATAGTCATCAACTATGACAAATCCATATTTTCTTCCAACCAGGCTGGCAACACTAACTGGTCCAAACAGATTCATGTGTAACAACTGAAGAGGTCTAGAGGTTGATACTTGGTTTTTAGATTTGAAACTTGATTTTATCTGTTTACCTCTCTGACATGTATCACACAAGACATCTTTCTTAAAACTAATATCAGGCAATCCTCTTACAAGGTTATTCCTTTTTAATTTAGAAATTAGTTTCATACTAGCATGTCCTAGTTTCTTATGCCATAACCATCTCTCATCCTCTTTAGACATCAGGCAGGTTACACTTTGATCTGAGAGATCAGACAGTTCAATCTTATAAAGATTTTGTTGCCTTGGTAAAGGAAACATCAAATCCACTATCACATAATTGACTTATGCTAAGCAAGTTGTGTCTTAATCCTTTAACCATAAGAACATTAGATATAGAGGGAAGAGGGGGTTTACCACCAATAGTACCAATTCCTATAACTTTTCCTTTCTGATTGCCTCCAAAGGCAACGTGTCCTCCTTTCTTAAGTTGGAGGTCTAGGAACATAGACCTTTCTCCTGTCATATGACGAGAGCAACCACTATCCAGGTACCAGCAGTGGTGTTTTCTTTATTCTGTTGAGGACACCTGCAACACAAATTATTTGATTTTTAGGTACCCATATTTTTCTGGGTCCTTTTCTGTTAGTTCTAGGAGTCTGTGAAGACTTCCTTCTCTTCTTATGGATACACTTAGACATAACATGTCCAGTTTTTCCACAGAAGTTACAGACAGGTGTAGACTTGGTTACAGTTGACTTAACGGATACTGTAGAAGCTTTAGTTGATACTTTATGATGTGTCTGACGGACACATCCAATACTTTCTTTGTTAAGAGAGTGCCTCTGACAGTCAAGTAGCTTAGTCAGATTGTCTCTACCATTAACAAATTTGGCAAGATCAGAAGTGAGCTCTTCCACTTTCTGTTGAAGTTTTTCAACTTCTTCAGATGGTGATGTTTTACTTGAGATCTTAGCTTCATTAGACTTTTCAGTTTTCAGCTCACTGTTCTCTTTAGCCAGCTTCTCACACTCTTGAGATTTCTGTTTATGCTCACTGGTGAGCTTTACATACTCTCTCTTGAGGGATTTGAAGGCCTTAGATAAGCAGTTGGATTCCTCCAGCAACTCCTCATAGGCATCAAGTAATTCCTCATAGTCAGGATGTACCTCATCGTCTGAGTCTGAGTTAGTGTTGGCCATCAAACAGAGATTGGCTTCTTCCTCTGTTTCTTCATCAGAAGATGTTGACTCCAGATCCTCCCAATTAGCCATCATTCCTTTCTTCTTCTTCTTGAAGAATTTCTTAAAAGGGGCCTTCTTAAGTTGAGGACATTCAGCCTTGATGTGACCAGGCTTCTTGCACTCATAACAGACAATTGGACTTTTGTCTGTTGAAGTGGATTCTTTGAAGTTCTTGTCCTTGTCGAACCTTCTGAATGGCTTATCCCTCTTGAACTTCTTTTTCCGTAGGAGAAGCTTTATCTTCCTGGTCAGAAGAGACAATTCTTCATCACTCTTAGAATCCTCGTGTTCAGACAGGTCAGCATCACTGGATGACTCGTCTGCCTTCAGAGCCTTGGAAGCTTTTGCTGACTTTTGATCAGCCTTTAGAGCAATTGAATTGCCCTTCTTTGGTGTAACTTCGTCTCCAAGTTCTTGCTCATGAACAGTGAGTGTTCCAAGAAGTTCATCCATAGTCAAGGTAGTGAGATCCTTGGCTTGAGAGATAGCAGTGACCAAAGGTCTCCACTGTTTAGGTATACTTCTCAGAATCTTTCCAACCTTCTCGGTATTGGTGTAGACTTTGCCAAGAGATTTTAAACCGCTGACTATAGTTTGAAATCTTCCTATCATTTAAGCAACAGATTCTCCTTCCTCCATGACAAACAGTTCATACTTTCTGACAAGTATAGCAATCTTTGACTCTTTGACTTTGGCTGTTCCTTCATGTGTGACAACTAAAGTGTCCCGTATTTCTTTGGCAGAGTCACAAGCACATACCTTCTCAAACTCCTCAGGACTGAGAGCACAGATGATGTTATATCTAGCTTTGTGGTTCAGCTCCCATTTTGTCTTTATTGTAGTAGTCCACTGAGCTTTTGGCTTGTCAGTGTCATCATCATTCTTGGGAATGAATGGACAATCTGTAATGACATCCCAGAGATCAGAGTTTGTAGATAGAATGAACCATTGAAATCTATCTTTCCAATTGTTGTAGTTTTCTCCATTGAAGTAAGGAGGTTTGGTTAGGGAAGCTCCTTCAGTTTGGTGACTTCCACTTGAACTAGCTCCAGCAATCATGTCTATTCTTCAGGACCTTTTACCTCGCACTGTTAGATGCTCAACCCAGAGGCTGAGCTTTGATACCAACTGAAATAGACAACTATAAACATGAGAAGGGGGGTTGAATTGTGTTTATTAGAATTTAAACAAAGTTGAAAACTTTTCGCATACAGAAGCTTGGTTCAGACGAGTGGAAAGATATAGGATAGACAGGTGACTTGTCTGACGAAATTTTAACAGTGACTTAGGCAAACACACCACTTGATAAACGGATAAGAAAACCAAAGCAACTAAAGAGTTTATAAGGAAAGAGAGATTGACACAATTATTTATCCTGCTTCACTCTTCAAAGCAAAGAGCTACGTCCAATCCTTGGCAGCACCAAGTTTTATCCACTATAGCTGATCAGGTTACAGACTCCAAGTATTGTTTGCACACCTAGCCTCTTCAGGCTCCAAGACAAGTATTCTTTTCACACCAAGCCTCTTCAGGCTCACTCAGGTTTGTTTGAGAAATTTGGTTTGTAATAAATACAACTTCAGACAGATAGATCTTTCACTAACACCCAGAGAGTGGTTTAAATGTAAAGCTTAGGAAAGTCAGCGTAATAACTTCAAATGATTGAAGAATACAGAATAAAAGAATGAAGATGTTAATGCGCAGAGTAATGGCTCTTTAATGCTATATGTATTCTCTATGTCTTCATCTTCAATGACTTCTGTATTTATAGTCTTTAAGCATTTAAGATCCGTTCGAAACATTCCCTCAGATGTTGGCTTCAAGAAGAACTTCATTAAATTCAATAGAGTCGTTCTGGGCAGCCATTAATTCAATAGGAACGTTGGTTGTACTCTAACTTGAAGGATCATGGCTTTATGCATCGTGAAACAACCATATCAGAGTTGTGCAGAGAGCTTTTTGTACTTTGCTGAGTACAATTCCTTTTTCGTACAAGGACCAGAGGTACTAGGGAATAAAACATGTTGAAAGCATTCTTTAACTGGTCTTTGGTTCTGAAATCCAAGGTTGCTTGCGAGAGTAACTTCTGACTTTTCTTGATAAGCGTGAAACTAAGTAGGAGAGAAGGCTTCAAGTCTCTTTCTGATAGGACAGCCAACAAAATCTTGTTTGGTCCTTGGTTCTTCAACGAGTAACCTCATACGAGTGTAGGAAGTCGTGGGGAGACAGGTTGAAGACGTAACTTGAAAGAAGTAAATAATCCTAGTCAGCAGACAGGTTAAATTTCGCTTATCCAGACAGGTAGTTACCTATATGAGCAGACATATGATTCTTACTGTTTTAATCCGACCACTAGATTGACAGGCTAACAACCAATATGAAGGTTAATTAAATCATTAACCAATGTTTAGTTTTCATCAAAACTTAGGGAAATGCACATAAGACATTTTAAAGACTTAACAAGCTTCACCCCAAAGTGTGTGTGGCAAAGCTTTCTCCTTCACCATGCTCCTTGCCATATCAAGCACTGTTCGATTTCTCCTTTCTGTCAAGCCATTGTGCTGAGGGGTATTGGGGGCTGTGACCTTATGTTGAATACCATTTTCTGCACAGCATTCCTCAAACTCATTTGAGGTATACTCTCCACCTCTATCAATCCTTAAAATTTTTATTGACTGTTCACTTTGTTTTTCAACTATCTTTTTGAACCTTTTAAAGACTTCAAGTGCTTTATTTTTAGTCTTGATCAGATATAACCACATCATTCTACTGAATTCATCAACAAATGAAATGAAATATCGATTACCTCCCAATGAAGACACCTCAAAAGGTCCACAGATGTCAGAGTGCACAACCGCTAACAGGTTTGTTGCTCTTATTGGCAGATGTGATTTGAAAGAATTTCGAGGTTGCTTTCCAGCCATACACACTTCACAAATCTTCTCAGGTACAACAATCACAGGGAGTCCAGCAACCATCTGTTTGGAACCAAGTTGATGCAGGCTTTTGAAGTTTAAATGGCCAAATCTTGAATGCCATAACCAACTATCCTGCACTGATTCAACAGCCTTTAGACACTGGATTTCAGCAGCATTCATATTGATTTTAAAGGTCCTATTCTTTGATAGAGGAGCTTTCAATATCAATCTTTGAGTGGAATCAAACATCTCCATTTGATCATGCTTCATAACCACTGAAAATCCCTTCTCAATCAACTGTCCAATGCTCAAAAGATTGCTCTTCGTCCCTAGTACATACAACAAATTCTCTATCAACACTGATTTTCCATTTTTTCTTCTAATCACAATGTTTCCAATACCCTTAGCTTTCAAGGTTTTGTCATCAGCAAAACGAACCTTGCTTTATCTTGTTGTATCTAGATCAGCCAACCACTCCTTGTGACTGGTCATATGGTCTGAACAACCAGTATCAAGGTACCACAGTTCAGATTGGGAAGAGTCCTCACAGGTAGTCACCATCGGTAGAACAGGATCAGAATCTGAATCATCATCAAGATCCTGAGCCACATTTGCTTCTTCATCTCTGGTTCTGAACTATTTTCCCTTTCCATGCCAGCACTCGGAAGCATAATGCCCCCATTTCTCACAGTTGTAACACTGAATCTTCCTTTTATCTTGTACTCTTCCTTTTCCATGACAATTAACAGATCCTCCTCCTCTTTTATTTGAGGATTCAGACTTGTCATCAATCTTGGTCTTTTCTTTATTGTAAGACCAATTCCATTTTCCTCTTCCTTTTCCTTTCTTCCATTTTCTTTTCTCAGCATCACTCTTCTTGACCACTTGTGCTTGCAGGGCTGATTTGATTCATCCACACTAGATCTCTCAATGAATCTTTGCTCATGAGCCTCGAGGGAATTTTACAGCCCCTCAACCGTCAAACTTTCAAGATATTTAGACTCCTCGATTGCCACCAGTGTGATCAAATCGAGGGGTCAGAGTTCTCAAGATCTTCTCCACACATTGCTAATCTGAAATGGTTTCTCCACAAGATTTCATCTGATTCACCAACATTCGCAGCCTGTTGAAATAATCAGCAATGGATTCCTTCTATATCATGACAGTAATTCATACTATCTTCGAAGTGATTGCAATTTCACTTTCTTGGTCTTCTCAGCACCTCCATATGCCTTCTGCAAAATGTCCCAAGCCTCCTTGGCTATCTTTGCCTTGGAGATCTTCTTGAAATTGGGAAGATCCACACATTGGTGGAACAAGCATCGAGCTTTGTAATCCTTCTTCTTGGAAGCACCAACATCCTTCTCCGAAACTCCATCTTTCACAATTACAGGAGTTCTTGAAAACCAAGAATGACTTCTATATGTATGACCCAATGATCATAATTATTTCCATCAAGGATTGGAATAACTTGAATGAAACTCCTTCCCATTTGGTGCAGCCATGCTCGATCACACACACGTCCCTGAACTTCTGCTCCGATACCAATTTGTTAGAACACTCACAATAACTCACACTTACACACTCAGAATCAGGCTCACAGAATAGAGAGAATATAGAATAAGAGAATGTTGAAAATACTTTGTTGAATATTATTGAATGATGACTAGTGTATTTATACAAGTCAAGGCTTACATGGATAGCACTTAACAACTATCCCAACTACTTGTAACTAACTGATAATAGTAATAACAAACTAACTGTATTTTGAATTACATGATAACAAGTATAACATTTCATAAGATGGCACTGCGATATGGTACGTTGGGGGTAGTTGCCAACCCAAAGTTTTGGCCTTTGACTTATATCACTTAGTAATTGGTATTTAATTTGTGGGAATGGTTTGAAGTGGACCTTTCTTTCTCCATCTAAGCTTCAGAGTCAAACCTTATCATTAAAGTCACACCTTATCACTAAAGAAAAATTATCTCTCTTATTATCACAATCCTCTTCGTAAAAATTATAAGGGATTGAACCGATAATGAAGGCAAGTACACATGTTGTGATTTGTGAAAAAGTACTTTAATTAACAGCATAAGTTTTTTTTTTAGTACGAGCAAACACAAGGTTGGATTTGGTTTGATGTTCATGTAAAAATTAGACCGAACCAAACCAATCCAATGAAAGTGTGTTGACTTGGATGGATATTAGGTTGAGTCTCACAAGTAAAATTGCAAAAAATAAAAAAATACAGAATCAACGCTGCTAGTGTCCAATCACACAATTGGAAAGCACTAGAAAAAAAAAAATTGGAAGAAGGAGAAAAAGTTGGGACTGGGAGTGTGTGACTCGGTAACTGAGCGTGCGTTCACCTTAACGTCATTGACTGAGTACGCGATTGAGAAAAATGGCACATGCACACGACAGAGGTGTTGCAACTTCTAGATACACAACATATATTGGTGGAGATTGAGAGTCGAGTGACAAAGGCATTATGGTTTCTAGGAGACAGTGAACGGTGGAGAGAGGCACACAACAGAGGTGTTGCAGCTTGCAGCTGCTGCGGGATACCAAATGGTGGAGAGAGGCATGTGATAGCGGCATTGCTAGTGATAGCTAGGGTTTAGATATTGGGGAAAGAATGAAGTAATTGTGAAGATACATAATCGTGATTTCGTGATGAGAACACCAAGTATGAGTCAGTGAGTAGCTTTGTTCTCAATTTAACAAAATGATGTTGTTTTATGGTCAGGCCATTAGGTTTACGAGATGCTTCAAGCCCAACAAAGGCCATACTTGCAAATCAAACCAGTATACCATAGGGTCTATCAAATTATGCCCGATCTGACATGATGGACCAACCTAACCCAATATTTTTAGGTTAGGTTGGGTCGAGTAGCTTGGGTGTCTTGGGTGTCTTGGGTTACCTGAATCGCTATGTGATGAGTGTGATTCCACATCATCTTTGTCTATCATTTTGCATGCATTTTCATGTAGTATAGGCATATTTTTATTAGATTTTAGGTTAATTTTCCTTTGGAACGGGTAAGGCGGTTTTCGTGTGTTGTTTTGCAGATATCAAGGGTAAATTGCTCAAGATCAACCATGATGAAGTTTGGATGAAGATGGAGCTTTCAAAACTGAAGAAAATGAGCCAAACAGAGCCCATCACGGCCTAGCCGTGATTCCCATCACGACCATGATCGAGCAAAACTGAAAAAGAAGAAAGGCTGAAGTCAGAGTCTGTCACGGCCTGGCCGTGATAGCCATCACGGCCGTGACCCAAAACCACCACAAGTCAGAGCACATCACGTCCCAGCCGTGAAATTCATCACGGGCCATGAAGGGAAGGCTCGCGTCGCGAGCAACATTTCGCGTCGCGAGAAACCGAATTTTCCAAAAGTGCCAGAGGCAGAGACCGTCACGGCCTGGCCGTGATGGCCATCACGGCCGTGACGCGCATTACTTGGACCTGAAGAAACCGAAATAGATCATATTTTGAGTTGGTTTAGGACTCTAACTTCCCAATTTCTATAAATATGGACCAGGCAGAGGCAGAAAACATGAGACCTTTGGGGCTACTACTCTAGGCATAGATCTCTTCTCCTCTCTTCTCTTTTCTGATTTTTCTATTATGTTGTCAACCCAGCTTGTCATCTCCATGGCAAGACTGGAGTAGTAGTTTGTTTCTAGGGACTAGGGCTCTGCCCGAGGTTTGTAAATGATGTTGATTTGATGTAAAAATCGTTGTTGATTTCGTTATTGTTTTAGATCTGAGTTCTAGTGTGTTAATCACTCATAAATTTCGGCAACCGTTTATTTGCGTGACGTAGACGTTCTAAGGAGGAACCTAGCGGTGAACTTAGGATTTCTAGGGTGTTTCACTCGTAAAGCCCGGCGGCCACTGGTTTGTGAGATGTGGATGATCCAAGGAGGAACCTAGCGGTGAACTTGGGTTATTTGCATGACTGAGACATTTCAAGGAGGAACCTAGCGGTGAACTTGGGTGTCGGACCTATAGAAGTCAGACTTGGGACTGAAATCACGAGAGTTAGAAGCCGTCCCTCGAGGAGCAACGAGTTGTCACGGAACGCAAAGGGTCCAATCTGGGATCAACTACCACGAGAGTAGGGGTCGGGTCAATTGGGCACGGCTTTTGTAACCCGAGAGGGAGCTTAAGCTATCAGAGGATAAACTCGCCTTCAAGGCAATTTCGGTAATCAACAAAGGTAAATCAGATTAGCAACATAAACATCCTCAAAGGTAACCCAAATCCCTAGGAATCCGTTTAAATCGAAAATCCCAAAAACATTTGTTTTCTGTTTTAATTGATTCTGTTTGTTTATCATTTAAATTCAAATTCAAAAACCCTTTTCACTCAAATCATAAAAATCCTTTTTACAAAGTCCAGATCTAATCGATTCGAAAACCGATTGCGATTCGAGAACACAGTCTCTGTGGGTTCGATATCTTTTATTACTTGACGGCAGTCCGGTACACTTGCCGGATTCGCACGTGCGCGTCGACGCAGCGCGACATCACTATGCACCCCTAATTTTGAGTTTGAGGACAAATGATTTCATTATAACTCTTTTATTTTTCCCAATTAATCATTGTATTGCATAATTTAACAATTGTACATCTGTTTTGCATTATTACAATAAGTATTATAAAATATTAAAAATGAGAAAATTAGAGTAAGTATATAATACTCATTATTACAATATGTGAGCCAATTAATGTTGTTTTTTGATATATATATATATATATATATATATATATATATATATATATATATATATATAGAAGAGCCTTTTCATTTTTGATAAATTAACTTCAATTATTATCATACGATGGGGTTATAGTTGTCAAAGGGAGTGACAATCTATGAGCCAACCTACTTGCCACATGTTTGAGCCGAGTTGGACTAGGTTGAAATTTTTCCCCAACTCAAGCAAAAATGAGTTGATATGAATACAATTCACTTGACCAGCGACTTAATTACTCTAATTGGCTTGTGGGTTAAATAAAATAAATACAATTTCCTTGTTACCACGTCAGTGCCTTGGTGGGTTAGTGAGGGATGGATGATATATGGGTTAGCGGTAGGTTGGGTTTATACTGACATAGTCATTTTCATAAAATCAGGAACATATACACCCAGACGGTATATTTGCGGGTCCAATCAATGATAACGGTGACAAAAATCATTGATTCACTAGTTGCTTTCTCTTCTCCAGTGGCGATGGCTAAGCCAACCAAGCAACCACCAAATGTGTGATCCTTTGTGTTCCAACACCAGACATATGGTTCTTTGCAAGTGCCAGGTGTGAGAGGTAGAGCTGGGTACGCAGACCGTTCCGGTCTGTTTAAGTCTGGTCCGCATAAGTCCGCACTAAAACGGACCAGACCTAAAAATCCGCATGATAAATGGACTCTGGAAAACAGAGTCCGGGTCCAGTCCGCGGACTAATAGGACTGTCCGCTGATTCTGCACTTTTTTTTATATGAAGCATCAAAAACAAATAATGCCTTATGTAGAAAAGCAAACCAAATAAACATTAAATCCAAAGCACTTAGGTTACTGTTTCGACCCTCACTCAGGCAATGCCACAGAAATGCAAGGATCCGGGAACTTTTGCTATTCCATGCACCATTGGGGACAGTAAATTCGACAATTGCATGTTGGATTTAGGACATTCTATTAATGTCATGCCCACTTCTGTTTTCAACAATCTTGATCTTGGTCCTTTGCAACATACAGGTCTTACTATTCGGTTGGCAAAACAGGACCAATGCTCGCCCCATTGGAGTGGTAGAAGATGTCTTGGTACAAGTTAATGACTTGATTTTCCCTCGCTGATTTTTACATCCCGAACATGGCAGGGAAACAAATTCAAGCAGATCACCATTCATTTCAAGCGACCGTTCATGAAAACGGCGAAGACAAAGATTGATGTTGATGATGGAACCATGTCCATGGAATTTGGTGACATTGTTGCCAAATTCAACATTTTCGATGCTATGAAGCATCCCTTGGAAGAGCACTCTGTATTTCAAATAGAGTTGCTCTCAAATTGTTGATGACACTTATGATGACTTGGTTGCTGATTTTCCATCTATTTCGATTTTGATGATGTTTATTCATGTCTTGATTGTACTAACACCGACCCTTGTCTTTGTTTGTCTTGAGATTGATGCTACCTTGCGGGTGACAATGTAAGTGAAGTCTGTTTGTTCACTGAAGTTCTTGACAAGACGGGCTGCCCGAACATACCATCCATTGAGCAGCCACCCTCCCTAGAGCTTAAGCCACTTCCTGAAAATCTGAAATATGCTTATTTGGAGAGGAATGGAAAACTTCTGGTTATAATTTCCTCTAACCTTGATTTTGACTAGGAAACTAAGCTCTTGCAGGTTTTGAAGAAGCATAAGAAGGCGATTGGGTGGACCTTGGCTGACATACCAGGTATTAGCCCCTCCAGGTGTATGCATAGGATTTTGTTGGAGGATGGGGCTAAAACAGTTAGGCAGCCCCAAAGGCAGCTCAATCCCTTGATTCTGGATGTTGTGAAGAAGGAGGTAACAAAACTCTTGCATGCGGGTATCATATACCCTATCTCTGACAGTAATTGGGTGAGCCCAGTGCAAGTTGTACCTAAGAAATCTGGACTCACAGTGGTGAAAAATGAAAATGATGAACTTGTACCCACTAGAGTTCAGAATAGCTGGAGAGTTTGGATTGATTAAGGAGATTGAACCAGGCTACTAGAAAGGATCACTTTCCTTTGCCGTTCATCGATCAGATGCTTGAACGGCTGGCCGGTAAATCACACTATTGCTTTCTTGATGGTTTTTCAGGTTACTTCCAGATCCACATTGCACCAGAGGATCAAGAGAAGACAACCTTCACGTGCCCTTTCGGCACTTTTGCTTACAGGAGGATGCCATTTGGTCTTTGCAATGCTCCTGGCACATTCCAGAAATGCATGATTAGTATTTTTACTGAGTATATTGAGGATTGCATGGAAGTGTTCATGGATGATTTCACTGTTTATGGTTCCTCATTTGATGCATGCTTGCATAGCTTGAATCTGGTTTTGGAAAGATGCATTGAAACTGACCTTGTTTTGAACTATGAAAAATGTCATTTTATGGTTGAACAGGGGATTGTTTTGGGACATATTATTTCTGAAAAGGGTATTTCAGTAGATCCTGCTAAGATTGATGTGATTTCTACAATGCCTTACACATCTTGCGTTCGCAAGATTCGTTCTTTTCTTGGTCATGCAGGTTTTTACAGCCGCTTCATAAAGGATTTCAGCAAGATAGCTCTTCCTCTATCAAACTTGTTGAAAAATGATGTCATTTTCAAATTTGATGACAACTGCAAGAAGGCGTTTGATTTCTTGAAGAAGGCATTGACCTCTACCCCCATCATCCAGTCTCTTGACTGGACCCTCCCTTTTGAGATTATGTACGATGCCTCTAACTATGCTGTGGGGGCGGTCCTTGTACAAAGGGTGGGAAAGGCTGCCCATGTGATTTATTATGCTTCTAGGACTTTAGATTTTGCACAGGCTAATTACACTACTACTGAAAAGGAACTTCTAGCTATTGTTTTTGCTCTTGATAAATTCAGATCATATTTGCTAGGTTCCAAGGTTGTTGTTTTTACTTACCATGCAGCTCTGAAGTACATGTTGAAGAAACCAGAAGCAAAACCGAGATTGATTCGGTGGATGTTGTTGCTCCAAGAGTTTAGTGTGGAGATTAAAGACAAGAGTGGAGCTGAGAATTTAGTAACTGATCACTTGAGCAGAATAGAGAGGAATGAGGATCCTTCCCCCATTCAGGATGACTTTCCTGATGAGCAGCTTTTACAGTTACATGGGGTAACTCCTTGGTTTGCTGATATTGTTAAATATCTTGTTGCTGGTGTTTTTCCAACAGGTGCAACTAGGGCGCAAATTCACAAACTCAAGAGTGATGCAAAATATTATGTTTGGGATGATCCATATCTTTGGAAATTTGGCAGTGATCAGGTAATTAGGAGATGTGTCCCCGACTATGAGATTGAGTCTATTTTACATTTTTCGCATGCTTCTCAAGTAGGGGGACACTTTGGGCCACAGAGGACTGCAAGAAAAATCCTAGATTCAGGTTTTTACTGGCCCACCATTTTTAAAGATGCTTATGAGGTTTACCGCACTTGTAGAGAGTGTCAGACAGCAGGTACATCCATCACTCGTAAGAGTGAAATGCCTCAGTAACCTATGCTTTTCTGTGAGGTGTTTGATGTGTGAGGGATTGACTTTATGGGTCATTTCCCTGCATCTTTTGGTTTTCTCTATATTATGCTTGCTGTTGATTATGTTTCAAAGTGGGTGGAAGCTATCCCCACTAGGACTAATGATTCTAGAGTTGTTGCAAATTTTGTCAGGTCCAATATCTTCTGCAGGTTCGGAATACCTCGGGCTATCATAAGTGACCAAGGCACTCATTTCTGCAACCGCACCATGGAAGCTTTACTTTGGAAGTATGGAGTTGTGCACAAGGTCTCCACTGCATATCATCCCCAAACTAATGGGCAAGCTGAGATCTCAAACAGAGAAATCAAACAGATCTTAGAGAAAGTGGTGCAGCCAAACAGGAAGGACTGGAGCCGCCGTCTAGAAGACGCACTTTGGGCTCAAAGAACAGCTTTCAAGACACCAATAGGGATGTCTCCTTATAGACTTGTGTTCGGTAAGGCATGTCACCTTCCTGTAGAGATTGAGCACCGTGCTTATTGGGCGGTCAGAAGCTGTAATTTGGAAATGCAAAAAGCAGGCATTGAAAGGAAACTCCAATTACAGCAGCTTGAAGAGCTTAGGTTGGAAGCCTATGAAATCTCTCGAATTTACAAAGAGAAAACCAAGCACTTCCATGATAAGATGATTTCTAGGAAGGAATTCTCTGTGGGCCAACAGGTTTTATTGTTTAACTCCCGCCTGAAGGTGATGGCTGGGAAACTTCGATCCAAGTGGATTGGCCCATTTGTTGTCACTGATGTTTTCCCTCATGGTGCAGTAGAAATAAAAAGTGCAGGTAGCAACAAGGTCTTTAAGGTTAATGGGCAGCGCTTGAAGCTATTCCATGAGAGCTCAGTGCCTGAAGATGCAACCGTTGAAGAGCTCTCCTTGGGAGAGCCCACCTACACTACAACTTGATCAGGGAGCACCTTCTCCTTTCCCTCACTCTTGTTTTATATCTATGTTCTTTCATTGAGGACAATGTATGACTTAAGTGTGGGGGAGGGAACCAATTTTTGTTTTTTTTGTTTTGTTTTCCTTGTTTGTGTTGCTTTGAGTCATATGTGTGTTGAGTCTTGTGTCGGCAAGCTTGTTGGATTTTAATCAAATTTTGTATAGATGGATTGCATGATATGTGTTGACTGTTGATGATACCCCCCTAGGTTTTGGAAAATGAAAATTGATCCCCATGTGAAAAATTGAAAATTGAACTTTGAGATATTTTGTTGTGATTGCATGAGTTATGATAAGTTTGGGGGTGAAGGGATGCACACACTAGGGATTGAATCTCGGTCAAACAATTTGCGAAAAATGTCCAAGTGAGGATTTGAGCCTCCAACATGTTTTTAATTGTGTGAATCACTTTTAAGTTGCACTTTCCCGAAGTTGCTTGAACCTCCTCATGGTTTGCATGTTTATATGGTTGCATCAAATGATTTAAGCAATTTTTCTTTGAAATAACCACTTGTCCTAAAAGAACCATCCCGAATGCATGTTCCCTAGTTAGCCACATTGAGCCTAATAAGCCTATCGTTTCTTGATGACCCTACGTTATAAGCCAAAAATCTAGAAAAACCATGTTAACCCGATCTTAGGATTAGGAGAGCATGGAAGCTTAGAAAGAGAAGGGTTGCAAGAAAGTAAGTTTGGGGTGGCTACAAGGCTCGATATGTCATTCTGGGTTGAGAAAAAGAAAAATAAAGGTTGGAGCCAAAGGCAAAACGAAAAAAAAGAAAAAAAAAACAGAGAAGAAAAGAACAAAATGTCAAAAAAGGGTATTAGAAGAGAAAGGCTGTAGTCACCCAAGGCAAAAAGGAAAAATGGAAAAAGGAATTTGAGTAGAAGTTCAATGTGTCAAAATGCTCATGCTCTCTTAGTTCCTAGGGACTTGAGCCTAGTACCTTTGAATATCCTACCTTTAGCCAGGCCCCATTACAACCCTTTAAAAGACCTTTTGATGTTGCATGCATTTTTCGTGGGAGCTTTGTTTGAGATGAAAATAAAATTCATGGGAAGTGCTCTTGAAATGTGAAATTGAGTGAAAAGTTGATAGCCTAGACAAATTGAGCGAATGAATGAAATGTTAAATGCCCTTGTGAGGAAGGCAATTGTTTGAAATTGGTGATCTCCCTTTTGTGTGTAACTTGGATCCCTTGCTTAGATTACTGATTGCATGAATGATGGAATTCTCAATTGTTTAAAGTAAATGAATGTGGGGATTACATTGTTGCAAGGGGGGAATAGATTGAAGAAAAATTGTTTTGTCGAAATTGCATGAAGTTTGTGCAGAATTGGTTGAATCCTTTGAGCTTGCCAAGTTTGAGTCCTTTTGAGTTTTAGTTTTCTTGGGGACAAGCAAGTTTTAAGTTTGGGGTATTTTGATAAGCCTCTGGCTCAACTAGTTTTATAACTAGTAAGACCATGGCTTTTCCACTAATTACTCGAGTTTAATCCCGTTTTCACCCGAATTTGGATTTAATTGTCCTCAAGCAACATTTTGAGTTTCTTAAGTAGTTTAGGACATTTTAGTTAATTTTTGAGTCAAATAAAGCATTCACTGTTATTTCATATTTTCAGGTTAAAAGGGAAGCACTTAGAGTCGAGGGAATGAAGAAAACAGTGGAAAATGCAATTCTGGAAGATTCGCCTCGCGAGAAGCTACTCGCCTCGGGAGCCTGAAGACCAGCTTGAACAGCAACAGTCACCCTTTCTGTCTCGCCTCGTGTGAAGCTACTCGCCTCGCGATCCTGAAGGCTTGACTATGCCAGAGAATGTCACCCTTTCGGTCTCACCTTGCGAATCACCATCTCGCCTCGCGAGAACCCAATTTTGAACTCGCGCCACTTTTAATATTCGCCTCGCGAGAGGCTACTCGCCTCGCGAGCGGGCGCAGATCCTGAAAGTTATAAATTTCTGTTTTAGGGCAGATTAAAAAAGGTGGAACTTTTCATATTCACTGTTTGCGAATTTCCTAGGTTTTGTATTACGTTTTTTATGGAGAACTAATTTCCGGAGATTAGTCTGCTGTAATCGATTTCCGCCGCACTTGAGGTTCTATAATTTCCAATCTTATTGCTTCTCCCTTTCAATATTACCCTATATGTCTTGTTTGATAAATTCAAGTTATATAGATAAGTATTGATTTATTTCGATGATCATATGTTCCTTACTCTAATCGCGTTTGCTTAATTCGCGTGTGTACGATCGTGTTTGCTTAATTCACGATGGCCTTAATCCGTTTGCTTAATTCAGAATAGTAACATATGTCTCGTAGTGTCAATTGTGCTTGTCTAATTGTTGCTACAATCGAAAAGGGATTAGAATCAGCTTAGGGCATGGAATTTATATGAATCAATGATAGTTGGGAAACCAAAAATAGTAGATTAATCGTTTTTAGCTTATTGATAATCACTTATTTGCATTGTTTTTCTTAATTGAATCATTCAACTTCAACCCCCCCTCCCCCAAAACTGATTTTGAGGTTAATAACAATCCAAGAGTCCTTGTGATACGATACTCGAGTTGTCGCGCCCTAACTACAGTTTTTAAACCACTCGTTCTTTTTTACCCGTGTGCGACAGCGTGTCAGGGACCATTAAAGTGTAACCAACAAGGATCACAAACCACAAGTTTGATGCAAAATACCAACGAAATTGAAATGCAAAATAAGGAACAAAAACAAAACTATTACAAGTTTGAAATTAAAGCTACATGTTGACATCAATCATCAATAACAACTTTAGTCTTTCACTTTGATTTAGCAAGCTCCTCCTTTGCCTCAATCAAATCATCTTCATATTCTTGTTTTCCTACAATTCACAAGTCATAATTCACAACAATTTCAGCAAACAGATATCACTGAAAATAAGAACATATACACAGGAATGAGAACATAAGCACACACTTTGGCAATAAAAATATAACATAATCAGTTCAACTGAAATTATTCAAGCCTTTGTTCAACCTGACTTCGAATCAAAGCAACAAACAACATGCACAATGACCTTGAATCAAAGCATGAAACACAAACTGAATTCTACTTTACAAAATTATCTAATTTGATCAGGATTCACAGAACAAAAGTCACTTGCATTGAATTCAAAAGAAAATACTGAGAAAACCCTTTTAAGGAAACAACAACTAAGACATGAGAAAACAAACCCAAAAAAAAACCTTTGTTATTTGAGTTAATGCCCTTCATCAATCATAAATATCCTAAAATGAAATCAACACGTCAGAATTTGATATAACAAATAACAGAATCACTATACTCTGACGAATACATAAGTTAGTTACAATTTTATTGTTGAAAGCTCTAGAGTCCAACGGAGTTCTAAGTCACTATTGCAAGGTAAGATCATTGAGAACCTAAAGAAATAAAAGTAATCGAAAGTATTTAGCCAACTATGCATGATGCATCACGTAAATGATTCAAGTGGACAAAGTCATTGATGGGCTTATTTGGTAAAACCGAGTCTTAGACAATAAAATACTTCACACAGAAACCACTAATAACTTGAAGTTCTTGAACTTCTATCTTCAAAAGGGCAGTATGATAAATCTAAAGCATACTCTGAATGGAAGATGATGATAATAAATATTGCGACAAACTACAACTGAAACACTGGAAATGGAATTAACAAAGCTACACAAGAAGGCTTCTATATAAATCTTCAGAGAAATTGAATTTCTTGGTTATAAAACAGAGCAAAGAAAATGCAACAGAGCAAATCCGTGAATGGTGACCAGCGACCTGAGCGGCGGAAACCGTCGACCTGAGCGGCGAAAACCGTGGACACGAGCAGCCTGTGATTCGCGAATGGCACTTCTTCCCTACGATTGCGATGTGAGCAGGCGGAAACCGTGGACCTGAGCAGGCGAAAACCCTCTGGCAGCCCGGAATGGTGATTGGTGAGGCTGAGGGTGAGGCGGAATCCGCGGAAGGATCCGCGAATCCACGGACTGAGTCCGTTAAACCCGTGGGTTAAACGGACCAGACCCAAAAAGCCTGCATTTAAAAGGACTCGTATTTTAGGGTGTCCAAGTCCGTGCGGACTGCGGGTTAAACGGACAGTCCGTGAACCCAAGTCCATATACCCACCTCTAGTGGGAGGCCTGCTTAACTACATACCTAAGCTTTGGCATAAATAACTTGATGTATGTCTCTTCTCTCTTTATTCCTCTCTCGCATTTTCAGATTTTCATTTTTACATTTTATTTTGATATTCAAAAACTTAGACATCATATTGTCATTACAGGTACCCATTCTCATCATACCACCAACCGTGCTCTAGTAGAAGATTGTGTCAAACAAGAGGAGATCCAACTGCATGGGGAACTCAAATAGGATGTTAGGAAGAGGTTCAATTGCATAATAGAGGTGTAAGCAGATCCGATGGACTCGAATCGATTTTGATGGTTTTGATTAGATCCGTGGATTCAAAAAACTAAATTCGAATGAGATTGGACTGACTATTGGATTCCCAAAAAAAAATTGATTCATTTAGTTCCCTTTAAAAAAATAATATGTTACTATTAATAATTTTATTGTAATAAAAAGTCATTATTGACAAAATCAATATTTGTTAATATAGTAATAGATTATGCTTATTAATGTAAAATTTAAAATAAAAAAATAAGGCGACTTGATGACCCGATCCGAACCAACCCAATTTTAATCGGATCGATTCGAATCCGTAGATTTTTAATTTGGTAAAATCCAATCCATTTCAAATTGTTCAAATTTAGGGTCCATTTGTTATTGATTAAAAATTATTTGATTTTGACATTCAATAATTTCGAGATTATTTTTAGAGATTTTAAAGAAAAACAAAAGCAGTTTTGTGTTTGTTTACAATCATAAAAAATCATTTTTTAAAAGCATTTAGTTATAAAAAATGATTTTTTCCAAAAACTAATAAAAGTAACTTTTCATTTTAACCCTAAAAATGATTATTTAGTTAAAAAATGATTTTTTTAACAAAATAAACAACACTACTGGAAAATATGGAATAAACGATCAAATATAACGTTTGTTTAACAAAAAGTAGACGTTAAAAAGGAGGTGGTGGCAGAACCGTAAATATGAGGTTCATTTAAATCATCTTTAACGTCCGTTGTTTAAAAAAATGACGTTAACAGTGCATATTTTACATCTGTTAATAAGTAACGGACGTTAAATATGAACTTTAATGTCCGTTGTTTTAACAATAGACGTTAAAGGTGATTTTACTATTTTTTGTAGTTAGTATACCCTCACGCATTGCTTTCCTCAAAGTTTCAGTTTCACTTGCTTTTGTGTTTTGTGTTATTGTTATGATAACATTAGGAACTTAATGGGTTAGTATAATGCTGATTAAGATCTGATTTGCTAAAGTTTCTGTTCGATCTCTTCTGATTTTGCTATGTTCCTACATTGAAAACTAAAATATGTGCGAAGTAAAACTAAGTTGAATCAAAATAACCCAAACCGGATTGAAAGATTTAAAATCCTAAGGTTATACATTGAAAGATACAAGTTACAAGATACAAGTGATTTAATTGGCAGATACAAGTAACAAGATACATTCAAAGATTTAAAATCCTAAGGTTATACATTGAAAGGGTTTATGCCTAGCCTAAACATTTGTTGATGCTTCGTTCCCTTCACATGTCGAGGGTGAGCAAGAGAGGAGTCGAGCGGCTGAGTTTTCCAGAGAGGGTGCACTCGATCTATTTCAGCAATGGTTCCAGAGACTTCCAAGATAGTCACCTGCTGCCAAAGCTGAGGTTTTGGAACCATTTGCCATCTAGCAATCGATTCTCCGGAAGGATGATAAGGTGAGCAACTCACATTATGTGGTTTACTCAACCTTATCACCCATGTTATGTGATTTGTACAACCTCATAAGTTGTTTGACCATTAAGACAAAAACCTTTGAGTCTAGGAATAGGAAGAAAGAATAATAATCTTAATGGCAGAGCCATATTGTGAAGCAGAAAATGAAAAGGGGTGATGCCTTTGAGGTGAGCTGTATTTTGGTCATATGAAGGGAAGCTATTTATAAAGGAAGCTATTTGCGTGGTAACTTGCTAAAAAATTAATTGTTCATTAAGTTACAAGGCGCATGGGAAGTTGGCAATCAAATAAAGTAATAAATGCGCAGTTGTATAAACGTGCAGAAATGAATAATCGATAATGTGTAGTTGGGAAAGGGACCATAATGCATAAACAGAATTTAAAAAAAATTACTTTATGTTTGTTAAACAGAAAAAAGACGTTAAAAAGGAGACGGTGATAGAACCATAATTATCAGGTTCATTTAAATCACCTTTAACGCTCATTGTTTAACAACAGACGTTAAAAGTTCATCTTTTACTTCTGTTATTTAAACAACAAACATAAAAGATGAACTTTAACGTCTGTTGTTTAAAAACCAGACGTTAAAGGTGATTTTAAATTTTTTAGTAAGTATACGTTATACCCGTGTGCATTCTGAGACACCCCGTTGTGCCCCTTTTGCTTTTGTTACTTAATAAGATGTACTCATGACGTTAACATTGATTATAATTCGAAAAATGCGAAGGAATTAAAATTTTGAACACAACAACATATAAACTTCAAAGTCATACTATAAATACACACTTAAATACCATACCAAAACACTGTATAGGGCATATTGTCAGTAAGATCCCTAGCAGGTACATCATTATACAAACCCTTAGTTGCGGAAACATAAACACATATGTAACAGCCTGATTTTCGGTATGCGGTTAATAAATTAAAATATAAGTAATTATATTTTAATATGAAGTTTAGGAAATGTTTGTAATAAAATAAAAATCATATTCTTGATCTACCTTACGATAATAGCTCACAGTAAAATTTTCGGCTGAAAATTCAGACGGAAGTCGGTCTGCGTTTTCTCTACCAGTATAATTTTACTGAGCCGGAAACATAATTTTAACCCGTAAACAAGACGGTTAGTGTTTTTAGGATGTTTTGTGTGGGTATGGAGATTTTCACAAAATCTCGTCCGGGGCCAAATTCTAAGTATTACCCGAGCGAAATCGTCGAGAAATACGATCGGGGAAGTCATCTGATACGCAATGGAGCAGAGCACAAAGGAAACGAAAGGACTAGAAGAGACATGATGTGATGGCAAATAGTAACCACCATCACTCACCTTTTCAAAATTTTACTTTTTCAACTCTTTTCTCTCTCCTACCTTACCTCCACCTTACAACACCATACCTCCCATACCTCCAATCTTCCTCAACAATCCACTTCAATTTTCTCTCATTTTTCCTCTCCTTTTCTCTCCAAAACCGTGCCCCCTTTCCCTCCATCTATAAATACCCATTTCATCACTTCACTCACACTTTTCTTCTTCTTCATCTTCTTCCTTTCTTTAAAAAAAAAAAAAAGTTCAAACCTTTAAAGCTTTGGTTTTTACTTCTCTTTTCAACTTGATTCCTTCATAAAAGTTGTTCATCTTCTTGAGGGTAATGATCCTATTTAGTTTTCTTTTCAAGTTCTTGCATTCATTTCATAGTTTATGCTTTATGTTTTCTTTAAGCTCTCAAACTTCTAAAAACTCTTAAAAATGGTAGAAAACTCCGTTTGAGTTGAAACCACTTCCTATGTTCTTGTTTTTACTCCTATTACAACATACTAAAAGACTGTGTAAAACAAAAATTTCAAACCCCTTTATCCATGCAAGGCCGAAACCATGCCTATGGTTTAGGTTGGATTTTGTTTCAACTTTTGCTTTTATGAACTTATATTTGAGTTCTATTCCAAGATGATCATGACCAAGGGCTCCTTTATACTAAAGGATGCTAGTTTTAAGTGATTGGAAAAGTTTAAATCTTTTTCATTGAGTTTCCTATGATGGCCGAAACTCATTTGTTTTGGACCTAGGATGTGTTGTTTTTATTTTCCAAGATGATTATGGATTAAACCTCCTTATGTGAAAGGATGCTATATCTAAAAAGAATGGAACGTTTTAGGTTGTTTCTCTTCCAAAATGATTATAGATTGAGCTCCTTAATATCAAAGGATGCTATGTCTAAAAGATTGGATGATTTAAAGATTTCTAGCTTAAAAATCCTATGATGGCCGAAACCTAAGGTTTATGGACCTAGGATGCCTTGTTTTTCATTTTCCAAAATGATCATGGTTTTAAGCTCCTTACTATGTATGGATGCTAAGCTAAAGAGATTGGAAAGTTTAGAAATTTCTAGCCAATTCAATTATGTTGGCCGAAACTTATATTAAAGGAAATAAAATGTTTTTGATTTGCTTTGTGAAAACTAGTACTTGATTCATACTCCTTAATACTCTAAGATCATTGATCTAAGAGGTTGTGTCGATTTGAAAATCCTAGCCTATTTGGTTATACAAGGCCGAAACCTACCCTAAGTGGTTGGATGATTTTTATTCCATATTTTCAACTTATGCCAATTTATTTAAGTTACCTAGAGTCTAAGTGATAAGTATCCAAAAGCTTAGGTTGAGAAAACAATCCTAGCTCTCATTTGAATTAAATGGCCGAACCTAGCATAATGAGGGCATAGATGAATTTGTTTGATTTATTTTTAATTATGTTGCTTGGTTGAAGGTGGTGTTGGTAACTTGTGGTGTGGCAACGAGGAGCTTCGAGTTCGGAAGTTCGGTGAGAACTCAGGTGGGGGAAAGAATCAATCTACCGTCGGGAACGATAAGTAGTAGATTATATATTAATTGTGTAGGGTGACCCAAACCCTACTAGAAAATCGAATAATCGAGAAGACCAAAATCACGTTGGAGTTGTTTTTCTGTAAAACAAATGTTGATTCGGGGATTGTAGGTTTATCGGTGTTGGATTGCTTATATGATATTGAGAATGTATGAATTTATTGATGCTGATATTACTGTGATATTTTAATATGATATTGAGAATGTAGGAATTTATTGATGCTGATATTACTGTGATATTGTATGATGATTGATATGTTTATATGAGAATGTATTATAGCTTGATGATAATTGAACTGCTTTGTTCCACAATGTTTTGATATATGGTTAGAGATTTTGATGTGTATTAATACATGATAATTAGAGGAATGTGTGCGGGGGTTCATGATATCTGAGTTTAGAAGTGCCTAACCGAGATGTGATTATTGTTGGGTTTATTGATGAAATAGTGATGAGAGGTTACGGCACTAGGGGGTGACCTGAAACATGGTCTGTGATATTTTCATATGATAGACTTGAAACATAGTCTGGTTGGCTTGAAACATAGTCTGGTTGACTTGAAACATAGTCTGGTTGGCTTGAAACATAGTCTGGTTGACTTGAAACATAGTCTGATTTACTTGAGATGGAAATTTGGATACGTGGCTGTGGCCAAACATTCATACTGCACTACATTGCATCATGACAAAGGGTAGAGGAGGATATATATCAATTTGAGGATGACTTGTTAGAAATGTGTGTTGATTGTCTATGGCAATTAGTGTATCATTTACTATGAATCTTTTTCCGCTTTTGATGATAGCATGTTTCTTATCCCCTGTACTTTTCTCTGCTTTGTTCTATCTTTTATGGCCCGTGTTCGAAGATCCTGTTGATGAGCCGAACGAGGAGGAGCTGGACGGAACTCCTTACGAGCCGGATGCCGGAGGACGAGCTGTGACCCATGATGAGTAGGGTCTAGTCCTAGTTATGGCCAGTGCGTCTGTGTCACGACGCTTTATCTTTTCCGCCTTACGTTTGTATAACTTGTACACCTGTTAGGGCTCCTATTGTCGGGATGCTCTAAAACAGTGTTTTGTTTAACTCTGATTTCACTTACATATGCTTAATATGGTCATGTTTTCTTACTCCTGTTCTACATGAATATGTTTACTTAATAATTTAAGTTTTAATTCCGCCGTATTTTCATGTTAAGTTTAAGAATAAGAACATAATAATCAAGTTTATTTCCAAATAAAACACCGAGGCACAGCGGGGTGTCTCAACATAGATCTAGACTCATTGGCCCTATTTACTTAAACTCTATTACTACCATCTACAGCTCGTCCTCCTGCGTCTGGCTCATAAGGAGTCCTGTCCAACTCCTCCACATTAAGATTCTCGGTGAAGTCATCACCCTGTTCTTCCGTAAAATCTTCTCGTATCCATATAAGCAAAACATATGCAAATACAGAAGTAGGGGATAAGACAGATTTCTATCATCAAAGATGGAAAAATGGACATAGTATAGAAATATAATAGTCATCCACACAAACATCTCTCAAAATTCCAACTCATCCTTAAATCACTATTTGATTCCTCTACCCTACTCTCATGCAAACTTAACTTGAATGTTCACTTGGCCATCTACATTCTTGTCATGTGTCAGTAGTCCAATCGGTCCGGCGCAAGTAACTTAGTACCATGGTGCCCATACACCATTCCAGTAGTTCCAAACTACTCATGTCGTTGTGCAATTAGTGCCATACCTCAAGGACTCAAGGATTATCCCGACCTCGTGTGTTCCATCGCACACGACCATGAATCTCAATGCATCTATAATTATGAATCTTACTAACCCACATTGTTATAACCTAATGCCTCAACCTTCCACCACAAATCTCAACCCTTATTTAAAATCCCATCTCATCTAATCACTAAGGCTAGGCATCACTAAATCATCATTCACTCACCCAAACACATCTCTTAAAGCACACATCTCGTTCCCTAACATCAACTAAATAGTTTAACATCCCAGGCAGATCATACATACTACATTATCAATCAACTACTCAAGTATCACAAGACATCATAATAAACAATTTATCACAACATAATTCAATAATCAATAAATTCAATCAACCTCGAATATCATAATATTATCCTAACGGCGATAAACCTACAATCCCCAAATCATCATTGATATTCAGAAAGCATTCAATATGATTTTGGTCTTGTCGATTACTTGACCACTAGTAGAGTTTAGGTTGCCCTACACAATTATTATAATTTATATACTACTTATCCGTTTCCGATGGTAGATTGATTCTTCCCCCCACCTGATCTTATCTTCGGAAACACGAACTTTATGTCCTTGATCTTGAAATGCCCATCTATAACATAAATACTAAGAGGTTCAAACCAAATGAGTTGAACCCGTCTTATCTTTGGCATTGTCGTTTAGGCCATATAAATGAGAAGCGCATTTCGAAGCTCCATAAAGATGGACTCTTGGACTCATTTGATTATGAATCATATGAGATATGTGAGTCTTGTTTATTGGGAAAGATGACTAAAGCTCCATTCACCGGCAAAGGTGAAAGAGCCAACGATCTTTTGGGTCTTATACATAGCGATGTATGCGGACCCCTAAACACATTAGCTAGAGGTGGTTTTCAGTACTTCATCACATTTACTGACGATTTCAGTAGATATGGATTTGTGTATCTTATGAAACATAAATCGGAATCCTTTGAAAAGTTCAAGGAATTCAAAAATGAGGTACAAAACCAACTTGGTAAAAATATTAAAGCTCTTCGATCAGATCGAGGTGGTGAATATTTGAGCCTAGAGTTTGATGATCATCTGAGAGAGTGTGGGATTTTATCTCAACTCACTCCACCTGGAACACCACAATGGAATGGTGTTTCTGAGAGGAGAAATCGAACCTTGTTGGACATGGTTCGGTCTATGATGAGTCATGAAAACCTTCCAAACTCTTTCTGGGGACATGCTCTATTAACAAGAGCTTTTTACACTTAACCGTGTTCCATCCAAAACGGTAGAAAAGACACCATATGAGATATGGACTGTAGACGACCCAAAGATATCTTTTATGAAGATTTGGGGTTGTGAAGCATATGTAAAACGTCAAGTTTCTAATAAGCTTGATCCCAAATCTGATAAATGCTTCTTTGTGGGGTATCCCAAAGAAACCAAGGGATACCAATTCTATAATCCTTCCGAAGGCAAAGTGTTTGTCGCACGGACTGGTGTATTCCTAGAAAAGGAGTTTATCTCCATTGGAACCAGTGGGATGAAGATAGAACTTGAAGAAATTCAAGAATCACAGAGTAGTGACCTACCATTGGTGGAGCAGGAGCAACCTTCACAGAATGATGTGGAGGAACAACCCGCTCCAGTAGCACAAGACCAGCGTAGGTCTAACAGGATACGTCACCAGCCTGAGAGATATGGATTTCTCATGACTCCACAAGGTGATGTATTGCTCATGGATCAAGATGAGCCTGTGACCTACCAGGAGGCCATCACTGGCCCAGAATCTGAGAAGTGGCTTGAGGCCATGAAATCTGAGATGGATTCCATGTACACCAACCAGGTATGGACCTTGGTAGAGCCACCTGAAGGGGTAAAACCCACAGGGTGCAAGTGGGTTTTCAAAAAGAAAACTGACATGGATGGTAAGGTACACACCTTTAAGGCGCGATTGGTCGCTAAGGGTTTCAAGCAAATTCATGGTGTCGACTATGATGAGACCTTTTCACCTGTTGCGATGCTTAAATCCGTCCGGATCTTACTTGCCATCGCTGCATACCATGATTATGAGATATGGCAGATGGATGTCAAAACTGCCTTCCTTAATGGAAAGCTTCTTGAGGATGTGTACATGACACAACCTGAAGGCTTTGACATTTCAGAGGATGTTGGAAAGGTATGTAAATTGCAGCGATCAATCTATGGATTGAAGCAAGCTTCCAAAAGTTGGAACCTTTGTTTTGATGATGCTGTAAGACAGTACGGATTCATCAAAAATGAAGATGAACCTTGTGTCTACAAGAAGGTTAGTGGGAGCATTGTTGTTTTTCTGGTGTTATATGTAGATGACATATTACTCATTGGAAATGACATCCCTACACTACAAAATGTAAAGACATGGTTAGGGAATTGCTTCTCTATGAAAGATTTGGGTGAAGCTACCTATGTATTGGGGATCAGGATCTATAGGGATAGATCGCTGAAATTGCTTGGCCTAAGTCAGAGTACATACATAGACAAAGTGTTGAGACGCTTTAACATGCATGAATCCAAGAAAGGACTATTGCCTATGTCACATGGTATATGCCTATCAAAGGCACAATCCCCTTCCACTCAAGAGGATAGGGATCGCATGAGTAAGATTCCATATGCATCCGCAATTGGATCTATCATGTATGCCATGTTATGTACTCGACCAGATGTATCGTATGCTTTAAGCATAATGAGCGGTACTACCGATCCCTGAAAGTCAGCGTCCTGCTTGTCAAGAACATCCTTAAGTACTTAAGAAGAACTAAGGATTCGTGCGTGATATATGGAGGCGTGGAAGTGCTTGCTGTAATTGGTTTCACCGGTGCTAGCTTCCAGACCGAGATAAGGATGATTCCGGATCGCAATCTGGTTATGTGTTCTCGCCTGAATGGCGGGGTGTAAGTGGAAGAGTTCAAAGCAGGAGACGATTCTTGATTCTACTACGGAGGGCGAGTATATTGCCGCCTCCAATGCAGCAAAGGAGGCTGTTTGGATCAGGAAGTTCATTACTGAGCTTGGTACGGTTCCTAGTATTGTGGACCCCATTGATCTCTATTGTGATAACAATGGGGCCATTGCACAAGCTAAGGAACCTAGATCTCATCAGCGATCCAAGCATATACTTAGGCGCTTCCATCTCATTCAAGAGATTATCGATAGAGGAGATGTGAAAATATGCAGAGTACCAACGCTTGACAACGTTGCTGACCCACTTATGAAACCTCTTGCTCAACAGAAGCATGAAGGTCACACTAGATCGATGGGCACTAGATTTATGCCTGATTGACTCTAGTGCTAGTGGGAGATTGTTGGTGTAAGCCCTAGAGGCTGATGTATTTCTTTAGACTTACATTTGTATCTTGCTATTATATATATATATGATATGAGGCATTCCAGTTTATTGTGTTACTTGTTTAAACATAATAAAGTCCTTAGAATGGAAATTTCAGTTTAATAGAATATCAAGTATATGACTTGGTCGTGAGACACTATTGAACAATGAAATCCTATTCTTAAATATCCGTAGTCAAGTATTTTATTAATAAGGACAATAATAATACAATTGAGACTATTATGTGTGCAGACTGATGACCATATCTCACGGGTCATGGATATGAGATATCGAGTCGACACATAGGTACACATTAGAGTAATGATGTACTGGATTGACCCGCCATGAGAACACTACATGGAGTGTTATGTGAGTGTCATAAGTAGTTCTCATAGTGACAATGGTGCATACAATCCTTCGACCTGAAATCACTACGATCCCTACATGAGGAGTCGTGTGCTTTAATATCGTCAAACTTCATCTGTAAAAGGATGATTATAAAGACGGTCATTGGGCATACCACGAGCCATGCAGAGGGATGTGAGTGACCTAGATGGAATTTGACCCTCCTACATGACAGGAGTAATATCTGTGGGCCCCCTGATAGAGTGAGACTGTAAAATGCATGGCCATGCTGAAATGAGTCAATATGAGATATTGACCTCATTTGTTGTTAAGTCTACTCGGGTATCAGGGAACATGATATTGAACCATACAAGGGTGACACATTCTATGCCTTGTGTTCAATATAGATATATGGACAAAGGGATAATAATGCACATGAATATTTGTCACAGAAAGGTTTCGTCAAATCACTGACTTTCTCACTACTTAGGTAGCAGTGATGTATTACTAGATACCTCTCACTGTTTGTAATATTAAATGGGATTTAATGTTACTACTAACGTTTTGGGAACCTATAGGGTCACACACATAAGAGCGGATTAAAAGAAGCATTAAAAGGAGAGTTGGACTTTCCTATTGGGCCTAGCGCATAGTACATGGGCTTAGGTCAAGTGCTGCTCACTAACTCACTTAAGGAGGCGCTACTATAAGTAGAACACTTAAGTTGTTGTGCACACAAGGTTGATACCCTAGCCGCACAGAGAGAGTAAGAGTGAACAGTAAGTCTCGGTTTTGAAGCTAGCACTGTGAGACAGAGACGCTTCGGTTCGTCACGTTGGACGCTCACGGAGTCCGCTCGTGTGGATACCTCTGGAGACACCGTTCGTGCGGTGTTCGTGATAGACGAATTTCAACCAACAGCCATCGCTTCAAGAGGTAAACTTTCTAATCATGAATCATGACCATTCGCATGGATCCTTCGATGGGAATTTTTCCGCTGCGTTTTATCTTGTTTTATACGCAAATTCCCAACAATGTGATTTTTACAACCTCATAAGTTGTTTGACCATTAAGACAAAAACCTTTGAGTCTAGGAATAGGAAGAAAGAATAATAATCTTCATGGCAGAGCCATATTGTAAAGCAGAAAATGAAAAGGGGTGATGCCTTTGAGGCGAGCTGTATTTTGGTCATATGAAGGGAAGCTATTTATAAAGGAAGCTATTTGCGTGGTAACTTGCTAAAAAATTAATTGTTCATTAAGTTACAAGGCGCATGGGAAGTTGGCAATCAAATAAAGTAATAAATGCGCAGTTGTATAAACGTGCAGAAATGAATAATCGATAATGTGTAGTTGGGAAAGGGACCATAATGCATAAACAGAATTTAAAAAAAATTACTTTATGTTTGTTAAACAGAAAAAAGACGTTAAAAAGGAGACGGTGACAGAACCATAATTATCAGGTTCATTTAAATCAACTTTAACGTCTGTTGTTTAACAACAGACGTTAAAAGTTCATCTTTTACTTCTGTTATTTAAACAACAAACATAAAAGATGAACTTTAACGTCTGTTGTTTAAAAACCAGACGTTAAAGGTGATTTTAAATTTTTTAGTAAGTATACGTTATACCCGTGTGCATTCTGAGACACCCCGTTGTGCCCCTTTTGCTTTTGTTACTTAATAAGATGTACTCATGACGTTAACATTGATTATAATTCGAAAAATGCGAAGGAATTAAAATTTTGAACACAACAACATATAAACTTCAAAGTCATACTATAAATACACACTTAAATACCATACCAAAACACTGTATAGGGCATATTGTCAGTAAGATCCCTAGCAGGTACATCATTATACAGACCCTTAGTTGTGGAAACATAAACACATAGATCTAGACTCATTGGCCCTATTTACTTAAACTCTATTACTACCATCTACAGCTCGTCCTCCTGCGTCTGGCTCATAAGGAGTCCTGTCCAACTCCTCCACATTAAGATTCTCGGTGAAGTCATCACCCTATTCTTCCGTAAAATCTTCTCGTATCCATATAAGCAAAACATATGCAAATACAGAAGTAGGGGATAAGACAGATTTCTATCATCAAAGATGGAAAAATGGACATAGTATAGAAATATAATAGTCATCCACACAAACATCTCTCAAAATTCCAACTCATCCTTAAATCACTATTTGACTCCACTACTCTACTCTCATGCAAACTTAACTTGAATGTTCACTTGGCCATCTACATTCTTGTCATGTGTCAGTAGTCCAATCGGTCCGGCGCAAGTAACTTAGTACCATGGTGCCCATACACCATTCCAGTAGTTCCAAACTACTCATGCCGTTGTGCAATTAGTGCCATACCTCAGGGACTCAAGGATTATCCCGACCTCGTGTGTTCCATCGCACACGGCCATGAATCTCAATGCATCTATAATTATGAATCTTACTAACCCACATTGTTATAACCTAATGCCTCAACCTTCCACCACAAATCTCAACCCTTATTTAAAATCCCATCTCATCTAATCACTAAGGCTAGGCATCACTAAATCATCATTCACTCACCCAAACACATCTCTTAAAGCACACATCTCGTTCCCTAACATCAACTAAATAGTTTAACATCCCAGGCAGATCATACATACTACATTATCAATCAACTACTCAAGTATCACAAGACATCATAATAAACAATTTATCACAACATAATTCAATAATCAATAAATTCAATCAACCTCGAATATCATAATATTATCCTAACGGCGATAAACCTACAATCCCCAAATCATCATTGATATTCAGAAAGCATTCAATATGATTTTGGTCTTGTCGATTACTTGACCACTAGTAGCGTTTAGGTTGCCCTACACAATTATTATAATTTATATACTACTTATCCGTTTCCGATGGTAGATTGATTCTTCCCCCCACCTGATCTTATCTCCGGAAACACGAACTTTCAGCTCCTCGTCACGACACTACGGTTATTAAATCAACCTTCAACCAATCAACATAAGAATGAATTAATCAAACAAAATTCTTCCTTAACCACAAAAGGCTAGGTTCGTCTATGACAACCCAAAATAAGGCTAGGGAGTTCAAAACTTCACAAACTATTAGATCAATGATCCTTAAGCATTTATAATTATAAAACCAATGATCATAACTAAAAGAATTGAAACAAAATCCTCTAAGACCAAAGGTTAGGGTTTCAGCCCATATTAGAAAAATAGGCTGGGAAATTTAGTTGGATTCAAGCTCTTGGATTTAGATCATATAGGTACTAGAGAGCTCAAATTAAGCATTATATTTCAAAAATGAAAACAAAATCATCAAATTACCCTCCTTTGGGTGAGATTCGGCCACTTAAAGAAAATAGGGAAGGAAAATGTTTTTGATTACATGCTCTTGGATAATGAAAGTAGAAGACATAACAAGATCATAGAGGTTGGTTTCACAATAAAATGATTTTTCTACAATTTTCTAGAATTATTTGAAGTTCTAGATCTAGGAATGGAAATTTATGAAAAGTTGATGATCATGGCTTGATCTTACAAAATAAATGAAGGAGAAGACTTAGATGATTAAGGAGAAGAGGTTTTACCTCTTGAAGCTTGAAGAAATGGCAAGAATTGATGAAGTTCTTCACAAATCCAATATGGTGTTCTTGGTGTTCTTGGAGAAATGAAAGTGAAGAGAAGAAGAAGACGAAGAAAATGATTGTGATGGGGGAAGGGCTGGCATAGCAAGGAGAGAAAATGAGGGAGTGAATTGCTTATTTGTAGGATAAGAGGTTTTACCTCTTGAAGCTTGAAGAAGTGGCAAGAATTGATGAAGTTCTTCACAAATCCAATATGGTGTTCTTGGAGAAATGAAAGTGAAGAGAAGAAGACGAAGAAAATGATTGTGATGGGGGAAGGGCTGGCTTAGCAAGGAGAGAAAAATGAGGGAGTGAATTGCTTATTTATAGACATTAGGATTAACCATAGTTGATCTTAACTCAACATAGGTTAAGTTAGCTTAACTATAGTTAATAGTAACCATGGTTAAGTTAAATATAAATATCTAGATATTTTCACTAAATATCTAAATATTTCCATCCGTTCCCGGCCCCATCGATTACCCGATTAACCACAAAATTCCCGAACGTCGTCGAATATCTTATTTTTTACGAAATTTTAAAAAATCACATATCTTGTTGGAAACATGATAAAAACATACTTTGTTTCGTTCACGAGTCAAAATTAGGTTTTTTTCTCAGTAAAATTATACCCGTCGATTAACGACAAAATTCCCGAACGTCGTCGAATATCTTATTTTTTATGAAATTTTAAAAAATCACCTATCTTGTTGGAAACATGATAAAAACATACTTTGTTTCGTTCACGAGTCAAAATTAAGTTTTTTGCTCAGTAAAATTATACTTTCAGTGAAAATACAGACCGGGTTCTGTCTGAATTTTCAACCCAAATTTTTATCGTAAGCTTCTACCCTAAGATAAAGTATGAATATGATTTTTATTTCATAAAAATAAATCTCCATGAACTCAGATAAAAATATAAATAAATACATTTATACTGGTTAATATAGCGTAAAATATTTTTACCGAAAAAATAAAAATCAGAAAAATAAAAAGCAGGGTGTTACACATTCTCTTCTCCCACTTTCACTCTCTGCCTCTGTTCTCGGTCCTCTTCACTTACTTGTTGAGTTTATGACATGTTTTGCCATTTATCATTCTTTGATCTATAACTTCCAAAATCTCTAGAAATTAGTAGAAAAATCCGTTTGACTTGAAACCAATTTCTATAGACTCACAATGATCTCTATAATCATTATCTAAGAGCATGCATCAAGCAAAATTTTCCTTCCCTATTTTCATAAAGAGGCCAAACTTATGTTGTGTTGGAGCAAGAAAGTTTTTGTTTCAATTTTTGAAATATGATCAGTGATTTAAGCTCTTCAATACATTTTATTGTCGAATCTAAAAGCTTAAGAAGTTTGAAAATCTCTAGCATATTTTATGTGTCTTGCTGAAACCCTAAGCTTGTGGCTTAGAGTATTTTTTATTCAATCTTTTTTAAATGATCATTGATTATGAATCTCTAATACTTAAGGATCATTAATCCATGAGTTAGTGAAAGTTTGATATCTCAAACCCTATTTTGTCATCATGGCTGAATCTATGCCTAGGGGAAATTAGATGTTTTTGGTTGTTTTTAACTTGTGTTATGTGTTGGAATCTTTAGACTTCATTCGCGAAGCAAGTCGAGGAAAATCGTAGCACGCAACAAAGAACGAAAGAGTTTGTTTGCTTTAAAATCAGGTAAGGGTAGCTTACCTGAGGGATTTTTCACGATAGCTATATGCTATTATTTGTGGTCTGTTAAGTTGTTTTAAATTTTATTGTGATTTTGAGTTTATCTGATGTGGTTAAAATTGTCCGTTTTACATATCTGAGCTTGACTTGATGATTTATTTATAGAAATGTGTAATAGCTTTGAGATATGGTATGAACTGTATTATCTGAAATGATGTCGATGTGAAAATTATACTGTTGTGGATTGTTGTCTGAGAAGCCTGACATTCGTCAGTGCTCAATCAATTATTGAGATAAAAGCCTTAAAAAGTCTTATGAGGAATTTTGACAATGATAATATTTAGTTGATGATTTCTTTTGATAAAAGAGAAAGTAATTGATAATTACAAGGATGGAATCGTAAAAATATTTCAGTACGTTATCTTTTTCAAAATGTAGGTGAAAAGTTATTTTAAGAAATTTATATATCAATTTCTTTTGATGAAAGAAGAAGAATAAGAATGGAATTGAGAAAGAAATACATTTTAGTATGTTATCATTTTCAAGAATGAAGTGGAAGATCATTTTAAGAACTAAGTGTTAAAATATTTGGAAGTTAGAGGAAAATCATTTGACTTATAAATCATTCTAGTATAAATGAAAACCATTTGGAAATATGTTTTTGAATAAAAACCTTTGAGTAAATAATTTATATTATTTCGGTCAGAAATGAATTTAAAAGGATTTTACAAAGTATTGATGCTGTTTCGGAAAAGGAGGAATTTCAAAAGAAAATGGATTTGAGACAAACCAGTAATTTCTCAATAACTTAGCTTTTATAAATGAATTTCAACTGGAAAGAATTTTCTGTGAAATAATTTTATTCAACAAAAATATTCCGGCAAGCTTGGATAAGTTGCGGAGGTTTTGTTTTGAATTTGTGTTTCACTGAACAAAAAAGAATAAACACCTTGAAATATGAATCTAGTATACGAGACGTCGGATACCAGTGTTCTGTAATATACACGTATATCTTGGATCCTTGTCACGTTGTTGTGGACTTTGGGTCCTAATCACGTTGTTGTGGACTTTAGGTCCTAATCACGTTGTTGTGGACTTGATGTCCTAATCACGTTGTGATAAACGTTGTTAAAGGTGAAATGTTGTTTTCTCTGACCACTGAAGCCTAAGTCTTGTTCATAGGTTTAGGGCGTTGTGATTGAGCTCGGACTTCGTGTCCCGTGTTGATGTTGAATAATCTTAAAACGTTGAAGTTTATGTATAGTCGTTAGCCTTTGAGCTTCGACAAGAAAAGATTGAACACAAAGAAAACGTTGAGAACAATTGTTTTTCATACATTTTTGGCAGACGTGCCAATCATTGTTAGGAGTGATGCCTTGATGGACGGGGTATTCACATCACGTGGTAGCATTGTACCTTGATAGACAATGAATTCATAAGATCACTGCATCCTAAATTGGACAGTGTTCTATGGAATCCATAGATTGATCACTGCATCCTGTACTCGACAATGTGCTATGGAAAATTTACCACGTATGCCTTATTATGGCAATTGAGTTTGATCAACTCATAGAAAGATGATGGGATCTCATGAGATTAAGTTAGAGCCTGAATATTGAAGGGTCATGCATTTTTTTAAAATGACGATGACTGTTCAGGTATGAAACCCATTGATAAAATACTTGTCTATTTCTGAGAAATCATGATATATGATTTTATATGTCTATATGTTGTTTTGTGTGTCACGCATGTGGTTATCGTGATTAAATCTATATATTGTTATCTCACCCTTACAAATATATCAGGTTTCTTCTGGTTTCGCTGTTGTACCTTGGTACTCTGGTACATATGGTACAGAGGAGTTTTCCTAAGTCACTCAGAGACTTAGATCTAGAGTTCCGAGGATGTATTTGATTGTGGAATGACCATGGGGGGTCCTTCCAATAAATGTCTTGTAGAGAGACCAGCTTAGGAGTCTTGGTTGGGTTCTATTTTTGAAAGGTCGGTAAATGTGGTATTATACATTAGTCTTTGGTTTAATTTTTTCTCTCTTTTAAAAATTGAAACTTTTTGAGAGAAGTTGTATGTCGTGGTGACTTTTTTATGAATATGATTTTATTGTTTAGATGTATGTATCTTGGTTTTTCAGAGTTATCCGCAGAAGAAAATTTTTATACCCTAGTTTTCTGACTTAAAAGAAGACAACTTTCCGAAAACAAACAGCAAATTACTTTTTAATTTATTTCCGTATGTGTTTACAAAGTAATGCCCGGGGGGTGTTACACTATAAGGATATATCATGTCTATTTGAGGTCCATGTGGGTATAGTTTTTTGTTGGGGTTGGATATCTAGCCTACTCAGTAATAGGCTTATTGTTGGCATTGAAATGATGATTATGATATATTTGGATGATGTTTTAGCCAATTACTCAATTAAGATATATATGGTTGTTAGGTTTTCAAATACTTGTGTGCTTTTTCAAACTCCCCTATTGTGCTTGCATTGGATATATATGTGTATATCTACAGAACCTATCTAGATATGGATCATAGTTGGATGGTTTGTAAACGCACAAGTGACGAGTATCTGAAAGGAGTGGAAGAGTTTATAGAATTTGCTCAAAGGAATGTTCTGTTGTCCTTGTGTCAAATGTTTGAATACAAGGAAATGTACGGTCAAGGATATACGTACTCATCTTATTTATGAAAGGATTTACTTGAATTATACAAGAGGGATATGACATGGTGATGTGCTGTTAAATAATAAGCGAAGTGTCTCCCAGAGTGAGGACGTTGACGTAGATATGGGGGATAATCGAGTAGAGGACATGATCTATAATATTGGACAAGAATCTTTTCAGCGAGCACATGTGTATGAAAAATTGTGTAGTGATGTGGATAAGCCTTTGTATCTGGGGTGTACTACTCATACACGGTTATCGGCGATTTTAAAATTGGTTTGTGTGAAGGCGAGAAATGGTTGGAGCGATAAAAGCTTCACCGAATTGCTTGAATTGTTAAAAGACTTGCTTCCAGAGGGCAACACATTGCCTGACCATAACTATGAGGCGAAGAAGGTATTGTGTCCGATGGGTATGTAGTATAAGAAGATACACGCATGCCCCAATGATTGCATATTGTACACGGGTGATTATGAAAAGATGCACGATTGCCCCATGTGTGGGTTATCAATCTACAAAGTGAAGGATGGTGATGATCTTGATGATTCTAGTTGTGATGTAAAAAAAGAGGGTCCTTCTGCGAATGTGTTGTGGTATCTTCCAATAATTTCAAGGTTCAAGCGATTGTTTGCTAATGTAAAAGATGCAAAGAACCTTAGATGGCATGATGATGAGAGGAAACGTGATGGACAGGTTCACCATCCGGCTGATTCTATGAAATGGAAGAAGATTGATACTTTGTTTTCGGATTTCGTCAATGAGCCAAGAAACCTTAGGCTTGGACTTGCTACGGATGGAATGAATCCAGATGGTAACTTAAGTAGTATTCATAGTTCATGGCCTGTTCTCCTGGTATTTTACAACCTACCTCATTGGTTGTGCATGAAGAGCAAATACATGATGTTATCTATGATGATTCTGTTGTCCTTGTGTCAAATGTTTGAATACAAGGATATGTACGGTCAAGGATATACGTACTCATCTTATTTGTGAAGGGATTTGCTTGAATTATACAAGATGGATATGACATGGTGACGTGTTGTTAAATAATAAGCCAAGTGTCTCCCAGAGTGAGGATGTTGACGTAGATATGGAGGATGATCGAGTAGAGGACATGATCTGTAATATTGGACAAGAATCTTTTCAGCGAGCACTTGTGTATGAAAAATTGTGTAGTGATGTGGATAAGCCTTTGTATCTGGGGTGTACTACTCATACACGGTTGTCGGCGGTGTTAAAATTGGTTTGTGTGAAGGCGAGAAATGGTTGGAGCGATAAAATTGGAGCGATAAAAGCTTCACCGAATTTCTTGAATTGTTAAAATACTTGCTTCCAGAGGGCAACACATTGCCTGACCATAACTATGAGGCGAAGAATGTATTATGTCCGATGGGTATGGAGTATAAGAAGATACGCGTATGCCCCAATGATTGCATATTGTACACGGGTGATTATGATGTTATCTATGATGATTTCGTGCCCAAAGCAACAGGGAAATGACTTAGATGTTTATCTAAGTCCATTTATTGAAGACTTGAAAAAGTTGTGGGTGGAAGGTGTTGATGTAGTTGATGGGTATTCTCACGAGACTTTCAAGCTGCTGTGGATGCTATGTACTTTCAGGAAATTAATTTTGATAATGAGCAACAAAAGCAAAGCAATTGCTTGAGAAATGAAAAGTGCAAGATCAAAGAAAGATCATCCAAGACCAAGAGAAGAACTTCAAGGGTATATAGTTTAAGTTTGGTCTTAGGATTATTTGTAAGACTCAAATGTAGGATTGGCTATTAAAATTGAATTAACTAATTTTTTTTTAAAAATTTGAAAATGGGCTTAAGGTTTTTCAAAGAATTGGAAAAATGTTTTTCATAAGTGTTAGAATATTCCTTAGTTTGAAAAATATCATTTTTATGATAAAAGAACTGCTCGTAATTGAATTACCAGAACTCTTGTAATCTATTACCACTTTCTGGAAAAATCAATATTTAAAAGTATCAGTGGTAGTCGATTACCAGACTCCCGTAATCGATTACCAGCTTTCTGGAAAGCTCGGTATTTTAAACTGACAGCTCGTAATCGATTACAATGACATCCGTGTCGATTACGATCGCGAAAAAAAGTGATTTCTGGTGCAGAAAATGCATGACAGCTGTTCAAAATGGCCATATTTTGAAACCCCATTATAAATACTCAGTAGCAGCCCGAAAAACCCTAGGTTAACACTCTAAGAACACTTGCCCAACATCTCTAACCTCAAGATTCAATCTTTCACTCTTGAAATCAAGATTTGAGTCAATCCCACACAAGATTCATAGTGCTTCAACTTGTATTGATTCAACCTTTCCTTTTGAGGTATTCTTCTTTGTAATCACTTATTGATTGATTTGTGTTGGTTAAAGAGAGTGATGAATCTCTCTAATTTGATTTGTAACAAGGGTGATGTATCCCTTGAGTAGATTTGGAGACTCTTGCACAAGGGTGAGGTATCCCAAGTGAAGAGGGCTCTTTGTAAAAGGGTGGGGAATCCCTTTAGAATAAGAAGGTGAGGTATCCTTCTTGTATTGAGAGAAAATCTCGGGGTGAGGTATCCTTAAGTCCAAAGGGTGGGGTATCCCTTTGGTGAGTAGTATTGACGCTCTTGCACGAGGTGGGGTATCCGAGTGGAGAGTGCTCTAAGTGTTGTAAAGTTTGAATTGATTATTAGTGGAAAATACTCACAAATGTACTGTAGCGACTGGATGTAGGTCACTCAAGGGAGTGATTGAACTAGTATAAATTGATTATGTGCTTTTGCCATTCCTTATATTTTTATTTGTTCATTACAAATTGGTCTTGGTTAGAAAAAAGGGACAAAAATTTTAAGATCTCAATTCACCCCTTCCCTCTTGAGATTGAAGCCACTTGGTAACAAGTGGTATCAGAGCTAGGCTCGTGTAAAGAGCTTAGTGGCTTCAAGAGAAAGATGGCTTCAAGTTGGCAAATGCAAGAGGGAGCTTCTCTAACCCATCCTCTGGGATTCAATGGGCAAGGCTATGCCTATTGGAAGGAAAGAATGAAGATCTTTATTGAGGCGGTTGATATGGATGTATGGGACTCTATTGAAAATGGGCCTTTTGTTCCTACCCACTTGGTGAATGGTGTTCTAAGCAACAAACACAAGAGTTAATGGACGGATGAAGAAAAGAAAAAATTTCAATACAATCTTCGTGCCAAGAACATCATCACATCGGCTTTAAGTGCGGACGAGTTCTTTATGGTTTCAAATTACAAAACCGCTCAAGAGATGTGGGATACACTCCAAGTAACACATGAAGGTACAAGTGAAGTTAAGAGAGCAAGATTAAACACATTGATTCGTGAGTATGAGCTTTTCCAGATGAATCAAGGAGAAAGCATTCAAGAGATGCAAAAGAGGTTTACTCATGTGTTAAATCAAATTGCTTCATTGGGGAAGACTTTTCAAAATGAAGACTTGATCAACAAAGTATTGAGATACTTGAGTAGAGAATGGCAACCCAAAGTCACTGCAATAGTGGAATCAAGAAATTTAGCAACCATGACTTTGGCTACTCTCTTTGGCAAATTACAAGAACAAGAGTTGGAACTTAGCCGATTATCAGAGCATGAAGAAAAGGGCAAGAAGAAGAAAGGATTTGCTTTTATGGCCTCATCCTCGAATCTTAGTGATGAAGATGATGAAGACGATAGTGAGAAACAAGTAGATGAAGATGATGTGAACATGGCTCTCTTGGTAAGAAAGTTCAAAAATTTCATGAAAATGGAGAGCTTTCCAAGAAAATCCTTTCTCTCATCAAAGAAAGTATCAAAGTTTGAGAAAAGACCCTACAAAGAGAAGAGAAGATCATGGGAAGAAAATGACACGGACTCATCGGAGAGCTCCGAAAGTGAAGATGCTCAATTATGTCTCATGGCCGATCATGAGAGCGAAAGTGAGGTAGAATCTAACTCTTCCACTAATTCTTATAATGAATCACGTGATGCATTTTTAGAATTGCCTTAGGATTCTATGAGGTTAGCGAAGGCATTAGATAACTCAAAGAAAACCGTTAGTTATTTGCAAAATCAAGTGATTGCCTTAACTAAGGAAAGACTAGAGCTTAAAAAGGAAAACTATAGCCTTGGTTACATTAAAGGAAATTATGTTTGTGAAAAATTCATAAAGTATACGAAGGAAGTTAAAGACCTTCAATGCATGGTAGAAAAGTTCACTAATGGTAGAGATAACCTAAATGCATTGCTTGGAAATCAAAAGGCATGTTATGATAAAGCGGGCTTAGGTTACAAACCCCTTGTGCATGAAAAATCAATTAATAACATGTTTGTAAAACCTAAGGTTTCTTCTAGCCCTTTCACTAGATGTTATTATTGTGCTAAAAAGGGACATACAGAATCCATTTGCATGGCTAGAAATAAAACAAGTGAGAAAAAGATATAGGTTCCTAAGGGGACATTTTATCATGCTAATCAACAAGGACCCAACAAGATTTGGATACCAAAAAAATCCCAATGAAATTATTTTGTAGGTGTGCTTCAAGTTTGTTTTGCATGTAGTTCCAACTTCTTTCCACACACAAAAAAATGGTAATATTTCCAATCATAAATATTGTATGAATGTTTGATTCAAAATGATAGTTTGCTCAATATATATAGTGCACTAGTATGATAAGCTATGTTCTCTGGTGAATTTTGCACTAAATGAACACAACGTTGCACTTCATTGACTAGCTCATGCTTGTTTGAAATATTGACCAATCTTGTATTGAATTATTGTGAATAGAATGCTTGATTATTTGAAAAATCGTGTGAAATCTTGTTTGTGATTGAGGATTGATGTGTTTGTCATGTAGAATATGTCACATGGTTCCAATTTGAGCTTAATTATCATTGAATCTTAAGTGTTAGACTAGATAGGAAAGACTTGTAGCATTTGAAGTTGTCAAAAACATGTGCTCTGTGGAATATGCAGAAAAATAATAGATTAAGCATGCATAAATAATCAATTAATGGAATTATGCTGATCATGAAACATGCCACAAAGAGAGGAACTTCGATGGTTATTCTGGAAATATGGAAATAAATAGTGCTAAATTCAATTATATGAAAATCGAAATGTCAAATGCATACATAATATGTTGATAGAGTGAGTTTAGAGAATGACAATTCAAACTACTTGCATCCATTTCATTTTAAGAAGTTAAAGGATGATTATGCCTCTTTAAATGGTGAAAAAACATGTGTGTTTTGAAAATTCAATATGTTGTATGGTTGCATCAACGTTGAATATCAAGTTGAGAAATCATATCATACTCATGGTGAAATTGATTCAATACTTTAAATAAAGTAAATGAGAATGATAGTGGTCATGAGAATATGAGTGTAATTTTTAGCAAATATAATTTTCATGACAAGCCAAAGAATATTGATGTCAATTTTCATAGAGAGTGCAATTATTTTGGAAACTGTGGTCACGTATCTCTTTTGTACCTCTAAAGAAAAGATCATGCTACGAAAAATGAACTTGATTGGGTGCCTAAAGGGACTAGATGTTTATCCACTAATTACTAAGGACCCAAATTGATATGGGTACCAAGGAGTCTCTACCACTTATGATATGCAGAGAATATTGCAAAACAATGAGCAAAGTGGTCTAGGAAAAGAGAAGGTGTCAAGAAAGAAGCCTCTCATTCTCAACAAAGCAACTATCAATAAAGCAAAAGTTTGAACAACTATGTCAAACTAGAATGAGGCAATCAAGGAAACCATGGCCAAGGAACGAGAATGAAAATATGGTCAAAGAAGGGAAGTCTCATTAACAAAAGCTCCTCATATGGAAAATGTGCAAATCAATCATCAAAAGAAGGAGCAATGAGTAAGAAAAATTTACCTCCTAATCTTCAAGACCTAGGTAACAAAAACCTCAAACTTTCCTACATGTACTTATGTGTGGAAATAACTTGTTGAAGATATGCATATGTAATGCATTCTGAAATGTCCAGAAGAAACAATGTTTTCATGTAAAAACTTGAACTTAAGATTGCAAGAAAGAAACCGTACCTTTAACATGATTATTAAGATGATACTAGCTTGCTACTTTTTATGTTTGGTAGAAAAATGTTTATGTTTGATGAAATATGAATCATATAGTGAATGCATGCATATATTCAAGTGAGATAATGCTTGATTAAAATAATGAAAAGCATAATTTTCTTTCAAAAGTACAAACATAATAACATGTTTGATATCCCTTAGTACCATGTGTCAAAATCAAAACATGAAAATATTGGTGCATAAAAGTCTGAAAAGTCATTATTGCACTTGCACACTTGTACTTGAAGTTAAACTTATGATTTACTTACCTTTTGCACTTGTATTTAAGAATCTCATGAAAACTTGAGCACATTGGTTGTTTTGACTTGAATTGTTGTATATTAAATACTTGACCACTTGCATTTGAAATGGTATCATGAATTCACGATACTTTAACAAGTCTATACTTTGACTCTACACCTTGCCTCGATGTGCTCACATTCCATTTTGGCACTCAATGAAAGATTATATCAAATGGATTGTTACACTTTTCACTTTGACTTAATTTAACATGAATATTCAATATGTTTGCACAATGGATGAATCTGAGATGCACATTTGAATTTCCACTTTAACTGCATATTGGTACCAAATGTGAATGGAAATTGAGTCAACTTGCATACTTGGATTGATATTGTGAATGAAATGTCTAGTGGCTACTATATCTTGGAGTTGATGTTGCTTGACTATGCATATTGGATGTTAAAATGTGAACTACATTAGGTATAATATTGCGATACCATTTTCATGATGTTTGAATTATGCCTAAATATGGTAGTTTAAAATGAATATGTTGGTATTGTGACTCAATGAATGTATGAACCATAGCATAACTATGCAATTCGATAAATTGACAAATGTAAATGCGAGATAAATGTTATGGCTTTGCCACTGTGTGCATATTCTATGTTGTATCATCACTCGATTGCACATATTGGATGTTGGACCACATTTTATTGCAATGTCTATCTTTTGATATCTTATAATTTTGCTATGTTAGTGTTGCTCTTGAATGCTATAAAATGTGGATGTAATGTTGAATGCAATAATATGTTGGCTTGTTATGGACTATCCTATTGAGTGATGCAATTTGGAGAGTGTGAATATAGAAAAATGAGTTTTGTTTACAAACTATATTGCTAAATCATTTATTTGTTGTAATCTTTGTGCAATGCTTGAATTAATGTGTTGAATGGACACTCTTGTTGGACTATCTATTGTCAAACAAACTATCTTGTTGCATTACTTTGTTGACATTGTTGGCATATTTGATTGCAATTGTGATGTGTTGATTCATAATTGAATAAATTATTAAACAAATGGCATGAATGCTATTTTGATTGATGGATAACCAACCATTGTTCATGAATTGACATTTATTGTGCATATATTGGCATATGTTGGATTTTGGACAAATATGATAATTATTTGGAATGTTGAGAATCCACTTGAAATACACTTATAATGCTTGCATCTTTGATGATTGATCACTAAATATGGATGCTATAGCCTTACTCGATTTATTGGATTCTCTTTGCCCTATTACATTTTTTTTATTATGACAAAAAGGGGGAGAGAAAAGTAGGATCATTGGCATAAATTGACAAATCTTGTCACACATTGATTCTTGGTGATTTAAGTTTACTTGGTCAATAAATCACTTTGTATGACCACTTTATGCTATGTTGCTAAATATGGAAAACCATTTTTTTGATAATGACAAAAAGGGGGAGATGTATGGGGGATGAGTATGCTTGGAAAATGGATATGGTTGAATGGACAAATTTGCAAGTTTGGAAAAACATAGTTATGCCATTTTCTCAATGCACTTGAACTTGAAAACACTTTGAATGCAAAGTGGCTTAAATGGCATTTCTTGTATCATTGAAATTAATTTTCATATCCTTATTATATGGCACTAAGTAAGGGAGAGCTATGAGACACCCCGCTGTGCCTCTTTGTGTCATTAGATTAAAACCTCATTATTTAATTACTTAATCGCACGCTTAACGTGAAAATACGTAAAAATTAAAACTTAACTTATAAAGTATACAACTTCATATAGAATGGCATATCACAAAAAAAGTATATTATGCATATTACAAAACACTGTTGAGGATATCCTATCAGTAGGATCCCTCATAGACATATACTTAGACAAAAGTTAAACAGTGGAAAACATAATAAAAATACGCCTCACGAGACGCACTGGCAATAACTAACTAGACCCTAATCACCATGGGTCACAGCTCGTCCTCCAGTCTCCGGTTCGTAGGGAGTTCCATCCAACGCCTCTTGGTTACGCTCATCCACAGGCCTTCTCGTACAATTCCACAAGGAGATAAAATACAACATACAGAAATATACAGGGGATAAGAAACAGTTCTATCATCAAAAGGCGGAAAAGAGTCATAGTAAATTATACAGTAATTGTCACAGACAATCAACACACATAACTAACGAATCATCCTCGGGTTAATATATATCATCCTCTACCCTTACTCTCGGGCAATCTAACACGTTATTTTAACGTAATCCCTTTAATCCCGTCACCATGTCTTTACGTTATCGTGGCCACTACCACTCATGTCACCATCCCTCATTTGCATCGGGGCACACCCTCATTCCCGTTAGGATGTTCCACCTAGTCCACACCTCCATTCCCGTTAAGGTGTTCCACCCCCATTCCCGTTAAGGTGGAAGTGATCTTGCGAAAACTCTTGATTTTACGTGTATTATTTTACCAATACACGGTGTATTATATTACCAATACACAGAAGTGTTTTACGTGTATTATATTACCGATACACGGTGTATTATATTACCAATACACAGATGTCCTTGTGTATTATATTACCAATACACTTTTGTCTTTGTGTATTATATTACCAATACACTTTTGTCCTTGTGTATTATATTACCAATACACAGTTGTGGACAACAACACCTGTACTTGAATCTCACCAACCCGTTTTATCAACATAGTGCCTTAACCTTCCATTAAAACTTGACACATATTCTATGACATAACACCTCTTTAACATTCCTCATCTAAGTTAGGCACTTCTAAATCATCGTTATCCTCACACCCAAAAAAATCATCTCTTAGACAACATATATATCTTTGCTTAAAAATCCACTAAGCATAATAATAAAAACCAGGCAGATCATGCATAACACAATATCAATCAAAATATTCCCATATCACCAACATAGCACAAGATCAATTCAATAAAGGTAATTAAATCAAATCAACCATCAATAGTATAAAGATCAACCTAATGTCAATAAACCTACAATCCCCGAATCGCCATTAGTTTTTCAGAAAAGGTTTCCAATGTGATTTTGGTCTTGTCGATTACTCGACTACTAATAGGGTTTAGGTCGCCCTACACAATTATTATATAATCTACTACTTATCCATTCCGACAATAGGTTGGTTCTTTCCCCCACCTGGGTTATCACCGGACTCCCGAACTCGAAGCTCCTCGTCGTCACACCACAAAGTATTAACTCCACCTTCTGTGAAGGTAAGGAGATTAGATGCTCGAAGAGGTATACCACGAACATCCTCGTTTCCTCCGTGATGGAAGTCTAAGGGTTACAAAACATGAAATCATGAGTTAAAACTCAATCAAAGAACACTAAGCACAAGGTATAGGTTCGGTTCATACAAAAAACTAGGATTAGGGGTTTCCGAAATTTACGCGACTCTTGGATTTATGATCCTTAAGTGCTAGAAGTTCATAAACAATAATCTTTTAACAAAGTTGAATTAAAAATCCCACTAAGTACTTGACTTAGGGTTTCGGCCAAGCATAGATAAATAGGCTAGGAATTTCTAAATTTTCCAATCTCTTTAAGTTAGCATCCATACATAGTAAGGAGCTTGAAACCATGATCATTTTGGAAATGGAAAAATCAAATGTCTTAGACCATGAACCCTTAGGTTTGGCCTTAACAAGTTTTGAGGTTAGAGATCTTTAAATCATCCAATCTTTTGGACATAGCATCCTTTAACATGAAGGAGCTTTAATCCATAATCATCTTGGAAAACAAAATAAAATAACACATCCTAGGTCAAATGTTACATTTGGCCATCATACGAAAATAAAGCAAGAGAATATTTTAAACTTTCCAATCCCTTGGATTTAGCATCCTTATACATTAAGAAGCCTTAATTCATGATCACTTTGGAGAAACATCAACTAAGCATCAATGTCTTAAACTACTTAAAGTTTAGGCCTTTACATGAAAATGTGTAAAATCTCTAAACTTTTCCAATCACTTAAACCTAACATCCTTTAGTACAAAGGAGCCCTTGGTCATGATCATCTTGGAATAGAACTCAAATACAAGTCCATACAAGCAAAGTTAAACAAAACCCACCAAAACCAAAAAGCATGGTTTCGGCCTCATCAAGAAAATAGGGTTAGAAATTTTTGTTTTACACAAACTTTTAGTATGTTGTAGTAGGAGTAAAAATAGGAACATATAAATTGGTTTCAACTCAAACGGAGTTTTCTACCATTTTTAAGAGATTTTAGAAGTTTGAAAGCTTAAAGGAAACTTAAAGCAAAACTATGAACATAAAGACAAGAACTTGAAAAATAGACAACATAGAATCATTACCCTCAACAATATGAAGAACTTTGATGAAGAACTTAAAGTAAAAATCTTGATAAAAAGATGAACTTTAGAAGAGAGAAGAAGAAGAAATGTAATAAGGTGTAAAGGTGAGAAAATAGAGGAAAAGTGGTGAAGTGTGGAAATGAAGAGTATTTATAGAGAGTAAGAGAGAGGGGCACAGTTTTGGAGAGGAAAAAGAAGAGAAAACGAAGGTTTGCTTGTAGGTAAAGAAAGAAGGTAATGTGTGGTAAGGTGGAGGTATGGTTGGAGAGAGAATGTAAGAAAAAGTGAGATTTTGAAAAAAGTCAAGATTCACTTTTGAGATGTGTCATAGCCTTCACATCAAGTCACTCCATGTCACTTCATCCTCTTGATGCTTTGCTCCATTGCGTATCAGATGACTTCCCCGATCGTATTTCCCGACGATTTCGCCCGGGAAATCCCTGAGATATGGCCCCGAACAAGATTTTTCGAAAAACTCCAAACCCACACAAAACATCATAAAAATACTAATCGTCTCGTTCACGAATTAAAATTTGGTCTCTAGCTCAGTAAACTTGTACTGACAGTGAGAACGCAGACCGGCTTTCGTCTGAATTTTCAACCGAAATTTTTACCGTAACCCTCTACCATAAATTAGACTATGAATATGATTTTATTTTAATCAAAAACACTTTCTAACTCTCAAATTAAAATATAATTAATTATATTTTAACCGGTTGAACAACATAATTAAAATTAGGCTGTTACAAGCTATAAATGTTAAATTTATTTCCTACACCCCATTGATATATGCACTTAGTAAGGGGGAGTTTTACACTTCATACTTCTCATATGCGCTTACCACTCTGATTATCTTTTATATGATATTTGTGATTAACCTCCCACCTTTGTTTTTCGAAAAATATCGATATTATTTTGTCATCATCAAAAAGGGGAGAATGTGGATGCTATATACTTTCAGGAAATTAATTTGGATAATGAGCAACAAAAGCAAAGCAATTGATTGAGAAATGAAAAGTGCAAGATCAAAGAAAGATCATCCAAGACCAAGAGAAGAACTTCAAGGGTATAGCTTAAGTTTGGTCTTAGGATTATTTGTAAGACTCAAATGTAGGATTGATTATTAAAATTGAATTAACTAAAAATTGTTTTTAAAATTGAAAATGGGCTTAAGGTTTTTCAAAGAATTGGAAAAATGTTTTTCGTAAGTGTTAGAATATTCCTTGGTTTGAAAATATCATTTTTCTGATAAAAGAACAACTCGTAATTGAATTACCAGAACTCCTATAATATATTACCACTTTCTGGAAAAATCAATATTTAAAAGTATCAGTGGTAATCGATTACCAGACTCCCGTAATCGATTACCAGCTTTCTGGAAAGCTCGGTATTTCAAACTGACAGCTCGTAATCGATTACCAGTACATCTGTAATCGATTACCAGTCACAAAAAAGTGATTTCTGGTGCAGAAAATGAATGACAGCTGTTCAAAACGGCCATATTTTGAAACCCCACTATAAATACTCAGTAGCAGCCCAAAAAACCGTAGGTTAACACTCTAAGAATACTTGCCCAACATCTCTAACCTCAAGATTCAATCTTTCATTCTTGAAATCAAGATTTGAGCCAATCCTACACAAGAGCCATAGTTCTTCAACTTGTATTGATTCAACCTTTTGAGGTATTCTTCTTTGTAATCACTTATTCCTTGATTTGTGTTGGTTAAAGAGAGTGAGGAATCTCTCTAGTTTGATTTGTAACAAGGTTGAGGTATCCCTTGAGTAGATTTGGAGACTCTTGCACAAGGGTGAGGTATCCCAAGTGAAGAGGGCTCTTTGTAAAAGGGTGGGGAATCCCTTTAGAAGAAGAAGGCGAGGCATCCTTCTTGTATTGAGAGAAAACCTTGGGGTGAGGTATCCTTAAGTCCAAAGGGTCGGGTATCCCTTTGGTGAGTAGTATTGAGGCTCTTGCATGAGGTGGGGTATCCGAGTGGAGAGTGCTCTAAGTGTTGTAAAGTTTGAATTGATTATTAGTGGAAAATACTCACAAATGTATTGTGGGGACTGGATATAGGTCACTCAAGGGAGTGATTGAAGCAATATAAATTGATTGTGTGCTTTTGTCATTCCTTATATTTTTATTTGTTCATTACAAATTGGTCTTGGTTAGAAAAAAGGGACAAAAATTTTAAGATCTCAATTCACCCCCCCCCCCCCCCGTCTCGAGATTGAAGCCACTTGGTAACAACTGCGCGCCATATTATTTTGCACCATCAATGACTTTCCAGCATACGGAAACTTGTCCGGGTACAGTGTTAAGAGGCATAAAGCATGCCCTATATGTGAAAACAACACATGCTTCACTCAGTTTCCCAACCTTCACATGTGAGCACAAAAGAGAGCTGTCAAAAGACACATGTGGAGGTGGATGAGTTGTCAAAGAGGGAGCGGGAGTTGGAGGTGAAACAGCAGGAGCTGGAGTTGGCGATACGGGAGTTCGAGTTGTCCCAGGTATATTCATAATGATCATATTTCTCAATTACTTATGTTTTATTTATTCTTTATTACCTTTCTTTATTTGCAATTTAAGGCAAAGCAGAAGCCGATGCCGCTTCGTCAGTCTCCCGTTACTCGTATGTTCTCTCTTGGTGAGGATTATCGGTACGAGATTTTTGCCACGCCCAGACCAATCATTTATTTTTAAATTATGTGGTGATGATCTTGGGCATTTTTGCACAGATGGCCATTGGATAGCCAACACGATTCTGAGGATTTGGTGCATGTAAGTACATTTTAATTTTTATATTTTATTTCAATTTTATAATTTATTTAAATTTCAATTTATTACCTAACAATTACTTATTTCATATCTTAGGTATTTGCATCGCCTTGTAACTGACAAGGGCTGCAATGTTTATGGATTCTTAGACTCCACTGTCATGATGCCTCAGTTCTTGTCTGATGACAGTAAATTCAGTCCATACCTTGGCGACTTAGTGGGAGGAAGTGATCGGAAAGACATATATCTAGCACCCTACTTATGGAAGAACCATTGGCAGTTGCTCATACTTTTAGCTTCTAGGCATACTGTCAGATTCTTATACTCTCTCTACCAGGATCCGCAAAAGGAGGTGGTGGCCTCTATCAATACGTAAGTAATTAATCTTCTATTTAATTAAATTTGTAAAATTTACTTTTATTTTATTACACACATGATGAACATATAATTGACATGAATATTTTGTTTATGATAGCGCGATGAAGGCATGCAGAATATCTTGCACCAACGGGAAAAGTAGGACTTCAAAGTTTAAAGGAAATCCAGAATGGATTAACCTCAAGGTTGCTAGTTTATTAAATAATTAATATTTAATTACTATATATATATATATATTTAATTGACATTAAATTTCATTTCTTTTATAGTCTCGTCATCAGATAGATAGTTGGTCGTGTGCCTATTATGTGATGCATCATATGTTGAACATCGTTTCCGCATCTATTGGGATGAAGGAATTAGGTAATTAATTAAACAAGTTATTTAATTATATATTTTATTTTTGGTGATGACTTTAGTTAATGTTTATTTTATTTGAACTTGTGCAGGCTTTCAGCAATCAATCTTCTCTTGAGAAAGAAGATATTAAAGACTTGAGGATGCTATTTTCAGAATTCTTTTTTAAGTATGCTGCACAAAAAGGAATAAAAATTATACCTCCTGCATACTTAGAAGATGTGTAGTTTGTATGAATTTACATTTATATACTTAGAAGATACATAATGTGTAGTATAGAATATGTATTATTATGTTATGAATTTTTCATGTATTGTGGCCTGAATTGTGTTAATTAAGATAGTTATAATTCTAATTGTGTTAATTAAAAATTGTGTTAGTTAGCTAGTAATAGTTCTAAATATATTGGAATGCAAATGCATGAGTTAATGTACATGAACTTGTTAGTGATGAGTGTGTGCACAAATTTTGTAATCTGTGCAAATTATGTATTATGGAATTAGTGAATGCATGGAGCTAGCTGGAGGAAAGCAATATTGGAACAGAATTTTTTTTAAAAAAAAATTACTTTTTACGTCAGTCTTTGTCAGTCTTTTACTTACCAGACGCTAAAAGTAGCACTTTTAACATTTGTTAAACAAAAGAACAGATGTTAAATGTGTTACATATTTAACGTCTGTTTACTAAAAGACAGACGTTAAATATAAATTTTTATGTTTAATTTATTCTAAACAGACATTAAAAATCATATTTTTAACATTTGTTGTATTAATGTTTAGTTTTTTTTGAGATGTTCAAAAACACTTTTTAAAAACAGATGTAAAAAATGCTTCCTGTACTCAATAGAAAACACAATCTTAATTTATTTGATTTGGATGCTAAAATACCTTAAAATTCGATTCAAACTAACCCGATAACACCCGGAACATCATCCTTACCAAACGTAGGCTTCTTTGGCAGTGCGTTGCCCTCATGATCCTCCAACATACGATGTTGATCCAATCAAATCAATAGAAGACACATGGAATTTCTTGACTTCAAATATATTATTAGCCAGTAAATCGAGACAACATTTAGTGAAGTTACATGGATTGTAACTTTGTACTCGATATGGAAGTTAGTTACAAAGACGTACACTTTTATACACAAAGATGTATAAGCTAATTAAGGGTGGAATTGCTTGCAAGTTGGGCCTGTCTCGGTACCCATTAATTTAGCTGTTGTGTTGTGAGTTCATTATCAGACTCACCACTACGACGGTTCACCAGGAATATGGATTCTCTCAACTGGTGAATCACAGAAGATACAGAAATAAAGACGTAACTTTTAATTTCAAATATATCCTATGATCAGTTATGGGTCTTTGCATGATAAAATCAATATCTATTTCTAGCTAATAGGATGATCCTTTTATAAGAAAGGATCCAATGAGACATTCTCAAATTACAGTTTTCGAATTCCTTTACGTTTGATCACGTTTGCACAACATAATGTAAAATAGTGCAAGCTAATACAATTTATGGTAAAAATAGTGTAGAGATTATCATGATTATGATGTTGCAACTACATCATGTGATATGATTCATGATTTAAATTTTTTTGTTAAATAACTTTTGGTTTAACTGTATAAATTAACAATGTATGAAAAAAAATACTTGTCAAACAATATATTAATCAATTGAGATGAGGTGGCATTATTTGTGACACAAATTTACGAAAAAATTTCCAAATGTTATGTTGGAGTCCCGCATTGAATAGTGATATAGCCTAAAGAGTGTTTATAAGTAAGGGGCAACCCTCACCTTACAGGCTAGCTTTTGGGATTGAGTTAGGCTCAAACCCAAATTCTAAGATAGTATTAGAGTCTATCCTCCATTCCTGGGCGTGAGGGGGCGTGTTGGAGTCGGATAATGATCAAGTTAATGAATATTATTACATAAGTAATAGCATTAAGAATATATTCAAAATGAAAGATAATGATATCGTACACATTTGATGTAACAACATTCCATAATATAGAGTACATAAATTAATCAATGAGCACCTAACAATCTCAGATAATAATATAATTGTCATGTTTACAGGCATTTTACCAATAAACAAAAGGTAGGGATTGCAACCAAACAATCTTTTGTAATTGGTCCAATAGATGTCGAAGTTTCAATGCCGTGGTCCAGAATTAAACCATTAAACATCACTTTAGTGTATTTCTTAAAGTTTAGTAAACCAATTTCTTAACAAAAAAAAAAGTTTAGTAAACCAAATATTTTCGTTTTGAATATAGGTTATTGTCGTATGCAGCCAAGACCATTTTAAGTAATTCTAACCATCCAAAAAGAAATAGCTCAAAAATGTAGTACCATCAATTATTAGCAAGCAATTACCAATGTCAGTATGTTTTTGCGTTGTTAAGCTCTTCACAATAAATATATATATTGTATCCGGCAGTTTATATTAATTCATTAAAAAGGTCATCTAACTTCCATTAAATTACATTAAAGATAATGATTTGAAATAACTCTTTTAAAATTATATTTAATTGGTATACACTGATAGTGTAAAGCTTTTTTACACTGTCAATCAATAAGAATTTGACACACCATTAAAAATGTTTGACTCTCTATATAACTATCTTAAAAGTCATCAATTTCATGATTTCTGATTGATTGTCAGTGTAAAAATCTTTACACTGACAATGTATATAAATTAAACTATTTAAAATTACTCTTGTAATATATATATATATATATATCCGACATGGCTAATTTGTTAGTGAAGTTTTTGATATAGCCCTATATAAACGAGGAGCATAGCATGCCAAGGATAATAGTGCTTGGTGATGGCTCCAACCTACTAAGCACATTCTATGGTCTTTGATATCTAGCGTAGCACTTTGTTAATGGGATAATAATGATTAATGTTTCTATCTTATCCAAGAACCCTCATATTACATTATACTATTATATTAATTAAAGCATACATCTCAAACTTATTAATATATAAACTTTAGAAAGTAATTGCGCAATTAGAGAGTAATGCAGTCGTCGTTGAGACAAACACTACGCAATCTATACTAATCACATCGACTGATTGTCATGGAAGACTAACGAGACAGAATTTAAACAAAAAAAAGGTTCACTTCTAGTGCTATTAGTATTAATGCAACCTCGAGTTAGTCCTGTGCACAAGGTTTTCAACTCATTGAAAGACTGGAGCATTCGATAAGAGTTCAGACCAAAAATACTAAATTAATTTCAACAGCATAATCAATGGTCAGACGAAGTAAATTCCTAGAGAAAGTATTCATGACACGAGGAATTTTGTAGCTAAAGTATGTCTACACACTTTCTCTTCGCTAATTAGGATGATGATTTTTGGTAGGAAAATTTATGGACAAGCTACAAGGTGATAGTTGGATGTGAACTAATATACCGAGGGATGAATGTCTCATTTTGATGTACAACATCTTATGTATCCCCACAAATCGTATTTTGTCACATATTTTAACGAATTTAAATTATAAGAAATCTCAACTTATGTGGTAAGATATAATTGGTGAGATAGGATGTAGTACACAAAAATGAGACAATAGATCCTCGTCCTAAACTAAGTTGTCCCAAATCAAATCTCATGTCATAAGTAAGAGTTGAGAATCTTTTGTGTACACATGTAAATTAGAGGGCAGACAAGAGCAACATTTCACGAAATTCTTTCAAAGTTCAAACATTGAATCCAATTAATCATGATACGCCTATGTTCATTTGAAAACATGTAGCTGGACTAAAGCGGTGAAACCCCGATATTAAATTATTTTGGTAGACATGTTATGTTGAAAAGGGTGACATATAATCAAAGCCTGAGTTTGATTGAGTTAGACGGCTTACCTAGATATTCCATGGACTAACATGAGATGAGTCAGCTTCAAACTGACGGTTAATGTGAAAACTGCTTCCTACGCAATGTTGGCAAGTCTTGTGTTATGAACATTTTACTAAAATTATGAAAATTGAATGTGATACTTAAGCTACAAGACTCTATTATCTAATAAACTATTCTTTTGGATTAGACTTCCCTAATGAGCTTAAGTCATAAGAATTTGTGCTTTCATTGGAGTTGAACTACGAAAACATCATTACTTCAACCCAAAAATCCATCCAGTCTGTTAAAAAATAAATCATCCAGAACTAACATTATCTAACAGGACTAAATTGAAAACAAAAAATAAGTCAAAAGATGCCTTAAACAACTTAATTGAGACAAGAAACAAAATTATTGTGAGTAGTTACCATATAGCCACCAAAGACTGAATTAGGATTAGGGACAAGACTATACCATGCACCTAGAGAGCAAATGGTTAAATATGAATTGACTGAATTTTATATAGAACCACGATGGTAAGATAAACAATACATCTTTATTTAGTCAATATCCATTTTAAAATTATTAAATCTATATTGAATCTATACTTAGTAATAAGGAGTTCAATTCTCCTTAAATAAGATCATGAATGTGAATCTTATAAATAAAAAAATGGACCCTAAGAAAACTTTACCTTTAAGGATGTGTTTGGATAAAAGATTAATTAAGCGTTTATCAGCTAAACTTTTTTAAAATAAGATATTTTTATTTTCATAAGCTTTTCGAACAAGCTTATCGCAATAAGCTAGAATAAGTTTATGCGAAGATCATAAACCATTTCCCTAAATTATTTGTATAAGTTTATTCTTATAATTATTCTTATAAATTCAAATAAGTTCTCATTGAACTCTTCCAAATGCATCTTAGATGAATTTTTTTAACTTCACTAATATTAGTCAAAGTCTAAAATAATTTTCAAATATTGACTTCGACAAAAACGCTCTTTAATCTATAACTTATTTTAATGTATAAATATTCAATTAGTTATTAACTTATTTTAATAGTTAAGATAAATATTCAACCCATCAATTTTTAAAAAATATTAATACAAGAACATATCAACTTAAAATAATTTTTATTTTTATTTTGGTACAAAATTAAATTTTATTTAAAAAAAAAAAAAACAACTTACAATCACCATCTGAAAACATACCGAAAAAAAAAAAAATACCGAACTTTTCCGTTCCATGTGGGCTGATAAATTATTAATGTGCGTTAATTTTCATTCACAAATAAAAAGAGTAAATAGTCAAAATGGTCCCTGAAACTGTGAGGTCGTGTCAAGTTGGTCCCTCAAACTAACGAAATTTCAAAAAGGTCCCTGAAACTGTCAAACGTTGATCAAGTTAGTCCCTCCGTTAGGCAGGGTTCGTTGACGCCGTTAATAGCGCTTATGTGGCACGTTAAGTGCCCATGTGACCTCCACCTTGCATGACAGTTGTACCACAGTTTTGGGGACCAATCTAACACTCAATTTTAGGGACTAAAATGATACTTACTTTATATTTTAACACTTCACCATCTTCGTTTCATTTTCATCCCTCATTTTTACCTTTTCATCTCTCTCCCTACCCTCCCCTCTGCCACACCCTTCCTTTTGCAACCGCTCGCCGGAGGCCATAACTCGTCGCCGAAACCGCACCGGAACTCGCTTCCACTCAAAATGCAGGTGTGTATTTTGTTTACCCATTTTGTTTTGGGTTATCGGGTCATGGGTTTTGATTGTTCATCTTTGTCGCGACCGTCCCGTCCGGGAGCCGTGTAAAAGGGATAAAAAAAAAGGAGTCGCCACCAATATTTTATTTAGGAAAAAACATTGGAAAAACCATTTATTTTAAGGAAAACTGGTCTAAAAAGAGAGAGATGAGTTCGGGAGTCGGTTACGAGTAGGGAAGGTGTTAACACACTACATCGCCCGTTTTAAAAAAACGGTACCTCAAGTTAATTGTGCAAAAAAAAAAACATTTTGATAACCTTTTAAATATTTATTTTACCCCAAAAATTATTTACAAGAAAGAATTATATTTTTTAATTTTTAATTTTTAATTTTTTATATTTTTTAATTTTTAATAATTTTTATTTATGAATTTATTGTAAAAAAAGGGAAAAGTTTAATTTTTTTTATTAATTATTTTAACATAAAAAGAGACACAAAAAAAGGAAAATTTAGTTTTGGCCCGACAAGATGATTTATCTTGCTCCTACGTATTCCCGGGTGCGATGGGAAACTCAAAGCCACGTAGTTCTCTTAGAAAAGATTTGATTGGTTGATTAATTTTATTTCCTTTTTTGAAAAAAAGGGATTTGATTTTGGAAAGATTTTATAAAAAAGGATTTTATTTTTTTTGAAATAAATTCAGTCTTGTACAGGGTCCAAGATAGCAGCGCTATACAATAACCCTTACAATTCGTGCGCCACTTGAGGATGAAAGTTCATACATCAACGTCGTATATTGTTGCATAAATTCAAAAGATCTTATTTTATAAAATTGAATAAAATTTGTTAAATAGAGTAAATTGAAAACATTCATTATTTCAAACGAAAGGTATTCACCTTTGCACAGAGTTAAAGATAGCGGAGCTATACGATGAACCCTTACAATTCATATGACACTTGAGGATGAAAAAAACATACATCAATGTCATAGATTGTTGCGTGAAAATAAATTTTTATTTTAAAAAAGTCGAATAAAATTTTGTTAAAAGAGTAAATTGAAAACATTTATTCTTTCATACGAAAGGAATTCACCCTTGCACATAGTTAAAGATAGCGGAGCTATACGATGAACCCTTACAATTCATATGACACTTGAGGATGAAAAAACATACATCAACGTCATAGATTGTTGTGTGAAAATAAATTTTTATTTTAAAAAACGGGAAGATTTTTATATTTTGTTTTTATTTTATGTTTTGTAATTTCAAAAAAAAACATTTTTAGGGACTTACTGGCCCATTAAGCTTATCAAGGCCCAAGGCATCCACATCTTCAGACTTTACACAAACAAGCAAATAGGTAAACATAATAACACAAAGAAAGAAAGAAAAAAAAAACAATACAAAAACACATTATATAAAATGGTTGAAGAGCAGCAGGGGACCTTCAAGGAGGAAAAGATCAACTTGGTGGAGATGTAAATGGTGCCAGATCCGACGTGAGGCGGCGAAGCAGGGGACTCGGGCGGCGGCGGCGACGTGAGGAGGCCGGTGACACGGCGGTGTGTGAGGCGGTGGACAGCGTGGCTCGGGCGGATCTGCATCTGAGGCGGCGCGGCTGTCCACAAGGCGGACGCGCGAGTGACAGGGGCGGCGGCTACCTGCTCGCGCGGCGACTGCGGCGGCTTGTGGCGGAGCTGCAATGGGAGGAGCAAGAATGAACGGATCTGGCTGCAGATTGATCTAGCAGAGGGGCGTGTGGTGGAACTGGATCCCGGATCTGGTTTGTCTTATGTTTCCATTTTTGTGTTTTTTTTTATTTAAGATGGTGATGAAGGGTTGTGGTAGATGGGTTTTTGTTTTGACTTGTTTTGTTGGTGATGAATATTGTTTGGGTATGGAGGGTGGTTGTGTCTGAGGTGTTGGAGATGATGAGGGAATGTTTAAAATGTGGATGAAGATGATGGTTAAAATGGGTTTAGTTGAAGAGAGGATGTGTGGCTCATGATGTAAGGGAGAGGGAGCTTCTGAGTTTTTTTTAGTTTCAGTTTTTTTATTATCAAGAAGAAGATGGAGGATGGAGAGTGAAGTAGAGAATGGGACACTATCATGAAGAGTCCTCCCCTTGGAGTCGTTCCCCTACCCCTTTAAATATTTTCTACTGTTGCAAACTCCAAAACAGGACCCAATGTCCTCTGCCATGTTTGTAATGCAGGGTCCCTTTCACATTTCCAATCTTATCATTCTGCATTTTTTTTGTTTTTCCTTGTGTTGTAACTCTCATTTGTTTTTGTTAAGTATCTTTCCATTGATTCTGGTTTGACTCTGTTTGAGAGGAGGTAGCAGTATTGCTTGTTCCAATATTTCCTTCTTGATGCTTGAATTTGAAAGCCATGTTTATTGCAAAATGCTTAACAATGCCATTGCTCTTTTGGGTACTGATATGCATTAAAAAAAAATTGGCCTCTTGCTTCTTCTTCCTGCACTTGTTTGTCCCATTCTTCTTCTTCTTTTTTTTTTTTAATGATAGAAATCAGATCTCTTTTCTTCATATATTTTGTTTTTCTATCTTTAAATGGGCTTTGGGATAAAGGAACATGGACCAAGTAGATGGATTTTTATTTTTTGCAATTTTGGTCTTTTATCCTTTTTTTTAATTTATTCTAAATTTTAATCAGATAAAGTAAAACATACCATCTGGACAAAATTGGGTATTCACAACTTCCCCTCTTTACTTGTTTCTTATTATATAATAGGTGTAACCAAAGTTAGCATATTATCGTTATAAGAAATGAGTAAAGACGTGAATTTCTATTTTGTCCGGAGTACACTGGCAAACAAAGGTCTTGCGACTAAACAACTAGCGGGTTCATTGCCCACGGAGGTTTACACATAAAAAGCTTGCAGGGTGGATTACCTGCTAAGCTCAAAAACGGGGATAAAGAACTTACAGAGAGGATTGCCTGTCAGAGGCTCGAATAAAGAGATAAAGAGCTTACGGGGTGGATTGTCCGTCAGAAGCTCGAACAGAAAGATAAAAGAGCTTACGGGGTGGATTGCCCGTCAGAAGCTCGAACAGAAAGATAAAGAGCTTACGGGGTGGATTGCCCATCAGAAGCTTGAGCAGAAAGACAAATGAGCCTACGGGGTGGATTGCCCGTCTGAAACTCGAACTGAAAGATAAGAGAGCTTACGGGGTGGATTGCCCGTCAAAAGCTCGAACTAAAAGATAAAAGAGCTTACGGGGTGGATTGCCCATCAGAAACTCGAACTGAAAGATAAGAGAGCTTACGGGAGAGAGCTTACGGGGTGGATTGCCCGTCAGAAGCTCGAACTGAAAGATAAAAGAGCTTATGCGGTGGATTGCCCGTGGGATGCTTGACAAAAGATAGAATGCTCGTGGAGTCGGTTATCCACTGAAGCTTGAGGAGAAGGTAAAAAGCTCATGTGATCCTATGCCTATAGGAGCCAATAAAGGTACAACTTATGAGCCTTGTGCCCGTTAAAGCTAAACAAAAACAAACATGAAGCTCATGAGGTCCTATGCCTACTAAAGCTAATAAAGACGCAGCTTATGAGCCCTGTGCCCGTCAAAGCTGAACAAAAACATAACGAAGCTTATGAGGCCTTGTGCCTGCTAAAACTAAATGTAACAAAAGAAAGCTTAGAGACCCTATGTCCTCTAAAGCTAACAAAAACAAAGCTTCCGGGCCCTATGCCTAGTAAAACGGACAAAAGCTTAGAGACCCTATGTCTGCTAAAGCTAACAAAAGCAAAGCTTAGGGGCCTTGTGCCGGTTAAAACAAACGAAAGCTTAGAGACCCTACGTCTGCTAAAGCTAACAAAACAAAGCTTATGGGCCCTATGCCCATTAAAACAGACGAAAGCTTAAAGACCCTACGTCTGCTAAAGCTAACAAAAGTGAAGCTTATGGGCTCCAAGCCCGTGAAAGCCAGTAAAATGGGAGCTTATGGGCCCTATGCCTAAATGTGATGCAATGATGTTGATTCTGGTGCATGAAATAATGCATGATGCAAAAGATTCTTTCAGTGATTGATAATGAACTTTGATCATTTTTTGCAAACCACTCTTTGATTTCTAGCCCCTTAAAGCTTCAATCACAGCCAAATTTAAGGAAGAACTGGAATGTCACTCATTGATCCGGATTGTCATTTTCTTGCCCCATCGATGCTTTGCCTCTTGTCACAAATATGCCTATTTATAATGATTATCCCGATGGATGAGACTGCTTGATTTCTCTTTCTTTTCCAACATTGCCCTTTGTCAGGAGATTGATGTACTTTCCATGACCTTTGCATCCTGGGAGAAACTCTAAATGATATCATTATTGATACTTGCTTCGCCTTTCAGTATGTATTAAAGAATTCAAATTGAGTCTATGGTAGAAAGAGGGGTATGTAAATGATAGAGGATGGACAGGGAGTAACAATATGTGGAAAGTGGTAAGGATATGAGCAAAAGAATTGAAAGGTTGTTAGAAGGAAGGAAACAATGACGGGATGGAGTTCACACTTTTCTTCAGGTGATACTCTTTTAAGATGATAAGTGCTAGCTTCTCATGCGTATAATCTCGAGCACCACTTTAATCAGCTTTCAAGAACATGGTTTGTTCCAGTCTTCATGTATTGAGAGCACTTCATGACTCGCCTTCAAACTGCCCTAGTTTGCAGTTTGCATTTCTTCAAGAGACACTCGTATGATCTCGAGTACTGCTTTAATCTCCTTCCGAGGACATGATTTGCCTTTAAATTCAAACTGCCCCAGTTTGTTGCTTCGAGAAATCTGTTTGACCCTAACTTTTGCGCAGGTTGCTCTTCCGATCTTTCAACCTACCGGGTCGCTCTAATTTTGCCTAGGTCGCCCTTACAGGTTTTCAACCCAGCGAGCCTCCCCTTTTTTTTGCTTTTCTGTTTTTTCATTTTCTCTTTATCTTTTCCTTTCTTTTCCTTTTTCCGAGAGCGATGCATTGAAAAAGCACATACATTTTGTCTCACATTTAAAGTTAATGAAAATGATAACAATCTTTCATTGATCAGAATGGACTTTGTAGGCTCATAATGCGGTCAATGGTTGAGAGTCATGAAGGAAAGGATATAAGGCTCAAACAAATGTTTTAAGGTTGAATAGGACTGAGGATCCATGATCTTTTCGATTTCTAAGAACATTTGTTTTCCTCTAACTTTCCTTTTTTTTTGTGCCTTTGCATGAAGGTTTTTTTTTTAATCCTTTTTTTTTGCTTTATAATCACCAATTCTTTCATGCTTGCCCCTTGCCTAGGGGTGATCCTTGTCCCGGGTTCTTTGAAAGAATTTCAGGCTCCAACGGAGTAACAAGGGATAGTAGAAGTATCTGAAAGATATAGAAAGATGGCCATTCTTCATTTCAAATTTTGATTGTTAATTTTTTGAAATTTTAAAAGTAAGACAAAATGATAGTACTTGCAAAAAGCATAACCGGACGCTCCTTCTCGATTTCCCTTTTAATTTCTTTTTTATTTTTTTCAAATCATGGGGTCTAGATTGAATCAAAAAGGATTTCCTTTGATTGCCTCAATCATCTTCGGTTGATCTCATGAGGAAGCTTTCCATAGTTGTCCGAACCAGCATGGTTAATGAGGTGATCAGGATCATATGATGAGGTTCTAGCACTTATTATTTTATTTTATTTTTAAAGAGAATCACCTTCAGATCTGCTTTATTGATAACTTTCAAGAAAAAAAGGAGGATGAAGGTAAAATCAGAAGATGAAGAAAAGGAAGGAAACTCAATGCATTCATTTATTCATACTGAAATGGAAACAAGTAAGCCCATTATTAAAAACTTACTAAAGACTTAGGCAGAGCTAAAGGATTAGCATTAATGAATTACTCTACACAAGATTCAAAAGTCATGTTCCAAAGTGTCCTCTACGGCATGGACTCCAGAACCTCCTGCATCAAGAGTGTCCCGTTGGAAACTTAGCACATTTGCATTGATCAGATCTTGCACTTTATACTTTAAGGTCTTGCAATTTTCAGTTGAATGACCTATCACTCCCCCATGATAGTCACACTTGACGTTTGGGTCAAACCATTTTGGGTATGGGGGTTGCACTGCCTTGGTCGGGACCGAGACCAACAAATATTTTCAATAAGGCTGTGCAATAGCTCCGTGTAAGTCATAGGTATAGGGTCAAACTGCATGGGCTTCTTTTCTGGGTTGTAAGGTTGTCTCCTTTGATTTGCATTTAGGTTTTCTTGGGGCGGTATGGTGGGAAAGGTTTGATGTTGGAAAGGTTTTGATGGTTGGTATGGTGTCCTCATAGGATGGGATTGGGTTGGAAATTGTGAGATGGCGGCGATGTATGGCTGGTTGGCTTGGTGATACGGAGATGGTTGGTAATATGGGGGGTATTGGGCTTGGAAGACGGGTATTTGGTTTGGTTTAAATTGGTTCAGTTTCTTTTGTTCAAAGGTTACTGCATGTGTTTCTCCCTCCTTCTTTTTCACAAATGGGGTTTTCTTTGGGCTATTTTCCAATGAAGTCTCTGATTTTGCCAATCCTCATTCCACTTTCGATTCTTTCACCAATAATGGCCATGTTAGAAAAGTTCGATGACACGCTTCCAATCATTCTATCATAGAAAGGCGACTGGAGTGTATCAATGAACATTGCCACAATTTCTTTCTCGGCCAATGGAGGCTCCACTTGAGCAGCCAATTCCCTCCATCATTGTGCATACTCCTTGAAAGTCTCTGTGTCTCTCTTTGCCATATTTTGGAGTTGCATCCTATCGGGAGCCATGTCAATGTTGTACTTGTATTGCTTCAGGAATGCATCTGCTAGATCTTTGAAGGATCGGACGTGGGCCCGTTCAAGATGCGTGTACCAATTTGAAGCTGCCCCAGTTAAACTGTCTTGGAAGAAGTGAATCAAGATCTTATCATCTTGAGCGTATGATGCCATCTTCCTTACATACATGGTCAAATGGTTTTTTGGACAAGTGGTCCCCCGATATTTGTCAAAATCGGGTACCTTAAACTTTGGTGGGATTACAACATTTGGCACCAGGCAAAGCTTTGAGGCATCCCGAAGACCATAATTGTTTGCTCCTTCAATGGCCCGCAGTCTCTCCTCTAACACTTCCAACTTTTCTTTAGATTGGGAATTCCCTCCCGACTGATTCACTGGAGTTTCACAGTACATATTATAGGGAAAGGGGTATGGCATGTAGGAGGACCCGAAGTTTGGCATCATTTGAGTCCCATGGGGTCCATAATGTAGGGTGTATTGTGGATTTTTTGGATTGGCAGAAAGTGTCACTGTCGGGGTGTTACCTTCTGTAAGGTTGACAGTTTGTGTTTGTGGCATTTCGACAGCATCAGTGGGGGTTTGTGTCTGAGTGATATGTTCAGAGTTTTGGATGCCATCTTGTGGGATGGGGGCCGTTGGTAGAACAAATCCACGAGGTAAGCCGTATGGGGGATTGTTCGGGTCAAATGAAAGATGAGTTTGGTTGCTTGGATAAATAGTGAGAGGCATCATGACCCCTGGTTGGTTGAAGCCTTGAATAGGAATCTAAGCAAGACCGGGCGGAATGAGAGGTGTGGTCGGATGTCCTTCGTTCGAGGCTGGAGGGTTCTCCTCTGTGTTCTTTTCCTTCTGCATTGCTTGTAGGATCTCCATCATCTTAGTCATCTGATCCTTGATTTGACTGATTTTATCCCTGATCTCTTGGACTTCTTCTAGCTCATCCGCCATGGCTCTTATTTGTCACCGAGTGCGATAAGGGTGTCTTGGAGCAATTGTTCAGAAAAGCCACACACTGTTTTAATCAAAACAAAAGTGAGAACAAAATGTTGGAAAAATGTAAAAAAGCTTTTATGAAAATCACCTTTGGAGTTTATTATTAGTTTTTGAGTTAACACCTTATAACAGACAAGAGATGGTCCCTCCATCCCGCACAGAGAGCATTGTGCTCATAAGATGGAATGGAGTTGACAACAAATCTAGGGGAGAAAGAACTCTCCACAATAGATGTTGTCTCAAACACACTAGCAATTCTGAATTGAGACATCTCGTCCTACCCTTTGCGCATAAGGAAGAATCCTATAATTGAGACATCTGTAGGGTTGACAGCTTATTCTTGTGGTATTTCGACAGCATCAGTGGTGGTTTATGTTTGAGTGATATGCTCGGAGTTTTGAATGCCATCTTGTAGGATGGGGGTCGTTGGTGGCACAGATCCGCGAGGCAAACCATATTGGGGATTGTTCGGGTCAAATGAAAAATGAGTCTGGTTGCTTGGATAAATAGGGAGGGGCATCATGGCCCCTGGTTGGTTGAAACCTTGAATAGGAATCTGAGAAAAACCGGGCGGAATAAGAGGTGTGGCCGGATGTCCTTCGTTCGAGGCTGGAGGGTTCTCTTCTGTGTTCTTTTCCTTCTCCATTGCCTGTAGGATCTCCATCATCTTAGTCATCTGATCCTTGATTTGACTGACTTCATCCCTGATCTCTTGGACTTCTTCTAGTTCATCCCCCATGGCTCTTGCCTGTGACCGAGTGCGATAAGGGTGTCTTCGAGCAATTGTTCAGAAAAACCACACACTGTTTTAAGAGAAATGAGAACAAAATGTTTGAAAACAGCAAAAAGCTTTTATGAAAATCACCTTTGGAGTTTATTATTATTTTTTGAGTTAACACCTTATAACAGACAAGAAATGGTCCCTCCATCCCACGCAGAGAGCATTGTGCTCATAAGATGAAATGGAGTTGACAACAAATCTAGGGGAGAAACAACTCTCCACAATAGATGTTGTCTCTTACCAAATTATCTGTGCAAGGGAAATTTTATTTTATTAATAACATTTGGAAAGCAAAACTACTTATGCATGAGAGTGTACCATGATACATGAATGAATGACATATTGATGATGCATGGCCTAAAATACTACATGCACGAGCATAGAATATAATAAGAATGAATGTAACAGAATGCATGAATGAGTGGCATGTTAAGGTGCATGTGGGATGCATGCAGAAAAATCGTTATGATGCATGAGATATAAATGTGATTATTCATGTTACAGAAAAACATGGAATGCTCTCCCTTTTGTCCTACATAGGTCATATCCTAAAGTTGGGACCTCTAAAGTCAAGACCCTATTTTGGTAGGCTACTAATGGCATTTTATGTGCATGACTTTCGGGATAGATCTAGACCCCTAAACATATGGTTCCCGGATTACCCCTATCTATAAGATAAGGATCCGAATCCATGAACCTCACCACAGGGACAAATAAGTCACAATATGGTAGTCCATGTAACGGTAGCAATCCGAGCGGGAGAATCGGTGATTGTCAGGGACGCAAAAGCATCACAATAACATCACTGAACCCCCTTCTAATCTTATGGCATTCCAAGACTCGGGTATAGAGCCCAAAAGTGTGTGCAACATATGATAGTGATGCGTGTGATGGGAGCATACAACCCTTCACAAAACCTACTAAAACAAAACTACCCCAAACCTGCAAAAAGGAACAAACAAATACCGATACAAAAAATTCTCTACCTTAAGATTGCAAGAATATATAAGAGTAGTTATGAAAGCATAAAAAGAAATAAAATAAAAAGGGTAAAACAAATATTTTCAAAGCTGTTAAAAAAATGCACAACCAACTATGATAGGCCTGACTCTCAAAATTCCCCAGTGGAGTCGCCAGCTGTCGCGACCGTCCCGTCCGGGAGCCGCGTAAAAGGGATAAAAAAAGAGGAGTCGCCACCAATATTTTATTTAGGAAAAAACATTGGAAAAACCATTTATTTTAAGGAAAACTGGTCTAAAATGAGAGAGATGAGTTCGGGAGTCGGTTACGAGTAGGGAAGGTGTTAGCACCCTACATCGCCTGTTTTAAAAAAACGGTACCTCAAGTTAATTGTGCGAAAAAAAACATTTTGATAACCTTTTAAATATTTATTTTACCCCAAAAATTATTTACAAGAAAGAATTATAATTTTTAATTTTTAATTTTTTATATTTTTTAATTTTTAATAATTTTTATTTATGAATTTATTGTAAAAAATGGGAAAAGTTTAATTTTTTTGATTAATTATTTTAACATAAAAAGAGACACAAAAAAAGGAAAATTTAGTTTTGGCCCGACAAGATGATTTATCTTGCTCCTACGTATTCCCGGGTGCAATGGGAAACTCAAAGCCACGTAGTTCTCTTAGAAAAGATTTGATTGGTTGATTAATTTTATTTCCTTTTTTGAAAAAAAAGGGATTTGATTTTGGAAAGATTTTATAAAAAAGGATTTTATTTTTTTTGAAATAAATTCAGTCTTGCACAGGGTCCAAGATAGCAGCGCTATACAATAACCCTTACAATTCGTACGCCACTTGAGGATGAAAGTTCATACATCAATGTCGTAGATTGTTGCGTAAATTCAAAAGATCTTATTTTATAAAATTGAATAAATATTTTTAAATAGAGTAAATTGAAAAAATTTATTATTTCAAACATAAGGAATTCACCTTTGCACAGAGTTAAAGATAGCGGAGCTATACGATGAACCTTTACAATTCATATGACACTTGAGGATGAAAAAAACATACATCAATGTCGTAGATTGTTGCGTGAAAATAAATTTTTATTTTAAAAAATTCTAATAAAATTTTGTTAAAAGAGTAAATTGAAAACATTTATTCTTTCATACGAAAGGAATTCACCCTTGCACAGGGTTAAAGATAGCGGAGCTATACGATGAACCCTTACAATTCATATGACACTTGAGGATGAAAAAACATACATCAACGTCATAGATTGTTGTGTGAAAATAAATTTTTATTTTAAAAAAAGGAAGTATTTTTATATTTAGTTTTTATTTTATGTTTTGTAATTTCAAAAAAAAAACATTTTTAGGAACTTACTGGCCCATTAAGCTTATCAAGGCCCAAGGCATCCACATCTTCAGACTTTACACAAACAAGCAAATAGGTAAACATAATAACACAAAGAAAGAAAGAAAAAAAAAACAATACAAAAACATATTATATAAAATGGTTGAAGAGCAGCAGAGTACCTTCAAGGAGGAAAAGATCAACTTGGTGGAGATGGAAACGGCGCCGGATACGACGTGAGGCGGCGAAGCAGGGGACTCGGGCGGCGGCGATGACGTGAGGAGGCTGGTGACGCAGCGGTGCGTGAGGCGGTGGACGGCGTGGCTTGGGCGGATCTGCGTCTGAGGCGGCGCGGCTGTCCACACGACGGACGCGCGAGTGACAGGGGCGGCGGCTACCGACTTGAGCGGCGACTTGTGGCGGAGCTGCAATGGGAGGAGCAAGAACGATCGGATCTGGCTACAGATTGATCTAGCAGAGGGGCGTGTGGTGGAACTGGAACCCGGATCTGGTTTGTCTTATGTTTCCATTTTTGTGTTTTTTTTTATTTAAGATGGTGATGAAGGGTTGTGGTAGATGGGTTTTTGTTTTGATTTGTTTTGTTGGTGATGAATATTGTTTGGCGTGTGGTGGAACTGGAACCCGGATCTGGTTTGTCTTATGTTTCCATTTTTGTGTTTTTTTTTATTTAAGATGGTGATGAAGGGTTGTGGTAGATGGGTTTTTGTTTTGATTTGTTTTGTTGGTGATGAATATTGTTTGGGTATGGAGGGTGGCTGTGTCTGAGGTGTTGGAGATGATGAGGGAATGTTTAAAATGTGGATGAAGATGATGGTTAAAATGGGTTTTGTTGAAGAGAGGATGTGTGGCTCATGATATAAGGGAGAGGGAGCTTCTGAGTTTTTTTTAGCTTCAGTTTTTTTATTATCAAGAAGAAGATGGAGGATGGAGAGTGAAGTAGAGAATGGGACACTATCATGAAGAGTCCTCCCCTTGGAGTTGTTCCCCTACCCCCTTTAAATATTTTCTACTGTTGCAAAACTCCAAAACAGGACCCAATGTCCTCTGCCATGGTTGTAATGCAGGGTCCCTTTCACATTTCCAATCTTATCATTCGACATTTTTTTTAGTTTTTCCTTGTGTTGTAACTCTCATTTGTTTTTGTTAAGTATCTTTCCATTGATTCTGGTTTGACTCTGTTTGAGAGGAGGTAGCAGTATTGCTTGTTCCAATATTTCCTTCTTGATGCTTGAATTTGAAAGCCATGTTTATTGCAAAATGCTTAACAATGCCATTGCTCTTTTGGGTGCTGATATGCATTAAAAAAAATTTGGCCTCTTGCTTCTTCTTCCTGCACTTGTTTGTCCCATTCTTCTTTTTTGTTTTTTTTTTTGTTTTTGTTTTTTGTTTTTGTTTTGTTTTTGTTTTTTGTTTTTTTTTAATGATAGAAATCAGATCTCTTTTCTTCATATATTTTGTTTTTCTATCTTTAAATGGGCTTTGGGATAAAGGAACATGGACCAAGTAGATGGATTTTTATTTTTTGCAATTTTGGTCTTTTATCCTTTTCGTTTTTTTTTTATTCTAAATTTTAATCAGATAAAGTAAAACATAGCATCTGGACAAAATTGGGTATTCACAATCTTCTTCTTCATACTGTGCATGTGGTAAGGGTTGGGTGGGGTTTCATCTAAGCCTCTATTACATTAGTTTTGTACTTAGGCATTTGCCCTAGTTATCGTTTTACCCATTGTTGCCCATTCTTCATCATCAATGTGGGTGGGTTTAGGGTTTGTTGCGATGCTCTGTTTTTTTGTTTTGTAATAGAGTATATGAAACATTTTTTAATTTATGCATCTATGTTAATGTGCAGAATGAGTACTATGATCACTGTTATCGTGGACCATGGAGGCATATTGTTGAGGAATGAGAGAGGGGTTCTGGAGTATGTGGGTGGTGAGATGGATGTGTGGGAAGAGTTGGACTCAGACACACTCAATGTTTTTGATTTGTTTAGCATTGTGAAGGTGTGTAAGGGTTATGATAAGGTTGAAAAATTGTTGTGGTTGAAGCCAAACAGGGACCTGGATATTAGGTTGAGGGAACTAACCTCTGACAATAGCTTCATAGAGATGGTTAAGGCTGCCCTTCTTAATGGGAACGAGATTGAGATTTATCATGAGTATGCCCCTGAGCTCCTTCAGGCATGGGTGCCTAACCAGGAAGCTGTGAATGCTGCTAACATGGATGTTGATGAGGGTCTCATGAGTCCATATGAGGACAGCCATTCTACTGCTGATGAAAGTGCAGAGGACAACCATTACAAGCCTCCTCCGGTTGAAATTAGTTCAGATGATTATGAGGAAGTGGTGTTAAGCAAGATTAAAGGGAAGAAGGCTAAGGGAAATAAGGTTGCTGGGACTTCATCAAAGGGTAAGAAGGCTAAGGGTAAGAAGGTTTTTGGGATTTCATCCAAGGGTAAGAAGGCTATTGGGAGTGATGGAAAGGGTAAGAAGAAGGTTTCAAGTAAGAGTAAGCGGAGGTCACCTAGTCCTTCAAATGGTGACAGCAATGATGATAATGATGGTTGGACTGAGTTTTATACAAGGCATGAAGACTTCTTTAATTATGGGGAGTTAGGTGGTGGAAGCAATCAAGTGCAGCAAGAAGTTGTGAGTGATGGAAGCTACAAGTCTGAGGAAATGAAGGGTCCTATTAGTACAGATGAGGAGAATAATGGAACAACTGGTTTGCCTAACTTCCCTCAGTTTAATGACAGAGCAAAGTTTGGTAATGTCAGTTTGGTATTAGGAATGGAGTTTACAAATTTATCATCTTTCAAGGCAGTTGTGAAGGATTACACCATACACATGGGCAAGCCAATAAAATGGGTGAAAAATGATAGCTTCAAGGCTAGAGCTAAATTCAAGGAAGTTGGTTGTGATTGGGAGATTTACTGTGGTAGGAGTAATTTAAGGAGGAGTTTCCAAATTAAGACCTTCAAGGAGACTCACAGCTGCTGCAGAGCCTTTAAGGTTAATCAAGCAAACAGAAAATGGGTTGTGAAGAAGCTAGAAGAAAAGATTCGTAGCCAACCCAAAATCACACATGTAGAGGTTTTTGATTTCCTAAAAAAGGAGTTCAATGTCATCATTGATAGGTCAATGATTTTTAGGGCAATTAGGGAGGCAAGAGAGTTGGTTGAAGGTAGTGAAAGAGAGCAGTATGGTAAGCTTTGGGATTATGCTCATGAGTTGTTAAGGAGCAATCCAGGGTCATTGGTTAAGATTGATACCGTCCCTCTGCCATATTCACAACCACAGTTCCAAAGGCTCTTTGTTTGTCTAGATGCATGCAAGAGAGGATTTAAGGCAGGTTACAGACCTTTTATTGGGTTGGATGGTTGCTTTTTGAAAGGTTACTTTGGAGGACAACTCCTTTCAATTGTGGGGCAGGATGCAAACAACCATATTTTTGTGATAGCATATGCTATAGTGGATGTGGAAAACAAAGACAATTGGGGATGGTTTTTGACACTGTTGCATGAAACACTAGGTGATTACAGGCAGCATGGATGGAATTTCATGTCTGACATGTAGAAGGTAAGATTTTGTCATTCATTACGTGGTGTGGTTTGATAATTTGTTGCATATTTCAGGGACCAATTTGATATTAAGTGACTAATTTTAGGGATTGATTTGTATGTTATGCTTGTTGGGGCTAATACCAGCCATGCAGGAAGTGATGCCAGGAGTGCCCCACAGGTATTGTGCCATGCATCTGTGGAGGAACTTTATAAAACAATGGAAGGAAAAGGAACTAAAGGGTGTGGTTTGGGACTGTGCCAAGTCAACCACAGTTACACAGTTCAACATGGAAATGGAAAGGGTTAAGAGGTTGAACCTGAAAGCCTGGGAGTATTTGAACAAATGACCAAAAGAGGCATGGACAAAGGCCTACTTTGAGACAAACTGTAAGGTAGACAACATATGCAACAATACATGTGAGGTTTTCAATTCAAGGATTGTGGATTATCGTGGTAAGCCTATTCTGACTATGGCTGAGGAAGTTAGATGCTATGTGATGAGGACAATGTGTGCAAACAAGTTGAAGCTTGCTGGGAGGAGAGGACCTTTGTGTCCTATGCAACAAAGTAGGCTGGAAAAGGAGAAGTTGGATAGCAATCTGTGGACTCCTGTGTGGTCAGGTGATGGTGATGGCATGCGGTTTGAACTGCAGAACCTTCCTTATAAGGTTGATGTCAACCTGAGTGCACAAACTTGCACCTGCAGGTTTTGGCAACTAACAGGTGATGGTGATGACATGTTGTTTGATTTTTGTATATTGTTTTCTGCTTTTTTTATCTATTATGACAGTGTTATTTATGTATATTTGCATACTTTGACAGGTATGCCGTGTAAGCATGCATGTGCTACAATTGCATATAGGAATCAAAGGGCAGAAGAGTGTTGTCATGTCTGGCTAACAATGGGGTCATATGATGCAACTTACCAATTTTTCATTCAACCAACACAGTCCGAACAATTTTGGATGCCCACTGATTATGACAAGCCGGTTCCACCTAAGCTCAAGAGAAGTGCCGGGAGACCAAAGAAACAGAGAAGGAAGGATCGAAATGAGGAACCCGTGTGTGGTCATAAGCTGAAGAGGTCATATCTTAACTTATGTTGCTCAAGATGTGGCATTGAGGGCCATAACAGTAGGGGATGCATGAACACTGGAGTTCCTGAAAAACCTAAAGCTAAGACATCAACTCAAGGACAAGAGGATTTAGTGTCTAAGATACAATTAACACAAACTGCTTCTACTATTGAGTCAGTGCAATCTCAAGATGTACCACCGCAAGTGCAGCAACAAGTACAAGATCCTCCAGCACAAGTTCGGGACAATCCATCACAAATGCAGGCTCCACCACCATCACAGCAAAGAGTGCAGAGGGTAAGCTGGCTTTTGCAGGGATTGAGTTTATTTCATATATAAAAGTTCAGGGACTTTTTTGATTTTAAGTTGCATATTTTGGGGACTAAATTGACACTATGTTATCGATTTCTATTTCTGCAGGCAAGGAGATATGGTATAAGAGGACCTCTTATACCACAAGTGCCAAAGGAACCCCCAGTTAGAGGCCCACCCGTAACAACTCCACCAGCACTAGCCCCTCTTGCACCACCACCAGCTCCACTTCCACTTCCACCACTTCCAATTCCAGCTCCACAGCCTATCATGGTCGAACTTTCCAGCACCACCAACTGGATCAAGGGAAGGACAACCACAGTTCATGTCTTTCATTCCAACTCCAGGGGTGCCACAGATGCATCCAAGGAAACCATGAACAATGGATTCTTAGGAAACTTTGGTTGTTTTGGTTATTTATTTTGGAATATGGTGTATGGTTTGTCTGCTGTAGTTTCTGGTTTGGTACAGGTTTAGATGTACTCTGTTTTGGATATACTTTTTGTAAGACATATTTGGACACCTTTTGGTGCTTCAATTAATACATATGCAATTTATCTTTTGGACCACAATTTGGTGCTTCCTTTCATTTTCTGTAACAAAATGAAGCAGTTTGTCTTATGCAACAAAATGAGACATTTACTCCAAGCTTGTCATTCAACCAACACATTACATTCCAAAATAGGACAATACATTACACATTACATTCCAAAATATGCCTACATCATACCTAACAACATCACACCTAAAACTACCAAAGCACTTTGCCTTCCAATCCACCAAACCAGACAAACACTAAACAACACACACATTACAACAACCCCAAATTTGACCATTCTAACATCTGCAACCAAAGTGTCAACCTTGCCAATCAGCTCTATCAGTTCTGCCTTCAGTATTCCCTCACTACCAGTATCATTAGGAGTTCCACATCTCTCAGGAACCTTGAAAATCTCAGGAATCTCATCCACCCAGACAAGATAGCCATAATTGCCTTCACCCTGCAACAATTTGACATAAAAAAATTGGGGTTAGTAGAAACTGTGCTCCCTGTAAAGTGCAAGAAAGTCGCAAACCCTAGTGGAGTTTTGGGATTGAATGTTACCAATGGTAAGGGACATCCATAGAAGGCCCTCCCTGGGTTCCTCTAAGTCCTAGAGATTCATAACACAGCTCTCCTCTCACAATTGCAAAACAAAGGTAAGGGGTTGTTGATTTCTGCCCCATCAACCCTAGAGCTACTCGACTAAGACGGAGTTGTGGGTTTCTTGGTTTGTCTTGAGAATGGTAACGACGAACCACCACCCATCGGCATCCCTTTTGTGTAGTTACAGTTGGAGAGAGCGAGAGAGAGAGAGAGACAGAAACAGACGAAGGACAGAGAGTGAGAGAGACGAACCAGAGACAGGCAAAGGAAGAAGAAGATGAACGTTAGGATTTTTGAAAAAAAAATTGAGTGTCAATTTGGTCCCTGTATCAAATTGGTCCCTCAAATATGCGTGTATAGTGCCCATCTTACGTGACAGGATGAGTTGGCAGCCACATAAGCGATGTTAACGACATCAAAGAACCCTGACTAACGGAGGGACTAACTTGATCAACGTTTGACAATTTCAGGGACCTTTTTGAAATTTCGTTAATTTGAGGGACCAACTTGACACGACCTCATAGTTTCAGGGACCATTTTGGCTATTTACTCCAAATAAAAACCTTAAAATTGGTATTGGTATTGGTATTGCTTTCAACCTTTGGGCTGAGCTTAAAGCATTAGGTAGCGTTTGGTACAAGTTTTAGAAAAGTATTTCCGGGAATGTTGGCATAAGAATAAAGTTTTCCCATGTTTGTTACAAGTTTTAAAATTATATTCCCAAACATAAAAGATTCCCAGGAATAAAATTAATGAATGATAGTTATAAAGTTGGGAACACTCTTCCTATGTGTGAAGGTGGGAAAATTTTATTTCCGAGAATCACATTCCTAGGAATATAATTTGCCTGATGTGAACATCTAATTTTGTCCGGATTTTTTAATTAATGTTTTGAAAAATAGTAAACAAAAATGATAAAAATAAAACAAAAAATGTTTTTGTTCTTGGCCCATTATAGAATTAGTGTAGCTCATTTTCATTTTATTGTTACAAATGGCTTATTGAGCCCATGATAAAAAAAGACTTCTGTTTTTTATTTGAAAAAAATATAAAAATAATTTTTAATTCTTTGTCCTTTTTTTCCCATCCTTGCTTTGTCTTCCTCTATTAGAAGTATATACCAGCTTTTGCTTTTCTTATTTCTTTTGTTTTTTGTGTTTTTTTCCCAAAGCAAGGAAGTACTACCCTTGCACTATTGCAACCAAGCAAGGTGGTGGAGCAAAGGCTGATATGCTCCCCACAAAGTGTACCACTCTATGCATTTTTTTGTCTACATATCAATAACAAATTTGGGCATCATCTTCCCCATTGTCAATATATAAACAGAAGCATCATCTAGTAAAAAAAAAAAAAAAGGAATGACCCAGAGACTTCTCTCTTCCTTTCCTCTTCTTCCACGACGTCTTTTTTCTCCACCAGGACAACATTTTCTTCTTCCTCCTCTCAACTTTGAAAACTCCAAGTTCTCTTCTCCATCTCCCTTGCTACACCAGACCACGTCGACATCTGCTACGCCGGCGTCCTCCGAGCGTGGTAGATCCGAGGAAGGTCCACGAGCTCCGCCATTGATCGACCTCACCACCGCGAGTTGCACCGTCCTCCGCCGCGTTACTGTTGCTTCTGGTTTGGTCTCTTTCACGTTCAGATCACAAAGATGATAATCAAAGCCTGAGGAAGAAGAAAGGCCATCGCTCAGTACCATAGCCCAGCTCCGCCCAGCAACCACCGCATGAACCACCACCGGAAGCTGCAAATCTGCTCGCGTTATCACCTCTGTCTCGTCGTCGCGCCCCAGCTCCACCGCATAGGACCGTTTCCTTCGAACCAGAGCCACCGTGAAGTCACCGGATCCTCGCCACGAAGCGTCGTGCCTCTCACCGCCGCCCGGGTTTGCAGTCGCCGCACCTGCATTAAGGCTCATCACCCCTTTTGGCCTCTGGGTAACGAAAAAGAAGCCAAGGGCTTCTCTGATGCCTTTTCTTTTTTTTCTTTTCAGTTTCATTCATTATATAATTCAAATATTAATTTATGGCATTTGGGCTTCTTTAGTTGGGTTTAGTTTTGGTTTATTTATCTTTTTTTTGTTGTTTTTATTAATGGTATGTGATTGGGCTTTTGTTTTCCTTTTGGGCTCATGAGGGGTGTTAGTCTTCTTAAGTTACTACTATGTTTCTTGTCTTTGTTTGCTATTTGGGCCAAAACTAAACCAGCAAAAACAGAAAAAACTAAAAATCTTCTAAAATAACCTTTTGGTTATTTGTTTCAAATAAAATCTCCTAAAATATTTGGAGACCAAATTGGCTTGTTTGAATTCATGCAACGATTTACAATTTTGATGTGTGATTCTTCGTCCTCAAGTGTTGTAAAAGATTTGTAAGGGTTTATCGTATAGTTTCACTATCTTTAACCCTGTACAAGAATGAATTCTCTCGTCTTAGAAATAAAAACGATTTTTTATGATTATATTTAGATAAAGTTTTTTTAAAAAAATAATAACAAATAAATAACTTTAAGTATCTCTAATAAAATTTTCACAAATAAAAATATTTTGAATTCACACGGCAATCTATGACGTTGATGTATGTACTCATCCTCAAGTGTCGTATGAATTGTAAGGGTTCATCGTATAGCTTCGATATCTTGAACCCTATACAAGAGGAATTCCCTTTTGTAAAAAATGATAAATGTTTTTTCTTTCAATTTACACTTTTAACCAATTTTACCCAATTTAATTTTATAAAAATCTCTTTTGAATTCACGCAACAATCTACGACGTTGATGTATGGAATTATTCATCCTCAAGTGTCGTATGAATTGTAAGGGTTTATCGTATAGCACTGATATCTTGAACCCTGTGCATAAGTGGATTAGTTTTAAAACAAAATCCATTTTCAAAATCATTCACAAAAAATCAAATTTCCGTTCAAAATTAAAATCAATCAACCAACCAATCAAATCCCTTTTTAAAAGAATTACGTGGCTTTGAATTTCACATCGCACCCGGGAATACGTAAGAGCAAGATAAATCATCTTGTCAAGCCAAAACTAAATTTTCCTTTTTTGTGTCTCTTTTTATGTCAAAATAATTAATCAAAATAGTTAAACTTTTCTATTTTTAGGGTTGCTCTGTGGACACGGTGCCATATCCTCCCTTAGATTTGAGGTTACCCTTGTGGACTCATGTGCCATGTTCAACCTCATTTAGTTTTATAAAAAATAAATTTAAAAATATAAAAATTAATAAAACTTTAAAATATTAAAATTTAAAAATAATCCTTTCCTGTAAATAATTTTTTTGGGGTAAAATAAATATTTAAAAGGCTATTAAAATGTTTTGCACAATTAACTTGAGGTACCGTTTTTTTAAAACGGGCGATGTGGGGTGCTAACACCTTCCCTACTCGTAACCGACTCCCGAACTCATATCTCTCTTTTTTTAGACCAGTTTACCTTTAAATAATTGGGTTTTCTAAGATTTTCCCAATAAAAATTTTAGTGGCGACTCCTCTGTCTTTTTACCTCCTCTTTTTTCGCGGCTCCCGGACGGGACGGTCGCGACAGCTGGCGACTCCGCTGGGGAATTTTGAGAGTCAGGCCTATCATAGTTGGTTGTGCATTTTTTTAATAGCTTTGAAAATATTAGTTTTACCCTTCTTTGTTTTATTTATTTTGTATTTAGTTTTATAAGTTCTTATAAATGTCTTTATATATTCTTGCAACCTTAGGGTAGAGAACTTTTGTATTGGTGTTGTTTGTTCCTTTTTGCAGGTTTGGGGTAGTTTTGTTTTAGGAGGTTTTTATAAAGGTTTGTACGCTCCCATCACACACATCACTATCACATGTTGCACACACTTTGGGCTCTATACCCGAGCCTTGGAATGCCATAAGATTAAAAGGGGCTTCAGTGATGTTATTGTGATGCTTTTGCATCCCTGACAGACACTGATTCTCCCGCTCGGATTGCTACCAGTACATGGACTACCATATTGTGACTTATTTGTCCCTGTGTTGAGATTCATGGATTTGGATCCTTATCTTTTAGATGAGGGTAATCCGGGGACCATATGTTTAGGGGTCTAGATCTATCCCAAAAGTCATGCACATAAAATGTCATTAGCAGCCTACCAAAATAGGGTCTTGACTTCAGAAGTCCCAACTTTAGGATATGACCTATGTAGGACAAAAGGGAGCACATTTCATCTTTTTCTGCAACATGAATAATCACATTTATATCTCATGCATCATAACAATTTTCTGCATGCATCCCACATGCACCTTAACATGCCACTCATTCGTGCATCCTGTTACACTCATTATTATATTGTATGCTCGTTCATGTAGTATTTTAGGCCATGCATCGTCAATATGTCATTCATTTATGCATCTTGGTACACTCTCATGCATAAGTAATTTTGCTTTCCAAATGTTATTAATAAAATAAAATTTCTCTTGCACAGATAATTTGGTGAGAGATAACACCTTTGATAACAAGAGATGGAAAAAGTCAGACACACTAGCAATGCTCTCACCACCAACAGCTCCAAGGTGATTTTGAACTCATTAGAGAATCTGAAAGAGTTAAGCCAATCTTTGCCTCAAGAACATCGAAGAAGCTTCATCAAGAAGTATGGAGGGATCTTGGACCTAATTTTCTTACCGGTTGAAGCTAATGATTTGAGTGCTCTATGTCAGTATTGGAACCCACATCTCATATGTTTCGAGTTGCCAAACATGGACATTACACCCACCATTGAAGAATATGCTTGCCTGTTAAGGTTGCCAATGAAGAAAAATCCCGTCGTGTACTTTCACCTGGGGCAATACTTGACCACTGCAAGCATAGTAGGGTTACTAGGGCTTCCTGAAATTGAAGTGAACTTGACCGGGCACTCAAACTCGCGAGGGTTGACCCAAAAATTTCTTGAAAATCATTTGAGGAAACTAATGGATCAACAAGACTGGGAAACCTTTGAGAGGGTACTGGCACTAGCAATATATGGGTTGGTTCTATTTCCATCGGCGCTAGACATGATAGATCAAGCAGCAATGGACGTGTTCCTCACAGTTGAAAGAAATAAAAACCTCGTGCCGGTAGTATTGGCTGAAACGCTTTTGACTCTAGAATTTTGCCAGTGGCATCCAAAGGGGAAGCTCCGATGTTGTGCACAGTTGCTCTATGTATGGGTCATGACTCACATGTACGCAAAAGGGTATATCAATCGCCATTCAGATCCACTAAGAGGCTTCCATAACATCCCTATAAGACAGCTTAATGAAGAGGAATGGAAGAGTGAGTTTGACAAAGTGGAAAGAGACTCTTTTAAGTGGGTATGCCCATGGTACGAAAGTCAACAGGGGCAAGATATCATTTATAGTTGTGGTGACTATCCAAATGTTCCTTTGATGGGCCCGAGAGGGTGCATATCCTACACACCCGCCATAGCCTTACGACAACTTTGTTGGACACAAACCGTGCCACGAGAAGAACAACTCGGTGGATGTTGTTTCCGATACGAGGATGGTGAGAGTATATACCAAGTTGTTGGTAAAAGAAGTTAGGAATGCATGGAAAAATGTGAGGATGGCGGGGAGCTCACAATTGGGCCGACCAATCCTAATCATTGTCTCAGAGTATGAAGCATGGAGAAAATCAAGGAAATGTCCCGTCAACATTCCTGCAGAAAGCACGAAAGCTGAAGATTACTCCCCTTCGGTAACTCAAATGGCAGGACAACTGAAAGTCCTGGAAGCACAAATGAAGGAAATGGAACAACGAAAGCAAGATGCTGAATTGAAAATAGGTGTTGGTCAGAAACGTTGTGAGAAGTTAACAAAGGAAAATGAACATTTCAAAGATTTGTGTGCAGATATCTCCGTAACCTCAAGAGTCCAGAAGAATACAGACAAGGTCCCGCCGAGCGTCATGACTAGGATCCAGAATCTTGAAAGCAAAGTATTGTCCTTGACAACAGAGAGGCATCAACTAAGAAAAGAAAAGCATCAGTTAGAAGAAGAAGTCATTCAGCAAGGAGATGTGAGAAAGTCATTGGAAGTGGAAGTTAATCGACAAAGGGCAGTCAATGGCAAATTACAAAAGCAAATTTTTGCACAAGACAGGATGACTGATGAATTGGTACAAAAGGTCCAAGAGCTGAACATCCTACTAGTAGAAATCAAGAAGCAGTACGATTTAGGGTAGACCTCAGCAAAACACTATCATGATCAAGTGGTTCAAGCAATGAATGCCGTGAAGTGGTGGAAAGAAGAGGCGCGAGAGCGAGGGATAGATATTGACATATGGAAAGAAAGATATATGAGCATGAATTTGGAGCTAAGCTATTGTATTTCGAATTTTGTCCAATGCTTTGAAAAGGCAGAAAAACAAATTCGTGAGGACCCTATGCTTCGTCTCTCGGCTGAGTTGGATGATTTCATGCAGATGTGTGGAGGATTTGCTCGAGGGCTAAAAATAAAGAGACCTAAGCTATTGACTTTAGGATGGAAATGTTGTAACAATGTTGAGAATTATGATGTAATCCCAATCTATGAATCGTTTTGATGAGATTTTAATGAAATGTGTCCTTGCCTCCATAATTCTATGTATTGCTTTGAGGAGTTTTTAATGAAATCAATTCTTGCTCCTATGATTCCTTCGCACTCCAACTCTTGCACTTGACTTACGACGACACCTATCGTGGAGCATGGTCTTCCTTTAGTATGTGGTCCACTACATCTTTGCCTTATAGGATTCTTCCTTATGCGCAAAGGGTAGGACGAGATGTCTCAATTCAGAATTGCTAGTGTGTTTGAGACAACATCTATTGTGGAGAGTTCTTTCTCCCCTAGATTTGTTGTCAACTCCATTCCATCTTATGAGCACAATGCTCTCTCAGTGGGATGGAGGGACCATCTCTTGTCTGTTATAAGGTGTTAACTGAAAAACTAATAATAAACTCCAAAGGTGATTTTCATAAAAGCTTTTTTACATTTTTCCAACATTTTGTTCTCACTTTTGTTTTGATTAAAACAGTGTGTGGCTTTTCTGAACAATTGCTCCAAGACACCCTTATCGCACTCGGTGACAAATAAGAGCCATGGCGGATGAGCTAGAAGAAGTCCAAGAGATCAGGGATAAAATCAGTCAAATCAATGATCAGATGACTAAGATGATGGAGATCCTACAAGCAATGCAGAAGGAAAAGAACACAGAGGAGAACCCTCCAGCCTCGAACGAAGGACATCCGACCACACCTCTCATTCCGCCCGGTCTTGCTCAGATTCCTATTCAAGGCTTCAACCAACCAGGGGTCATGATGCCTCTCACTATTTATCCAAGCAACCAAACTCATCTTTCATTTGACCCGAACAATCCCCCATACGGCTTACCTCATGGATTTGTTCCACCAACGGCCCCCATCCCACAAGATGGCATCCAAAACTCTGAACATATCACTCAGACACAAACCCCCACTGATGCTGTCGAAATGCCACAAACACAAACTGTCAACCTTACAGAAGGTAACACCCCGACAGTGACACTTTCTGCCAATCCAAAAAATCCACAATACACCCTACATTATGGACCCCATGGGACTCAAATGATGCCAAACTTCGGGTCCTCCTACATGCCATACCCCTTTCCCTAGAATATGTACTGTGAAACTCCAGTGAATCAGTCGGGAGGGAATTCCCAATCTAAAGAAAAGTTGGAAGTGTTAGAGGAGAGACTGCGGGCCATTGAAAGGGCAAATAGTTATGGTCTTCGGGATGCCTCAGAGCTTTGCCTGGTGCCAAATGTTGTAATTCCACCAAAATTTAAGGTACCCGATTTTGACAAATATCGGGGAACCACTTGTCCCAAAAACCATTTGACCATGTATGTAAGGAAGATGGCATCATACGCTCAAGATGATAAGATCTTGATTCACTTCTTCCAGGACAGTTTAACTGGGATAGCTTCAAATTGGTACACGCATCTCGAACGGGCTCACGTCCGATCCTTCAAAGATCTAGCAGATGCATTCCTTAAGTAATACAAGTACAATATTGACATGGCTCCCGATAGGATGCAACTCCAAAATATGGCAAAGTGAGACGCAGAGACTTTCAAGGAGTATGCACAACGATGGAGGGAACTGGCTGCTCAGGTAGAGCCTCCATTGGCCGAGAAAGAAATTGTGGCAATGTTAATTTATACACTCCAGTCGCCCTTCTATGATAGGATGATTGGGAGTGTGTCATCAAACTTTTCTGACATGGTCATCGTCGGTGAGAGAATTGAAAGTGGAATGAGGAATGGCAAGGTCACTGAGACTTCAGTAGTGAACGGCCAGAAGAGAGCCCCGTTTGTGAAAAAGAAAGAAGGAGAAGCACACGCAGTAACCTTTGAACAAAAGAAGCCAAACCAATATAGACCAAACCAAACATCTGCCTTCCGAGCCCAATACGCCCCATATCACCAAGCCAACCAGTCATACATCGCTGCCACCTCACAATTGCCAAATCCTCAACAGATGGCTCCTTACCGACCATCATACCCCTCTCAACCTCAAACACACCTTACCATGCCACCTCCAATTGTTCAACCCCTAAGTCCGAACCCAAACACCAGCCAAACGAGACCACCGTATAACTCGGAAAGAAAGCCAGTACACTTCGACCCGATACCCATGACCTACACTGAGCTACTGCATCAGCTTATAAGCAAGTCTGTGTTGACTCCTATCCCAATGAAACCATTGGGGCCTCCTTATCCGAAGTGGTTTGACCCAAATGCTAAATGTGAGTATCATGCAGGGGCAATAGGTCATTCCACTGAGAACTGCAGGGCTTTCAAATTTAAGGTACAAGATCTTATTGATGCTAAGTGGTTGAGCTTTCAGAAAGATACTCCGAATGGGGCACAAGGTCCTATGCCAAATCATGGGAGTTCGGGAGTCAATGCCATTGATAGCTTTATGGAACCTACTCTTAAGAGCCAAGTGGCAGATGTCATAACTCCCATGAGAGTTATTTTAAGGGAGATGCAAAAACATGGATTAGTGCAAACCTCAATTGTCGAAGAGAAGACTCTTGATGAAGAGATAAGGTGTGACTTCGACGGGAATATAGGGCATTCAATTGAAGACTGTGCAGAATTTCGACAGGTTGTGCAACAGTTAATAGATATGAAGATTATCCTAATTGGTTGTGAATCGAAGAGTGTGGCATTAACATGGTCGCTGAATCTACAATTTTCCTAACTCCAGTTAAGATAACTCCTTTTACTGTTGTGATTAATCCTCAACCGGTTCCTGATCAAGTCGCTCCGAAGCCAGTGGTGATACACTATACTGAGAAGGAACCTATGCCGGTTTCGAGTAGGCCAACACCAGTTGTCAGCCGAGTCCCAGGTCATTTCCCTTACAAGGACACCAAAGCGGTGCCATGGAAATATGATAGGCAGGTTCAACAAAGTCCTCCCAACGGGACCACTGTGGTTACCAATATTTCGGGAATTGGTGGAATGACTAGGAGTGGTCGCATTTATACTATAGAGGTATTGCGAAGGGAGGGAACAAAAAAGGAAGAAAAAGATCGCAAGGGGAAAGAGAAGGTGGAAGGAACACCGGCTGAAGAGGATACCAAAGAGGGTGATAATAAAAAGGAGGTATCTGATGAAGAAGTCGGCGAATTCTTGAAGTTCATCAAGCAAAGCGAATACAGGGTTGTGGATCAATTGAATCAAACTCCAGCTCGGATATCTCTTTTGTCTTTGTTGATGAATTCTGAGCCACATAGGAGAGTACTGATGAAGGTGTTGAATCAAGCTCATGTCTCTCATGACATCAAAATTGATAACCTTGATAACATCGTGGGTAACATCATTGCTGATAATTATATCACTTTCACTGATGATGAAATTCCAGCTGAAGGAAAAGGGCACAACAAAGCGTTACACATCTCTGTGAAGTGTCGAGATCATGTCATGGCTAGGGTTCTCATCGATAATGGTTCTTCTTTGAATGTAATGCCAAAGTCAACACTGGCAAAGTTGCCTTTCGATGGAACTCATATGAAGTCAAGTACAATGATTGTAAGAGCTTTTGACGGCACCCGAAGGGAAGTCATGGGAGAAATTGAATTGCCCATTCAGATTGGCCCTTGCACCTTTGAAATACTCTTCCAAGTAATGGACATCACACCAACTTACAGTTGTCTCCTAGGACGACCATGGATCCATTCGATCCGGGAGCTGTACCTTCCACATTGCACCGTAAAGTGAAGTTCATTGTTGATAGTAAGTTGATAATTGTTTTCGGGAGGAGGATATGTTAGTGAGTAAGCCATCAACAACCCCTTACATTGAAGCTGCCAAGAAGCTCTTGAGATCGCTTTCAATCGCTTGAAATTGCCAATGCCACTTATGTCGGGGGCGGTGCTCCACTCTTGAAACCTCGGTCATCTAAAGCGTCCGTTATGATGGCTAGGGTTATGCTCGAAAGAGGATACCGACTGGAAGTGGTTTGGGGAAGGATAGCCAAGGTGTCACTTTGTCATCCTCATGCTCACCAAGAACAAGGACAGGTGTGGGTCGGGATATAAACCCACCGATGCCGATAAGATGAGGGTTATAGAAGAGAAGAAAAGAAAAAGGTTGGCTCGGCTGGAAAATCGTGAATACGAGGCTGAAAGGGTTCCCATCTGTGACATTCGACAGAGCTTCCGAAGTGTAGGGTTCGCATTCTGGACCAAGCAGCAGCTCTTGAAGATGATTATCTCGCCGATCATGGTGTCAATTTGGTGTATCCATGCCCTCCAGATACAGAGCTCAACAATTGGGAGGTCATTGAGTTCCCCAGGACCATAGAGTTTTTTTCAAAGTAATTTTGTAATGCTTATCCTTTAGCTCTAACCAAGGATTTAGGATTTTTGTTGTAATGGGCTTACTTGTTTTCGTTTCAGTATGACTTATCAATAAATGCATGCATTCAATATCTTTATGTTCTTGTCCCTCTTTTTTTTACTTTCGCTTTTATTCATTGTTCCTCACCAATAAATGCAGTTTCCCATCTTTAACCGTTATTCATTCATCTTTCCCTGATAACTACCAAAATGCAGATCTAAAAGTGACTCTCTTGAAAATGACAGTGTTAATAACTCAACATACAATTTTGACTATCCTATTGATCATGCTGATGAGGTTGTTGATGATAATGGGGAAGTCCCTCCAGAACTATTGAGGTTGGTAGAGCAAGAAGCCAGGGAAATTCGGCCCTATGAAGAGCCGAGTGAACGAATCAATTTGGGAACCAAAGATGATAAAAAAGAGGTCAAGATCGGCCTTTCCCTGAAAGAAAAGGAGCGAAGTAGGTTGATCAAGTTGTTGATGGATTATAAAGATGTTTTCGCATGGTCGTACCAAGACATGCCAGGGTTAGACCCCAGTGTAGCAGAACACAAATTGCCATTAAAGCCGGAGTGTCCTTCAGTAAAGCAGAAGCTACGAAGGATGAAAGCAAAAATGTCTCTAAAGATCAAGGAGGAGGTCAAGAAACAACTGGATGCAGGTTTCTTAGAAGTTGTAAAGTACCCTCAATGGGTAGCTAACATCGTTCCTATTCTCAAGAAAGATGGAAAGGTTCGAACGTGTGTTGACTATCGAGACCTGAACAGAGCTAGTCCAAAAGATGACTTTCCCCTGCCTCACATTGACGTTCTTGTAGATAATACTACTCAACATGCATTATTCTCTTTCATGGATGGATTCTCAGGATATAATCAGATCAAGATGGCACCTGAAGATATGGATAAAACTACATTTGCACTTTATAGGGAACCTTTTGCTACAAGGTTATGCCCTTTGGCTTCAAAAATGCTGGGGCAACATATCAGCGGGCTATGGTGGCTTTATTCCATGACATGATGCATAGGAGATAGAAGTTTATGTAGATGACATGATTGCCAAGTCCAGATCCGAAAATGACTATGTTGATAATCTGCAGAAACTTTTTGAGCGGTTAAGAAAGTTTAAGCTCCGATTGAATCTAGCCAAATGCACTTTTGGAGTGAAATCAGGCAAGCTTCTAGGGTTCATGGTTAGTCAAAGAGGAATTGAGGTTGATCCTGAAAAGGTTCAAGCAATCATCGACATGCCAACACCTCGAACGGAGAAAGAAGTTCGTGGGTTTTTAGGAAGATTGAACTACATTGCCCGGTTCATCTCCCAACTGACCGTGACATGTGAACCAATCTTTAAATTGCTACTCAAAAATCAGGCAGTAACATGGAATGAAGATTGTCAAAAAGCCTTTGAGAAGATCAAACAATACCTACAGGAGCCTCCAGTCTTGGTTCCCCCAGTTCCAGGAAGGCCTCTCATCATCTATTTGACTGTGCTAGATGAATCAATGGGTTGTGTACCGGGGCAACACGATGAGTCAGGAAGAAAAGAACATGTCATCTATTATCTAAGTAAGAAGTTCACCAGTTGTGAAGCCAACTACTCACTGCTGGAACACACTTGTTGTGCCTTGGCTTGGGCGGCTCGCCGTTTGAGGCATTACATGTTGTGTTACACTACCTGGTTGGTGTCCAAAATGGATCCAATCAAGTATATATTTGTTAAGCCTGCTCTGACTGGAAGAATTGCTCGCTGGCAAGTCCTGCTATCATAATACGACAGTGTCTATGTCACCCAAAAAGCAGTAAAAGGTAGCGCTCTTGCAGAATATCTAGTCAATCAGCCAGTAGAAGATTATGGATCAATGCAATGTGATTTCCCAAATGAAGATATAATGGCTTTGTTTGATCACATACAATCACCAGAAAAAGAAAAATGGACCTTGTTATTTGATGGAGCTTCTAATGCATTAGGGCATGGAATCGGGGCAATATTAATCTCACCGTAAAATGATTATTTCCCTGTCACTGCAAGGCTTTGCTTTGATTGTACAAACAATATAGCCGAATATGAAGCTTGTGCGCTCGGGATCCTGGCAGCGATAGAATCAAAGGCAAGGATACTGGAGCTATATGGGGACTCTGCATTAGTCATCCACCAGCTTAGAGGGGAACGAGAAACCCGAGATGCCAAGTTAATCCCGTACCATGATTACTTCAAAGGTTTGATTGAGCAGTTTGATGAAGTCACATTTCATCATATTCCCCGAGAAGATAACCAATTAGCCGACGCACTGTCTACCTTGTCCTAAATGTTCAAAGTAAGTGACGAGAGGAACCTACCACTCATCAAAATGGAAAGTCGTGATCATCTTGCATATTGTCAAGTGATAGAGATCTGATCAAAAACCGTGGTACCATGACATCAAATGCTTCATCCAAAGAAGGGAATACCCTCCGGGTATTTCAGAAAACGACAAAAGAACTCTAAGAAGACTTGCAATGGGTTTCTATTTAGATGGAGGTATTCTCTACAAAAGAAATCATGACATGGTGTTGTTAAGATGCATTGACGCGAAAGAAGCTAAATCAATAATTGAGGAGGTCCATGAAGGATCTTTCGGAACACACGCAAGCGGTCATGCAATGGCAAGAAAAATCTTGAGGGCTGGCCAATATTGGTTGACAATGGAGGCTGATTGCTTTAATTATATGAAGAAGTGCCATAAGTGTCAAATATATGCTGATAAGGTTCATGTGCCGCCAGCTCCCTTGATTGCCATGTCGGCACCCTGGCCGTTCTCAATGTGGAGAATGGATGTGATCGGGCCAATCGAACCAAAAGACTCAAATGGGCATCGCTTCATTCTTGTTGCCACTGATTATTTCACAGAGTGGGTTGAGGCTGCATCATATGCCAAAGTGACCAGGAATGTCGTGATCAAATTTTTAAAAAGGGAATTAATTTGTCGTTATGGGTTACCAAGCGAGATTATCATTGATAATGAGACTAACTTGAACAACAAAATGATGAAAGGGATGTGCGAAAACTTCAAGATAAAGCATCACAATTCCTCCCCGTATCGCCCAAAGATGAACGGAGCAGTTGAGGCCGCTAATAAAAATATCAAGAAGATTGTCCAAAAGATGGTGGTGACGTATAAGGATTGGCACGACATGTTACCTTTTGCTTTGCACTGCTACCGTACCTCTATTCGCACCTCGACAGGGGCAACACCATATTCTTTGGTGTATGGGATGGAGGCAGCGCTCCCGATTGAAGTAGAGATCCCCTCATTAAGAGTACTGAGAGAAGCAGAATTGGAAGAAGCTGAGTGGGTCCAGGATCAACTAGACCAATTGAACCTCGTTGAAGAGAAGAGATTATGGGCATTGTGTCACGGTCAATTGTACCAGAGAAGGTTGATGAGAGCTTATGAGAAGAAGGTACGCCCGCGACAGTTTCGGGAGGGTGACTTGGTGCTTAAAAAGATTCTACCAATCCCAAAGGATCACCGAGGGAAGTGGACTCCGAACTATGAAGGACCTTACGTTGTGAAAAAGGCCTTCTCGGGGGGAGCTTTAATCCTCACCAGGATGGATGGGGAGGATCTTCCACTCCCTGTAAACTCAGATGCAGTCAAAAAGTATTATGCTTGAACGCACTTCCCAAGAAGAAGAAGAAAAGAAAAAAAGTGAAAAATGAAAAAAAAAAAAAAAGCTCGTTAGGCTGAAAATATAAAAAGACAGTCTAGGCAAAAGTTAGAGCAACCCGCTAGGCTGAAAACCTGAAAAGGCGATCTAGGCAAAAGTTAGGGTTCGACGAAAAATAAAATAAACAATGGAAGTGTCGTCAAGCCGAAGAACTGGGGCAATCAGTGGGCTAGATGCATGAAGACTTGGGCAGATAGCATTATCAGATGTTGATTAGTGAGCAGTCGAGATGGTATGAAAGATACTAACACTAGTCATGGGAAGAGATGTCACTTAAGGAGATGTGATTCCACTCCATAACCTTTTTACAATCCCATACTCCATTGTAATATCTGCTTTGTACACCTTTTCAGTCCAAATATAATGACATTGACTTCCAATTCTTTTTACCCTTATCCCTTTGCCTTAACTTTTGTCAATTGTGTGTGCATTCATCATGATAAGTATATACTGAAATGTGAAACATGTATTGTTGTCTTCAAAAGCATTTAGAATTCCTTTGAAAGTCTCGAAAGGCCATAAAGAACGGGATGATCTCCCGATGAAGGGCACCGTGGTCTACTGACAAGAAGCATAGGGACAATCATTGCAAAGGAAGCGTACCCTTTCAAAAGTGTTTGGCCTTTATTCTCCATGAAGATATGACTTGTTTTAGTTCATCTCAGAACTTGTCTGTGATCAATGCTTTAAGGGGTCGAGGATAATAACGAAAAAATTAAAAAAATAGTAATGTGTTACGAGATTCCCTTGTGTTGCATTGAAATCATTTGAGGTTTTTCATCAAGCATATAGGACATTTCTGGTATCATGCATTGCAATTGTTTATCTCTTGTGAGCACAAAACCCAGTAAATTGCACCGACATCGTAGCTTTTTACCTTTCCTTTCAAGCTTCGGCGGATAAACGACTCCGCAAGCTTTTAATCATTTTCTTTTCAAGCTTCAGCGGACAACCGACTCCGTAAGCTTTTAAAATTTCTTTTCAAGCTTCAGCGGATAACCGACTCTGCATGTTTTTTTTTATTTTCCATCAAGCTTCAGTGGATAACCGACTCCACAAGCTTTTTACCTTTCCTTTCAAGCTTCAATGGATAACTGACTCTGCAAGCTTTTAACCTTTTAATCTCAGGCTTCAGCGGATAACCGACTCCGCATGCTTTTTTATTTTCTGTCAAGCTTCAGTGGGTAACCGACTCCACAAGCTTTTTACCTTTCCTTTCAAGCTTCAGCGGACAACCGACTCCGTAAGCTTTTAAAATTTCTTTTCAAGCTTCAGCGGATAACCGACTCCGTAAGCTTTTAACATTGCTTTTCAAGCTTCAGCGGATAACCGACTCCGCGTGCATTTTATTTTCTGTCAAGCTTCAGTGGATAACCGACTCCGCAAGCTTTTAATCCTTTTGCTTTCAAGCTGCAGTGGATAACCGACTCCGCAAGCTTTTAATCCTTTTACTTTCAAGCTTCAGCGGACAACCGACTCCTTAAGCTTTTAACATTGCTTTTCAAGCTTCAGCGGATAACCAACTCTGCGTGCTCTTTATTTTCTGTCAAGTTTCAGTGGATAACCGAATTCGCAAGCTTTTAATCCTTTTGCTTTCAAGCTTCAGCAGACAGCCGACTCCGTAAGCTTTTAACCTTTTGTTCAGCGGATAACCGACTCCGCGAGCTTTCTATATTTGGCAAGTATCATACCCCATAAGATCTTTTGACTTCAAGCTTCGACGGGTACCATACCCCATAAGCTCTGCTTGTTTTCAAGCTTCAGCGGACAAACGACTCCGCAAGCTTTTTATCTTTCTGTTTGAGCTTCTACGGGGAGTCCATCCCGTAAGCTCTTTTTTTAATTATGCATCATTTTACTTGTCAGGAAACCCCGGCCAAAATTGGAGTTCATGTCTTTACTCGTTTCTTATAACGATAATAGGTTAACTACGGTTACACCTACTATCTAATAAGAAACAAGTAAAGAGGGGCAGCTGTGAACACCTAATTTTGCCCATATTTTTTAATTAATGTTTTGAAAAATAGTAAACAAAAATGATAAAAATAAAACAAAAAATGTTTTTGTTCTTGGCCTATTATAGAATTAGTGTAGCCCATTTTCATTTTATTGTTACAAATGGCTTGTTGAGCCCATGATCAAAAAAGACTTCTGTTTTTTATTTGAAAAAAATATAAAAATAAATTTTAATTCCTTATCCCTTTTTTCCCATCCTTGCTTTGTCTTCCTCTATTTGAAGTATATACCAGCTTTTGCTTTTCTTATTTCTTTTGTTTTTTTGTGTTTTTTTCCCAAAGCAAGGAAGTACTACCCCTGCACCATTGCAACCAAGCAAGGTGGTGGAGCAAAGGCTGATATGCTCCCCACAAAGTGTACCACCCTCTGCAATTTTTTGTCTACATATCAACAACAAATTTTGGCATCATCTTCCCCATTGTCAATATATAAAAAGAAGCATCATCTAGTAAAAAAAACAAAAAAAAAGGAATGACCTAGAGACTTCTCTCTTCCTTTCCACTTCTTCCACGACGTCTTTTTTCTCCATCAGGATAACATTTTCTTCTTCCTCCTCTCAACTTTGAAAACTCCAAGTTCTCTTCTCCTTCTCCCTTGCTACACCAGACCACGTCGCCATCTGCTATGCCGGCATCCTCCGAGCGTGGTAGATCCGAGGAAGGTCCACGAGCTCCACCATTGATCGACCTCACCACCGCGAGTTGCGCCGTCCTCCGCCGCGTTATTGTTGCTTCCGGTTTGGTCTCTTTCACGTTTAGATCACAAAGATGATAATCAAAGCCTGAGGAAGAAGAAGGGCCATCGCTCAGTACCATAGCCCAGCACCGCCCAGCAACCATCGCACGAACCGCCACCGGAAGCTGCAGATCTGCTCGTGTTATCACCTCTGTCTCACCGTCGCGCCACAGCTCCACCGCATAGGACCGCTTCCTTCGAACCAGAGCCACCGTGAAGTCGCCGAATCCTCGCCGCGAAGCGCCGTGCCCCTCACCGCCGCCCGGGTTTGCAGCCGCCGCACCTGCATCAAGGCTCATCACCCCTTTTGGCCTCTGGGTAACGAAAGAGAAGCCAAGGGCTTCTCTGATGCCTTTTTCTTTTTTTTCTTTGTTGTTTCATTCATTATATAATTCAAATGTTAATTTTTGGTATTTGGGCTTCTTTAGTTGGGTTTAGTTTTGGTTTATTTATCTTCTCTTTTTTTTATTAATGGTATGTGATTGGGCTTCTGTTTTCCTTTTGGGCTCATGAGGGGTGTTAGTCTTCTTAAGTTACTACTATGTTTCTTGTCTTTGTTTGCTATTTGGGCCAAAACTAAACCAGCAAAAACAGAAAAACTAAAAATCTTCTAAAATAACCTTTTGGTTCTTTGTTTCAAATAAAATCCCCTAAAATATTTGGAGACCAAATTGACTTGTTTGAATTCATGCAACGATTTACAATGTTGATGTGCGATTCTTCGTCCTCAAGTGTTGTAAAAAATTTCACTATCTTTAACCCTGTGCAAGAATGAATTCTCTCGTCTTAGAAATAAAAACGATTTTTTATGATTCTATTCGATAAAGTTTTTTTTAAAAAAATAACAACAAATAAATAACTTTAAGTATCTCTAACAAAGTTTTCACAAATAAAAATATTTTGAATTCACACAGTAATCTATGACGTTGATATATGTACTCATTCTCAAGTGTCATATGAATTGTAAGGGTTCATCATATAGCTTCGCTATCTTGAACCCTGTGCAAGAGGAAATCCCTTTGGTAAAAAATGATAAATGTTTTTTTTCTTTCAATTTACACTTTTAACCAATTTTACCCAATTTAGTTTTATAAAAATCTCTTTTGAATTCACGCAACAATCTACGACGTTGATTTATTGACTTATTCATCCTCAAGTGTCGTATGAATTGTAAAGGTTTATCGTATAACACTGCTATCTTGAACCATGTGCATCAGTGGATTAATTTTAAAACAAAATCCGTTTTCAAAATCATTCACAAAAAATCAAATTTCCGTTCAAAATTAAAATCAACCAACCAATCAAATCCCTTTTTAAAAGAACTACGTGGCTTTGAGTTTCCCATCGCACCCGAGAATACGTAAGAGCAAGATAAATCATCTTGTCAAGCCAAAACTAAATTTTCCTTTTTTGTGTCTCTTTTTATGTCAAAATAATTAATCAAAATAGTTAAACTTTTCTGTTTTTAGGGTTGCTCTGTAGATATGGTGCCATATCCTCCCTTAGATTTGAGGTTACCCTTGTGAACTCATGTGTCATGATCAACCTCATTTAGTTTTATAAACAATAAATTTAAAAATATAAAAATTAATAAAAATTTAAAATATTAAAAGTTAAAAATAATTCTTTCTTGTAAATAATTTTTTGGGAGTAAAATAAATATTTAAAAGGCTATTAAAATGTTTTGCACAATTAACTTGAGGTACCGTTTTTTTTTAACGGACGATGTGGGATGCTAACACCTTCCCTACTCGTAACCGACTCCTGAACTCATATCTCTCTTTTTTTAGACCAGTTTACCTTTAAATAATTGGGTTTTTTAAGATTTTCCCAATAAAAATTTTAGTGGCGACTCCTGTGTCTTTTTACCTCCTCTTTTTTCACGGCTCCCGAACAGAACGATCGCGATACCTGAGAATAAAATATTACATATACCAAATGTCGGGCTTGAAGCTATTCAGCAGGGGTGAGATTGGCAAATGCAGTTTGTCCCTGTGTTCCGTGAAGCTAATTAATGCATGTGCACATCATAAGGCAAAGCATGGTGCTTCAGGTCAAGCTTCCTTGGAGGTGTGTTTTATTCCTCCAGAGGACTTCGATCCTTTGCTTGATAATGATCGAATAGGTACTGCCGTTGTTACAGGGTAATTTTTTTCCTTTTTCATTCCGGATATACTCCATTTTTTTTAGTTTAATTGTTATTCACCGTTAATATAATATTTTATACACAATCAATAGATCATAAATTATCACATCGTTGAAAATCCACGTCTTATGTTAACTACCTTAAAAATCATTCATAACATGATTTGTGATAACATGATTTATGATTGGTTGACATGCTGACAATGTACAACAATAAAACTTTTTTTTTTTAAAACCTTAAAATGTCAATTTCAAATAACTTATATTGTAAACTAATACCTGTCTATTTCAAAATAACATTTTTGTAAAATTTGAAAGCACCACAGTTTCATAATTTTAATAATTCATATGAACACGTTACAAAGGACCTCATGTACACCAACAAAGCCTTTACCAAAAAGCACCAAACAAAGGCTAAAGAGTAAAGACGTTAAGCAGTCGGATAGACTATAAAAGATATTAGTAGAAAAAACGTACAAACAAAAAATTCATTTACATGCAAGTCTTAATGACGTGACCTAGTAAGAATGGCCGATTAGTATTATGATCAGGCCGTCGTTAATTAATTAATTAATTAATATAACAAAAAATGCGAAGGCTAATTGCATCTCCTGTAGTGCCACCATAACTATGGTCCTTAAGATCGCCACTGGTCAGGGCAACATACAAAGAACAACCATTTTACTCCCACCGAGCTCCCCAGGGAATAAAACTACACCTCTACAGCTGCTTTTATGTGTACAGATAAAGAATCTTTTTTTTTCCGCCTAAATGAAAAGATTTCAGCTTTTATCATTCAAATTCACTCACGAGAACAAAATTACATAGCTGACAAATAAACAAGGCTACCATGAGGATAAATAAACACCTATGAAACAGACCTTACTAAAGGTAAAAGGTTTCATAATTTCATAAAAATGAAAATGCAATATCAATAAACATTAAATACCCGTGGGTCTGCCCAGAATACAGAAACAACATGCTTCCATTCTAGATTTTTTTACTCGGGACCACCAAATTTACTCATCATTTTCGCAATTACAGGAGCCACCTTAGGATTTGACTGATGCTTCGCCAAATTAGCAGGGTTCTTCATAACTGCAACCAACCCAAAAAGGAGGAAGGAAAAAATTGCAAATATAATCAGTTCAAATAATAACAAAAATTTATAGCATGTATCCGTACAATATAAATAGAATTCAGGCACTTCGTAAGAAGGGCATTATCCCGAAGAACGTAGCTACATGTATAGGATAACAAGGCCAATGGGCCATCATCCAACTTCCTATTGAACTTGATGTTTCTTAAATTTTGCTAATATCCAATCCTATAATTCGTTAAATATCATAAAAGATCTTTTCAGCATAGAAATTTAAATTTGATCTTCCTCAAATGTGCTGATATGCAATTTTATGAATATGATTATAGAACTAAGTACAGATTCAATCATTGATATTCACGGACTCTATGAACAGCTTCACATGTGATGCAAGTGAAGAGTTTCCTCAAACCACACAAAATACCCACAGATAAAAAGAGAAACTTCGCAGATTCTAATGAGTTCAAATGCAAAGGATGAAGAAAGTTCTATCTTTCTCATTCTTATCATCTATATTCTTTAGGATAATTGTCCATCCAAATCCATGCAACGAGTAGTTAATGAGAGGTCAAATCTAAAATACACAATAAAACTGGAAATAATTAACCAGACAAAGACAAGCACACGGCATTGCAATTTCAATCAGCAGCTTATGTAAATTCATGCTTGGACACGTGTCAAGGGTTCCTAAGTTAAAAAATACAAATTAAATAGAAAGGAAAAGAATAGAACAGGATCAGAACTGATACTTACCATCTTGAAGAGCAGCCATGACTTCTGGATCACTAAATGCCGCCATCAGATCAGGGTCCTGACAGACGTGCCAAGCATCATTTGATATTAACATCAGGATAAACATGAGGCAGAGACAAAATTATCATATAGCACTGCAAAAGCACGAGATCTACTTACATTCAAGATTTTGCTAAAATCAACATTTCCGGGCACCCCTCCTGGCATTCCCCCAGGAAAGCCTCCTGGCATCCCACCAGGCATGCCACCTGGAAACCCACCAGGCATGCCACCTGGAAACCCACCAGGCATGCCACCTGGAAACCCACCAGGCATGCCTCCAGGATTTCTACTGGAAGATGATTGCTCTTGCTTTTTAGCCTTCTCATATGCAGCCTGGAAAAATACACACAGCAAGTTAGCAGCAAGTAAATTACATGGATATTACATAACATAGAAAGCTTAGTTTAGCATTTCTCTATGACAATTGAGAACCTGGGCTTCAGCACGGCGACGTTGCCTCTCGCGCTCAGCTTTTTTCTCCTCTCTTTCCTTGTGCAGCCTTTCATACTTCCGACGGTGTTCCTCAATCTTGTGAGCATTTGGTTCCACCTAGACAATCCAGAATTAGCAGTGAGATGCCGAGTAATTCCAACCATTCAACACAATATATCTTATTACCTTGGGTTTTCTGAAAAGATAAATATGCTGGTATAACATTTAACACAACCCAACATAATTCATAAAACACTAAACAACTTTTACCAGGATAACATCACATACTGTGAATAAGCTACAGATTGAACTGTTCATTATTCATCAACAATTAAAGTGTTACCTCAATAGCCAGAAAAAGCTGCTGCTAGTAATTGGCTTTATAAATGTAGAAGCTTTCTTAAATGCTAGATTTCACTGCAAGGTTTTTAATACCATATAATGCAACCGAATGACTGATATTCAGGGAAGAATAAAAAACACAACCTGAGGAGCACTTGGCTTATACACAAAACCTCCCATTCTGATTTTTCTGGCATTTGTAATTACAGATAGTGGAGACAATGCAACTAGGATTGGGTAGATAAAAATGCAATCTTCCAAATAAAGAATGTTACTAGATCGCCTTCCCCATACAAGATCTGTCTCTCTTTCCTTTCCAATGATAAGTTATCTGTACATGTACATCAATAAGCTAATTTTATCACTAATCCATGTCTCCATCAAACTGATCTTGTTTTTACAAAATAATCACTCTTCCTGAACATGTTTTTGCTCATTTATCAATAAATAAAATGCACAAAGCTTCATCTCTTTGTAACCATCTTGTTCCCCATAAATATACTTCACACTATCCTTTTTTTTGGGGGAAATACTTTACATTTTCCTTTTTATAATGCATTTTTTCCTTAGCATGCATAATCTTTGTTCCCCCATTTTTCATTACTTCAGTTCACATCCATCATGACAAGCATACTATGCTGGCATCCAACATTCTAGCATCATTGTCTACAAACACATGTTCCTTCTCATAACCATATCAAGGCTTTCAAGTTTCGATATCCATATTCAAATAGATCTCTATAACCTGTACATGTACAATTTATTTTTATTATTTCACTTAATTAACAAATCCCTGACATGTCATATTTCAATCTTTAAGGATGCATAAAACCATATCAAGTCCTACCTGTGTCATGTATTTTACAGATCAGGTGATTCTGAATGCTTTGATGTGGGCTTTAGTTAAACTCGCTTTTTAGCATTTTGTTTATTTTCATATTTTACAGCACTCCACAATAACTATGCAAATATCTCATTCAACCCATACCAAGGGACAAAAGAGCAAACCTTCTTAAGTACAGCATTTATTTCCTCATCGTAGTCTATATTTGAAGCCACATGAAGATCCTTTGCAGCCTCTTCCCACTGACCAAGCATTGATCGTGCTATGCCACGTGACTTGTAGCCTTTAGCAGAATCAGGATTAATCTGGAAAAAGTAAATTTTAGATGTATAATCTACAACCCTTGCAACTTGCATGCAGGTCAAAGATGCACACATGTAGAAGTACTTTCACAGGCAGATATAGTAACATGGGTTATTCGTCATGTACATTAAAGAACGTGTAGGTCTAATTAAATGAGTTAAATGAGTATCACCTATAATCCTTCTCCATCCAGTTGTCATACTCAAGCAGGAGCAGAACTAAAAAAAGTTTAAGTGAGTGTGTTCGGCAAGTTAAGAAAAGGGGCAGCTTTAACCTTTATGGTATTGCCTAACTAAATAATTAGTTAACACATTGGAAACCTTTTGGCTTTGGGGCTGCCTCTGCCCCCCACACCTCCCACCTAGTTCTGTCCCTGCTCTAAAAAAGCATATTTAGAGCATGCATTTCAGAGCATATGCAACAACATTAAACATGTACACCACGAAATTCATAGATCTTATTTTAAGTCAAGCAAGGACATAATTAAGTTTGCCACTCTTAGCCACATAGAGACAAGAAGATAACCTCCAAAGCAGCATTTGCATCACGGATTGCAGCATTTGGTTTCTTCATTTTGATGTAAACACTAGCTGTAAATTATTAAAAATAATATAGAAGAATGAACATTCATCATGAGTGATAAGAACAAACAACAAGAGCATGCACAAAAGAAGATCAAATCACGTCATACCTCTGGTTGAATACATTATAGCAGATGTAGGATTGAGCAAAATTGCATCTGTCAAGTTTTCAATTGCCTCCTCCAACTTACCTGCATTACAAAGTTATTTGCATTGGATATAGCTCCAGACCCTCATGAAAGATATCAGCATGCATACGGTTGAAAACTGTATCTTTTGCTTGGAACCAATTACACTCATTCCAATCAAGTTATCACTAGTGGCAAAGCAACTTGAACCTTTCAAAAATAGTAATTGACTAATGTAATTGTAATACATTATATTTTTAGGTACAATTTGTTATCGCTTCACCAGCCAAAAAAAAAAATCAGATATATGCAAAAGCATTATTCACTTCACAAAGGAACATTACCTTCAGAAATGGCTTCCATGGCTTTAGCTTTGGCTAACTGCGAAGCGTCGCGACTCTCTTCAGTGACCTCCACAGAGGAGTCTCCCATCTGAAAAATCACATGCATTCGCTTTAAAGGAAAACCCCAAATGCAATCATCCATCAACAATAACAAAATAAAATGAGTAAATACCCAAATTCATAATGCACCCCTAATTTATTCCCTCAAAAGTGAGGAAAAAAAAAACTCTAAAATTTACCTTAAAAAAAATTTATTTGACTTGTATCTGAGATTCTTAAGGACTAATTTAAAATTTCTCATTTCTCGGGTACTAACTTCGACAAAATTGAGTTTTTAAGAAAACCTAACCTTCTGTGGAGGATCATGGTCAGGCTCCACGGTTTCACCCTCGAGCTCAACATCGGATTCAATTATCTCATCGTCTTCCTCTGCTTCTTCCACCTTCACTTGTTCCTCCTCAACAGACTCTGTTTCCTCATCGCTCTCCACGTTTCTCTTTAATACACAACACAACACAACACAATACATCATATATTCACTTCAGAAATAAGAAATTATTGAAAGAGAATAATAGAAACAAGATTTATGTATTAGAGTACCGATTTGGAGTAAGCAGATTCGGGAATCTTCGCACCGAGACTGTGATGAATTCAATTTATTTCGTGAGTTACATGGTTGAATGAAAAAGAGGGATTAGATTGGAATGAAGGATTCGATTTATTGAATTGTTTACCTTTCGAGATAGTCGCGGAAAAACGAGAGATTAGGATCGGCGAGGACAGAAGGATTGGACTTGCACTGCTCGATGAAATGCTTCAATTCATTCACCTTTGACGCCTCCATTGTGATTATCTGAAACTGCAACGACGCTGCGTTTTCTCGGTTGGTTTTGTGTGTTTAATGTAACTTAGGTGACTTTTGAGTGACAGTGTTTAGAGTCTAGTCTCTTCTTGACTTAGCTCTTCTAGTAGCTTCTAGTGGATACCTATATTTGTAAAAATTCAGGGACTGACTAGAACATAAATTTTTGTGTCTTATTTGATTTGCAAAGTAGTCATGAGACAGGACAAAAAAGGTAATGAGGGATAGCACAAAAATCCAAAATTTTGTCCCCCACCAAATCATGGAACAAAAAGTTGTCTCATGGACAGACTAACAAAAGACAAAATTATCCTTACATCTCCTCTCTCTCCTCTCTCTCCTCTCTCTCTCCTCTCTCTCCCTCTCTCCTCTCTATCTCTCTCTCCCCTCTTTCTTTCCTCCCTCCCCTCTCTCCCTCCCTCTCCTCTCTCCCTCCCTCCCTCTCTCTCTCATCTCTATCTCTTTCTCTCTCCTCTGTGTCTTCTCTCTCTACATAATTATATAAAATTATATATTGTATATTTATATATTAAACAATATATTATAAAGGGTATTATGGTAAATTTAATATTATTTTGTTTGTGTTGTCCATTATCCACCAAACAATATACAAGACAAAGAATTGTCCTGTAACTCAAGGATTTGTCCTGTGCTGTCCTGTGTTGTCCAGATACCTTTTGCAAATCAAAAGCACCCTTAAAGTGGGTTTGATTTGTAAAATTTTGGGGCACTCGTGAGCACAGAAATCTTTATCCCATGATTTGAAAAGTGATAAGGGAATAGAATAAAAATCTAAAATTTTGTTATTCACCAAATTATGGGATAATTTTTTATCTTATGGATAAATTATAAAAATAAAATAAAATTATCCTTATATCTCTCCCCCTTCCTCCTCTCTCCCTCCCTCCTCTAAACATTATACAAAGCCTAACTACAATTAGGGCAAGTTTTGCTAAGTGTCAAAATTATAGAGGATAACTTCTCTAATACACTTCTAACAAAACACCTATTTATGGTAATTTTATGGTCTAAAACTTTAAATCTTGCTTTAGTGACAACTTTGTAAATAAATAGCGTTTGTGAGCTTTTTTATGGGTGACTTCTAAAACGAGGAAGCAATAAAAATGCCTCCTTCTTGTGTTGGATGAGTCTAGGCTGAGAAGCGGTCCTATATATAAGCGGCAGTACGGCACCACATGGCACAAGCTTTAACTTAAATGCAAATATTTGTACTGTTACCATAATCAACAAAAAATCATTTTGCCTTTTCTCCATTAGTATAAAAAAACATCATAAAAAATGAAAACCTTCAGATCTGTAACAAACAGTGGAGCAACGTTGGATTTTTTATGGACACTGTAAATGTTGCATTTTTTGCGAGAAGGGACCAGATCTGTAACCCTCAGCCAAGGAAGAAATGTTAGTTGTATGAACTATGAAGTTGAAATATGGATATTTCTTAGTGGAGCAATGGTACCATGGTGCAGGGTATTTGGATGGAAAAGAAAATGTGTTCCGACCTATTGCTGGGTTTTTGGGGGAGGTGGGATGGGATGTAGGGTAAGGTTAAAAGTGTCATTTTGATTTTTTATTATTAACCCGTTTAATCATTTATCAATTTCAATCTCGACCATTCAATTATTTAATTAATATATCTAATGATTATTGTTCTCCCTCGCTCCTATTAGAAGGTACCTTTTTTATGTTGCAAATTCCCTAAAAAATTGCTTTCCTCTTCCATTCCTACACACATTGGCCCTCTGTTCCTGACCCACTCTTCTCTCTTCCTCTCCCAAAGGCCAAAAATTTTGAATTTCAAATTTCCTGGGTTTTTTTTCCATCCTATCTTCCTCTTTTCTTATTTCATTTTCATTTAAAATTTTCCCATCTCTCTATCTGAAAGCCTTCCCTTCACCCGTTCTCCCTCTCACCTTTTCTCCTTCTTTTTCTCTCATTCATTACCGTTTATCACTAGCAGAGATGCTCATGGGGTAAAGCTTGAAAAGAGAGAGCGTGAACATGATTCTATCTTCAGAGATGATGAACATCACCTATGGAGTGAGCTTCATGGTGAATGCGAAGGTAATCAAGGTGGTTGCTGTTGGTGTAAGAACACTTTAATCTTACACACACTCACAAAAAAACAAAGAAATCAAAGAGAGAATATAGAGAAAGAAGAACTGAAATTCTATATAACACTTTCACACACTATTACACTTCTCTACACATTTACATCACAAGCTATATCTATTTATAGACTTACATATACACTAACTAACTCTCTTAATAGCTCCTAACTAATCACTTTAGTTACAACAAACTAATTACACTTTAACAAACTCCTAACAATTAACTAATTTGGATTATCTCCAACACACCCCCTTAATTCAAATTAGCTAAAAGTACAAAATACAAAATACAATTTTACACTCAAATTTACAATTTTATAATGCACACATTATTAACACTAAAACACACATATATCCTCCCGGATCCCATATCAATCTTTTAAAGAATTGGGCTTCACTCATTAGGTCAATAAGAGCAAATAAAATTGACCCAACATGCCTTTCATCACTTATTTGTGAAATTGACCCTTCTCTATGCTCTCTTAGCTGAAGCAATTTCCTTCCTTCACTATAATGGGCTTGTTGCACATTAGGCCATTCAGAATGGAACAAACTAACATCAACCCAAACTCTGCGACTATCATGCTTCTGAACAACTTGGGCCTGACCCATTTTCGAAAATAATTATGCCCTAACACTCTGCTGGGGCTTTTCCAAAACTGCCCCTACAAGCATCATCTTCTCCTTCGCGACAGTCAGCACCACCACAAACTTCAAGCTCGTCGACACCACCTCCATTTCTCTTGTCACTGCCGCGTGAGGATCCCGGTCCTTCGGTTCAGGCGATGGCGGCCTGAACGGATCCAACTTCTGATTTTCCACCCTTGGCCTACTTCGTTTTTGCACTCCATCTCCGTCTATACGTAGCAACTTTGTAGATGGCGGCGGTGTCGTTCCTTCCGGCGATGACAGTTTCAGTATCTGCGGCGGCTGTGGCCTAATCGTCCCTCGTTGTCGTGATGTGATTGTCTCCCTCTTCACGATAGCGCTTTTTGTACGGATCTGCGATGCAATCGTTGTAACAGCCCATTTTTAGTTACGCTATTTAACCGGTTAAAATATAATTATTATTATTATTATTATTATTATTATTATTATTATTATTATTATTATTATTATTATTATTATTATTATTATTATATTTCGGTATTTATTGTTCGGAAATGATATTATGATATGAGGATATATGATGATGATTATGATGATATGATGAGTGTTATGATTGTGCTTAGGGGATTGAGTAAATCATAAGCTATGTTGGGACACGAGGATGTATTTGGGAATTGCATACATTATGTGATAGCAGTGCCTAACCGAGATGATTATCTTGATAAATGAGACGCCCCGACGTCCCATTAAAGAAAACCCAAAATATTAAGACCTAATTTCGTTATTATCGTTTAAGCGAATATATTAAAATAGCGGAAAAATTTAAAACATAACATACATACGTAATATATACATCTCAAATCCTGATACAGTAAAGTAAGGGGAAAATAAAAACAACATCCTAAAGAGATGAGACGCACTGGCCATAGACTCCGTACACAACTATGAGGATCCACTGCTAGTCCACCAACGTCTGGCGCATACGAGGTCCCATCAAGTTCCTCTATAGCTAGTTCCCCCGTAGGATCTTCTCATCACGATCACAAAAATAAACATATGTAACATAGAGAATATAGGGATAAGAAACCATATAACATCAAACGTGGAAATGGTTTAGTAACATTTAATTAAATAACGGCACACTAAACATCCGTCTCCCCAGTATAAATATATATAACATAATCATCCTCAATCCACATCTATAATCTTTCCTCTACCCTCCATCATGATGCAATGCAAATGCTGTATGAATAATCTCTTCAGGTATCGGCCATATCCGGATATCACAACAATATAATCGACACGTCCCAGAGTCCCCGGCGCACACTCTCGTCCGCGGATGGAGAGTGCCCACGCAAAGCAATGGCACTATAGACGCACAACCCGGTGCACACCTCTGGACCACAATCCAGGATGCTCATGCAATGCATGAACTATAGCTACGACTAAAATGAAATCATCTCTGGATGGTCCGCCGTTAGCCTATCCCCGGGAATTTTCCTTCCGAGGCATAGACCCCAATCGACCATGTTTCAGGTCCACTCGACCATATTTCAGGTCCCTCATATCACAGACCATGTTTCAGGTCACCTCCTAGTGCCCTAACCGGTCATCATAATCTCATAGATAACCTCAAAATAATCTCATCTCATCAATCTCGTCCTTATATCACGATAATTATTTCGGTTAGGCACTGCTATCTCAAATAGTATGCAATCCCCAAATACATCCTCGTGTCTCATATAACTTATGATTTACTCAATCCTCTAAGCACAATCATTTCACTCATTCTATCATCATCATAATAATAATCATAATTATAATAATAATAATAATAATAATTATCATCCCATCAGTAGTAATATTAAAATAATAATTATGATAATAATACTAATAAGAAATATAATAAGTATAAACAAGTATTACTTTCACATCAACCCGTCAAACATGTAATCATCACGTAATAAAATCATCTATGTATGTAGCGTAATGACGATAAACGCACAATTTCTATATCATCATCGGTACCACTAAGTAGTCCCTAAGGTGATATAGACATTGTCCATTACTCGCTCTCATGTAGGGTTTGGGTCGCCCTACACCATTATCTAATTAAATGTAACCGCGTCGTTTCCGACGTTAAATAGTTTCTTTCCCCCACCTGGAATGTCTTAGGCTAGCTCTAGGGCAACGAAACGGACACTCCCTAAATTACCTCAAATCTGCCACGCACCGTTCTACACTCTCCGGGGCTCCAAAAATTCACCTGAACACATCATTGTGAAGCACACGTTACGTGTAACCCAAATCTGAAGACGGAATTGGAAACCGATAAATGAATTGAAAGATAACCTCAATACCGTCGCTGACGGCATTTAGGCATAAAAAGGACATAGGCTTACCTTAGCCTAATCAAGAAAAGAAAGATAGGATAATGAAGTAGACATCGTGAGGATCACAGCGGTATAATCAGAATTTTGATAGGACAAACGGATTGACCGGAATCGGCTCCGGAAATTCTTCCTCTCTCACGGCCCCCTCTCTCTTTTTTTTCTACGTCTCTCTCTCTCTAGATAATTATTTTTTTTTCAATCAAATTTTCTTGTTCTTTCTTTCTTAGACATTAAGTAGTATATATATATATATATAAGGAAAACTTTCTGTCTCAAGTTTTCTTATTCTTTCTTTCTTTCTTAAACGTTAGGTAATATATAGTTAAGTAATATATATATATATATATATATATATATATATATATATATATATATATATATATATATATATATTACTTACGTCTTCCTTATCTATATGTATATATATTATATATATATATATATATGTATGTATATATTTTGATAAGGAAGACGTAAGTAATATATATACATATAGATAAGGAAGACGTAAGTAATATATATATATATATATATATATATATATATATATATATATATATATATATATATATATATATATAGATAAAGAAAACTTTTGCCACACTTACACATGGAAGCAAGAGGTGTTATCCTCTTATTATGCGGCAAAATGAGAGGATGGAGGTGTCATTTGTAGCAATTGCCGTGGCCACTATCATACCAAAAAAGAAAAAAAATTGTTTAGTTAATTATTTAGTGATAGGTACACAAATGAGTGATAAAATATTAAGCCTAAAATAAACATTTTTTTACTTTCTGGAATCTAAAAATAAGGATTGATAGGTATACGTTTTCGAAATTCAAATTAGAGTAAAGATTAATAGTTGGACTGATCAACTAAGAAAATACTCGGTCCAAAATTTAATCTCCGATTAAGGTCAAACCAGTTTATTTTCAACTCTAAAGTTAAATTGAATGAAAATATAAAAAATGCTTTTCTCTTAAACCTATTATTTAAAATATTTTTCTGTACTGGTAGTAATAGTGACAATAATGTAACTTATTGTCTAGTAAGTGTGCATCCACTGAAATAAGTCAGTGCTAACGCACCCAATAAAATAATTTGAAGAGAGTAATTTAATTACTCAAACTAAACCACATAACAAAATTAACAAACATCTGAATAAAATAATTAATCATATGTGTAATTATATTTTAACCGGTTAAATAGCGTAACTAAAAACGGGCTGTTACATTACTACCCCTCTTAAAAGAAATTCCGTCCTCGGAATTTACGTACCTCCGAAAAGATGTGGATACTGTTGCTGTATATCCATCTCACGCTCCCATGTAGCATCTCCAGTAATCTCATCCCAAATGACCTTAACCAAAGGAATCTGTCTACCGCGGAGTTCTTTAATCCTTCTATCTGCGATCTTAATTGGTAAAGCCTCATATTCTAGATTCTCTCGGAGTTTTATAGATTCAGGCTCAAGTACATGAGAAGGATTAGGGTAATATTTTCTCAACTGGGAAACATGGAAGACATTGTGAAGGTTGGAAAGGTAAGGCGGTAAAGCTATCTGGTAAGCTACTAGACCAATTCGTCGAAGAATCTGAAATGGTCCAATGAATCGGGGAGTGAGTTTTTTAGACTTTATAGCTCTGCCAATTCCAGTCTTCGGAGTGACTCTCAAGAACACGTGATCACCTTCTTGGAACTCTAAGGGTCTCCTCCTCTTGTTACTGTAGCTTCTCTGCCGATCCTGGGCTTCCTTCATTTTCTCTCTTATTTTCCTAACTTGTTATGTTGTTTGTTGTACCACATCAGGACCCAACACTTGGCTCTCGCCAGTCTCATACCAACATAATGGAGTCCTACACTTTCTCCCATACAGAGCCTCATACGGTGCCATCCCGATGCTACTGTGGAAACTGTTATTGTATGTGAACTCAATCAATGGTAGGAATTCATCCCAACTGCCAACATGTTCCAACACACAAGCTCTTAAAAGATCTTCCAATGATTGAATTGTCCTCTCAGACTGTCCATCCGTCTGAGGATGATAAGCAGAACTCATCCTCAACTTTGTTCCCAAAGCATCGTGTAATTGTCTCCAAAATCTAGATGTAAATCTAGGATCTCGGTCAGAGACAATACTCGACGGCACACCGTGCAACCTCACTACTTCCTTGATATAGATCTGGGTCAACCTTTCAAGACTATAACTTTCACCAATAGGTAAGAAGTGAGCACACTTCGTCAACCTATCAATGATAACCCAAATCGCATCAAACCTCTTCGGAGTTCGTCGTAATCCAACCACAAAGTCCATCGCTATACTATCCCATTTCCATTCTGGGATATCCAAGGACTGCAACAACCCAGCGGGTTTTTGATGCTCTATCTTAGCTTTCTGACATACCAAACATGACATAACATATTCCACCACTTCTTTCTTCATCCTTGGCCACCAAAACATCTTCTTCAAGTCTTGGTACATCTTGGTGGCTCCTGGGTGAAAACTCAGCTTACTTTTATGTGCCCCCTCTAAGATCATATTCCTAATCTCTACGTTCTCTGGCACACATATCCGATCCTTAAACTTAACACTCCATCTGATCCTTTCCTAAACTCTGAAACTTTACCCCCATCTATACCTCGATTCACATCTACCAAATATTCATCCTAACCCTGATTAATCTTAAGGTCCTTCAAAAACTCACTACTGATGGTGATCATACTTAAACATATTCTATCCTCCATCAGATCCATACCTAGGTTCAAATCTCTAAATTGTTCAAGCAACTCCATCTCTTTCACCATCATTGCAGATACGTGCAAGGATTTCCGACTTAGTGCATCCGCCACAACATTAGCCTTTCCTGGATGTTATTGAAGATCAAACTCATAGTCTTTAATGAATTCCATCCATCTACGTTGTCTCATGTTCAGCTCCTTCTGATCAAACAAATACTTTAAACTCTTGTGATCACTGAACACATTTAACTTAACTCCATAAAGATAGTGTCGCCATATCTTTAATGCGAACACTATAGCTGCTAACTCCAGATCATGGGTTGGGTAATTCCTTTCATGAACTCTCAATTGTCGGGACGCATAAGCCACAACTCTTCCCTCTTGCATCAAAACACAACCCAATCCTTGATACGACGCGTCACAGTATACGTCAAACTGTCCTAATGGATCTGGCAACGTTAGCACAGGAGACGTAGTCAACTTCTCCTTTAGCTTCTGAAAACTCTCTTCACACTTCTCTGTCCAAACAAACGTCGTACCTTTTCTCGTTAACTGCGTCATAGGCAACGCAATCTTCGAGAAACCCTCAATGAACCTCCTGTAATACCCGGCTAATCCTAAGAAACTCCTTACCTCACTCACTGACTTAGGACTCTCCCATTTAATCATGGCCTCTACCTTAACTAGATCAACAGCTATCCCTTTCTTGTTGATTACATGCCCTAGAAACTGTACTTCCTCTAACCAAAATTCACACTTGGATAGCTTAGCATACAACTGCCTATCTCTCAACACCTGTAACACCACTCTCGGGTGTTCCTCGTGTTCTTCCCGACTACGGGAGTAGATAAGAATATCATCTATAAACACTACAACAAACTTGTCAAGGAACGGTCTAAAAATTCTATTCATGTAATCCATGAACACCGCTGGAGCATTAGTTACGCCAAAAGGCATAACTAGGTACTCATAGTGTCCATACCTTGTCCTAAAAGCGGTCTTAGATACATCCTCCTTCTTCACCCTAATCTGATGGTATCCTGATCTTAAATCTATCTTAGAAAACACCGAAGCTCCTTTCAACTGATCCATCAAATCATCTATCCTAGGCAACGGATATTTGTTCTTGATTGTCACTTTATTCAATTGCCTATAATCTGTGCACAACCTAGAACTCCCGTCCTTTTTCTTGACAAACAATACCGGTGCTCCCCAAGGCGAAACACTCGGTCTGATGAATTCCTTCTTCATCATGTCATCCAGCTGTTTCTTGAACTCTGCCAACTCTACTGGTGACATCCGATAAGGAGCTACTGAAATAGGTCCAGCCCCTGGTATGAGATCTATAGCGAACTCCACCTCCCTCTCTGGTGGCAAACCCGAAACATCAGGAGGGAAAACCTCAGGAAACTCTCTAGCAATAGGCGGAGAATCTATACTTGAAGTCTCCTTAGCTTCCAAAGAGAAAAGCATCGCATACTGCTGAGAACCACAATCCCTCATAGTTGCTCCTTCATTGGCAGATACTATGCTAGAAGGCTCAATAAAAGATAAAGTCTTTCGGGCACAGTCTAGCACTACATGGTTAGCCGAAAGCCAATCCATGCCCAGAATAACGTCTATCTGCTGCATAGGGAAACAGATGAGGTCTACTAGGAATGCCCTATTTTCAACAACTATAGGACACTGTAAGCAAACAGACATAGTGATCAAAGGATCACTAGTAGGGGTGGACACTGTCAAGGCATATGGTAGCTGAGAAACGGGCAAATGTAAATGATCTACGCATACCACTAAATGAGACGCCCCGACGTCCCATTAAAGAAAACCCAAAATATTAAAACCTAATTTCGTTATTATCGTTTAAGCGAATATATTAAAACAGCGGAAAAATTTAAAACATAGCATACATACATAATATATACATCTCAAATCCTGATACAGTACAGTAGAGGGAATCTCATCAGTCGGATCCCAAAATGTACAAAACTGATAATCAAACAGAAAATAAAAACAACATCCTAAAGAGATGAGACGCACTGGCCATAGACTCCGTACACAACTACGAGGATCCACTGCTAGTCCACCAACGTCTGGCGCATACGAGGTCCCATCAAGTTCCTCTATAGCTAGTTCCCCCGTAGGATCTTCTCATCACAATCACAAAAAGAAACATATGTAACATAGAGAATATAGGGATAAGAAACCATATAACATCAAACGTGGAAATGGTTTAGTAACATTTAATTAAATAACGGCACATTAAACATCCGTCTCCCCAGTATAAATATATATAACATAATCATCCTCAATCCACATCTATAATCTTTCCTCCACCCTTCATCATGATGCAATGCAAATGCTGTATGAATAGTCTCTTCAGGTATCGGCCATATCCGGATATCACAACAATATAATCGACACGTCCCAGAGTCCCCGGCGCACACTCTCGTCCGCGGATGGAGAGTGCCCACGCAAAGCAATGGCACTATAGACGCACAACCCGGTGCACACCTCTGGACCACAATCCAGGATGCTCATGCAATGCATGAACTATAGCTGCGACTAAAATGAAATCATCTCTGGACGGTCCGCCGTTAGCCTATCCCCGGGAATTTTCCTTCCGAGGCATAGACCCCAATCGACCATGTTTCAGGTCCACTCGACCATGTTTCAGGTCCCTCATATCACAGACCATGTTTCAGGTCACCCCCTAGTGCCCTAACCGGTCATCATAATCTCATCTCATCAATCTCGTCCTCATATCACGATAATTATCTCGGTTAGGCACTGCTATCTCATATAGTATGCAATCCCCAAATACATCCTCGTGTCTCATATAACTTATGATTTACTCAATCCTCTAAGCACAATCATTTCACTCATTCTATCATCATAATAATAATAATCATAATTATAATAATAATAATAATAATTATCATCCCATCAGTAGTAATATTAAAATAATAATTATGATAATAATACTAATAAGAAATATAATAAGTATAAACAAGTATTACTTTCACATCAACCCGTCAAACATGTAATCATCACGTAATAAAATCATCTATGTATGTAGCGTAATGACGATAAACGCACAATTTCTATATCATCATCGGTACCACTAAGTAGTCCCTAAGGTGATATAGACATTGTCCATTACTCGCTCTCATGTAGGGTTTGGGTCGCCCTACACCATTATCTAATTAAATGTAACCGCGCCGTTTCCGACGTTAAATAGTTTCTTTCCCCCACCTGGAATGTCTTAGGCTAGCTCTGGGGCAACGAAACGAACACTCCCTAAATTACCTCAAATCTGCCACGCACCGTTCTACACCCTCCGGGGCTCCAAAAATTCACCTTAGCCTAATCAAGAAAAGAAAGATAGGATAATGAAGTAGACATCGTGAGGATCACAGCGGTATAATCAGAATTTTGATAGGACGAACGGATTGACCGGAATCGGCTCCGGAAATTCTTCCTCTCTCACGGCCCCCTCTCTCTTTTCTTTCTACGTCTCTCTCTCTCTAGATAATTATTTTTTTTTCAGTCAAATTTTCTTATTCTTTCTTTCTTAGACATTAAGTAGTATATATATATATATGTATATATATATATAAGGAAAACTTTCTGTCTCAAGTTTTCTTATTCTTTCTTTCTTTCTTAAACGTTAGGTAATATATAGTTAAGTAATATATATATATATATATATATATATTGATAAGGAAGACGTAAGTAATATATATATATATATAGATAAAGAAAACTTTTGCCACACTTACACATGCAAGCAAGAGGTGTTATCCTCTTATTATGCGGCAAAATGAGAAGATGGAGGTGTCATTTGTAGCAATTGCCGTGGCCACTATCATACCAAAAAAGAAAAAAAATTGTTTAGTTAATTATTTAGTGATAGGTACACAAATGAGTGATAAAATATTAAGCCTAAAATAAACATGTTTTTACTTTCTGGAATCTAAAAATAAGGATTGATAGGTATACGTTTTCGAAATTCAAATTAGAGTAAAGATTAATAGTTGGACTGATCAACTAAGAAAATACTCGGTCCAAAATTTAATCTCCGATTAAGGTCAAACCAGTTTATTTTCAAGACGCCTCGACGTCCCATTAAAGAAAACCCAAAATATTAAAACCTAATTAGCGTTAAGCGAATATATTAAAACAACGGAAAAATTTTAAAACGTAACATACATACATAACATATACACCTCAAATCCTGATACAGTACAGTAGAGAGAATCACATCAATCGGATCCCAAAATGTACAAAACTGATAATCAAACAGATAATAAAAACAACATTCTAAAGAGACAAGACGCTCTGGCCATAGACTCTATACTCAACTACGAGGATCCACTGCTCGTCCTCCAACGTCTGGTTCATATGAGGTCCCATCAAGTTCCTCCATGGCTGGAATCTCTGTAGGATCTTCTCATCACGATCACCAAAAAGAAACATATACAATATAGAGAAGATAGGGATAAGAAACCATATAACATCAAACGTGGAAATGGTTTAGCAACATTTAATTAAATAACGGCACACTAAACATCCGTCTCCCCAGTATAAATATATATAACATAATCATCCTCAATCCACATCTATAATCTTTCCTCTACCCTCCATCATGATGCAATGCAAATGCTGCATGAATAATCTCTTCAGGTATCGGCCATATCCGGATATCACAACAATATAATCGACACGTCCCAGAGTCCCAGGCGCACACCCTCGTCCGTGGATGGAGAGTGCCCACGCAAAGCAATGGCACTATAGACGCACAACCCGGTGCACACCTCTGGACCACAATTCAGGATGCTCATGCAATGCATGAACTATAGCTGCGACTAAAATGAAATCATCTCTGGACGGTCTGCCGTTAGCCTATCCCCAGGAATTTTCCTTCTGAGGCATAGACCCCAATCGACCATGTTTCAGGTCCACTCGATCATGTTTCAGGTCCCTCATATCACAGACCATGTTTCAGGTCACCCCCTAGTGCCCTAACCGGTCATCATAATCTCATACATAACCTCAAAATAATCTTATCTCATCACTCTCGTTCTCATATCACGATAATTATCTCGGTTAGGCACTGCTATCTCATATAGTATGCAATCCCCAAATATATCCTCGTGTCTCATATAACTTATGATTTACTCAATCCTCTAAGCATAATCATTACAATCATTCTATCATCATCATAATAATAATAATCACAACAACAACAACAATAATAATAATTATCATCCCATCCGTAGTAATATTAAAATAATAATTATGATAATAATAATAATAAGAAATATAATAAGTATAAACAAGTATTACTTTCACATCAACCAGTCAAACATGTAATCATCACGTAATAAAATCATCTATGTATGTAACATAACTACGATAAACGCACAATTTCTATATCATCATTGGTACCACTGAGTAGTCCCCAATGTGGTATAGACATTGTCCGTTACTCGCTCTCGTGTAGGGTTTTGTTCGCCCTACACCATTATCTAATTAAATGTAACTGCGCCGTTTCCGACGTTAAATAGTTTCTTTCCCCCACCTGGAATGTCTTAGGCTAGCTTTGGGGCAACGAAACGGACACTCCCTAAATTTCCTCAAATCTGCCACGCACCGTTCTACACCCTCCGGGGCTCCAAAAATTCACCTGAACACATCATTGTGAAGCACACGTTACGTGTAATCCAAATCGGAAGACGGAATTGGAAACCGATAAATGAATTGAAAGATAACATCAATACCGTCGCCGACGGCATTTAGACATAAAAAGGACATAGGCTTACCTGAGCCTAATCAAGAAAATAAAGATAGGATAATGAAGTAGACATCGTGAGGATCACAGCGGTATAATCAGAATTTCGATAGGACGAACGGATTGACCGGAACTCTCTCCGAAATTTTTGTTCCTATCTCGGTCTCTCTCTCTCTCTAACTTATTATTTTCTTTCCTTCAAACTTTCTTATTCTTTCTTTCTGAGGCGTGAAGTAGTATATATATATATATACATATAGATAAGAAAAACTTTCCTTCAAAATGTCTTATTCTTTCTTTCTGAAGCGTGAAGTAATATATAGTTAAGTAATATATATATATATATATATATATATATATATATATATATATATATATATATATATATATATATATATATATATATATATATATATATAAGGAACACTTTAGCAAGACAAGCAAGAGGTGTGACCCTCTTATTATGCGGCAAAATGAGAAGATGGAGGTGTCATTTGTAGCAATTGCCGTGGCCACTATCATACCAAAAAAAGAAAAAAATTGTTTAGTTAATTATTTAGTGATAGGTACACAAATGAGTGATAAAATATTAAGCCTAAAATAAACATGTTTTTACTTTCTGGAATCTAAAAATAAGGATTGATAGATATACGTTTTCGAAATTCAAATTAGAGTAAAGATTAATAGTTGGACTGATCAACTAAGAAAATACTCGGTCCAAAATTTAATCTCCGATTAAGGTCAAACCAGTTTATTTTCAACACTAAAATTAAATTGAATGAAAATATAAAAATGCTTTTCTCTTAAACATATTATTTAAAATATTTTTCTGTACTGGTAGTAATAGTGACAATAATGTAACTTATTGTCTAGTAAGTGTGCATCCACTGAAATAAGTCAGTGCTAACGCACCCAATAAGTCAGTGCGAATGCACGTGCGAATCCGGCAAGTGTACCGGACTGCCGTCAAGTAATAAAAGATATCGAACCCACAGAGACTGTGTTCCCGAATCGCAATTAAATTTCGAATCGATTGAGTTCTGGACTTTTTAGAGAGGGTTTTGAAATTGGTTTTTGAATTGAAAGATAGATGAGCGGAGAACAATTAAAACAGAAAACAATTGTTTATGGGGTTTTTATCTAAAATGGATTCCTAGGGATTTGGGTTACCTTTGAGGTTGTTTATGTTGCTAATCTGATTTACCTTTGTTGATTACCGAAATTGCCTTGAAGGCGAGTTTATCCTCTAATAGCTTAAGCTCCCTCTCGGGTTACAAAAGCCGTGCCCAATTGACCCGACCCCTACTCTCGTGGTAGTCGATCCCAGATTGGACCCTTTGCGTTTCGTGACAACTCGTTGATCCTCGAGGGACGGCTTCTAACTCTCGTGATTTCAGTCCCAAGTCTGACTTCTATAGGTCCGACACCTAAGTTCACCGCTAGGTTCCTCCTTATAATGTCTAAGTCATGCAAATAACCTAAGTTCACCGCTAGGTTCCTCCTTAGATCATTCACATCTCACAAACTAGTGGCTGCCGGGCTTTACGAGTGAAACACCCTAGAAATCCTAAGTTCACCGCTAGGTTCCTCCTTAGAACGTCTATGTCACGTAAATAAACGGTTCTTAAAATTTATGAGTGATTTACACACTAGAAATCAGATCTAAAACAATTCGTAATTAACAAAGAGTTTACATCAAATTTACATCATAAATAAACTTGGGCAGAGCCCTAATCCCTAGAAACTATGCTACTACTCACGCCTTGCCATGGAGATGACAGGCATGATTACAAATAACATGAAAATAACTAAGAGAAGAAGGAGAAGAAGAAAGAGATCCTAAATCTATGCCTAGAGTAGTAGCCCCAAAGGTCTGAGGATTTCTCGCCTCTGCCTGGTCCCTTATTTATAGAATTGGGCAGTTAGAGTCCTAATCCAACTCAAATTAGATCCACTCTGTTACTTCGAGCCAAGTAATACGCGTCACGGCCGTGATGGCTCTCCCGGCCTGGCCGTGACGGTTCCTGCCTTGAAAATTCTTGTCTGGTTGGTCTGTCATGGCCGTGATGAACATCCCGGCCTGGCCGTGATGGACATCATGGCCTGGCCCTGACAACTTCTGACTTGTGTTGGTTTTGGGTCACGGCCGTGATGGCTATCACGGCTAGGCCGTGACGACTCGACTTCACCTTTGTTCTTTTTCGGTTTTGCTCGATCATGGCCGTGATGGGCATCACGGCTAGGCCGTGATGGGCTCTGTTTGGCTCATTTTCTTCAGTTTTAAAGCTTCATCTTCATCCAAACTTCATCATGGTTGATCTTGAGCAATTTACCCTTGATACCTGCAAAACAACACACGAAAACCGCCTTACCCGTTCCAAAGGAAAATTAACCTAAAATCTAATAAAAATATGCCTAAACTACATGAAAATGCATGCAAAATGATGGACAAAGATGAGGTGGAATCACACTCATCAAATCACCCCAAGCTTAAAACTTTGCTTGTCCTCAAGCAATTACTCAGGCCATAAGATATAAATCATTCAAAGCATGGATAGTGAACCAAGAACCCTAGAAGCTAATCCAAGTAATAGGCATTTTTAATAAGCACTCAAGAGATAATCAATTTCTAGTCCAATTAGAAGCTTAGGTTTTTTTTTTTTTTTTCAAGTTCATGTCCTCACTGATTTGGGCACTCATCTCACCTCACTCAAGTGTTTTAGGGTTTATGACAATTCACTCCATTTCCTCAAGGAAAGTATTTTACCATAGGCTTGACCATTAACCAAATCTCCACTTTATTAATGAAAACACTTGAGAATCAAGAGGTCTTTTCCTTTGGTTGTAATGTGGCCATGGGATTTATTGTAAGGTGGGAAAATCAAGGAAAGGGAATTTCAAGAAGGCTAGACAGATTATCAAACATTACAAAGCATGACACCTTCTAAAATACCCCTTTTTGGGCTTTGGTTTACTTTTCCACCTTTCTTCCTTCATTTAATTTTTTTTCTTTTTCTTTTCATTTCTCACTTTCTTTGTCATCCCCTTCTCCATTTTTTTTTCTTTGTTTATTTCATTTTTATTTGTTTGGAGAAGGGGAGATTTATAGCTCAAGAGAAATTACTTTCTAGCTTTTTCATCCCATACTTTTTCCAACTACCATTTTGCCCTTTTTGTAATACTTTAAAAGGTGCCATACCAAGCACTATTTATCAAATTAATTCAAGGTACCAAGAAAAGTATTTTTTCTTTAGGCTCAAAATTGGGCAACTAAGGGGTAGCATTTATCATTCAAAGCTCGGGAGGCCGGAAAAATACCTAGTGCCTCAATCATTTCCAAAAATGTTTTCAAAAATTTTTAAGTTTTGAAATGGTTTCAAGTCAAGTTCTAGAAAATACAGTCCAAGAGGAATTACAACACTCTAGCACAAGAAATGGGGTAGATTTAGTGAATACCCATTTTGGCTCAAAATCTTACATTTAGTAGTTCAAAAATCAGTGAGGTACACAAGTTTAAGGAACCACATGCTAATTATCAACTATCAAATGATTATCTCAAGAATTTTTATTTTTAGCCATATCACAAGAATAATGAAAAATTGGGTTCAAAATTCACTATCTCAATTCATTTGGCTCCAAGTTTTTACAATCGGATGCATGTTCTAAGTGAGGGGAAATCTAGAGAATGTGATCATACCAATCTAAGCCTATGTGAATGCAACATGAATGCAACAATGCAAATGCAAAAATAAATACCCCCACCCCAAGCTTGATTACTTACATTGTCTCTAATGTAAATAATCAAGTCGGAGAGAGGAGAAAAATGGAACAACTTACCGAGTCGGTAGCGGGTGTTGGCTTCACATTCCAGTCAAAACTTGGGTAGAAATTGTATCACGGCCGTGAGGCTTATCACGGGCAGGCCGTGATCGTTTCTGATCCTCAGCAGTTGCCCTGTCACGGCCGTGATCTACATCACGGCTAGGCCGTGATGCTCTCTGATCTTGGCATCCTACTCATCACGCCCGTGATGGTTGTCACGGCTAGGCCGTGATGCTCTCTGTGCTCTTGTTTAGTTCATCACGGCCGTGACCACTGTCACGGCCAGGGCGTGATGGCCTCTGACTTTATCTTTTTTATTGCTCTTCTTCTCTTTCTCAACCTGAAAACACTAGACAAACCTATTAATGATATTTTTGCCTCTTGATCTTCTCAAATTATTCAAGAGGTTAAATCAAAAACAAAAGGAAAAAGGGAAAGAAAACTTGGGTTGCCTCCCAAGAAGCGCTTATTTATGGTCTTAAGCTTGACCAAACTTCCTTAAGTCAACCGGGGTCGGCTGGGCGTAGAAGTGCAGGAACACTTCTTTTCCATGGAGCTCCTTCAAATAGCCGTTTCTGCTCATACGGCCAGTAACGCTTCCGCTTTGCTCTTTTCTCTCGGAGCTTCCTAGCCTTCCTTCCTCCCGGCGGAAGTATTGTTTCTGCATGGACAGCAATTCCAACTTCACCACTGGGTGCATCTCCAACCATGCATATCTTTGGGGTTGCTTCCATGCTAAGTTCTTTCTCTACCGCTGGAGACGTTACATCAATTCTGCACACATGGCTCTCAAAAGGAGGGTTGATACAAGAGTTAATCAACTGAAAATTTACCCTACCTTCCTCTACATTTAGAGAGAGTTTGCCATTCCTTACGTCTATTAATGCTCCAGCGGTTGCCAAGAATGGCCTTCCTAAAATGATGGGGAATTTAGAATTCCCTTTCATGTCCAATACCAGGAAGTCGGTAGGGATGAGAATTTTCCCTACCTTTACAGGAACATTCTCTAGTATGCCTAGAGGAGTCCTAGTTGAGCCATCCGCAATTTGTAAGGGGAATTTGAATGGTCTCAACTCTTTGCTTCCCAACCTTTCCATGATAGTGAGGGACATCAAGCTCGCACTAGCCCCTAGGTCACATAAGGCTTGGTCAATTTGCACTTGTTCAATCGAGCAAGCGATGGAGAAACTACCTGGGTCTTTCAGTTTAGTAGGCATTTTAGTCTCTACATCTACTTGCTTTTTCCTGACCAACCTCTGTGGGAAAGGTATCGGGGGTTGGTACGGTGGTGGAGGGACATATTTCGGTTCTGGCTCTTCTTTTTCGTTCGTGTCCTCCTCCGGTTCCACGTCCATTTCAGCTACCCCCACCCCAAGCTTATCATCCCTCAAGTGTATGACATTGCAATGCTCATTGGGATTTGCTTCGGGTTGCCCCGGGAATGCACCCTTAGGTCTCGAGTACGTACTGGCTTGTTGGGCAATCTGGGTTTCTAGCATCTTGTTATGAGTTGCTAAGTTGTCTACCTTAGATGCTAGATCCTTTATTGCCTCACTCACTGCCCTTCCTTGTTGTCTAAACTCCTCATTCTGTTTTGTCTGAGTTTCGACAAAACTTTCAAATAAAGTCTCGAGTTTAGATCTTTGTACTGAGGGTACCCCAGTGTGGTTCTCTTATTACCTTGACCTTCTTGGAACTCATGGTCGAGCGTGTTGCTTGTAGTTGCCGTAGGAGAGGTAAGGGTTGTTCCTTCTTTGGTTGTAGGGATTTGGGGGAGCATAGTTGGGCAGCTTCGGGTTCGTATCATAGTAGTTGTTACAAGAGTTCACTTGTTCACCCGGCCTCCGGATCCATGTGGGCATCCCATCATGTCATGTCCCCGCATTCCACAAATCTCACAAGCAAGGTTAGTAGCACCTAATGCACTCACATTAGCTCTTTCAAGCCGATCAAAACGTTTATTAAGTGAGTCTATCTTTGACATAATAAGATCTGTGCTATTTACCTCAAACTTACCCCCCAAATCTTGTTCGGGTTATTACCTCTTTCGGATCCCCATTGGTGGTAGTTGGTGGCAACATTCTCGATGATGTTGAATGCCTCGGTGAGAGGCCTATTCATAAACGCTCCACCGGCTGCAGAATCTAGTGACACCTTCAAGAGTAGTCTAATCCGTTATAGAAGGTGTGCACTATTAACCACCTCTCGAGTCCGTGATGTGGGCACGACTCCAGCAGTCCCTTGTAACGATCCCAGGCTTCCGATAATGATTCTCCGTCTTTTCCGGAAGAAGCTGCTGGATCTGGGTTCTTATGTAGGCCGTCTTGGATGGAGGGAAGAATTTCTCCAAGAACGCCTGCTCCAGCTTGGTCCCAAGTAGTCAAGGTGTTAGCGGGAATTTGCTTTAGCCAGGCCTTTGCCTTTCCAAGTGAGAGATGAGGGAACAATCTCAAACGCACAACATCGATCGAGGCTCCATTAATCCCGATTGCATCGGTGAACTCTAAGAATGTTTCTATATGATCGGTCGGGTCCTCCGAAGGCAATCCTCCGAATTGATGTTGCCTAATCATGTTGATTAGCATGGGCGGTATGGTATAGTTTTCCGCCTCAATCTCTGGCCTTGCAATCCCAGTTCGCAAGCCTCTCGCATTTGGGGCTGCGTAGTCCTTCAAAGGCTTTGTATCCGGTTGATTCGCCATGAATGGAAAGGGACTCAACCTTTCTTCCTCTCTTTGTAGTCTTCTACGTCGGTGGAAGGTCCTCTCGATCTCCGGATCAATCTCACTAAGGCTCCCAAGACTTAGAGATCTTTGCATATAACACACAGAGAGATGGATACAATAGAAGGAAAAGAAATTTTTGATTTTTTTTTTTTAAATTTTTTAAATTTCAGAAATAAAAATAAAATAAAAAGAAAAGGTCCAGAAAAATCAATTCAAAATTTGAATTGAGATTCGAAAAGGCACAGTCCCCGGCAACGGCGCCAAAAACTTGATGTCGCGCGTGGACGCGCGCGCTCGTGCGAATGCACGTGCGAATCCGGCAAGTGTACCGGACTGCCGTCAAGTAATAAAAGATATCGAACCCACAGAGACTGTGTTCCCGAATCGCAATTAAATTTCGAATCGATTGAGTTCTGGACTTTTTAGAGAGGGTTTTGAAATTGGTTTTTGAATTGAAAGATAGATGAGCAGAGAACAATTAAAACAGAAAACAATTGTTTATGGGGTTTTTATCTAAAATGGATTCCTAGGGATTTGGGTTACCTTTGAGGTTGTTTATGTTGCTAATCTGATTTACCTTTGTTGATTACCGAAATTGCCTTGAAGGCGAGTTTATCCTCTAATAGCTTAAGCTCCCTCTCGGGTTACAAAAGCCGTGCCCAATTGACCCGACCCCTACTCTCGTGGTAGTCGATCCCAGATTGGACCCTTTGCGTTTCGTGACAACTCGTTGATCCTCGAGGGACGGCTTCTAACTCTCGTGATTTCAGTCCCAAGTCTGACTTCTATAGGTCCGACACCTAAGTTCACCGCTAGGTTCCTCCTTATAATGTCTAAGTCATGCAAATAACCTAAGTTCACCGCTAGGTTCCTCCTTAGATCATTCACATCTCACAAACTAGTGGCTGCCGGGCTTTACGAGTGAAACACCCTAGAAATCCTAAGTTCACCGCTAGGTTCCTCCTTAGAACGTCTATGTCACGTAAATAAACGGTTGCCGAAATTTATGAGTGATTTACACACTAGAAATCAGATCTAAAACAATTCGTAATTAACAAAGAGTTTACATCAAATTTACATCATAAATAAACTTGGGCAGAGCCCTAATCCCTAGAAACTATGCTACTACTCACGCCTTGCCATGGAGATGACAGGCATGATTACAAATAACATGAAAATAACTAAGAGAAGAAGGAGAAGAAGAAAGAGATCCTAAATCTATGCCTAGAGTAGTAGCCCCAAAGGTCTGATGTTTTCTGCCTCTGCCTGGTCCCTTATTTATAGAATTGGGCAGTTAGAGTCCTAATCCAACTCAAATTAGATCCAATTCTGTTACTTCTGAGCCAAGTAATACGCGTCACGGCCGTGATGGCTATCACGGCCTGGCCGTGACGGATTCTGCCTTGAAAATTCTTCACTGGTTGGTCTGTCATGGCCGTGATGCTCATCACGGCCTGGCCGTGATGGCCATCATGGCCTGGCCCTGACAGCTTCTGACTTGTGGTGGTTTTGGGTCACGGCCGTGATGGCTATCACGGCTAGGCCGTGATGCACTCGACTTCAGCCTTTGTTCTTTTTCAGTTTTGCTCGATCATGGCCGTGATGGGCATCACGGCTAGGCCGTGATGGGCTCTGTTTGGCTCATTTTCTTCAGTTTTAAAGCTTCATCTTCATCCAAACTTCATCATGGTTGATCTTGAGCAATTTACCCTTGATACCTGCAAAACAACACACGAAAACCGCCTTACCCGTTCCAAAGGAAAATTAACCTAAAATCTAATAAAAATATGCCTAAACTACATGAAAATGCATGCAAAATGATGGACAAAGATGAGGTGGAATCACACTCATCACTCCTCTAAGATCATATTCCTAATCTCTAAGTTCTCTGGCACACATATACGATCCTTAAACCTTAACACTCCATCTGATCCTCTCCTAAACTCTGAAACTTTACCCTCATCTATACCTCGATTCACATCCACCAAATATTCATCCTGACCCTGCTTATTCTTAAGGTCTCTCAAAAACTCACTACTGATGGTGATCATACTTAAACACATTCTATCCTCCATCAGATCCATACCTAGGTTCAAATCTCTAAACTGTTCAAGCAACTCCATCTCTTTCACCATCATTGCAGATACGTGCAATGATTTCCGACTTAGTGCATCTGCCACAACATTAGCCTTTCCTGGATGGTATTGAAGATCAAACTCATAGTCTTTAATGAATTCCATCCATCTACGTTGTCTCATGTTCAGCTCCTTCTGATCAAACAAATTCTTTAAACTCTTGTGATCACTGAACACATTAAACTTAACTCCATAAAGATAGTGTCGCCATATCTTTAATGCGAACACTATAGCTGCTAACTCCAGATCATGGGTTGGGTAATTCCTTTCATGAACTCTCAACTGTCGGGACGCGTAAGCCACAACTCTTCCCTCTTGCATCAAAACACAACCCAATCCTTGATACAACGCGTCACAGTATACATCAAACTGTCCTAATGGATCTGGCAACGTTAGCACAGGAGATGTAGTCAACTTCTCCTTTAGCTTCTGAAAACTCTCTTCACACTTCTCTGTCCAAACAAACACCGTACCTTTTCTCGTTAACTGCATCATAGGCAACGCAATCTTCGAGAAACCCTCAATGAACCTCCTGTAATACCCGGCTAATCCTAAGAAACTCCTTACCTCACTCACTGACTTAGGACTCTCCCATTTAATCACGGCCTCTACCTTAACTGGATCAACAGCTATCCCTTTCTTGTTGATTACATGCCCTAGAAACTGTACTTCCTCTAACCAAAATTCACACTTAGATAGCTTAGCATACAACTGCCTATCTCTCAACACCTGTAACACCACTCTCAGGTGTTCCTCGTGTTCTTCCCGACTACGGGAGTAGATAAGAATATCATCTATAAACACTACAACAAACTTGTCAAGGAACGGTCTAAAAATTCTATTCATGTAATCCATGAACACCGCTGGAGCATTAGTTACGCCAAAAGGCATAACTAGGTACTCATAGTGTCCATACCTTGTCCTAAAAGCGGTCTTAGGTATATCCTCCTTCTTCACCCTAATCTGATGGTTTCCTGATCTTAAATCTATCTTAGAAAACACCGAAGCTCCTTTCAACTGATCCATCAAATCATTTATCCTAGGCAACGGATATTTGTTCTTGATTGTAACTTTATTCATCTGCCTATAATCCGTGCACAACCTATAACTTTCGTCCTTTTTCTTGACAAACAATACCGGTGCTCCCCAAGGCTAAACACTCGGTCTGATGAATTCCTTCTTCATCATGTCATCCAGCTGTTTCTTCAACTCTGCCAACTCTACTGGTGACATCCGATAAGGAGCTACTGAAATAGGTCCAGCCCCTGGTATGAGATCTATAGAGAACTCCACCTCCCTCTCTGGTGGCAAACCAGGAACATCAGGAGGGAAAACCTCAGGAAACTCTCTAGCAATAGGCAGAGAATCTATACTCGAAGTCTCCTTAGCTTCCAAAGAGAAAAGCATCACATACTGCTAAGAACCGCAACCCCTCATAGTTGCTCCTTCATTGGCAGATAATATGCTAGAAGGCTCAATAAAAGATAAAGTCTTTCGGGCACAATCTAGCACTACATGGTTAGCCAAAAGCCAATCCATGCCTAGAATAACGTCTATCTGCTGCATAGGCAAACAGATGAGATCTACTAGGAATGCCCTATTTTCAACAACTATAGGACACTGTAAACAAACAGACATAGTGATCAAAGGATCACTGGTAGGGGTGGACACTGTCAAGGTATATGGTAGCTGAGAAACGGGCAAATGTAAATGATCTACACACTCATGGGACACAAAAGAATGTGTAGCGCCTGAATCAAACAACACAGACGAGAGTCTGCCAGATATTAAACACATACCTTGAATAAGATCTGCAGATTGAGAGGACTCAGATCCTCTCACTGTAAACACTCTCCCTGTGGCCTGAGGTCTGGCGCTGCCTGTCGTCCCGTGCCGCGGAACCCCTCTCCCAAAGACCTTCTCTCGAAACCACTGGCTCCTCCGAAACTACCGGCTCCTCTGCCTGCCGGGCGCTTTCCAGACGCTCTCTGTCAACAATCCCTAGCAAAATGACCTGGTTTGCCACTGATGTAGCAACCAGATCTATCTCGTATAATCCCGATATAATGTGGGCCTCCGCATCTGAAACACATTGGGGCCCTCTGCTGCTGGCCCTCTCTGGTAACTGGTACTGATGGTACAGATGTCTGAGTGCTCTGTCCTGGTCTAACGTATGGTCCTCTCCTCCACTGAGAACCTCCATCACCTCTCCTTTGCTGACCTACTCTGATAGGACCCCCACTACGCTGCTTGTCTCTCGCTCTCTGCCTCTGCCTCCCGTCCATGCTCTCAATAGCACTGGCCTCTCCACCATCTCTGGAAAGCTCAGAATATCCAAGGGTACTATAGCCCTCCTCAACTCATGCCGTAAACCCTCCTCGAATCTCCGACACATCCAGTCCTCATCTGGAAACCTCTGGTAGTACTCAGAAAACTGTATCAGGGCCTCGAATCTAGCTGCATAATCACCAACAGATCGGTCTCCCTGCTGGAGACTCATGAATTCTCTCTCCTTCTCGCGTCTGACTAATCGCGGGAAGTACTTCTCAAAGAAACACTCTCTGAACAGCTCCCAACTGATGAGTCTGCCCTCAGCCTCTAGTAATCTTCTCTTGCCTCTCCACCATGACTCAGCCCCTCCGGTCATCATAAAGGCGGCAAAAGTCACCTTCCGATCATCTCTGCATCTCATAGTATCAAAGATCTTCTCGAGCTCCTGAATCCACCACTCTGCTCGCTCTGGATCATACTCTCCACCAAACTGTGGTGGTTTACCTTTGAGAAAGGTAGCCAATCCTGCATCCTCAGCATCGGCGGCTATCCTCCTATCATGCCGCTCCTGTAGCTCTGCCTCTCTCTGTACCCTCTGAGCATTTTGCTGCGCCTGCTGCAACAGAACGGATGCTAACTCGCGGATAGTCCGAAGAGTCTCGGCGGACTCTCCTCCACCTCCAATCCCTGCCTCTGGCCGATGGGGCTCATCCTCCACACCCTCTATCGCTCTACCACCACCCCGTCTGCCACGTCCTCGACCTCGGCCTCGAGCCATGATCCTGTTAAAAGAAATCATTAGCCCCCATCAATATGACATATAATACTACATAAAACTGGAATATAAATACTATATGCCATAGAGATGTCGCGTCGGACTCATTACCTAACTTCTAAACATAGTTGTTTCCGATGTGGATTCAACTAAATGGCCAGTTCACCCTAATCATAGTGCTCACAGTCCGATTCAGAACCGAACTGCTTTGACCTTAATCGGAGATTAAATTATGTGGTTTAGTTTGAGTAATTAAATTACTCTCTTCATATTATTTTATTGGGTGCGTTAGCACTGACTTACTTCAGTGGATGCACACTTACTAGACAATAAGTTACATTATTGTCACTATTACTACCAGTACAGAAAAATATTTTAAATAATAGGTTTAAGAGAAAAGCATTTTTTATATTTTCATTCAATTTAATTTTCGAGTTGAAAATAAACTGGTTTGACCTTAATCGGAGATTAAATTTTGGACCGAGTATTTTTTTAGTTGATCAGTCCAACTATTAATCTTTACTCTAATTTGAATTTCGAAAACGTATACCTATCAATCCTTATTTTTAGATTCCAGAAAGTAAAAACATGTTTATTTTAGGCTTAATATTTTATCACTCATTTGTATACCTATCACTAAATAATTAACTAAACAATTTTTTTCTTTTTTGGTATGATAGTGGCCACGGCAATTGCTACAAATGACACCTCCATCTTCTCATTTTGCCGCATAATAAGAGGATAACACCTCTTGCTTGCATGTGTAAGTGTGGCAAAAGTTTTCTTTCTCTCTCTCTCTATATATATTACTTACGTCTTCCTTATCTATATGTATATATATTACTTACGTCTTCCTTATATATATATATATATATATTACTTAACTATATATTACCTAACGTTTAAGAAAGAAAGAAAGAATAAGAAAACTTGAGACAGAAAGTTTTCCTTTTATATATATATATACTACTTAATGTCTAAGAAAGAAAGAATAAGAAAATTTGACTGAAAGAAAAATAATTATCTAGAGAGAGAGAGACGTAGAAAGAAAAGAGAGAGGGGGCCGTGAGAGAGGAAGAATTTCCGGAGCTGATTCCGGTCAATCCGTTCGTCCTATCAAAATTCTGATTATACCGCTGTGATCCTCATGATGTCTACTTCATTATCCTATCTTTCTTTTCTTGATTAGGCTAAGGTAAGCCTATGTCCTTTTTATGCCTAAATGCCGTCGGCGACGGTATTGAGGTTATCTTTCAATTCATTTATCGGTTTCCAATTCCGTCTTCAGATTTGGGTTGCACGTAACGTGTGCTTCACAATGATGTGTTCAGGTGAATTTTTGGAGCCCCGGAGGGTGTAGAACGGTGCGTGGCAGATTTGAGGGAATATAGGGAGTGTCTGTTTCGTTGCACCAGAGCTAGCCTAAGACATTCCAGGTGGGGGAAAGAAACTATTTAACGTCGGAAACGGCGCGGTTACATTTAATTAGATAATGGTGTAGGGCGACCCAAACCCTACACGAGAGCGAGTAACGGACAATGTCTATACCACATTGGGGACTACTCAGTGGTACCGATGATGATATAGAAATTGTGCGTTTATCGTCGTTACGTTACATACATAGATGATTTTACTACGTGATGATTACGTGTTTGACTGGTTGATGTGAAATTGATACTTGTTTATACTTATTATTATTCTTATTATTATTATTATCATAATAATTATCCTAATATTATTACTATTACTGATGGGATGATAATAATAATAATAATTATTATTATTATTATTATTATTATTATTATTATTATTATTAGTAGTAGTAGTAGTAGTATAAGTATTATTTTTATTGTCATTATTATCATTATTATTATTATTATTATCATTATTATTATTATTATCATTATTGTTATTATTATTATGATTAGTATTATTATTATTATTATTATTATAGTTGTGATTATTATTTTTATTAGGATAATAGAATGAATGTAATAATTGTGCTTAGAGGATTGAGTAAATCATAAGTTATGTTGAGACACGAGGATGTATTTGGGGATTGCATACTATAAGTGATAGCAGTGCCAAACCGAGATAAATATCGTGAAATGAGGTTGAGATGAATGAGATGAGATTATTTTAAGGTGATCTATGAGATTAGGATGACCGGTTAGGGCACTAGGGGGTGACCTGAAACATGGTCTGTGATATGAGGGAACTGAAACATGGTCGAGTGGACCTGAAACATGGTCGATTGGGGTCTATGCCTCGGAAGGAAAATTCCCGGGGATAGGCTAACGGCGGACCTTCCAGAGATGATTTCATTTTAGTCGCAGCTATAGTTCATGCATTGCATGAGCATCCTGGATTGTGGTCCAGAGGTGTGCATCGGGTTGTGCGTCTATAGTGCCATTGCTTTGCGTGGGCACTCTCCATCCGCGGACGAGGGTGTGCGTCGGGGACTCTGGGATGTGTCGATTATATTGTTATGATATCCGGATATGGCCGATACCTGAAGGGATTATTCATACAGCATTTGCATTGCATCATGATGGAGGGTAGAGGAAAGATTATAGATGTGGATTGAGGATGATTATGTTATGTTTTAAATTTTTCCGCTGTTTTAATATATTCGCTTAAACGATAATAACGAAATTAGGTCTTAATATTTTGGGTTTTCTTTAATGGGACGTCGGGGCGTCTCAGTCGTCGTCTCAATCGTCATCTCCGACGACTGCGATTTCTCACACCCTATTCTTTCTGGTGTGCCACCTCCTTTCTTAACCGCAAGAAGCATCTCCGATTCCAGAGTGTACCGCTGAGGAGCAAGAGGATTTTCAACACTCCATTCTTCACCTTCTTTCTGCTCGCACCAAACAGATACCTCTGGGGATTCCGGCGACCTCCTGACCGGTGATGCATCCTCTACGGCACTGTGTTGTTCTTCATTGGCGTCATCATCGCCCCACAAACTGAACGTGAACCCGTACACACCTGCAACTTTGGAAACCCGCCGGGTCCTCTCCTGACCGGAACCACTATGGATGTCTCCTTCTTCTTCGATCTTCTTGTTACAAGAATTATCACCTTCTTTCGTTCCACACGCATCCTCTCTTGGCTCCTTCGAAGACCCATCTTCTTCTGTTGTGGTGCTACACTGATAATCTCCATCAACACCACTTGCATTGTTATGAACCAAAATCCCAATTTCTTTGGGTTGCTGGTTTGCTGCCATCACTGTTCTTTCCTTCTTGTTCTCAATTGGGACTGAGTGAAGAGTATTTTGAACATCTTGTTTTGGAATGCCCTCTGAAACAACCACTGCCTCCACGCTATTATCCTCAGCAAGTAGCTTTGCCTTCCATGGATGCACACTTTTATCCTCAACAACAATGGGTTTCTCCTCCTCCTTTTCAGGCTTGGCATCATGAACATGATTTTCTTCTTGCATCACAAACTTTTCAGAAGCTTCATGATTCTGATAAGCAGTCTTGGAAGATTCCTTGGCTGCCCTTATCATCCTCCTTGTTGCACAACCTCTCTTCACTTTATCGACACCACCATGAACTTCATTCAAGATATCCCATGCCTCTTTTGCATTCTTGGCAGTTGAGATTTTCTCAAGATTGGCTTCATTCACACATTGATGGATGATGGAGAGAGCCAAGCAATCTTTCTTCTTGGAAGCACTCCCTTCCACATCTAGCATTCCCTCTTGCACAATTTCTAGCACCTCATAGAAATCAAAGATCACATGCATCTTCACAACCCAATGATTGAAGTTCTTGCTATCAAGAACTGGTAAGGGAATTGAAAGATCTTCACTCAAACTCTCCACCCCCATGGACACACCCTCTCAAGATCATTATAGCTCTAGATACCATTGTTGGTGTAAGAACACTTTAATCTTACACACACTCACAAAGAAACAAAGAAATCAAAGAGAGAATATAGAGAAAGAAGAACTGAAATTCTATATAACACTTTCACACACTATTACACTTCTCTACACATTTACATCACAAACTATATCTATTTATAGACTTACATATACACACACTAACTCTCTTAATAGCTCCTAACTAATCACTTTAGTTACAACAAACTAATTACACTTTAACAAACTCCTAACAATTAACTAATTTGGATTATCTCAACAGCAGCTGTCTCCATCTCAGTTTTCTATTCTCTTTCTCCACCATTGTTGCGAGGAGAACACAATCTCTTTCAAGTTCCTCTCTGCGTCTCTCTACCTCTCTGAAACTTTTGTGAGGTCATTGTTTTTTATTCAGTTTTTTCCTTTAGTTACACTGCTGTTATACTTTGTGGCAGATGGGTTGAGAAATTCATTTTGGATAGTATTACTTGGGTTAATCAAATTTTTTTCTTACTGAGGTTTTGAATTGCTGAGATTAGATGTGATTTTTGATCTTTTTTTTTTTTGGCAGACTTGAAGGGTTAAAGTTGTTGTTGAATCTCAAGGTTGCTCTTTGAAGACATGTTTTTTGAGGTAGTAGAACCTGCTAAGTACTATGCTTTTAGATGTGTCTAAGCCCATTTCCAAGTACTATGCTTTAATTAATCAAATTAATATTTCAAATCTATGACATGAAGTTGCTGTCTTAATTGTTTTATTGAAAAAACTTATGCTCCTATTAATTGAAGATGTGCAATGTATTAGTTCTTGGTGTCTGCTATAGTTCCTAGGAGCATCACACATTTGAAGCACTCATCTTGGTGCTTCACTAATCAATTTTTCTCCTATTTACAGTTTGTTATCTTATAAACCATTGTCCTAAATATCTTATTTGTTGTGCAGCAACTTTTGTTAGTTTCCCATTGGTATAATTTGTGTAGCTGATGTTCAGACCATTGTTCTTTTTCCTGTCTGCTTTTCTAACCACATAGGCACATAGTATGCCAGGTAACGTCACAACCCATTCTTCTCATTAATTGGATGTAAAGTACAGTGTTTTTTTTTATTCTTCTTAATATGCCATCTTTTTATTTCTTTGATCTTCTTCTATGACTTGATATTTATTTGTTATGATTAGAATCTGTTCTACATATATGTTGATATGTTTAATGATTGTGGTTGGTTCTGTGTGTATATTTTGTGCTATGCATAGCAAATGATTAGTGTGGTTGCCCAATGTATAATGCTAAGAAATCATATTGACCGAATGACCATCTTTTTTCATGTACTCTTTTTATATCAGTTGAAATCTCCTTATCTTCACCACAATTTCATGCATTATCTATCAATGACTTTTGTGAATGTACAATAATATAAGCTTTCTTATCTCTGTTTTCAGTCCTGTAACTAACCAACTGATAGTTATGTAAATGTGTTTCATTTATCCAGAAGTGTTTAATGTCATTCTTTTTGGGTATTGGTTAAAAAGGTGTTGAACTTGAGTTAAAGAAGCTTGGTTAAAGGGTACTGCTGCTCTTGATTCCTGCATTTTGGTTTTCAGGTTGCAGCTATGGTGTCACGACTCAAAACTGGTGTCTATGACCGGTTAGAAGAGGGGTGACAATCCCTAGTCTGAAGCCTTGAAGAACATTTTTACTCATCCTAAAGTCAAATAAACACATGAGATGCATAGATCGGAAACTTTCGTTCTAATTAAATAAATAAATAAATAAGCAATATGTGCAATTAAATATTTCTTCTTTTAGAAAAAGTGAATCTTTAGTCAAGACAAAACTTTGGCTGATAAGCTTTTGTAAATATAATATATAAAGGAATTCTTAGTCGAAAATGCTACACTCTATATTCCAAATTCTATTATAAAACACATTAAATTTAATGGATAAAACGAGCTTTTGCATGGGTTGCGGCATGGCACAATACTCCTTGGCTAGGAGTTGCTTAGCTTGGGAACAGCAGCTTCCATACTTGCATCTGAAATGCTAAGGGGACGAGTTTAAATAAACTCAATAAGGGCTTTGCAAGGTAAGAGCAATAGGTAAAATCATGAAAAAAAAAATAGAATATGCAACAATGTGTATCTTGTCAAGTCCATTCGTATACCATAGTCCCTCTACCAGCGGGGCCACCACACCATTTAGTCCTCACATAAAAATAAATTTAGTACACATCACATCTTTGCTCAAAGTTTACTCTCAACCTTTGATTTAATTAGATAAAAATCATCCTAATTAAAAAACTATATTTTACAAAACTATATTTTAAAAAATTTTGATTCCTATATAGAATATATTGTGTCACGACGTCAAAACACCATTCATCGTATAACCCCGTGCGGGGCACGGGCAAAAACACTAGTATATAATACATATTAATAATATATATGATATCATTATAATAGTAATAATATATTATCATATATACTGTATAGGATTAAATATATTTTTAGTCCTTATAAATATAGGGTTTTTGTTTTTAGTCCCTGTAAAATTTTTTGGACCTTTTTAGTCCCTACAAAATATTCCATTGTGTTTTTGGTCCCTATTGTTAACTTAGTCTGTTAAGTGATGACATGACATTTGCCACGAGGAATATTTTAATGACATGGCAGTTGAGTCAATTTTTTTTAATTTCTTTTTATAATTATTATTATTACTACAAAGGGTATCATAGTAAAATTAATATTATTTTTTTGTGTTGTCCATTATCTATCAAACGATATATAGGACAAAAAGTTGTCATATGACTTAAGAGGTTATACTGTGCTGTCCTGCTTGTCCTGTGTTGTCTTGTGTCTTAATGCGTACCAAACGCACCCTTAGATTGAATGCTTGAATGGGTTCCTGAAAATTCGGGATCCATTTTTACTCTATGGAAAAAATGAATTTATTATTTAATCTCTCAAATTTTTAAACATAGGATACATTAGTCTTTAGATTTAGTTCCATGTCCATTTACTCGCCTACGTGTTCTATTAACCATACTATTTGACTTATTTTGTCCGGGACCAAAATGGGCACTGCATCTTTTGTCAGGGATCAAAATGAGCCTTTACTCTTAATTAAAAGTGAAAAAATGCATAACTTTCAGGTATTTGAATTTTAAAATTGTGTGTGTTTTTCATTTTTTATTCGTTTTTCACAGAAAAATCTGTCATAAGTCACGCAGTACCACTTACGGATAAAGTATGATGGTTAATGAGACATGTAGGCAAGAAAATGGATGTTGGAACTAAATCTCGGGATTAATATGTTTCGCATTTGAAAATTTAATTAAGGACTAAATGATTGCTTTATTTCTTTCGAGGACTAAAAATGGGTCACCGAAATTTTTAAGAGTTCAATTTCAGTCTTTAACCAGTGATTATATTCGAATAAAATGAACCCCAAAATTTAAAAGTAGTCTATTTTTTTCATTGGGAATAAAGACCAATTTTTTCATTAGCATCACCAAAAAAACTATTTTCATATATACATATGTTTATATAAAAATATTTTTACATGATAATGTATATATTTAAGAATTGATTTAACTATATAAATTATGCTATTATAAGACTAGAATTCTATAAAGTGTATGATGCATTTTTCGAATATTAAAATACAAGCATTAATTTCTCATGAGGTAATTTCTAAATAAGGGTAAAAACCTAATAGTGTCTCTTTGATATGGTAGAATTATTATCAACACTTTATAGTGTTTTAATGTTCTCTAATATGTTTGATAAAGTTTATGGAGAAATATGTATGTAATCAATCAAATCAATAGTTAATATGTTTGTACCTTCGATGCATCCATTGTGATTTTCTGAAACTATGACGACGCTATGTTTTCTCGGTTTTCTATGTTAGAGTGTGTTTGGGAAAGCTGGAAGAAAAAGATTATGTTGATAATCTGTTTTCAAATAATCGATTATTGTGATAATCGATTATAATCAGAATCTGTTTTTGTTTGACTATGTTTGCTGAAAAGCGATTTTAAGATAATCTATTTCGTTTGGGTGATGCTTAAAAAATTACTTTTACATAATAAATTATGAAAAAATGTATGAAATTATTTGAATAGTGTTTTTTTGAATAATGGTTTTTTTTTCAATTTTTTTTATTTCTTGCTAATATATATTTTTAACTCATTTTAATCATTTAACTTTTTATTATCAACCATAAAGTTTCTAGCATAAATTTATATTATTATTTTTATTGTCATTATTATTCTAATAATTAATTTACAATTTTTTTTTATTCGGGTTGTAAATCTACCAAATTGGTTTGCATTTTTTAATCCTTGTTTTTCCTTAAGGAAAAAAAAAATAGCAAGCTTTGTAATAAAGTGAAAAGAGTCCCCGTAAAAAAACAAAAAGTGAAAAAAGCAAGTTCGGACCTGCCGGATGAACAGTAAACTGATTATAATCAGATAAAACAGTCCTACTCCAGAAATGTTTCTAAAACAGCTTATTTTCAAGAAAAAACTTTTTTATAAAATTAATCTACTTACCAAACATAATGGAGTGTTTATAAAACAGCTTAAATGACTAAAAAACAGCTGAAACTAGAATAACAATCTGTTCCCAAACACCCTCTAAAATGTAATGGTGGCGACGTGTACGTGACAATGTCTAGAGTCTAGACTCTTCTTGACTCACCTCTTCTAGTAGCTTCTATCGGATACCGTAATTCTTAACCAGTAACTAAATTTGGATAAAATGAAGCCCAAAATTGAAAATTACTATTATTTTCTCGTTAGGTAACAAATCACTCTTTTTATGCTATAGTGACTCATGAGTCGCAATGAAAGTAGTTTAGACTCCCAGTCAAACTTTAGATACGGTAAGGTAGAGGTTCAAGTTTTATAATTACCACTTTGAAAAAAATCTTTACCTAACCATTACCCTCGATTCGATACCTAGTACCAAAAAATTACTCTCATACTTTTTTAATATATGTATAATTAATATATATAACATCATAAGATTATGCATAAGTTTATATAGAAGTGTTTTTACATGATTCTATATAAATTTAAAATGATTTAATTTAACTATATAAATTATGTGATTACAAGACTGGAATCCTATAGAGTGTATGATGCATTTCTGAAATATTAAATTAAAATACAAGCATTAATTCCTCATGAGGTAATTTTTTAATAAGGGCAAAAACCTAACCATGCCTCTTTGATATGCTAGAATTATTATTAACACTTACAATGTTCTCTAATATGTTGGTGGGCCATCTAAGGTACGCTTACTTAAGGAAGTTGTCTATCGTGCGCAAGGGTCCTTTTGTAATAAAAAAAATTGGTCCTTTGTTTATTTTTTTCCTTCTGCGTTTGCCACCTCCACCCCCTTGCCTTGTTCGTCATCAACCGTGTCGTGCATAACGTCCTTGACCTTTGAACGCTACTCCATTGGTCGGTTAGGTACCATTCGTGTTGCACCACTGCGGCGAAGGGTGCTGTTGTTGCATTTGCTGGGTGTGCTCATGATGGAGTTGGTGTTGATATAACAATCGAACTCAGAGTCACCACCGCAGGAGGAGTAATGAGAGGAGGGAGACAGAGAGGAGGGAGAGGCAATGTCGTCGTCTGGTTGGTGAAGTCGTAAAGAAGGGGACAAAGCACACTGAAAAGACCTGTGTTGTTCTGTGGAGACAGTCGTCAATCCATAGAGCGGCCAAAAATGTTACAAACGTCCTCACCCTTGTGTTCACCTATGTTGATGTTCTCTATTATGGAGAAATTAATGTGTATGTGACTAATCAAATCATTAGTTAATATGCATGAAACTGCAGGATTATATTAAAAATATATCTAACTTTAAAAATTTCTTCGCACTAATCAATTATTGTTATATATACGGTTAAACCCGAATTTTTTAGCCAGATCCTATGAAGTCCGTGATATAATCGGATTTAGATTGGTCACTTCATATATTATTTGTATTTTTTTCTGGAAAACCGAGACACTATGATATGAGAATGTAGTTTCCTTCTGTTATCATTATAACATAGGCTACTTATTATTATAGACTGAAGCAATTTGTCATTCTTTGAGTGGCGCTACATATATTGGAAATGCTAGAAGGCTTTTGAAAAATAGGAATACATCTATGCAAGTACAGAATTTATCTTATTTTAATTTTTTTTACTAAACATAAGTGTAGTTTTAGCTATATTTGCAAAATGTGTGTATGCTATAACTATGATATTAATTAGCTTGTGCAATTGAGTTGAGATGTTCATGAAAAGAAAGGATTTTTTAAGAAAAAATGTTGGGCCTATCCGAACAACCTCATAGTCCACGTAGAATCAGGTTTGGACACCATTTTGGTAGACCGAATTGTATTTGAACATTTTTTTTACCCCAACCCAATATATATAGCTCGTGACATGGACGGAGCGAGATAGCCCATTTTATCACCTCTAATAAAGAGAGATGTAGCTTGTGTATGGTTCACCATTATTTAACAAATTTTTCAATTAAATAGGGGATTTAGTTTTTGAATTTTTTTTACTTGCAATTTAGTCACTGAATTTATAAAACTTCTATTATGATAGTTATTCTAGTATATTACTTTGGTTCTTAAAAAAATAATTTAATTTAATTTAATTTAATTTTTGTATATTTAATGATTTTTTTTATAAACTTATATATTTAATGATTAATTTGTACAATGAATAAATTCATGTCCTACCCTGCAAGTAATGAATAACTCTAGAGGATAAGTTATCCATTTATTTTAGTTATCCATAAATAAGTTTTTCTATGTTTTTAGAGGGGGAAAAATTAAACCTGTTTCTTTATCAAACTGTATTAATCTGGAAGTAAATTTTTGATGTACAGTCTAACAATCCTTGCAACTTGCATGCAGGTGGCAGATATATATAGTAACCTGTTTTCATTGTTTTCTTTGAGAAGAACACTGACACTGGAAATTGCCTCCTAGGAATTCCTATCATAGGTGGAGTAATAATAACCTTCCAGAAGTGAAGTCTTGTACTAGCAAAGTGACACTCATCAGCACATGTTTTAATGGAAAAAGTAGTAAAAAACCATTTCCCTCTGAAAGTATCATTTTCTGCTGTTCATTGCAATTCTGCCATAATAGGAAGATAAAAGAGCATCTGGATTGGAATATCATTGGCAAGAAAGATTAATATAATAGAATAAAAATAATGCTATCACGTGAAAACTGATGAAAAAGAGAATATGCAAACTCTGGAAGCATGTTTTCACTACAACAGTAAATAAACATAAAAATGGCTCATGTATAAACCATAAACACAACCTAGTGCTTCCTTAAAACAACAGCATTAAAGCAGAAACTATAACTTAATGCTTGCTGCATATTACTAGTTAATAATATATTTTCGTAAGTATTTGTGTATGAATTAAAACAAATCCCCGTGTAAAAATTAAGATTATATACAGAAAATTATGTGCAAACCAAGATTCTTTGTCCTCCCAAAGACATCACTCTGTTGCATCTTCTCCCTTTTTGAAACAAATCTCTATTTTGCATCAATGTATATGAATTCCCTTGGTTCTTCCTCTTATATTTTTAATTTCTATTTTGCAACAAGAATAATCATGGTAGGCAAGACAAACAAAAAATTCTATACAACTGAGTTAACCAAAAGGCAAGAAACTATATAAGCAATAATAAACTATTTCCTTGTCTATCTAAGGATTGGAAAGGTTACTTCCCTTCAACAACTTTACTGATTGAGCTATTCGTTTTACTAAGCAAGATTTTAATCTAATTTATGATGTGCACCCTTACCTCTTGAGTTGAAACTAAAAGGTGAGATGCAACCAAATATAAAATTTTAATGTTGATAATTACAAATTTCAGAATCTGAAAGGCACTATATTTCTTGATTGATTCCTTGATGCCCCTTGGGATTCGAATAGTTACCTCTTTCTGACTTGCTCCATAAACAACTTCTCATTTTAAAAATAAAAAATTCTTAGGCTACTGCAAACCTTTAATTATTGAACAATCTTTTCGTAGGATAATTACTTATTGAGACATGAGATGCTCTGACTTTAGAATATGACAAAGGGTTTTGCTATTAGACTGTAATGCTCAACCTTGTACATATTGGCAATCCTGCCAAATTATTATGCAGTATATAAATATTTTATAAATGATTATTTGCTATTATTAGTGAGGGAATCAGGGCACCATTGAGACATTTACCAATAATGTATACAATTGATTTAACCAAGAGGCACCAAACTATATAAGCAGTACGATATTCTTTCCTCGTGTCTTTCTTTTGGGTTTGGAAAGTTACTTCCCATGAACAATATTATTTATTGATCGAAAATTCGCTTTATAAAACCTATATCAAAATTATAATAGTAGTGAATTAAACAATGAAATTAAACAGTGAATTAGACTAGACTAAGCACGCTATACTCAAATGCCACCTTGTTCTTCTTATATATATTGATATTGTGCATATGTTCAAAGCACACCCAACTACTTAAATAACCTTCCTCTTCTATTTTGCCCATCAAGCAGAAATTAAAGTTTCTGCTGAAAATGGAAGCTTTCCATTTCATTGCTCTCATTTTCATGTTGATCCTCCTTATTCATTTTGCTCAAGCATGTGAACTGCCCCATACCACTGAGAGCACCGAGACAAGCAATTCAAAAATATACATTATCCATGTGAGGCGGCCAGAGAGTAGGATGTTTGTTCAATCAGAAGATTTGGAGAGCTGGTACCATTCATTCATGCCACCTACAACCATGAACTCTAAAGAACAAACACGAATCATTCATTCATACCAGCACGTGCTGAGTGGTTTTGCTGCAAGACTCACTCAAGAGGAGCTGAAAGCTGTAGAAAAGAAGAATGGCTTCATATCAGCTCATCCGGAAAGGAAGCTACACCTTCAAACCACACATACCTCACAATTCTTGGGGTTGCAGCAATCAAATGGATTATGGAAGGAATCAAATTTTGGAAAGGGAGTTATTATTGGGGTGCTGGACTCTGGAATCACGCCTGATCATCCATCATTTAGTGATGCAGGAATCCCACCACCACCACCCAAATGGAAAGGGAGATGTGAACTTAATGGGACAGCTTGTAACAACAAAATAATTGGCGCAAGGACTATTAACATCGCACGTGATGCAACGACAGCAGAGCCACCAATTGATGAGGATGGACATGGGAGTCACACAGGAAGCACAGCAGCTGGTGCTTTTGTGGACTATGCAGAAGTACTAGGAAATGCCAAAGGGACAGCAGTAGGGATAGCCCCTTATGCTCACCTGGCGTTTTACAAAGTATGCTCTGGAGAAAGATGTCCCGAGAGTACTGTACTAGCTGCATTAGATGCAGCTGTGGAGGATGGTGTGGATGTACTATCAATATCCCTTGGTGTAAATTATCCACTTCCATTTTTTGAAGATAGCATTGCTATAGGGGCATTTGCAGCAACTCAGAAGGGAATATTAGTAAGTTGTGCAGCAGGAAACTATGGCCCTTCCAGTGGCACCATAGTTAATGGAGCCCCATGGATTCTCACAGTTGGAGCAAGCACTATCGACAGAAGCATTGTAGCAACAACCAAGCTTGGAGATATGCAAGAATTTGATGGCGAATCAATTTTCCAGCCTTCCGATTTTTCTCCAACATTGCTGCCCTTAGCATATGCTGGAAAGGATGGCAAACAAGACTCTGCGTTCTGTGCTGGAGGATCCTTGAGTGACATTGATTTCAGAGGCAAGGTTGTTTTGTGTGAGAGAGGAGGGGGTGTAGAAAGAACTCTCAAAGGGGAGGAAGTGGAAAGAGCAGGTGGTACAGCTATGATTCTCATGAATGATGAAATCAGTGGCTTCAGTCTCACAGCTGATTTACATGTTCTACCTGCAACTCATGTAAGCTATGCTGCTGGACTAAAGATTAAGGCCTATATAAACTCCACTGCAACACCTACAGCAACCATTTTATTTAAGGGAACAATCCTTGGAAACTCCCTAGCTCCTTCTGTTGCAGCTTTCTCTTCAAGAGGTCCCAACTTGCCTAGTCCTGGCATTTTGAAACCAGATATCATAGGGCCAGGTGTGAACATCCTAGCTGCCTCGCCATTCCCAGTTGGAAAACGCACCAATTCCAATTCCAATTTCAACATTATGTCTGGAACATCAATGGCATGCCCTCATCTTAGTGGCATTGCTGCTTTGCTCAAAAGCTCTCATCCTGACTGGTCTCCAGCTGCCATAAAATCTGCCATAATGACTTCTGCAGACATACTAAATTTAGGACACAAACCCATTGTTGATGAAACACTTGAGCCGGCGGATATCTTTGCCACAGGTTCTGGCCACGTGAATCCATCAAGAGCAAATGATCCTGGATTAGTTTATGATATCCAACCTGATGATTATATACCTTATCTGTGTGGTTTAGGCTACAGTGATAGTCAAGTTGGGATCATTGCACATAAAACAATTGACTGCTCTGAAAAATCAAGCATTTCTGAAGGAGAGCTAAACTATCCCTCATTTTCTATTGTGCTTGGTCCCTCACAGACATTCACAAGGACTGTGACAAATGTTGGTGAGGCTTATTCATCTTATACTGTCGTTGTTACAGCACCAGAAGGGGTAGAAGTGAAGGTCCAGCCAGTTAAGCTTAGCTTTTCAGAAGTGAACCAGAAAGAGACATATTCAGTGACATTCAGCAATATAGGGTTAGGTAACAAGACACAGGATTATTCTCAAGGGTTTCTAGAATGGGTCTCTGACAAACACTTCGTAAGAAGCCCTATCTCTGTCGAATTTGTATAATGTATAAGCAAGAAGCACCGATGTTGTGCTACCAGAGAATCAATGTCATGCTAGCTACAACATGCACTAAGTGGGAGCAAAAATCTTAACTGATACTGGAAATTGCCTCGTAGGAATTCTTATCTTAGGTGGAGTATGGAATAACCTTCCAGAAGTAGTCTAGTACTAGCAAAGTGGCACTCATCAGCACATGTTTAATTTAATGGAAAAACCATTTTCAGGACTTACATTTCGCCCCTGAAAGTATCATTTTCTGTTGTTCATTGCAATTCTGCCATAATAGGAAGATAAAAGAGCAACTGGATTAGAATATCATTGGCAAGAAGCATTAATATAATAGAATAAAAATAATGCTGATAAGTTGGTCCAACTAGTCTATGGCTATACATGCAGTTGTCCAAAGGAGACAGTTGAATAATATATGTATCTTGATAATATACACCCACATACAATCTGAACATGAACAATACCTTTGACTCGGTGCTTTTTATCCCATCATTAGAACAAGATGTGGGAGAAGCACTTCTGATTTTATCAGGCCGCTCCTCAACGAAAATTTAAGCTAGAGGTTAAGTAACAGATTTATATTTTAGATCTTCACTGCTACAAACTGGTTCTTGGGACGACTCAAAAGGAATAGATGTTGTATTTAATACTCTTCTTTCTGTTCTAATTGGTTGAATGATGTAATTTCCTCAGCTTCCTGTGCCAAATGATCAATCTCTTCTTTCTCAGGTTCAATTCTATGGGAAACACATCATCACCATGTGGAACCTCCAAAACTTGTTTTAATAAACGTACAAGCCTCAATACTTGTAAGACTAACACTGTTTCAACAATACAACCCTGATAGATCACATGCGAAAACTGCGAAAGAGAATATGCAAACTCAGTGTTAGATTCCATCCAAAAACCAATTGGTGTTCAGCATAACAGGTCATAAATGACGACGATGGACTCTTTGCTCTGATACCATGTTAGATGGACTAAACTAACTGATATTCAGTGGAGTTTCCCAATAGGTATGTAAACCGCACCTCAGGATTTATGGTAGGCGATGTGGGATTTCACTACAAAAGTAAATAAACACAAAAATAAAAATGACCAATGTATTATTCAACAACTTAGTGCTTCCTTCAAAAACAACATTAAAGCAGAAACTATAACTTCATAATAATACATTCACATACTTTAGTGTCTAAATGTTTTTTTTTTCCAGCAGAAGTTGTTTCTCCGGATCTCCCTGTCATCCTGCATTTATGAAGCAACCAAACAAAGTGAGACTTAAAACAGAAAACAAAAAAGGTGAAAATCATTCCCCTTTTTATTTCCCCCTGACAAACGTCTAATTAACTTCTTCAGCTTCCTTTACTGAGGTTTACTCAACTTCTGCTTCTTATTTGATTGGACTTTTCCATGAGCCTAACACAACAGAACTTTGATAATTGTAAAAGCAAATTGAATACATAATAACGATGCTCCACTGCCATACCTCTCCCATCCCTTTCCTCTTCTTCATCCTCTTAGCTGGCAAAATTAGTGCGTTACTGTCACCATATCCCAAATTTAACATCAAAATTTCCTGATATCTCTAGGTAATGCTTGTTGCACATTACTAGTTAACAATATATTTTCTTAAGTATTTATGTATGAATTAAAACTAACTCCCGAGTAAAAATTAAGATGATATACTGAAAATGATTAAATATGTTTTTAGTCCTTAGAAAATGAGTGGATTTTGGTTTTGGTCCCAATAAAATTTTTTATTTGGTTTCCATCTCTCTAAAATATGAAATTACTAATTTTGGTCTCTATAAAATGAGCAAATTTTGATTTTGGTCCCTATAAACAAAATTTTATTTGGTTTTTATACCTCTAAAATTTGATATCATTGTTTTTAGTCCGCATTCAGTTTAGGGTAGATAAATAGAATTCATTTTAGGATTCAAGAAATTTTTTAGGGGAATGACTGCATGACCATCTGTTGGGTACATAAGTAGTTAATGAATTTCACATAACAGTAGACCAAAAATAATGATTTCAGATTTTGGAGGGTTAAAAACCTTTTTTTTTTCGGGGATCAAAACCAAAATTCATCCATTTTACAAGACCAAAAACATATTTAACTCTACAAAAAGTTGTATGTGCAAACCAAGATTCTTTGTCCTCCCAAAGACGTCACTCTGTCTTCTTCCTTTTTGAAACAAATTTCTATTTTGCATCAATGTATATGAATTCCCTTGGTTCTTCCTCTTATATTTTTAATTTCTGTTTTGCATCAAGAATAATGGATTGTGTATTATGATGCAACCAGTTACCTGTTGAGTCGAAACTACAAGGAGAGATGCAACCAAATATAATTTTTTAATGTTCAAGAAAATTACAGATTTCAGAATATGAGAGTCACTATATTGATTGATTGATTCCTTGATGCTCCTGAGATTCAACCAGTTACCTGTTGCTCCAATAGTAAGAATGGTTGCCTGACTTCAATTAATAGTGTATAGGTAATTATTCCTTTGTTAGGTGGAATTAGGCTGCTCATTTGCTTTGCTCCCCTTGGGAGCGAATTCCCTGACGTTGTGGCGCGCAACGTCAGGTGACTTTGAAGCCTTATTCAGAAATTGACACGTGGCTTAATTATTAATTTATTTTTTTTAAAAAACAAAGATGAAAAACACACCCGTAACCCCCTCTTCCCAACAGAGGCGGCTGGCGCCCTTCTCCTGGCTGGCGCCTTCACTGCATGGCTGGCGCTCCATCACCAAAGATCAGGCGCCAAGCTGGTTTCCATACTCGCGAGGCGAGCCAAGGTTCGCGGGGCGAATCTCCACTCCGTCTGCACTAGAGCACCTGCTCGGTAGGTGTCCCAACCTGCAGTCCCTCCGCCTAAATCGGGCCGTGCCCCTTGATAAGCTACCCAACCTACTTCGCCGGTGTCCTCAGCTGGTTGAGTTAGGAACAGGAGTCTACTCAACCGAGATGCGGCCCGAGGTCTTCTCAAACCTGGAAGCAGCATTTTCTGGGTGCAAGCAATTGAAGAGTTTGTCTGGGTTTTGGGATGTGCTCTCATCCTATCTTCCAGCTGTCTATCCTATCTGTCTCCAGGCTAACATCGTTGAACTCGAGTTATGCTATTATTCAAAGCTCGATCTTATCAAGCTTGTCACCAATGTCCGTGTGTTCTGCCGCGATTATGGGTATGTCTGATTTATATGTTTTTCATTTATTGCCCAATCTATGTTTATGTTTGCATTCAGATTCACTGCCACAAATTCCACTATAACTTCTTATGCTAATTAAGGTTGTTGCTATAGGTGCTAGATTACATTGAAGATGCTGGCCTTGATGCTCTCGCTGCCTCGTGCAAGGATCTAAGGGAGTTGAGGGTGTTTCCATCTGACCCATTTGGGTTAGAACCGAATGTTGCATTGACAGAACGGGGCCTTGTTTCTGTGTCTGAAGGCTGCCCCAAGCTCCAATCAGTTCTATATTTTTGTCGTCAAATGTCTAATGCAGCACTACATACAATTTCTGAGCCGTCGGAGTGGAGATTCGCCCCGCGAACCTTGGCTCGCCTCGCGAGTATGGAAACCAGAAGCTTGGCGCCAGCCCACTGGCGCTGGTGATGGAGCGCCAATGGCCCAGTGAAGGCGCCAGCAGCAGAAGAGAGGCGCCAAGCCTCTCGTTGGGAAGAGGGGGTTACGGGTGTGTTTTTCATCTTTGTTTTTTATAAAAAAAAAAAAATTAAGCCACGTGTCAATTTCTGAGCCGTCGGATTGATCCGACGGCTAATAAGGCTTCAAAATCACCTGACGTTGCGCGCCACAATGTCAGGGAATTCGCTCCCGCTCCCCTTATAATGGTTGCAGAGTTCCACTTCCACTGGCTCTATTTTTTACCTCAATTTTCACCACTAAACTTTCCTTGGTAGTTGATAGTATATTTGTACTTCATTTTATTATGTACTAAATCAGTAATTTTCTGAGATTTCAAATCAAGACTAGTTACTCAACACCTAAAATTACTGAGCCGAAGATTTGGTACTTTCAAGTTCACCATGACTGTACAATAAGCAGTACAGTTTGCCTAAGGACATCGCATGCAGCTAATTTTCCAAGGGCAGTAGAAAAACTTCAAATGGTCACATGGCAATTGCAAAAGATATAACTTTCAGAGAGTAAAAGCTTAAAGGACTGGTTCTCATCCACGATCCCATTAAGGGGTCTTCCTAATAATTAAGTTAAACAGAACATGGCAAGACAACAAGTCAACAGGAATATTTTAAACAGATAAAAATCAGTGTTGCCGACTAGAGAATAAATAGAACCAGATTCTCACGACATATGTAACCATGCCGGCCAACCTCATTACCTTCCATTAGGTACACGATACATGCCACTATAATATCATATAAACATGTCGTGAAACACAACAGTGGGTGGCTGATAGGTCACAGTGCAAGTGGATCAAGACTCCAAACGAAACTTACTTGTAATATGAGAGGTTCGAATCTAGAATGGACTATTTTAGGGAGGGCTTTGTCTTTACTTCATTACCACTTTTTCCCAAAACTACGTGAGGCATTGCATGTACAAAAAATATCGTGTCATGGGTCATCCACATGCAAAAGCCGACCTTGTTCTTATATATATTGATATTGTGCATATGTCGTAAGCACACCCAACTAAATAAAGAACCTTCCTCTTCCATTTTGCCCGTCAAGTTAGAAATTAAAGTTTCTGCTAAAAATGGAAACTTTCCATTTCATTGCTCTCATTTTCATGTTGATCTTCCATGTTCATTTTGCTCAAGCAAGTGAACTGCCCCCTACCACTGAGAGTACCGAGACAAGCAATTCAAAAATATTCATTATCCATGTGAGGCGACCAGAGGGTAGGATGTTTGCTCAATCAGAAGATTTGGAGAGCTGGTACCATTCATTCATGCCACCTACTACTATGAGCTCTAAAGGAAAAGGCCGAATCATTCATTCATACCAGCAAGTGCTAAGTGGTTTTGCTGCAAGACTCACTCGAGGAGCTGAGAGCTGTAGAAAAGAAGAATGGCTTCATATCAGCTCATCCGGAAAGGACGCTACACCTTCAAACCACACATACCCGGCAATTCTTGGGGTTGCAGCAATCCAATGAATTATGGAAGGAATCAAATTTTGGAAAGGGAGTTATTATTGGGGTGCTGGACTCTGGAAACACGCCTGATCATCCTTCATTCAGTGGTGTAGGAATCCCACCCCCACCCCCCAAATGGAAAGGGAGATGTGAACTTAATGGGATAGCTTGTAACAACAAACTAATTGGCGCAAGGTCTTTTAACACCGCAAGTAATGCAACGACAGCAGAGCAACCAATTGATGAGGATGGACATGGGAGTCACACGGCAAGCACAGCAGCTGGTGCTTTTGTGGACTATGCAGAAGTACTAGGAAATGCCAAAGGCACAGCAGTAGGGATAGCCCCCCATGCTCACCTGGAAATTTACAAAGTATGCTTTGGAGAAGACTGTTCAGAGAGTAATTTACTAGCTGCATTAGATGCAGCTGTGGAGGATGGAGTGGATGCAATATCAATATCCATTGGTCTAAATGAACCACCTCCATTTTTCAATGATAGCATTGCCATAGGTGCATTTGCAGCAACTCAGAAGGGAATATTAGTAAGTTGTGCAGCAGCAAACTATGGCCCTTCCAGTGGCACCATAATTAATGGAGCCCCATGGATTCTCACAGTTGGAGCAAGCACTATCGACAGAAGCATTGTAGTAACAGCAAAGCTTGGAGATATGCAAGAATTTGATGGTGAATCAGTTTTCCAGCCTTCCAATATTTCTCCAACGTTGCTGCCCTTAGCATATGCTGGAAAGGATGGCAAACAAGAATCTGCAGTCTGTGCTAGTGGATCCTTGAGTGACATTGATTTCAGAAGCAAGGTTGTTTTGTGTGAGAGAGGAGGGGGATAGCAAGAATTTCCAAAGGGGAGGAAGTGAAATGAGCAGGTGGTACTGCTATGATTCTCACGAATGATGAAATCAATGGCTTCAGTCTCTCAGCTATGCTGCTGGACTGAAAATTAAGGCCTATAAAAATTCTACTGCAGCACCTACGGCAACCATTTTATTTAAGGGAACTATCCTTGGAAACTCCCTGGCTCCTGCTGTTGGAGCTTTCTCTTCAAGAGGTCCCAACTTGCCAAGTCCTGGCATTTTGAAACCGGATATCATAGGACCGGGTGTGAACATCCTAGCTGCCTCGCCATTCCCAGTTGACAAACGCATCAATTCCAAACCCAATTTCAACATTATGTCTGGAACATCAATGGCATGCCCTCATCTTAGTGGCATTGCTGCTTTGCTCAAAAGCTCTCATCCTGACTGGTCTCCAGCTGCCATAAAATCTGCCATAATGACTTCTGCAGACATACTAAATTTAGGACACAAACCCATTGTTGATGAAACACTTGAGCCTGCAGATATCTTTGCCACAGGTTCTGGCCACGTGAATCCATCAAGAGCAAATGATCCTGGATTAGTTTATGATATCCAACCCGAAGATTATATACCTTATCTGTGTGGTTTAGGCTACAGTGATAGTCAAGTTGGGATATTGAGTGCTCTGAAAAATCAAGCATTCCTGAAGGAGAGCTCAACTATCCCTCATTTTCTGTTGTGCTTGGTCCCTCCCAGACATTCACAAGGACTGTGACAAATGTTGGTGAGGCTTATTCATCTTATGCTGCCATTGTTACACTTGAATATGAAAACTGAATACTTTTACTTGTATATTATTGAATAGGAGTACAAGATATATATATATATATAGATACTTGACTCTAGACTTGATTCCTAGAACAATAAAAATCTATACTAAGTCCTAGGAGAAATATACAATGAGTCATAAGAATACAATGGATGGGACTCCACCGTCCACACCGTCCACATAAATCCACCGTCCATATATTAATTATATTCAACACTCCCCCTCAAGCTGGAGCATATATGTCTGATGCAATCAGCTTGTCACATATGTATGCTATTCTAGGACCCCGTAAAGACTTAGTCATCATATCTGCAAGTTGATCTCTAGTACCCACAAAGGAAGTCTTAATGATGCCCGAGAGGATCTTTTCCCGGATGAAGTGACAATCAACTTCTATATGCTTGGTCCTTTCATGGAAGATAGGATTTGAAGAAAGATACAATGCTGATTGGTTATCACATGCAAGTTCCATAGGACCTATCTCACAAAACTTCAACTCTTGGAGCAAATATTTTAGCCATAGGAGTTCACAAGTAGTATTAGCCATAGCACGATACTCTGCTTCTGTGCTTGATCTTGCAACAACATTCTGCTTCTTACTTTTCCATGAAATCAGATTACCTCCAATAAGCACACAGTAGCCTGAAGTAGACCTCCTATCACTAGCATCGCCTGCCCAATCTGCATCTGTATACCCCATGATATTAGTATGACCCCTGTCCATATAAACAATCCCTTTACCAGGTGATCCCTTGATATATCTTAGGATCCGAACAACAGCATTCCAATGACTGTCACATGGTGAGTTGAGAAACTGACTTACAACACTAACCGGAAAAGCAAGGTCTGGTCGAGTCATGGAGAGATAATTTAACTTCCCAACTAATCTTCTATATCTACCTGGGTCAGGATAGGGCTCCCCCTCATTAGGTAGAAGCTTTACATTTGGGTCCATAGGAGTATCAACAGGTTTACAATCTAGCATCCCTGTTTCTTCAAGAATGTCAAGGGCATATTTCCTCTGAGAAATGGCAACACCTGTTCTTGATTGGGCTACTTCAATCCCAAGAAAATACCGCAATTGTCCAAGATCTTTGGTTTGAAAATGTTTAAACAAGTGTTGCTTCAATTCCTTAATGCCTTCTTGATCGTCACCTGTAATAACAATATCATCCACATACACCACGAGATAAATACGTTTATTCAAGGATGAGCATTTAAAGAATACATAATGGTCTGCCGCAAAACGAATCATGCCAAATCTGCTGGATGACGTTCATGGAACTTCCCAAACCAAGCGCGAGGTGACTGTTTTAAGCCATACAAGGACTTCGTAACTCCGCAAACAAGATCTGACTCCCCCCGAGCAACAAACCCAGGTGGTTGCTCCATATAGATTTCCTCCTCCAAATCACCATGTAAGAATGCGTTTTTAATATCCAGCTGGTATAATGGCCAGTGTCTCATGGCGGCCATCGACAAGAACAAACGAACAGATGCCATCTTAGCAACATGAGAAAAAGTATCACCGTAATCCAGACCATAGATCTGAGTGTACCCCTTTGCGACCAGTCGGGCTTTCAAGCGATCCACCTGCCCATTAGGACCAACTTTAACTGTAAATACCCATCGACAACCAACTACTGATTTCCCAGCAGGAGGGGAAACAAGGGTCCATGTATGATTAGATTCCAAAGCCGTCATCTAATCAACCAGTGCCTGTCGCCATCCTGGATGAGATAGTGCTTCCTGAACATTCTTGGGAATGGTAACAGATGACAAGGCAGATACAAAGGCATAATGGGAAGGAGATAATCGATGGTAACTAAGGAAATTGTAAATAGGATGGGGATTAAGAGTAGAACGATTACCTTTACGAAGGGTAATTGGTAAGTCAGCAGAAGCAACTGGTTGGACCGCAGTGGGAGAAGCGATTGGAGCAGGAGCTGAATCAGGAGGATCAATACTGGGTGTGATCTCAGGAACTTTAAGAGCCCGGCGCTCATAAAAAATACCATATCGATGAAACGGGCAGTCATCCTGTGGCTGTGCAAGTTGAGAAACGGGCGATGACTGAGATGGAGTAGAATCGGAGGTAGCTGATGTGACAAAGTAGGGGGTATCTTCAAAAAATGTAACATCTGCAGATACATAAAAGCTATGTGTAGAGGGACAATAACATCGATATCCCTTTTGCACTCGAGAATACCCAAGAAAGACACATTTAACAGCCCGTGCAGACAACTTATCACGACCAGGAGAAAGATCATGGACAAAACAGGTAGACCCAAACACACGAGGGGGAACAGTATAAAGAGAATCGTTAGGAAATAAAATAGAGTGAGGGATTTTATTACCCAAAACAGAAGATGGCATTCGGTTTACCAAATAACATGCCGTAAGAACAACGTCACCCCAAAACTTCAAGGGTGCATTGGCATTTATTAAAAGAGTCCGAGCTGTATCAACAAGATGACGATGTTTGCGTTCAAAGAACACCATTTTGCTTTGTGGTGTGTGAGGACAAACTGGACTGATGTATGATGCCATCGTAACTCAAAAAGGATTTAAAAGATGCGGAAAAATATTCTTTTGCATTATCATGCACAAAAAATATGAATTGTTTTTCCAAACTGATTCTTTATTTGTGAACAAAAGGTTTGAAAGACATCAAATAACTCAGATGATTTTTCATTAAAAATAACCAAGTGCATCTTGAGAAATCATCAATGAAGGTAACATAATACCTATATCCTCGAACAGAAGGAATACGACTAGGACCCCAAACATCAGAGTGGATAATATCAAAAGGAGACAAAGTTCGACTCACTCGGCACTACTAGGAAAAGATACTCTAACATGTTTTCCAAGTTGACATGACTCACAGTTCAAGGTCTTCAAATGTGAAAGATGAGGGACCATCTGCTTTAATTTTTCTAGACTTGGATGACCCAGACGACGATGTAAGAGATCGACAGATTCTGAAACAGCACATACGGTGGATGAGGAAGATCGAAGGTAGTAGAGGCCCTGTGATTCCGATCCAGATCCAATCATTTGTCCCGTGATCTCGGTCCCCGTATAACAAAGGAATCGGAATTAAAGGTTATGGAACAATTTAGAGTCGAGTAATTTGGCTAATTGAAATTAAATTAAAGGGACAATCCAGTACAAACAAGATGGAATTTAAAGGTAAGGATGGAAGAGGTGAAGCTTGACCAATACCAGCGGCTTGTGCTTTAGACCCATCGGCAAGAGTAATACTGTGAGATGTTTTAGGGAATGACAATTTAGAGAAAAGAGAAGGATTACCAGCTAGGTGATCAGAAGCACCAGAGTCCAAAATCCAAGATCCAACAGATGTAGATTGAGAGAGACAAACTTTAGAGTTACCAGTGTGAGCAATGGTGGCCGAAGGAAAAGCCGAAGGAAAAGCCTGTTGAGTGGCTTTAAATTGAAGATACTCCTTATACTCACTGACCGAAAGTAGATGATCTTCATTTGACTCGGTAGTCATAGTGGGGGAACCAGAAATCAAATAGGGGCTCAAGCTCTTTTTTTCTGTCATAGAAGAAGAGCAACTGAATACAAACAGCAACAAGATTCAATGAAGGGGTAGCACAACGGCAGACCCACAAACCAAACAGGGGCGGAACAGAACCGGGAGAGGACGGCGATCACAGCGGCGGAACAAACGGAAGCCGGGAAGGCGGCGCGTGGATTACACGCACCGGAGAGTGAGAATTTTGTCGACGGCGTGTGAGGGCGCGTGACAGCGAATCTGGCAGCAGAGCTTGGGAGGACGTCCGATCGGCGACGTCCGAGGTGAACGGCAGTGTCACTCCGGTCACCAGACAACTTCAAAAACTTGGGCCAGTGTTCACAACAGCTAAAACCCAATGAACATACCAAACAGGAACCAACAAGGCTCTAGATACCAACTTGAATATGAAAACTGAATACTTTTACTTGTATATTATTGAATAGGAGTACAAGATATATATATACTTGACTCTAGACTTGATTCCTAGAACAATAAAAATCTATACTAAGTCCTAGGAGAAATATACAATGAATCATAATAATACAATGGATGGGACTCCACCGTCCATATATTAATTATATTCAACAACCGTCCACACCGTCCACATAAATCCACCGTCCATATATTAATTATATTCAACAGTTACAGCACCAGAAGGGGTAGAAGTGACGGTCCAGCCAGTTAAGCTTAGCTTTTCAGAAGTGAACCAGAAAGAGACATATTCAGTGACATTTAACTGTATAGAGTTAGGTAATAAGACACAGGAATATGCTCAAGGGTTTCTAGAATGGGTCTCTGCAAAACACATTGTGAGGAGCCCTATCTCTGTCAGATTTGTATAAGCAAGAAGCACCAAAACCAATGTCATGCTAGCCACAACATGCAATAAGTGGGAGGAAAAATCTTAACCGTACATTGGCACCACTTTAATCTCTATTTTCATTTCATCAATGATTAAGAAAAATTTATACTAGATCACCAAAAGATTTTGGAATCTTTCTTTCAAGTAACTGCATAAATTTAGGTGTGGTTCTCTATCACGAAAATGAAAGAAATTGAAGAAAATAGAAAAAATAAATTCTTTTTCGATAAAAATTGTCAGCCAACATAACAATGAAAGATTGTCATTTTGATTTACCATTGCAAACTATTTTCAAGGAAAGCAATCAAGATCTGAAAGGAAGGAAAAAGATGACTGCCACAATATGAAATGCAATTCTTTAACGCTATGTACTTGGTTGGACTAACGTCCATGTTCTAAAGTCCACTAGTCTTCAATATGAAAACAACCAATTTAAAACTATACCTAATTTCCATTGAAGTATTATCCCTCTCAGCTATGCATGATGAGTACACTGCCCTTATTGTTCCTATTGTTCCAGAACAACCCACTAACACCCACCCTATGCAAACCAGATCCAAATCTGGAATTTGCAAATCCAAAACAGCCAACCCAAGTGTCCCTCGTGTCCTTCTAACACATGTTGAACCCAAGGCAGCAAAAGAAGCTTTGTCCATACCCCACTGGAAAGCTGCTATGCATGATGAGTACACTGCCCTTATCAAAAAACAGACTTGGGAACTCGTTGAATTACCTCCTAATAGACAAGCAATTGACTGTAAATGGGTGTTTAGAATAAACGAAAATCCTAATGACTCAATCAACAAATATAAAGCTAGACTTGTGGCCAAGGGGTTTCATCAAACGTATGGTTGTGATTATACTGAAACATTCTCCCCGGTTGTCAAACCAGTCATGATTAGACTCATTCTTACACTCGCTCTCACTCACAAATGGTCCATACAGCAGCTTGATATTAATAATGCCTTCCTTAATGGCTATCTAGAGGAAGAAGTATGTATGTCACAGCCAGCTGGGTTTGAACACCCCCAACAAACAGCTAGTGTGCAAGTTACAAAAAACCATCTATGGCTTAAAGCAAACACCGCAGGCATGGTTTGATCGTCTCACCAAAACTCTAGTGGCATTCGGGTTTCAAAACAGCAACTATGACCCCTCCTTATTCATTCAATCCACTATTTCTCACAAGCTTTATGTCCTAGTGTATGTGGACGATATAATTGTGACTGATACATCTCTGCAACTTATCCAGCAATTAATCACCAAGCTGAATGCAGTGTTTACTCTCAAACAGCTGGGTACTCTAGACTACTTCTTGGGCATTGAGGTCAAATCTGTGCTTAATGGTTCTCTACTGTTATCTCAGAGCAAATATATCAAGGACTTGCTGGAAAAAGTCTAAGATGTGTGATGCAAAGGCTCTTCCTACCCCTATGCTCAGTGGCAGCAAATTAACTAAGTATGGCAGCAATTATATGCAAGATCCCTATTTATACAGGTGAGTAGTGGGTGCTCTACAATATACAACAATAACAAGACCTGAGATCAGTTTTAGTTACATCAGGGTCTTGTATTTTCCTTGGTCCTAACATCATTTCCTGGTGGACACAGTCATTGTTGCAAGAACTGAGAGTTCCCATCACTGTCCCAACAGTCTTTTGTGACAATTTAAGCACTGTAGCACTATCACACAACCCTGTTCTTCATTCAAGAACAAAGCACATGGAGTTGGATCTCTTCTTTGTAAGGGAAAAGGTGCTCAACAAGACTCTGGTTGTCTCTCATATTCCTGGACATGATCAACCTGCTGACCTCCTCACCAAGCCGCTGTCACAACTCAGATTTGAGGAGCTGCACAGTAAACTCAGGGTGTTTGACCAATTTGCACTGGTCAACCCACCATGAGTTTCAGAGGGTATATTAGAGTATAGCTAGAGTGCAGTGGTGTGCACTGTGTTAATGTGCACCCTGTCACACATGTCTGTTAGTTAGGAAGCGGTTACTGTTTGTAACCTATATATAAACATTTCCCTTGTAACATTTACGATTGAGAAATACAATTTCAGATTTCCATTCACCTTATCTCTCTTCTCTCTGTTTCTCTATTTCTATGACTCTCCATTAAACCATCTAAATATGTTCTTTTCCATTATATTAAAGATGTAAGACTAATTTCTCGGGATGACATGAGACCAGCATCTAAATCAGCAAAAAGAAATACTCGAGAATAATAATGATAGGGTTTGATTTGACAGAAGTGGCAGCACCACTATCTAGTAGTTAGTACCTACAAAAATGATATCCGCAACCCACACTACCAACCTGCCAATGGGTAACAGCAACCTCGACTAGTTCATCAAGTATGTCAGCTACGACTTTGATTAGACCCGTAGACAAGAAAATAAGAGAAAGGGGAGCACAAAAGAAAGAGAGGGCTGTGGGGAGAAGGAAAAGGGGAGCACAAAAGAGAGGGCTGTGGGGAGAAGGAAAAGAAGAAGGTGGGATAGTCAGTTGGCTCAATTAAATATTTTAATTTTAGCCATTGGTTTTAATCTAAACACTCAGTGTTTCCTGTAATCTCTCACAATATGCAGGTCCTCTCATGTGATACACCCCATACATATACAAGGATGGGTGGCAGATACTTTGGCTTCTTTCAAGTTTCAACTTAAGAATTATAAAATAAGCCAAATATATGAGACGAACTGATAAATTTGTGCAAACTGCAAACTATCAATTCTAAAGACATTTATACTCTGAAGTTAAATACTTAGCAAATCACCATTCTGCTATGAAAAAGATATTCATAAACCTTCATATTGTAACTTAAACTTTTAAGAGAGTTGTCCAATGACAAAGAGAGTAAGCTTTGGCATCGCCCACAGTCCAACCCTAATGGACTCTATAGTTATCAACCCCGGGTAGCGGTACGTAGCGGTTGGCCCCTAAAACTGCTATACCTAAGTTGCTTATATTGGATCTGGAGTCAGGATATCAGTCCAGAACAAGTATGATATATAAATATATGTTTATATTTTTGTATCATGCAATAATCTTCCTAGTCCATGATATCGGGTCTCTTCTTTACTAGATTGTTCTGACACAACCAATCACCGCCATTAAATAAACTTACACTGCATTTGACTGAAGAAAAAGTTTACCAAGACATAAGAAACTATTGAATAACTTGGAGATAATTTAGACAAGTGTTTGTAAAATGCTTGAGTTATTTTATTCATCATACTTTGATATATATATATACACTCAATAGTAAATACAATTTACAATTTACAAGGAAATGAATGATAAGCTAAATCCTAGGAACACCGTCCGCACCGTCCACACCGTCCAACTAATTCTAACACTCCCCCTCAAGCTGGAGCAGACAAATCAAATGCTCCAAGCTTGGAACAAATATTCTGAATTCTCGGTCCTCTTAGAGATTTTGTAAAGACGTCTGCCAGTTGATCATTAGAGCTAACAGATTCGGTGACGACTTCTTTAGAAAGGACTTTTTCTCGGATAAAATGACAATCGATCTCAATATGTTTAGTTCTCTCATGGAATACTGGATTGGAAGCTATATGGAGAGCTTCCTGGTTATGACAACATAACTTCATTTGTTGAGTATTTCCAAACTTCAATTCCTCAAGAAGTTGTTTAATCCAAATGAGCTCACACGTGGCTACAGCCATAGCTCTATATTCAGCCTCTGCACTAGACTTTGCAACAACATTTTGTTTCTTACTCTTCCACGAGACAAGATTTCCTCCAATAGACACACAATACCCTGAAGTGGAACGCCTATCAATGGGTGATCCTGCCCAATCTACATCGCAAAATCCAACTATTTGAGTGCTTCCTTTGTCTTCATAAAGTAGTCCTTGTCCTGGAGTCTTTTTAATGTATCTCGAAACCACCATCGCATCCCAGTGATTATTATGAGGAGACTGCATGAATTGACTCACCACTCCCACTGCAAAGGAAATATTTGGCCTTGTAATAGTGAGATAGATGAGCTTCCCAACCAATCTCCGATACCTTTCAGGATCAGAATAAGGTTCCCCCTGGTTGGGTAGCAATTTTTGATTCGGATCCATGGGACTATCAACTGGTCGACAATCTAACATACCAGTTTCTTTAAGTATGTCTAATGCATACTTCCTCTGTGAGATGATAATCCCATTCTTTGACTGAGCAACTTCAATTCCAAGAAAATATTTCAATTTCCCCAAGTCCTTGGTCTGAAAATGGCTACATAAATGTTCATTCAGCTGAGAAATTTTCTCCTGATCATTTCCTGTGATGACTATATCATCTACATAGACCACCAAGTAAACGCATCTATTTGGAGAGGTATAACAATAAAAGACTGAATGATCTGCTTCACTACGTTTCATTCCAAAAGCTTGAATAACTGAACTGAATTTTCCAAACCAAGCTCGTGGAGACTGTTTCAGCCCATAGAGAGATCGTCGTAGCCTGCAAACCAAACCGGACTCCCCCTGAGCAACAAATCCAAGAGGTTGCTCCATATAAATCTCCTTTTCTAACTCTCCATGAAGAAATGCATTTTTAATATCCAACTGATATAATGGCCAACAACAGATGGCAGCCATGGCAAGAAATATTCGAACATGAGTGATTTTGGCCACAGGGGAGAAAGTATCTCCATAATCAAGTCCATAAATCTGAGAGTAACCTTTGGCTACAAGCTGGGCTTTGAGCCGATCGATCTGTCCATTGGCCCCAACTTCAATAGCATATACCCATCGACAGCCAACGGGTTTCTTTCCCGGAGGAAGAGGAGTCAAGTCCCAAGTACCATTATGCTCCAAAGCCTGCATTTCATCAATCATGGCTTGTCACCATCCTGGATGATCAAGTGCCTCACAAACATTTTTAGGAATGGAAACGGAAGATATAGATGACACAAAAGAATAATAAGAAGGAGAGGGACGATGGTAACTTAAGAAGTTATAAATAGGATGAGGATTTTGAGTAGACCGAGTACCTTTCCTAAGAGCAATGGGCAAGTCAAGGTTTCCTTCAGGTAGGTCCGTAGTAGGGTCATCTGCTGGAGTGGGACATGATTCAAATTGGTCTTTCGGTGCCTTCCACCTCAGATTAAGAACTCGTGGACGACGATGATATATGATGGGTGACCTTTGAGATTGCTCGGGTGGGGGATCGTTAGGAATTTCTGTAGTCGAAACTGATTCCGACAAAGGAGAAGGTGATGGACCAAGATACGGAATCGGAAAGACTTCTTGAATAGTCTGAGACTCAACTGTGGATGGTGAGAAGTAAAACTTTTCTTCGAAGAACGTTACATCTGCACACATGAAATAACGATTCTGCACAGGGGAGTAACACTTGTAACCCTTTTGTAACCTGGAATATCCCAAAAAGACACATTTGATGGCTCGTGCAGCAAGCTTATCAAGACCTGGAGACAAGTTATGAATAAAACAAGTGCATCCAAATATCCGTGGAGCGACATGAAATAGTGGCTCTTTAGGGAATAAAACGGAATGTGGTATTTTATGATCAAGATAGGATGAAGGCATCCGATTAATTAAATAACATGCTGTCAAAACTGCATCACCCCAATGTCGGACAGGTACATTCGCATGGAGTAACAAGGTCCGAGTAGTTTCAACAAGATGTCTATTCTTCCTTTCAGCTATGCCATTCTGTTGAGGGGTATGAGGACAACTGGATTGATGGAGAATGCCCTGTGATGACAAAAAGGAAGAAAGAGCAGAAGAAAAGTATTCCTTTGCATTATCACTTCTAAGGATTTTGATTGTCTTACCAAATTGGGTTTTGACCTCATTAACGAAAGTGGTGAGAATAGATGAAAGTTCAGATCGTTCTTTCATTAAGAAAACCCAAGTGCACCAAGAGAACTCATCAATAAAAGTAACGAAATATCGGAAACCATTAGAAGACACACGACTCGGTCCTCATATATCTGAATGGATAACTGAAAAGGGAGAATCAACTCGGCTTTCAACTTTGCTGGGAAAGGAAGAGCGAACATGCTTGCCTAGTTGACACCACTCACAGTTCAATGATGACATTTTTGCAAGATTCGGAACCATTTGCTTCAATTTTGACGAACTTGGATGGCCCAATCGTTCATGAAGAAGATTTGGAGACTCGATTGCAAAGATAACTTACGATGAGGAGCTGATTGGAGGTAATAAAGACCATGTGATTCATGTCCTACACCAATCATCCGACCCGTACCACGTTCTCGTATAGTAAAAGAACCAACATCAAAAGTTACTGAAGCGGTTTAGAGAGCGAGTAAGTTGACTAAGGGAGATCAAATTAAAAGGGCAACCAGGTATAAACAAAACAGATTTTAAAGTTATAGAAGGAGTAGGATCGAAACATGACCGATTCCTTTGGCGCCGACCTTAGAACCATCCGCAAGAGTAATGAAGTGAGGAAATTTAGGAGAAGATATGGAGGAGAATAAAGAACGATTACCAAAGAATATGATCGGAGGCACCGAATCAATTATCCAAAGATTTTGATTGTTACTGGGATTGAGATATGAAGGCCGTGGAGTCATGAACACCAAATGGCGAGAGACCCATGAGATTGATGGGCAGCTTTCAATTGAAGATACTCTCGGTACTCGGCTTCGGAAAATTTTTCCTTGAACATTTCAGCATGGACTGATTTTTGAGGAAACCCATGAAGAGAGTAACAAGTATTATGAGTGTGACCCATTCGCTTGCAATATGTGCATTGAGAACGACCCATTCGAGCCAAAAGCATGCAGAGGCTGCCTTAACACCTGAGATTGTAAAGAGACCAGCGGCGGCAAGCAACAACCAGAAACAGGAACCAAAAAAACAGAGGAGACTAAAGGCAAGAGACCCACTTTCCAAACAACAGAAAAAGTGAATTTTGACCAGCTAGACAGAGGAGGTCGAGGCGAACGGTTCTGGGTGGTCGCGGTGGTTTTCCGGCGACCGGAGTGTGGCGCGTGAGTTACACGCGCCCGAAAGACAGCTGCGCGTGGATGCGCGTGGCGGCGCGTGGCACTTTATCCGGTGACGTCGCTTGGTGGGAAGGCCGATCAGAGACTTCTGAGGTTATTTCCGACGATGGTGGAGACTGGGTTGGTCGAGACAGTGACTTTCGGAATGACTTTTGATCTTGAGAGGTGCTGTTTGGTTGGGACAGTGTTGTTTGAAAAATAGGGGAAGGTTGAAGGACAGTTGAACCAGAGGCAGAAGACTTCGTAAAAGGATAAAGGTTGACGGTACAAGATTTCTGCTGGACCAGAGGCAAAAACCTTCAAAGGACAAATGAACCTGCTCTTGATACCATATTGAATAACTTGGAGATAATTTAGACAAGTGTTTGTGAAATGCTTGAGTTATTTTATTCATCATACTTTGATATATATATACACTCAATAGTAAATACAATTTACAATTTACAAGGAAATGAATGATAAGCTAAATCCTAGGAATACCGTCCGCACCGTCCACACCGTCCAACTAATTCTAACAGAAACATACAGTGGATCAAGCAAGAAATTGGTGCTTACCCAAGTGAGGTAAAAATTGGTACACATGTTTTCAAGGTCAATAATGAGCAGAAAAAAATAATACAATCATGAAAATTAGTGGACCAAGTAGTATCTACGTAGGCATACCGAGAGAAGTCAAAAAAGTTGGCGTGGAAGCCAAGATTCTGCCATGGAAGATAAACGGCTTTGGCAACCTTTCGTGGGAGTACCAGCAGCTTCTCTTCTGATCATAACTCACCAAACAATGAAACAAACTTTTAGAGTGCAGAAAAATTAGCATAGAATCATAGAATACTATGGACTTTTAAGTATCTGTATGTGCATGTATATACCTAGAACGACCAACATTGCAATCAGAAGAATGCTGCTGATACCTATACCAGTGACCTTATGACCTACTTTTACTTCACATCAAGAATTCACCTGAAAATGTTTCTTTTGCAGTCTTTTTCTCTTTTAAGCTTAAAAGTTACCCCAGATAACAAGTTTGCCACTCTTGGCTAGAAGCATCAAGATCCATCAAATAGTCCTTGAAGAAAATGTCCAACCAAATGTCAAGGCTACTTGCTATCTCCCAAAAATCATTGACTGTGAAGCCATCTGACCCAACGTCTTATTAAAAAATTAGGCAGAAGAACTACTGCTCCAGTTCTTCTCTTCTCCTACAACAACAACAATCAAGCCTCTTCTCTCCTTTTAATAAAAAAAAATAAAATAAAAATCTTCAAGATCAGCTGATTGTCTCCACCTAACCGGATAACATTAATGTTACACGTTTTACTCTGCAGTGACAAACCAATGCCTGGTTTTGCATATCTCGGTAATCATTAATTAAGGTCTTCAGTGGTGGCCAATCTTCTCAAGTTCCCAAAATTTAGTGACTGTCACCAGTAATCACCACATGAGCAAATCCCATCTTTAAAATGATGGAAACGATTTGAGTCCCGCACAACGATGTCCCTCTCAGTAATTCTGGATATGTACTTAGTTGCATTATGGCAATCACCACAAACACGCAGGTTTTTAAATATCCTAATGGGACTTCTTGGTGGGGTGCTGATAATTCCAAATGCAATTGCCAGTCTCTCACCATGACTTATCAAAATCTGCTCTTTCTCATCCTCCTCAACATCTTGCAAGACAAAACTATAGTCTGGAACATAACCAAGACTCTTCATCTTGGCAGTCAAAACCCTTAACTCATTGTATATCTCTGTACATTTTGGATGCGTTTGGTTCCCAGTATAAAAGACTTCAACTATACTGCCCACTACAACAGAGCTCCATCCAGGAGTCTTCCTCAATCCTCGATCTCTGGCCAATGATCTTACTTTAACTACTCCTTCCCATTTTCCAACATTAGCATAGATATTAGACAACAAAACATAATAGCCAACATTCTTTGAATCGACTTCCAACAAGCGATTTGAAGCAAACATGCCCAATTCTACATTCCCATGTATTCTACAAGCACCAAGAAGAGCACCCCAAATGGATGCATCAGGCTGTACAGGCATATTGCTCACTAAATTATATGCTTTTTCCAAATAACCAGCTCTGCCAAGCAAATCCACCATGCAGCCATAATGTTTCAAACTAGGCTTGATCCCATACCCTTTCTGCATCATATCAAAGCACCATTGACCCTCGTCAACTAAACCTGAATGGCTACAGGCCGACAACAAAGATACAAAGGTAATATGATCTGCCTTTACACCTTCAGCTAGCATATCCTTGAAAAGTTGCAGAGCTTCTTCTCCATGCCCGTGAATCCCGAGAGAAGATATTATGGCATTCCAAGGAACTGAAGTTTCACGTGGAATTTCATAGAATAAGGACATCGCATCATCTAACCTCCCGCATTTTCCATACATGTCGATCAAGCAGGTAGCCACAAAGACATCCAAGTAGAGACTGTTCTTGATTAGCCTCCCATGAATTTTCATTCCTTGTTGCAAAGCTCCAACATGGGAATATGCTGGGAGAATGCTCACCCAAGTCCCTTGGCTCGGTATTATCTTTCTACACTCTTCCATCATGTTGTAAGCATCAATTGCCTCACTTGCGAGACCATTTTGAGCATAACCTGTGATCAAAGTGTTCCACGAAATTATATCTCTCAAAGGAAGCTGATCAAAAACTGTACGTGCACAATCCATAGCACCCAGTTTTGCATACATATTCACAAGTGCATTTCCAATCACAACATCCATTTCAAGCCATTCATGTCTCATGACAAATCCATGCACTGACCTGCTAATCATTTGATCACTTAATTGACCAAAAATTGAGGCCAAACTCACAACTGTCAACAAGTCAGGTCGAATTCCAACGAACTGCATCTCTTTAAAGAACCCAAGTGCAGTAGTTGGATCATTATTCTGCTCATATGCAGCAATTATAGAATTCCAAGATACCAGATCCCTAACTGTCATGTGATCGAAAACCCTTTGTGCATCCCGAAGCCTACCGAACTTCGAATACATATTGATCAAAGCATTGGAAACAAAGACATCAGTGTCCAATCCATGCTTTATCACATACAAATGCATCAACAACCCACTAATGATATCATTTGATCGTGCACAAACGGGAAGTATACTCGACAATGTAACCGAATCCATCTTCAACCCCTCGACTTTCATATCATTCAATACATTCAATGCCTCAGCCGCATTCCCATTCAGACAAAAGCCGGAAATCATTGCATTCCAAGAACCCACATCCCGAACGGGCATTTCCACAAACAACTTGTATGCAACATCTAAATCACCGAACCGCGAGTACAAATGAATCAAGGAAGCAGCCACAAACACATCACTCTCAAAACCCATCTTCCCAACAGAGCAATGTATCTTCCTCCCATCAACCAGATTTACACAAGCTTTCAACACAGGAGGGAAAGTGTAAAAATCAGGTCTCAGACCAGACACTGAGAACAATTGATTCACACAATTCAAGGCATCATGGTATCGAGCAGTGTTAACATATGCAGAGATCATTGAGTTCCATGTGTAAATATTCTTTCTCTTAATATGGTTAAATGTAGAGCGAGAGAATGAAACATGACCGAGTGAAGCATACAAATTTACGAGCTTGGTAGATAGAAGAACATCTTCGATTTTCCCTGACACCACGAGAAGAGCGTGAAGGCGCTTAGCAACATCAATGGTTGTGCAGGAATGGAATAGATCAGGAATGCATGCTCTCATCTTATATGTCAAGTGGTCTAACGAGTAAAGAGAGAATAGAAGGATTGGATTTGCACTGTTCGACGAAATGCATCAATGGACTCACACAAATTTTCCTCTTTGGTTGCTTAAACAATGCCTTGACTTGTTAACATTCTCCTTAACTTAATTAACATGGGAGTCAAAGAAATTTAGTGACGTGTCGGTTTATGATTGAATGTTTGTGTAAAAAAGTTTTATACTATCAGTTTATAGTAATTAAACTCTAATTAATTGTTTAATTTTTATGTAGTGTCAGTATAAAGAATATTTTTACAGAAACATTTAATAATATCTTGACAAATCAACGTCATTTTTATTTCTCTCTTAATTATTAAAATAAAAGCATATATATCAACATATTAGTAGATGTCAGTATAAAACATTTTACAGCGACAATGTATAAGTCTTTACCTCATTAATCATTGATATAAGATTAATAGAGTTAATTAATGAGTTAAATAAGTATATATCATCTGTGTAAAAGGTTAATTATAGATATAAGATTAATAGGATTGTGTTACCCAAAAAAAAATAATTAATAGAATTAGTTTTATCTTCAGATATGTTTGTTAAAAAATAATGATAAGTTAATCTATTTCATTTGATTTATATAAAAACCATTTTTGTATAGTATATTACAAAAAATGAAGTGATTTTATAATTTAATAATAATAATATATGTCTAGTAATTACTTACGTGGGGATGAAATGGTAATAATATTATTGATTTCAAAATAATCTGACAACTTTGTAAATAAGCTTCAAGCTTTTAATTTTTTTAAAAACAATTTTTTTCTCATAAAAATAATTGTTTTGCAATTTAACAAATATATCAAAACATATCAACGTCTACTTAAAAATAGTTTTGGTTATAAAAACAACTCTCCAAGTAACAAGTGAATAGGGATTAGTACATCCGTTAAGCGTTCCATTTACATTTGTTGTGATTTAGATTCGATTTTCAGATTTCTGCTATTGATAAATAATATGTAAATTTCACTATAAAATCTTATTGAGGTTGATAGTATTACCCGAAGTTGCAAGATGACTTGTTTTTCTCTGGTCTAAACTTTTGTGTAAAAAAAAAAAAACAAAATTCAAACATCCTGAAGGAAAGCACAAATATCGCTCATTTTCTGTTTTGCTTGGTCCCTCACAGACATTCACAAGGACCGTGACAAATGTTGGTGAGGCTTATTCATCTTATGTTGTCATTGTTACAGCACCAGGAGGTAGAAGTGAAGGTCCAGCCAAATAAGCTTAATTATTCAGAAGTGAACCAGAAAGGGGCATATTCAGTGACAATCAACCGTAGAGGGTTAGATAATAAGACTCTGGATTATGCTCAAAGGGTTTCTAGAATGGTTCTCTACCAAACACTCTGTAAGGATCCCTATCTCTGTTAGATTTGTATTAGTATAAGCAAGAAGCACCAAGTTGTACAAAGTACTTGTACTAAGTACTAACAGTGTTTTTCCTCTTATCTCTCACAATAAGCAGGTCCTCTCATGCGATACACCCTATACAAAGGATAGGTGCCAGATACTTTGGTTTCTCTTATTAAAGTTTCAACTTAAGAATTATGAAAACAGCCAAATATACAAGACAAATTCATAAATTTGTGCAAACCATCAATTCTAAAGACATTTATACTCTGAAGTTAAAATACTTAGCAAGTCTCCATTCAGCTATGTAAAAGATATAATAAAGATATTCATAAGCCTTCACACATAGTAACAAACCTTTTTTTTTTTTACAAAAGAAAAGTCAAGCGATTTCACTAATAATGGGAACGCAATATATCCGATAACACCATCACAAATTCGAAAAATAGTAATATATGTAGCACCCCTAACAAAGAGTAAGCAACAAAATGGACTTTCCTCTTATCAAACTCTACCGAAGAGTTGTTCACATAAGATGATAAAAGACTCCTACAATTTTAAATAACAGCCTTATAATTAGCTTGGTCCTCTTGCGTGAGACCTATGACTTCCTCTTTTTACAACTGGAGCATGGGAGAGTAACTATAAAATTTAGCTTTGAAGAAATATCCTCCCTCGTCACTTAAATTGTGATCGAAGTCAATGCTTTGAACTACCTGCAAGAAAGGCTCAATGCACAGCCAATTGTCTTCGACTTTATTTGCATAAACTAAAAAATCAAAAAGTAAAAAGAAAAAACGATAAAATACACCTGGTCAATAACACCGAACGAGGTATTTGTGAATAGGAACTGCACGCAGGTTACCCAGGCCTCGATAGTTCCAACTGATGATACTCATGACTTCCAGTAGGCCTGGGAACCAGCACCTGTCGATAAAAAATGCCCATTGTGAACTGGGCTTTTTTTAAGAGAGTTGGCCAAAGACAGAGAAAGCAAGGTAGTGCATCTTACACGATTCAACTGTAAATGGCTCTTGCGTGAGAGAACGTGTTAAGATATAATAAAGGCAAAATAGGTAGATTGGTTCTATACGTTTTTTTTTCCACATCGGTCCTGTAGCGACCAAAAAAGGACTAGTTTTTCCTTTTAGAGAGAAAACATGGAGTCGCCACCAACTTTATTTAATTTCGGGGAAGTTGGAAAACCCTTTAAGAAAAAAAGCTTTGGGTTCGGAGTCGATTACGTCTAGAGAAGGCATGAAGACTCAACCCCACGGCACCCTAAAACATCCATAAAAATGATTACCCAAAATTAGTTGTATAAATTATTAATAACTTTGAAAATATTTGTTTTACCCCAAAAATCGTTTTTTTTAAGAAAAAAAACATCTTTGGTTGTGAAATTTTTTTTGAAGCTAAATGAGGTTGAACGTGTAACGCCCTTCATTACATTAGTAGCCCAAATTAATTTTCTATAAAAACCTTTAAAATAATTAAACTAAATAGTCGAGTCATAAATTTTTCACAATATATCTAGTCTGAAAGTATCTCGTATATTCAAAATAATTAAATAAAGTAATAGTGCTAAATAAATCATTATATTCAAATATAATAAAACCTCATAAATATTAATTATTAAAAATCATATAACTCTTTTACAGTTGTTTTTGCCTCAAAACACAGGCGTCTGATATACCCAAATGAAATAAATAAAAGGGAATAATCTAGAACTAACATCCTCAAGACTCTCTCAAGAGACGCTGCATCTTCTATCTCATCACCTGAAAACTCTGAAAGACAACATCACTAATGAGATTTATAATCCCAGTAAGTAAACATGGTTCTAAAAGGTTTTCGAAAAGATGTTGCTTTTAGCCGGCGCGGTAACCGGAAAAACAACCATGGTACCCGCTAATTTTCCAAAATAATGTTCATTAAAAAAAATACATTTAATTACAACAATCATATAATGACAACATAATCAAAATCATATATTAATTAAATGAAGAAATCACACATCACACAACAACACAATCCTCAAGTGGCTCGGAAACCCTACTCTGTGTTGGTTTCTTGCCCAATTCGGTGACTCGAGAACCTCATTAAATTGGTTCCTTGCCCCTTGTTTGCGGTGACTCGGGAACCTCGTTCTAGAATTGATTCCTTGCCCCTTGTCTGCGGTGACTCGGGAACCTCGTTCTAGAATTGATTCCTTGCCACCCTCTTTATGGTGACCCGAGAACCTCGTTATAGAATTGATTCCTTGCCCCCATGGTGACTCGGGAATCCCATTTTAGAATTGACTCCTTGCCCCTATGGTGACCCGAGAACCTCGTAATTAAATTGGTTCCTTTAGTTCCTTGCCTCCCATTAACGGTGACCCGAGAGCCTCGTTTATAAAATGGATTCCTTGCCCCATATCTTATTTTTCGACATCCCATTAAAAGGCGATGTTACAAGTCAATGCCCCATTCTTAGGCGGCATATCAACAAATTCCACACATCATGCATATACTCATTCATCCATATTCCGAAGCATAAAACCATCAATCACAATTGACAAACTTTTTAAAGCATATAAGCACTACAATTCCATATCATCATATAAACAACTTATAAATATCCAAATAACATCAATACATAACATCATGTCACATGCTTTATTATTCATCAACTCCTTATCAAAACAATACTAAGGCATCACATATCACAAAAAGCATATCAAACAATAATATCACTCAACATGTGAATATTCACTCTTGTTCTTGCCGAGATCCGATTTGTCGAAATCTCGCCATAGAACGTTAAACCAAGGGGGTTGTTTTAGATTTTGGCTTGACAGAATGTGATATTCCGGTCCTACGTATCCCAATGGGAATCAAAGCCAGACGTAGTTCTAAGTTCAACCCTTGGTGGGGCGGTGATCTCGATCCCTTAATTTTGTATCGGATGAGTACTAGGGAGCAAGGACTGTCTGAGAGTCTCTTGGTCGACGCTAGTTCCTCTAACACGCTTAAGGGAGAGTTACCGGGATTCAGTGAAAAATGAGTTTCTATGAGGGGTACTCCTCCTTTTATAATAGGATTCCCCTATCTCTTAGAGATCTAATTTATCTCTTAATATCTTTTAGAGATTTGATTTATCTCTTAATATCTCTTTTGAGATATGATTCCTTAATTTAAGGGATATTATCTCTTTTAACCAGATAAGGTTATTTTAGATAATATCAGGATTTAATATCAATATCTTATTCCTTTAATTAAGTGATCTTTGATTTATTATCCTTAATTTCCGGACTGGACCGGGTACTTGAGCTCGGTGGCCGGGTTAGTAACCTCGGCCAGTACACAAGTCCCCCCAAGCTTTGAGCTGATTAGGCGTAGAAGCTTTCATGATGTTTAGCCGAGCTCTGTATCCTGGCTCATACACAAGCCCCCCAAGCTTCGAGCTGATCACGTGAAAGCTTTTTCGAAGGGGCTGAGGCTAGGAACTTGGTTTCACCTTTTGGTCTTTCGACTCGGCGAGGTGAGTGGCCGAGCTTCATACCTTATATATGTGTACACGTCCTCCAACTCGGTGAGCAGCTCGGGTGACCGAGCTTGACGCTTTCGAGGTATCGAGCCGAGGTGGGGATGGTTACTCATTTCCTATTGAGGCCATACTTTCTCGGTTACTGAGATGGAAAGGAGACGTTACTGTGTGTGACGCGTGGCTTTCACGGCATCATTTCTGAGGCTTGCGCTGTAGTTGCGTGCTCAAACGATAAGTCAAGAGCCGTAGCTCAACCTAGTGGTCGGAAGTCGGAGCGCAACCTTGTAGTGAGCTTGGAGCTTGACCTAGCAGTCGGGAGCCGGAGCTCAACCGAGCAGTTGGAAGCCGGAGCTCAACCGAGTAGGGAGCCCGAGCTTCTTGTTTCAAGTTACCGATCTTCACATTTTGGTCAATTCTTAAGTTCAACGGGCTTGGTGGGCGAGTCTAGTAATCATTTCCCTTTGATTGTTTGTCCAATATTTTAGTTTGGTAGGCTCAGTGGCCGAGTTTAACATCTCAATCAGTATATAAGCTCCCCAAGCTTTGAGCTCAGGATCCCGCGAAAAAGCTTTATGAAAGAAGCTGAGGTTGGTGTTGGTAAAGTACTGGATTTGCACAGATCCTCTTACTTCGGCTAATACCTCTCGGGAAATACTTGAGTTTAGCGGTTAAGGTTCTCATCTCGGCCAGTAACATGCTCTGAACATAAGATACTTCAATCTTACCTTTGTTTAAGACAAGTTTAGAAGCTGGTAGCTGAGATTCGACTTATCAGTGATTCAGGCTTGAACCGATCTTTTGAAGAGTCAAGTTCAAACTCGGTCATTAGGAATTTACCTCGGTGCTTGTATTTCATCTTTTTACTTTTGATGCTTTCGAGATGCTTATTTCGAGAGTTTGAAGTTGACCTGCCTTTTGCCGAATGTAGCTCGGTATTTAAAGTTCTTGAGAGCTCTTAACATTTTCTTCAAGTAGCTCATAATCCTTTCATTTGGTGGATTTTGAAATACCCACTAACCTTGAAACTTGACCTCGAGTTATTTTTCCCGACCTTGGAAGCATGTCTCAGAATAAAATTTCCTAATATCCTCTCTAATTTGTATGAGAAAATAGTTTTCATACAAGTTCTTCGAGTTGTAGGCTAAGGGATATCCTTTCTCTGTAATTTCCAAGAATGTCCTTCCTTTTATCCCTACTAGCCCCCCAAGCTCCGAGCTTGAAATAAGCGAAAGAGCTTAAATGTCAACCCGCAGGCCTTAACACGATTTTTGGTGCCGAGGACTTCGGACTATGATTCGCGGGAGCATTGCTCGGAATCTGTTTTTTGTAGAATCAAGCCTTTCTTGGGTTATCGTCTTGCTTGGCCGAGTACTGCTCAGACTTTTGTACGGAGCCCAGTCGTACTTGGGATTCCGGCTTATTTGGTTGAACACCACCAGGATTTCCCTCGAATCCTGGATCTCTAACATGCATGATCTACTGTGGACTTTATCTTGGTGCGAAGATGCTGTGCTTGGCCTAGGATTTTTATTGCGAGGAGGGAAACATTGTTCGACTTCGACTTTTTCCAGTGCGTAGTGCGAGGGAGCATGGCTCGACCTCGGCTTTTTGGTGTGAGGGGGCAATGCTCGACCTCGGCTTTCTGGGCTTCTGCCCTTTGTTCTTAGCTAGACAATTTTAACTCTGGCCCTATAGTGGGTTCTCTAGTTGTTAAGCCAGCATATGCTCGGCTTTTACTAGAATTGGTCCATGATGCGAGCAGGAAAGCTGCGGTCGCTTACGCTCTTCTGAGTCTCCTCCATTACCTATTTTTCGAGCCGCGAGCTTTCTAATAATGAAAAGTATGAAGGCGGAAGCTGCCCGAACTTTGCGCACTGGGGATGAGCTTGAAAAAGCCATGGCAAAGTGTGAAGAGCAAGCTCGGCTAATCGGGCAATTGAAAGCCCAAAAGGTAGAGATGAAAAAAAAGGCAATACTACCCTTATGACCGAGCTGGAAATGGAAAGAACCGACCGGCTCAACCCTCAGAAGGTCGTGGAAGGGCTTCACACCGAGAGGGAAGCCAGTCTTGAGTTACGGAAGTTGCTGGAATCCGAGAATGGGGAGAATTTGAGGCTCCGTTCCGATCTGGCTGAAGCCGAGGCTTCTATCATGAGGGAGCATGTCAATGGCTTTTCCTGAGCCGTGAAGAAGCTTTGGCATTTCAATCCGAATGCTGACTTCTCCTGTGCTGACGTGGACAAGGATTTTAACCGAGATGGAGTCCTAGTTCCGTTGTCCGAGCTGGAGGATGAGGAGGCCGTATCTCAAGGGGAAGAGGGCGACGGGAAAGAGGCCGAGGAGGGACCCGAAGGTGAAGGTGAAGTGGGCCTACCTGGACAGTCTGCTACCCTCCCTCCAAATGCCGAGGATGACCTTGACTCATGAATTTGTATTAGTAGATTCGTAGACACGTTTTTTGGGCGATGCCCTTTTGATTTTGAAATTTTATGTATTCTGGGCTTGGCCCATGGTTATTGATGGACCGACATGCACCTTACTTTCTAAGTTAGTACTCGTTTAGTTTCATCGTGTTATACGATTTAGTCGAAATAGTCAGAATTTGATATACCTGTAGGTTCTTACCCACCTTCTTAGGGCTTGAAATACCTTTTCAGGCGATAAGGTGTTTCTACCGTTGTAGACTTGGCATTTCGACCTCAACTCGGTCGACTTTAGCCCGGTCACCTCTTTAGGCACTTGCCTCTTTAGGTCCGGCATTTCGACGGTAGCTCGGTTGATTTTAGCTCGGTCACCTCTTTAGGTCCGGCGTTTCGACGACAGCTCAGTCAATTTTAACCCGGTCACCTCTTTAGGCACTTGCCTCTTTAGGTCCGGTGTTTCGACGGCAGCTCGGTCGATTTTGGCTCGGCGGCTCGGTCGATTTTAGCTCGGTCACCTCCTCAGGCCCAGCGTCTCGGTCACCTCCTTAGGCCCGACGTTTCGACGGCGGCTCGGTCGATTTTGGCTCGGTCACCTCCTTAGGCCCAGCGTTTCGACGGCGGCTCGATCGATTTTGGCTTGGTCACCTCCTTAGGCCCGGCGTTTCGACGGCGGCTCGGTCGATTTTGGCTCGGTCACCTCCTTAGGCCCGGCGTTTCGACGGCAGCTCGGTCGATTTTAGCTCGATCACCTCTTTAGGCCCGGCGTTTCGACCAAAAGGGAGCAAAGCTCGACCTGGTGGAAAGGGAAGCACGGAGCTTTGACCTGTTATTTTCAAGGGAGCTCGAGCTCCACCACTTTGTAGTCGCAAACTTTGTGACTCTAGGAGTGGTATCAGCCGAGCATCAGTTTGCTTAAATATATAAAAATGATATGATGCTACATAACACAACATTAAAGGCGTGGAGCAAAACATATCAAATCATATTAGATTTAAACCAGATTTAAAGAACAATATCACCTGAGCATTTCGCGGCCTCTGATTTAGGCATTCCCTCAAGCCCATACGGTCGAGCTCTCCTAGACCGAGCTGCGGTGGCGGAGCTCTAAGGACGAGTTGTGGTAGCCGTGCTTCCCGCTGTGGCGGTCGCCTCCCTTTCATACTTGGGAAGGTGGCCTCGGATCTTGTTGGGCAGTTGAATTACTGTATAGTGACAGAAAGTCATGCGTCGAAAGCTAACACAGGACTGAGAACTTGCAGCTTCAATTAGAGTCTCGCTGATAGAGAATTCTCATATCCGAATTTTATTTTTCATTTCGGAGATGCATTCCTTCAGTTTCATCTCCAAGTAGCTGTTTATCTGAGTACACCATTCCTGAACACGAATCATAAGTATAGGATCAATTTTCGCAGTATATTTTCCACGATTGCCGTGTATATCAAAGGAAATACGCGTGATTGGAGATCGATTGATCCTGGCGTGGTAACTTTTGCGAATCTGACATGGCAAAGGTCTCGTCACAAATATCACGTGGTAACTACTCCACCCTTCTTCGAAAACCTTCTTTTTTTTCTTTTTTTTTTCTTTTTTTTCTTTTTACATCATGCTTTCCTTCCCTCAGAACCTTCACAACTATATTTACAACAATATTCGTCGGTGCAGAACGAAAGATCTGGTGCTGTATCAGGCACCGAAGAAATGGAATTGCTGCATCTGGAATGCTTTCGCCTCGATCTACGATGTGGGACGTCTCGAGCATTTCTCAAAGACGAAAGGGAGGCACGCTCTTCCGTATGGCAGATCTGAGACACCAGGCTTTAGATCCATGGAAAACCATCAGAGAACCACCATCATAGGGGAGATCAGGATGCGATTCATAAGGAACAAATACTCCTCGGCCCCACGTGGAGGAGGACGACGGCATCTCTAGGGTGGAGCTAGTTCTGAACGACCCACCGGACGGCGTAGGAGCTTTCGTCGGAGAGGTCGATGGCGAACCCGATCTTATGGCAGACGCCGACGATGAGGGTGGGTGTTGTGCCGGCGGATGTGGCGGAGGAAGGGTGGTGGGTTTTTATTTGAGGGAGGTCAGGGTCTGCACCCGATAGACTCCCCTTCTGATTTTGTTGCATTTTTTCTTTTTTGTGTTTGTTTTTGTGTGTGTCTATCAGGTGTTCGTGGTAGCACGGTGGCTGGGATGACCCCCGCCGCGAAGGCCCTGGCGGCGATGAAGAGGTTGCTGTCGGTGGGGAGGAATTGGCAGTGCTTTCCGACGAGGGGAATGGCGACTCCGGCGAAGTCGCAGATGAGAGTGGAAGCGATGGCAACGAATTTTGAGAACCAATGCAGCTAACTCGTCACGGCAGAGCTCTAATTCGGACCTTCCACAAGTTGGATTTGTCAACCATTCTGATAGGTTCAGTAGGATGATGATAAACAGGTGGCCGGGGAAAGTTTGCCTCGGCCCCACGGTGGGCGCCAAATGTTCCTGCCGAGATCCGATTTGTCAAAATCTCGCCATAGAACGTTAAACCAAGGGGGTTGTTTTAGATTTTGGCTTGACAGAATGTGATATTCCGGTCCTACGTATCCCAATGGGAATCAAAGCCAGACGTAGTTCTAAGTTCAACCCTTGGTGGGGCGGTGATCTCGATCCCTTAATTTTGTATCGGATGAGTACTAGGGAGCAAGGACTGTCTGAGAGTCTCTTGGTCGACACTAGTTCCTCTAACACGCTTAAGGGAGAGTTATCGAGATTCAGTGAAAAGTGAGTTTCTATGAGGGGTACTCCTCCTTTTATAATAGGATTCCCCTATCACTTAGAGATCTGATTTATCTCTTAATATCTTTTAGAGATTTGATTTATCTCTTAATATCTCTTTTGAGATATGATTCCTTAATTTAAGGGATATTATCTCTTTTAACCAGATAATGTTATTTTAGATAATATCAGGATTTAATATCAATATCTTATTCCTTTAATTAAGTGATCTTTGATTTATTATCCTTAATTTCCAGACTGGGCCGGGTACTTAAGCTCGGTGGCCGGGTTAGTAACCTCGGCCAGTACAACTCTCATAATAATTAATAACCAATAACACAACAAATTTATTTTGAAGACAAAACCCTAAATAATTACTCTTAATTTCATAATCAAACACCCTTTAAAATTATATACCATGGAAGTTTAAGAAAATGGATGTTTACTTACTTCTCGTAGACCTCCAAAACCTCTAAAAATTAACCATGACAAAAGTTCATGCTTCACCAAAAATATTTCTTCTTCTCTCCAATATTTTTTTTATCAGTGTGACTCCCATATCAGTATCAACGCTGCTCTCGTTTTCCTTATTTCTTCCAGTGTGCGGCGCTAGAGTGATACTGCACTGTCGTCAACTCTTTATCTCTAACCCTCATTTAAGTTCGATTTGTATTGTGGGCCGTGGAGCATATTGAACCGTTTTCTATTTTATTTATTTATTATCAATCAAAGAAAAGTTCCTATTTCTTTCTTTCAATTCAAAATATTAGTCTAATATTAATTGTAACCGTGGGCCTACATATTCTTGTTACACTGCACCTAATAGCATGCATTTGACTAAAGCCAAGGTAAGAAATAGGACGTGCTAGCTCCCCTACCTTTTTTTTAAAATTATTATTATTATCTTAAAACCATTTCTCAAACCATACCAATATTGTACATGTCCCTTGTTGCATCCTAATTCAAAAAGAACTTTGTACCCTGATGTGGAGTGTTTCTCACATTACTGTAGTTTTTTTTTTACTTTTATTTTTAATTTGTATTCTTTTGTAATTATTAAATAATTCTAATAAATTAATCCTTTTCTAAACTAAACCCCCTAATAGCTTAATATTTTATTAAAAAGACTATATTGAAATTTTAGGATGTTACAGAACATGACACGCAAGTCCACAGAGCAACCTCAAAATCTAAAGGGTTAAACATGACACTTGTCATAGAGCAACCCGAAAAAAACATTGTTTTAATTAAGTATTTAGAACCGGTTGAAGGGGATTTAAGTGATCATCTTTTATTTTTTAATATCAAAGTAGCTTTACCTTATGAAAATAGAACAACAATGAAATATTTTACTAAATCATTCAGTAAACAGAGGCATAGAAACATCATAGTAAACAGAGAAAAATGAAACATTTTACTAACTTATTCAGTAGATAGAGGCACATAAACATCATAGTAAATAGAGACAAAAATGAAACATTTTACTAACTTATTCAGTAGATAGAGGTACAGAAACATCATAGTAAACAGAGACAAAAATGAAACATTTTACGGATTCATTCATTTTTCCAAATGACGAAACATACAGCACATATCATACCAACTCATTCAGTTTCAATATCCATGGGTTTTTCTTTTGTCATAAACAGAGACACTGAAAAATAAAATGTCAAGAGAAACTTATGAATAATATCAACAAAGAGAACAAGGATTACCAAATGAGAGCAGAATAACAATGATTTTGTTTTCTCCCAGTGGTAAGATTCCAAGATCAAAACATTTACATTTCAATTTCACTCACTCTTTTAACTCTTCCTTCTTAACCACTCTAATAATAGAGAAGAGAAAAAAACTCAGATCTCTAATCTCTTTTCTTCAAAAAGAAAATGTCAGATAAAAATCCCTCCCTCTTCTTCTGTTTCCGTCCCCTCCTTTTATAGATGGAGGAGAGGGCTTCATGCTTCTTCTTACCCAGCGGCTTCAAGGTTGGTCTTCACGAAATCCGGGGCTTGGGTGGTTCTGAGCAGAAATAGCGTGTGTCTAGATGAGTCAGCACGAGCAGCAGAAAGGAGGTGATTTGATGTGAAGGTTGCGTGTTTGAAGAGAGAAGGAGATGAGGGGTTTTGTCTAATGTGTAAGATGGGTTTTTTAGGGTTAGGAGTGGGGTTGCGAGGTTAAAATGAGGGAGGAGATGAGGAAGAAGAAGGACCAATGGGTAGAGGAGGCTCAAGGGCGGTTGGAGAGTGGGAGGAGGAAAAGAGGTCTTGTCTGATATGTAAAATAGGGTTTTTTAGGGTTAGGAGAAGTAACTCAATCTCCTTTCTTTTTTTGTTGATTGTCCTTTTCTCCTTCTTTTCTTCGTCCTTTCTCCATTATCTTCTTCTTCTTCTTCTTTCTTTATTCTTTAGCCTCCAACCTGAAAATAAAATTGCAGTGGACGGAACCTCTTCGTCCAACAGAAACTTAGATATGCAAAAGTAGATAGACACTGGACGGACCTCCTCGTCCAACAGAAGTTTAAACATGCAATGGATGGATCCTCTTCATCCAACAGAAAATTAGATGTGCAATGGACGACCTACTCGTCCAACAGAAAATGCAATGGACGGTACTTCCCCGTCCAACAGTAAATGCAACATACTGAACTGGACCTCACCGTCCAACAGCAAATGCAATGGACGGGACCACCCCATTCAGCAGCAAGTCAAATGCAATGGACGGGACCACCCCGTCCAACTCCAAGTCCAATGTAATGGACGGGACCTCCCCGTCCAACAACAAGTCAAATGCAATGGACGGGACCACCCCGTCCAACAGCAAGTCAATGTACCCGTCCAACAGCAAGTCCAATGTAATGGACGGGACCACCCCATCCAACATTAAGTCCAATGTAATGGACGGGACCTCCCCGTCCAACAGCAAATGCAATGGATTGGACTGGACCTCGTCGTCCAACAGCAAGTGCAATGTAATTGACGGGACCTCCCCATCCAACAGCAAATGCAATGGACTGGACCTCGTCGTTCAACAACAAATTAGTTATGAGCCCCCTCCTTTCTTCATTATTTTTTTTTCTTCTTTATCTCTTCACTATTATTATTAGTCTCCTTGAAACATAATATCATAAAAATTAGAATAAAATGAAGACGGACAAAAATGGGTGTTCACAGGTCCTATAAGTTTTATTTTTTTCAAATTGGTTCTACACGTTACGTTTCATTTCCACGTTAGTCCTTTCCATCAATATCGAACTAACGCCGTCGGTTTTGACCTGACGTGCCTAACATGTTAGTCTGGTACGTGGCTTTTAATCCGATGGCATTAGGTTGAAATTGACGGAAATGACTAACGTGGAAACGGAAGGTAACGTATAGGAACAATTTGAAAAGAAAAAAACTTATAGAACCGATGTGAAAATAACAAAAATATCTAGGACTAATATACCTATTTTGCCTATAATAAAACAAGAGGTGTGTTATTTGCACACCTATTTTGAACACCTACACCATATATTTATACATTTCTACACTTATATATTATTTTATTCTTCCCAAAATCAACACCCAACACCCCCCCCCCCCCCCCCCCCCCACACCCCCACACCCACCCCACCCAACCCATACAGTGTACGTACGTAGGTGTCCAGGGGGTGTCCATCTATCATTTCTCTAAAACAATTCACAAGTCTTCCCTGACAGCTTAAACTTTTAAGTGAGTTGGTCATTGACAAGCGGTAAAAAAGGAGTTTTAGCAAAATGTCCATGATATTAATTAGAACACGACAATATGAGAAGAGGATAAGGTGGAAACACTAGTGCAGAAAATAGATTTAACGTCGGTTAAAATTGACCTCTAAAGTCAGTTTTAGAACCGATGTTGAAACGGACGATGTTGTATATTGGAACTTTAGACACCGGGTTACAATCGATGTCTAAACTGCACTTTAGTCATCGGTTCTAACTTTTAACCGATGTCTAAAGTGCTCATTCAACAAACACATTCAGCATAACAACACTTTAGACATCGGTTAAAAGTTATAACCGATGTCTAAAGTTCAGTTTAGACATCGATTCTAGCTTTTAAACGGTGTCTAATGTGCTAATCAGTTTTTAAAAATAAAATAGAATAGGGCTTTCAACATCGGTTTATGTAATAACTGATGTCTATAGTGCAATTTTTTTTTTAAATAACTAGTTTACATTAGTTACAATCATTTCCCCTGTTTCAGTATTACATCAGATCAATCCAAGTAAATTAATAGAATCTAAATATTCTCAACACAGAATCACTTATACAGCCAAAACACACACTAAATTAATATAATATATTGATTACGAACAATACATACACTTCAATTACTTTCAGAGCTAAATACGTAATAATGTTGCAAGTAGTGTAAACTGAACAATATGACAGAAAAGATACTTAGAATCCAAAAAACTAGCTAGTACATTATATTGAAGTTGGCACGGGTAAACACAAGAAGGGGGGTTGAATTGTGTTTGTTAATTATTTTTGCAAAAACCCTTTTTGAGAAACCTTTTCACAAGCAGAAGATAAAAAGTTTAAGCACACAAGAAATCCTTTTTAAAAGATTAACAAAACCAAAATAAAATCCCACAGTTAGTATAAATAAATAAAACTGTAAAAGATACGGGATAGAAAATTCACTCAAGTATTTTATCCAGGTTCACTCTCTTCCAACCAAGAGTTACGTCCAATCCCTTCTACTTGAAGGATTTTCTCCACTATTTCCAAACAGTTTCTACAAAAAGTATTCTACACCTCTCCAGGCTACAAGTATTGCTTTCTTGCCAAGCCTCTTCAGGGTCTAATTCAATCACAGAGGTTTTTCTAAGATCTTTCTAACTCACTATATGTGAGGGTATGAAGGTTTAAGATCTACTGAATATTTTTACAAATATTCAACCTTAAGAATTACAGACTTTTGCTTTACAAAGGGAATATGAGCTTTGAATATCTTGCAAATGTTCAAATGGCAAAAGTTTTTCTTTAGTGCTTGAGACCTTCTATATATAGTGGTCTTCAACTTCTCTTGCAAATTTTCAACGGTTATTTTTTAATCATACCGTTTAGAGATAGCATTAAATGCATGATATCTGTTGAGACTGATAGCTTGATTTTGGCCGTGTTGAAAAGCATCATTGGTTATCAGAAAAGCACTAAATGGAGGCTCACTGTCCAGAGCAATCGTACCCTAAAAACTTTCTTTCCTCCTTTGTGTATAACCCAACTTTTGTCCAGCAATAAAGTTGTCATCATACAGATCGTTTTGCAATTCCAATTGTACTATTTCCTTTTTGTATTTCCTTGATAGTACTATGAATTTTCTCGCAGAGGAACAAGGCATTAACCAGATAAAACAATTATAAAGAACATATATTCCATTGAAATAAATATCAATCATTTGAAATAAATTCAATGTGGTCCAGATTGCATTAAATCACATTCAAGGTAGTAAAGATATGGAAGATGTAGAACCGTCTACAGGCACTCAGTTTTAGAATGCGTCTACACAAGGTTTTATTCTGCTCGTCCACTGATGTGGCAGAAGCGCTCGTCCACACAAGTCTTTGGACATGCTAAGTCTTTAGAGAAACTCCATCCAATGACGTGGCACTATGGACGTCTACTGAATTTTAGTTTGGCACTATGGATGTCTACTTGAGTTTCAAGGAGAGCACTCGTCTGCTGACGTGGCTACTATGGACGTCTATAGAGATATAGTTAGCCGTTTACTTAACGATTAACATATAAACGGTTTAAATAACCTTTGGATGGATAACTCTTTGCAAGAGTCCAAGCATTGTATACCTTATATTATTTTATATATTCCTGCATAAACTGAAATCACTTGTTAGATCTCAACTAACACTTTGCCAAGCAAATTTAATCCTTTTGTTAACATCAAAACCTAGAGATTAAATAAACCAGAACCACTTTGGTTCCAACAATCTCCCCCTTTTTGATGATGACAAAAACTGATTAAATTTAAGTAGCAAAGTCTAAGAGAGCTTGCAAAGCTCCCCCTAAGACATAGCATTCAACAGATCAAAGCAGTTAAGCCATATAAAACCAAGTATTATTTGCAAGATAATATAAGTTATCAGACCAAGATAGTAGCTTATCAAACATTTGTGAATAAACAGTTCAAAGCAGTATCAGAGCATAATTTACTTTAGACAAAATTTAGGCATAAGAAGTCAAGGCAATGTATCATCAAGATGAATAGTTTTAACTTATGCATATGCAGACAAAATATGTACCTTTAAAAAAAAACTTTGTATAAATTTAATATTTCCTTTCTCCCCCTTTTTTGCCATCAGACAAAAAGGTAAAATGAGTGGACCATCATAGTCAGCAAAACAAATAAGATAAAGAAAGAAAAGGTTTAGGTAGGAGGAGGTGGTGGAGGGGGTTGGTTTTGATTTGGGTTTTGGCTTTTCCGAAAATCCATCAATAAAGTCAGGATCTGAGTCACCATTGCATTTGTAGGGGCCAAAGTATCTTGAACTTGCTTCTGTACCCTTTCTTCAAGCTGTTGTGCCATCTGTTCTGTCTTCTCTTCAACTATCTTACCAACCTTATCATCAACAATTCTTCCAATGATGTCCTCAAGATTTGGTGGCAAGGATAATTGTCTTGATCTCTCAGCAGTGTCTGAGACAGCGTCTTAAGCTTGGGCTGGTGGATGAACCATAGCAAGAGCTAATGGTTGAGATGATGCCTTAGCAGACTCAGCACCTTGCTTAGAAGCACAGACCTCAGCAGACTGCTCGGTCATAGTTGACTCAACAGTAGCAACAACAACAACATCAGCTCAAACAGTTGAAGGTTCAGAAGCAGGTCTGGAGGAGATTTCAACATTTAGCTCAGGGCCTTCTACAATTAACTCTTCTGTTGTATGTTCAGAGGCTGAGGTTGAAGCTGGAGAAGAGGCATATTGTAGAATTGGCTCAGGAACATCCTTTTCCCAATGAATAGGAGTGATTTCCTCCACATCTCTGCTGGTAATGGGGAGTGCCCACAGATCTTTGTAGATCATATGTCTGAACTTAGAGAGTCCACACTTTCCTCTTACTTCGGGAATTTTCTACTTTTATTCTTGAGATAGGCCAGAAGAAGAGGCTTCCCTAGTGCAGTGGATTATGTGAGACTTCCAGAAGTCAGCAGCTATTCTTTCTTCTATTTTCCCAACAGCTTCCATGTTCAGATAGTACTCAAGCATAGAGTAATCAAATGTTTCTTCAGATAAGTCCAGCATAGCAGAATGAGCTTCAGGCATGACTCCTTTGTTTCTTCTGCACTTTCTGTCTTTTGTAAGACTAAACGACTTAGAGAATTTGATATATGACAAATACAATTTAATGTGTGTGCAAGTGTTTTAGTGTCAAATTGCAAAGACAGGTATCAAGCAGTGATCAACAAGTTCATTAGGCAAATTCAAGGAAAATATTCAAGGAAGAACTTGAAGGAATCAAGGAGCTGCATGTAGAAATCAAAAGAGCAAAGTCAAAGATCAAAGGATCATCAAGACCAAGCTTAAAGGAGAATTTTAGATTTAAGTCTTAGATGATTTGTAAGAGAAAGAAATATAATAGTCACAAGATAGCTCAACTAAAAAGATACATGAAAAAAATCAATTTTCATAACCTGCATTTAAAGGAATAAGTTTTTTTTTAATGAAAATGATTTTTGGAAATAAGAAAATTATTTTTCAGGTACAGCCATGTAATCAATGGATGTATGTCTGCTACTGTAATTGACAAATGAATTTAAGGTTTTTGATTCAATACATAGATGTACTGAATGGATGTACCGATGGATTAACCAAGTTCAAGATTTTGAGAAACTATCAGAACTATCAGTATGAAATTCGTTAATACAGCCATGTACCCAACCCCTGTTCAAGAATCAGAATCAAGAAAACAGATTCTCTTATCTGACCCAAATCTGTTTTAATTGATCCCAACGGCTATAACTTGTTCTCTATATATAGAGGGATCAAATGAACACTTTTAACAGATCGGAAATTTACAAAATCAATTAGAGAGATCAATTGTGAAAATCATTCATCTTCTTGCTTGAGCTTCATTGTGAAAAAGAGTGTTTCAATTATCATAAGAACTTCAATTTGTATATCTGACTATTGAGAGTTTAGGAATCAATCTTTTCGTTCCATTTGATTGTAAAGAGGGAGAGGGAGTCTCTCCGTGTGATTAGGGTGAGGTATCCCTAAGGAAGAATATTGAGGCTCTTCACAAGAGTGTGGTATCTCGAGGTGAAGGAGTGCTCTGTGGTGTAAAGGTTTTCAAGCTACCTAGCTAAAGGTTGTTGTGTTAGTGTGTGAAAACCCATAGGTGGAGTGGGGACTGGATGTAGGTCACAGTGGTGGTGACTGAACCAGGATAAATCTGGTTGTGTGGTATTGTTGAGTCACCGGCAAGCGTACCGGGTCGTCGCAAGTAATAAAATAAACATGGTAAGTAATTACCGAGGTCGAACACAAGGATTGGGCTACCAATTCGACTAATTCGCGAGAAATTCGATGAGTTTGGTCAAGTAACAGCAAATGGTTGAGAGAGAAAATAGGATCGCAAATTAAATTAACAAATCTAATAAAGCTAAGGTATTAAAATCTGAAATTAAAATATCTAAGGTCACAATTCCACCTACCCAATCATGCATAGTACCCAAGTGATGATGTTTTCCTCCCTAAGTTCAATTACAATGTCAACCAGGACCCCCAAATTCTCCTAAATCCATTGTCGTGCTCAATAGGACGTATTCGACGATTGAATTAATTACTTACTAGGTCTCATAACCCAATCATCAAACTCTATTAAATCTGGTTCCTATAAGGTTGCACCGATCTCCTATTCACTCTCATGCAATAGTCGATCGATGATCCCAATTCAAGTTCTAAAACACGAATTTGCCCCTAAGCCTCAACACGTTTAACTAGTCAATCACGCAAGCATATGATCAACACGACAAATTCAGAATTGGAAAACACTATTGAGAAAAGGGAGAGAAACATACATCACATTGAATCTACACCGTCATGGGTGGTTTCATTGTTCCCTTAGACGAGGGGATTAGTTCCTCATGCTCGTAACAACGCACAAGCAATCGGCCATAATCACCATTGTAAAATAGGAAAATAAAAGAAGGAGACGTAGCTCCAGAGAACAAGAATTTCGTCCCAAAACGCTACAAAACAGTGGAGAACCAAAAAGCTCTGTTTCTGCCCTAAAACAACAATATATAGAGTTCAGATTCTACGCGCGCTCGCCAGGCGAGCGGCCTCTCGCGACGCGAATATTAAAAATGGCGTGCTTTCAAATTGGACTCTCGCGAGGCGAGAGGATGTTTCGCGAGGCGAGACTTCAAATCCTAGTCTGTCACGGTCGTGACCTTCGTCACGGCTAGGCCGTGATTGTCTCTGTCCTCCAGGGTCTTCAGTATTCGCGAGGCGAGACAGAAAGGATGACTGTTGCTGCTCAGCTGGTCTTCAGGCTCGCGTGGCGAGCAACCTCTCGCGGGGCGAGTATCTCCAGAATGGCAATTTCCACTGTTTTCTTGACTCGAAGTGTTTCCCCTTTAACCTGAAACTATAAAATAGCAGTAAATGCTTTATTTGACTCAAAATTAGCTAAAATATCCTAAAACTACTCAAGAGACTCAAAATGTTGCTTGAGGACAATTAAATCCAAATTTGGGCGAAAACGAGATTGAACTCGAATAATTAGCACATAAACCACAGTCTTACTAGTTATAAAACTAAATAAGCCAGAGGCTTATCAAAACACCCCAAACTTAAACCTTGCTTGTCCCCAAGCAAGCTAAAACTCAAAAAGACTCAAGACTTGGCAAGCTTAAAGGATTTAATCAATTTCGCACAAATTTCATGCAATCTTAACAAAACAGTTTTTCTTCAATGATCCCCCCTAGCATCAATGTAATCCCCACATTCATTTACTTTAAACAATTGAGAACTTCATCATTCATGCAATCATTAATCTAAGTTGAGGATCAAAGTCACACACAAAAGGAAGATCACCAATCTCAAACAATTGCCTTCCTCACAAGGGTATGTAAAATTTCACTCATTTGCTCAAATTCGTCTAGGCTATCAACTTTTCACTCAATTTCACATATCAAGAGCACTTCCCATGAATTTGATTTTCATCTCAAAAATAGTTCCCACGAAAACATGCATGCAACATCAGAAGGTCTTTTAAAGGTTGTAGTGGGGCCTGGCTAAGGGTAGGATATTCAAGGATACTAGGCTTAAGTCCCTAGGAACTAAGAGAGCATGAGCATTTTGACACATCTTCCACTCAAATTCTTTTTCCATTTTCCACGGGTGACTACAGCCTTTTCCTTGCTAAGCTTTTTGTTTTGCCCCTTTTCTTTTGGCAATTTTTTTTTCTTTTTGCCTTGGGTTTCAACCTTTATTTTTTTTCCTTTTTCTCAACCCATAATGACATATCAAACCTTTTAGCCACCCCAAACTTAGATTCTTACAACCCTTCTCTTGGTAAGTTTCCATGCTCTCCTAATCCTAAGATTGGGTTAACATTTTTTTTTTCTTCAGATTTTGGCTTATAAAATAGGGTCATCAAGAAACAATAGGCTAATTAGGCTCAATGTGGCTAACTAGGGAACATGCATTAGGGATGGTTCTTTTTAGGCCAAGTAGCTGTTCAAAGAAAATTGCCTAAATCATTTGATGCAACACATAGACATGCAAACCATGAAGAGATTCAAGTAAATTCGGGAAATTGCAACTTGAAAGTGATCCACACAATCAAAAACAAAGTTGGAGGCTCAAATCCTCACCTGGACATTTTTGCAAATTGTTTGACCGAGATACAATTCCTAGTGTGTGCACCCCTTCACCCCAAACTTGTCATAAATCAAGCAATCACAATAAAATTTCTCAAAGTTCATTTTTCAATTTTTCACATGGGGATCAAATTTTCTATTTTCAGAACCTAGGGGGAAATCATCGATGGTCAAAATAATTCATGCAATCAATCTATGCTAAATTTAATTAAAATCCACCAGGCTTGCCGACACAACATTCATACACATACTCTTGATCTTCTCAAATTATTCAAGAACGACATTCAAAAACAAAAACAAAAACAAAAACAAAACAATTGGTTCCCTCCCCCACACTTAAAGCATACATTGTCCTCAATGAAAGAACACAGATATAAAATAAGAGTGAGGAAAGGAGTGGGTGCTCCCTGATCAAGTTGTAGTGTAGGTGGGCGCTTCCACAGAAAGCTCTTCTACGGTTGCATCCTCATCCAATTGATCCCTCGGGCACCCCCCCTGTTGCAACGCATCCTGGAAGAACTCCTGCAAATTAAAACCTTAATTGCATATTCGCGAGGCGAGATATTACTCGCGAGGCGAATCTGGAAAAATTGTTCTTCACACTTTCCAGGACCCCCAAATTCTCCTAAATCCACTGGCGTGCTCAATAGGACATATTCGATGATTGAATTAATTACTTACTAGGTCTCATAACCCAATCATCAAACTCTATTAAATCTGGTTCCTATAAGGTTGCACCGATCTCCTATTCACTCTCGTGCAATAGTCGATCGATGATCCCAATTCAAGTTCTAAAACACGAATTGCCTCCTAAGCCTCAACACGTTTAACTAGTCAATCACGCAAGCATATGATCAACACAACAAATTCAGAATTGGAAAACACTATTGAGAAAAGGGAGAGAAACATACGTCACATTGAATCTACACCGCCATGGGTGGTTTCATTGTTCCCTTAGACGAGGGGATTAGTTCCTCATGCTCGTAACAATGCACAAGCAATCGACCATAATCACCATTGTAAAATAGGAAAATAAAAGAAGGAGACGCAGCTCCAGAGAACAAGAATTTCGTCCCAAAACGCTACAAAACAGTGGAAAACCAAAAAGCTCCGTTTCTGCCCTAAAACAGCAATATATAGAGTTCAGATTCTGTGCGCGCTCGCCAGGCGAGCAGCCTCTCGCGACGCGAATATTAAAAATGGCGTGCTTTCAAATTGGACTCTCGTGAGGCAAGAGGATGTTTCGCGAGGTGAGACTTCAAATCCTAGTCTGTCACGGTCGTGACCTTCGTCACGGCTAGGCCGTGATGGTCTCTGTCCTCCAGGGTCTTCAGTATTCGCGAGGCGAGACAGAAATGATGACTGTTGCTGCTCAGCTGGTCTTCAGGCTCGCGGGGCGAGTATCTCCAGAATGGCAATTTCCACTGTTTTCTTGACTCGAAGTGATTCCCCTTTAACCTGAAACTATAAAACAACAGTAAATGCTTTATTTGACTCAAAATTAGCTAAAATATCCTAAAACTACTCAAGAGACTCAAAATGTTACTTGAGGACAATTAAATCCAAATTTGGGCGAAAACGAGATTGAACTCGAATAATCAGCACATAAACCACAGTCTCACTAGTTATAAAACTAGATAAGCCAGAGGCTTATCAGGTATCTCTAAACTCAAACTCTTTAATTTTTGTCTTGCGTATATAACTGTGATCTTGGTGTTCTAAGTTTTCAATTGATACCAGCTCTTGATCTGTTTAATATGAATTAAAACTATAGTATTACTGCAATCAATCTTGAGTTCTTAATTGTTCAAAACTGAGTTGATTAAGACTGTTCTTGATCACTGAAACTGATATATTGTAACTTCAGTTCTTGACTGATTAAAGCCTGTATCTAATACCTGTACGACCTTGAACTGATTTATCTTTCTTTCCTCATCACCTTCTATTCAAGATTTCATAAAAAGTCCTTCACTGTTTTTGTAAAAGATCGATCCTAAGGCAACTCTGATTTGAAAAGTAAAGTTTTGTAAAAAGTTTTTAAGAGGGAAATATTTTAAAAAATTCAATTCACCCCCCACCCCCTTGAATATTTGAAGCCAAAACAACAATTGGCATCAGAGCTAAACTCTTAAGTTTGGCTTAACAGCTATAAGAGTATGGCTTCCAATGACTATTTGAATGAAGGGGCTTCCCTTGCACGCCTTCCTGCCTTCAATGGATCTGAGTATATCTATTGGAAGGAAAGAATGGTAATCTTTCTTGAGGCAGCAGGTGTTGACATATGGGATGCAGTAGAAAACAGACCATTTGTCCACTCTACTGTAGATGCTAATGGTGCTCCAAGAAATAAGCCTAAAACTGAATGGAATGAGAATGATAAGAAAAGAGTTCAATATAATGCACGTGCTAAGAATATTATAACATCTGCTTTAAGCCGTGATGAGTTTTTCAGGGTTTCAAATTGCAAATCAGCAAAGGATATGTGGGATACATTGCTAGTAACACATGAAGGAACCACAGATGTCAAAAGAGCAAGAATGAACACCCTCACACATGAGTATGAGCTGTTCAGAATGAAGCGGGGAGAACCAATGGAGGTTATGCAAATGCGATTCTCACACATTGTGAATCAATTGGCTGCACTTGGAAAGACAATCTCCAATGAAGATCAAGTTTACAAAGTCATGAGATGCCTAGGTAGAGAATGGCAACCTAAAGTAACTGCAATTTCAGAATCCAAAGACCTTTCAACAATGTCAATTGCAGTGCTCTTTGGAAAGCTACAAGAACATGAAATGGAGTTGACTAGATTGGTGCTAAGTGAAGAAGAAGACAGGAACAATAGAATCATCACATTCAAAGCCGTAAAATCTACAAAGGTTGACAGAAAGCTTAAGAAGGAAAAGAAACTTAAACGTGCATACATAGATTGGGAGGATAACAATCTTGGCTCAACGAATGATTCCAATGATGAAAAATTAAACTTGTGCTTAACTGCTCATCTTCATAAAGAAGATGATGAGGTAAATGATTCTAACCTTGATGAATTACCTTCTTATGATGAATTGCAACATGCTTTTGAAGAACTTCATAAAGAATCCATAACTTGCTAGATTTATAATTAAGTCTAAGAAAATCATCACATGCCTAGAAGAGAAAAATTTTGTTTTAAACAAAGAGCTAGATGAATTAAAAACAGAAAATTGTGTTGTAAAAGAAAGATTGGCTACTGTTTTGGAACCACCTATATGTGATAATTGTCCTAAGTTGGAGAAACATATAAATCATTTGAATGGTGATCTATCTATAATTACTAGTGATAAAGACAACTTGAATGCATTACTTGGACAACAAAAAGAAATGAAAAACCAAGTTGATTTAGTGTACAAAATTGAGAGAAAGGCAAAAACCTTTAGAAAATTTCATGTTTCTCATTATGCTAATGCATCACAATATGCTAGATGTCATTATTGCAATAGAAAAGGTGCTTTCTGCAATTCGAGAAATAATTATTCATTACAGATAAGGCAAATATGGGTTCCAAAAGGAACTTTATCATACTCTAACTATGAAGGACCGAAGAAAAGTTGGGTACCTATAGCACAAACATAAAATTATGTTTTGTAGGTGTGTTGGAAGGTCAAGAGCAAAAATTGAAATCATGATATAGAGTCTTCTCCAAGCACAAAATGGGTAACAATAAAGAAAGAATATTGATTGAATATGTTTTCTAATTATCATTATTAATGTGTGATTGTGAATCTTTGTGTTGACTTATATATCATTGTATAGTATGTCTACATTGTTCTATTAAAGTTATTTGATCTATCTTGGAATAATCATATGACTTTTGTTTCATAAATTGAATCTAAGAAAATTGATGAAGCCTTGAATGATTTGTTTTGCTTGCTATGCAAAAATTAACTTTGAACATGATCTCTATCATAAGAACTTTATTCAAAGTAGAGAAATTGAGATTGAATATGTTGATACAACTAAACAACTTGCTGATATTTTTACCAAGCCCTTGAACAAGGAAAGCTTCTTTTTCATTAGAAGAGAATTGGGCATAATTGATCAATCCTATATCTAATATCTAAAGAAACTGTTTATATGACTATATCTTTGTGTAAATATGCTCTGATTCTTGTATGATTTGATTTGGAATATCTATGAATGATTAGAAGAGAGTTTTAGAAGAAATATATTTGATCAGGAACACCTATGTACCTAACCCATGTACATGTGTAAAAACTGGAAATTTGTTTTAAACATGGATGTGATCAGTAGCTGTATAGAGGTTCAGGAATGGATCCCCTGTGTTTTTAGTCTGATAAACTCAGAATACATAAGATTCTAATTATGCTCGTCCACTAAAGTGACAGAAGCACTCGTCCACACAAGTGACAGAAGCGCTTATCCACACAAGTGACAGAAGCGCTCGTCCACACAAGTGATAGAAGCGCTCGTCCACTAAAGTGATAGAAGCGCTCGTCCACTAAAGTGACAGAAGCGCTCGTCCACACAAGTGATAGAAGCGCTCATCCAAACAAGTGACAGAAGCGCTCGTCCACATAAGTCTTTGGACTTGATAAGTCCTTAATGAGAAGCTCCGTCCAATGACGTAGCATATGGAGCTCGTCTACTAGGTTACGAGCCATGCGGAGTGAAGACGACACCGAGGTAGAATCTTATTTCAAAACTTCAAATCTTCTGAAACCCACTCTTTCTTCACCTAATTCCGCAACCCTAGTAGAGCTAACCTTAATCCTTCTTGTACCCAAACCAACCCTAATATGGCAAGAACCAAAAATACTAGATCTTCACCCTCAAAATCTGCTGAGAAAAAGAGGAACAAAGGAAAGGAAGTGGAATCTTCCAAAGAAAAGGAAGTCACTGAAAGTGCTGCTCCAACTTCATACATGGACAATGATGCTTTTCTTCAAAGGTATTTTTCTTCTGATGAACAAAAGGAATACTTTAATCAAAACTTCAGATATAGAGAAATTCTTGAACCTTGGGTAATGGATGTAAAATATTTTGAGGATAATGAGTTTAACTTTCCTGAAATTATAGTCTGTCAAAAGCTCACCGAGTTTGAGCAAACTCAGTTTGACTATCACCCCTTACTGATCAAAGTCTTTTACTCGAATTTGGAAATGAATGTTAATGGAATTAGCTCTGAAGTTAAGGGAATTAAGATAAAAATGTCATTAGAGGAATTCAGCATTCTTGCTAACCTACCTTATTATGGACCTAGCATTGCTGGAAATGGTCCCAAATCTGAGTGGTATAATGAGTATGATAAAGAACTGGCTAGACCAGATTTAGTTACCTCTAATGAACCTGAATGTAGAGTTACCTATACCAGTATAATGAGTGTAGAGGATAGACTTATGCATTATGTTGTCTGCAGAATTTTAATTCCAAGAGGAGGAAATCACTCTATTATACAAAACTATGATTTAATGCTTATGTGGGTTATGCTGAATGAGAAGCAAATCAGCTGGGGGTACTGTGTTGCTGCACACATGATAGAATGCAAGAAAAGCAAGATGATGCTTGCCTACCCTGCACTGGTCTGCATAATCCTAGCTTATTTTAATGTTCCTTTTGATGGAGAAGAAAAGAAGCTTGCAAGAATAATAACTCAAAAGTTTGGTGAAGAAATTGTGAGCAAAATGAAACTGAAGAAAAAAGATGGAAGATGGATAAGGAAAGCTGGAAACAAGGAAACTACTGCAGCTAGTACTTAAACTGGACAAGAAAATTCACCTTCTGATTTCCTGCAAAGACTGATGAAAATGCTAGAAAATGTTGAGGAAAATCAGAAGAAAAATAATGAAATTGAAATGACCGCAATTGCTGAAGTGAATGAAATGATAAAAAGGGCAGAAAAGGACATTGATAAACTCAAAGATAACCTAGGAGTGGACTTTCATTTCCTTGCACCTCCAGCTCAAACAGAAGAAGATGTTGATTTTGCGAACATTGCAACAGCTGCTGTGAAGGAAGCTGAGCACACCCCTGCTGGACCATCACCTAAAGGCCGAAACAAAAGAAAATCAAAAAGGAAGAACTAGTTCTAGAAATTCATAGGAATTAGAATTAGTTTTTGAAAGGTAAAATGCCTTAGTTTGTAATTTTGGCTGATGGTTTCTATTCTTTTTGATTTATCCCTGCACCTATCCCTCCATCATGAACAATTTTATATGCTATGTTTGAATGTTTAAATGCTTGCCTTCTCTATTGCTTTGAATTTTTCTTTTCTTTACCTTTTTTATAATGCCAAAAGGGGGAGGAAAAAGTATGATATAGAGAAAGGGGATAATAACAAATTAAACATGCATATGTTGAGGGGGAGCTTATAAGCTTACATGATTAAGGGGGAGTAAACCAAATTCTGCTCTGATAATATTATTTTGCTCTGATACCATGATATAAATCTGTCAAAAACACTTAGCTTCTGCTACAGTTTTACTCTGATCTTATAATTTGTTAGATGATTTGTCATAATAAAAAAGGGGGAGTTTGTAAGACTAAACGACTTAGAGATTTTGATATATGACAAATACAATTTAATGTGTGTGCAAGTGTTTTAGTGTCAAATTGCAAAGACAAGTATCAAGCAGTGATCAACAAGTTCATTAAGCAAATTCAAGGAAAATATTCAAGGAAGAACTTGAAGGAATCAAGGAGCTGCATGTAGAAATCAAAAGAGCAAAGTCAAAGATCAAAGGATCATCAAGACCAAGCTTAAAGGAGAATTTTAGATTTAAGTCTTAGATGATTTGTAAGAGAAAGAAATCTCTTAGTCACAAGATAGATCAACTAAAAAGATGCATGAAGAAAATCAATTTTCATAACCTGCATTAAAAGGAATCAGGATTTTTTTTAATGAAAATGATTTTTGGAAATAAGAAAATTATTTGTCAGGTACAGCCATGTAATCAATGGATGTATGTCTGCTACTGTAACTGACAAATGAATTTAAGGTTCTTGATTCAATACATAGATGTACTGATGGATTAACCAAGTTCAAGATTTTGAGAAACTATCAGATCTATCAGTATGAAATTGGTTAATACAGACATGTACTCAACCCCTATTCAAGAATCATAATCAAGAAAACAGATTGTTATCAGACCCAAATCTGTTTTAATTGATCCCAACGGCTATAACTTGTTTTCTATATATAGAGGGATCAAAGGAACATTTTTAATAGATCAGAAATTTACAAAATCAATTAGAGAGATCAATTGTGAAAATCATTTATCTTCTTGCTTGAGCTTCATTGTGAAAAAGAGTGTTTCAATTCTCATAAGAACTTCAATTTGTATATCTGACTATTGAGAGTTTAGGAATCAATCTTTTCATTTTATTTGATTGTAAAGAGATAGGGAGTCTTTCTGTGTGATTAGGGTGAGGTATCCCTAAGGAAGAATATTGAGGCTCTTCACAAGAGTGTGGTATCTCGAGGTGAAGGAGTGCTCTGCGGTGTAAAGGTTTTTCAAGCTACCTGGCTAAAGCTTGTTGTGTTAGTGTGTGAAAACCCATAGGTGGAGTGGGGACTGGATGTAGGTCACAGTGGTGGTGACTGAACCAGGATAAATCTGGTTGTATGGTATCTCTAAACTCAAACACTTTAATTTCTGTCTTTCGAATATAACTGTGATCTTGATGTTCTAAGTTTTCAATTGATATCAGTTCTTGATCAGTTTAATATGAATTAAAAGCAGAGTATTACTGCAATCAATCTTGAGTTATTAATTGTTCAAAACTGAGTTGATTAAGACTGTTCTTGACCACTGAAACTGATATATTGTAACTTCAGTTCTTGACTGATTAAGGCCTGTATCTAATACCTGTACGACCCTGAACGGATTTATCTTTCTGAATTAATCTTTCTTTCCTCATCACCTTCTATTCAAGATTTCATAAAAAACCCTTTCACTGTTTTTGTAAAAGATCATGAGGCAATTCTGATTTGAAAAGTAAAGTTTTGTGAAAAGTTTTTAAGAGGGAAATATTTTAAGAAAACTCAATTCACCCCCCCCCCCCCCTTCTTGAGTCTTTGAAGCCAAAACAACGTATTTGTCCTTATTAAGAACAATCATACTAAGCCTTGGACAGACAGGGTAAGGACCAATTCCTAGTTTGGGTGTCTTTCCATGCCTAAGCCAGGTGAATGGAACAAAGTGTGCAGCTCTGTCAACTTGGAAATGACTGAACTCCCATTTTAGTATCTCATTGAAAAACTGATCTTGGAAGAAGTCAGAGGCTCTTCCATAGATACCGGGGTGTTTGAACGTCATCCATTTTGTGTTTCCATCCATGATGATGGGAACATGCTTAAAAGATCTGGCTCTCTTCTTAGGTAGGGTACGCAACCTGTTCCATTTTGGGTCAGTCTGCCATACTGGTATGATATGCCTCTCTACTCCATCAGTGAAGGGGATCAATGGAGGGGTTTTTATGAGGTGAGGGTAAAGTTTACTTCTAGGGAAATGTTTAAGGGGTAAGTGGGTAAGAAGAGGTCCACGTTGGTTGTGCATTTCTGAGGGAAAGGGTCCTTTGGTAGGCATAGTGTTTGTATATCTGTTGGTCCAAGGGTAGTCCTCATATGGTTCATATTCATATTCAGCAAGAGGGTACCACCTGGTGAGAGGAGTGTTAGGGTCAATATCAGGGTCAGGTTGGTAAGTGTGAAACAGAGCTTTCCAATCTCTTTTGATCTTGGCCCAATTCTCATATTTGTTAGCAAATAGAGTGGATGAGGGTACAACTGGTGGAAAGTGTTGTCTAAGAGGTTTAGGAAAAGGGACACCTGGGCAAATTCCATCATCAGTTTGATGAAACCAGGGGTCAGAATCAGGTATAATCGGTGAAAAGATAGTTTTGATAGGTGCAGGTTGTGGTATGGTCATTTGATTTGAGGTGCTTTGTGGTGAGAATGGGGTTGTGGTTTGGTTAGTTTGGGTTCTTTGTGGTGAAGGTTGGGGTGTGGGTAGAGTTGGTCTATATACACTATCAAAGAATCCTTCAGGAGCAGAGACACTATCATTCACAGTATTGACGACAGGAGCATCTTCTACTAAATTAACAGGAATTTCAGCAGAGATGTTTACCTTAGAGGCTGCAAAGGTCCTTGCTTTCCTTGCAGGTTGCCTCTTCTTGGTAGGCACAACAGCAGTTTCACTTGCTTTCTTCTTCTTCAAGATTGTTCCCAGAGGAACATTGTCTTCTTCATCATCAACATCTGCAGGCAGAACCAGCTTATTTGCTCTCTTAGGAGCAGGTTGAGGATCAGGTTGAGGTGCCTCAGCTGTAGGCTCATTAATCATAATCCTCTAGTAGGCCTTCTAGTGTTAGGCTTCCTGACAGTCATTGTCTTCCTCTTGGTTCCTTTCTTTAGACCAAGGATTGCAGCATTGTTAGCCTCAAGTGATTCTTCTTTAGTCTTCATCTTCTCCTCAAGCTTGGCCAACTCCACTTGCTTGTATGTGCTAAGTTGCATGCCACCGAGATTAACTTTGCCAAAATTAGCAGCTTGCATTCCTTTCTCACGAATGAGTCTTTCTTGTTCATCCTTAGGCTTTGAACTCAGAACATCGTACAAGCCTTGTTGCTTGAAAATTTTTGACAGAAGGTGAGTGAAGGTGATGTCAGAAGCAGATTCTTTATTGGTAATGACATCTTTGAAGCGATGAAACAGGATCTAGGGTAAGTTGATCTTTGTTTCAAGAGTCGGATGGCAAAGACAGAACTTGTGAAGAGCTGATAAGTTGTCCTTAGACCCAATCATATGCAGCACCACCTTGTTCAGGATTTGGTGAAGAATCCTGATGTGGTCCTTCATCTCAGAGGATTTCCAAGAGTGAGTTCTTACGGTGTCTTGCCTCATTAGGGTAACAGCAATTGTCTCCGAACCACCTAGGTCTTCTTCCCAGTTCTTCGTAAAGACCGAACCCTCTTAAGCACATGCAATCGTATAAGAGATGGTTTTCTCGGACACTATTACTTTTCTTTCCCGCACAAACCCAACTACTTCTGTTTCAGTAATCTTTGGACTTCTCCAGAATTCCCTTATCAAATCTGGATACACTGAGACCTTTTCCAGAAAGATTCCATCCCATCCAGCAGCATTAATGAACTTACTCACATCCAGATTGTACTCTTGTATAATTCCAAAATTGAAGTGATGTTCCACAGATATAGACACAGTGTCAGTTTCAAAAGCAGGCACGAGAGCAGAGGTTGAAGTCATTGTTGAGTAAGATGAGTTACGGTTTGAAAGAACAAGGGAAAAAATTCGAAGGTTTCAAAGAGAGGTTGACAGGGATGAAGAGAAGCGAAAAGTTTTTCAAAAGGAAAGAGGTTACTTGTAAAGGTTTCTGAAAAACAACAGTTCCCAAAAAAAAAATTGGCAAGACATGTCATTATGTGTAAAATGGCTTTGGTAAATTGGGACCATCAAAAGTTATGATGGGATTGATGGAGGTAGTTGACTCAGCAAGGAATTTCTTTTTATATACAAATGTGATCAAGGACAAATTAATACAAAAAATGAATGTGTGCATAGACGAGTCCACACAAGACTAAGAGTGGACGCGACACAAATTGAACATCAAACACACCTTTTTGCACATAATCCCTAATAAAATTATGTTTGATTTCTATATGCTTAGCTCTAGAATGCAATATTGGATTCTTACAAATACATAATTGGAATACTACTTACAAATACATTGTAGTCCTCCAATTGGTGTTTGATCCAAAGAAGTTATGAGCAGCAACTTGCAGCTGATATGTACTCTGCTTCAGCAGTTGATAGAGCAAGGGTACTTTGCCTTTTGCTTGACCATGATACTAGGTTAGATCCAATGAAGTGACATCCTCCACTGGTGCTTTCTATTTCAATTCTATCTCTAGCATAGTCAGCATCACAAAAACCAATTAATCTGTAATCTTCATCTTTATTAAAGCATAGAGCAAGATTAGTAGTATCTCTTAGATATCTAAAGATTCTCTTAACTGCTGATAAGTGAGTTTCTCTAGGATCAGATTGAAATCTAGCACATAAGCATACACTAAACATTATATCAGGCCTAGAAGCAGTTAGATATAAGAGGGATCCAATCATACCTCTGTATACCTTCTGATCTATCTTTTTCTCTTTATCATCTTTGTTCAGTGTGGTTGTAGGGTGCATAGGAGTGTTCATAGGTTTGCAGTCATCCATCTTAAACTTTTTGAGTAATTCCTTTGTGTATTTAGTTTGATGGATGTACACCTCGTCCATAGACTGTTTAACTTGAAGTCCAAGGAAGAATTTGAGTTCTCCGATCATGCTCATTTCAAACTCTTTCTGCATTAACTTAGAAAATTCCTTGCACGGAGACTCATTAGTAGCACCGAAAATGATATCATCAACATAAATCTGTACTATAATGAAATCTGACTTAATAGATTTTCTAAACAAAGTTGTGTCTACTTTTCCTCTATTAAAACCACTTTCTATTAGAAACGAACTTAACCTATCGTACCAAGCTCTAGGAGCTTGTTTAAGTCCATACAATGCTTTCTTAAGCTTATAAACATGTTCAGGGTGATTTGTACTTTCAAAGCCAAGAGGTTGCATGACAGATACTTCTTCATTAATAAAGCCATTTAAAAAGGCACTTTTAACATCCATTTGAAAAAGCATAATGCTATAATGTGCAGCAAACTATATTAAAATTCTAATAGCTTCTAGCCTAGCAACTGGTGCAAAAGTTTCAGTATAGTCTATACCTTCTTCTTGTGAATATCCTTGAGCAACAAGTCTAGCCTTGTTTCTGACAGCCTTACCATTTTCATCAAGCTTGTTTCTGTACACCCATTTTGTTCCAATAACTGGTTTATCCTTAGGTAGGGGTATAAGAGTTCAAACCTCACTTCTTTCAAATTGGTCCAGTTCTTCTTGTATTGCCAAGATCCAGCCATTGTCCAGCAGAGCTTCATCTACTGACTTTGGTTCCAATTTAGAGACAAGTACCGAATCATCTTGTTCTCTAAAAGTTGATCTGGTTCTCAGTCTGTCATTAGGATCTCCAATGATTTGATCTTGTGGATGATAGTTCTTGAAGTACTAAGATCTTTGAATTTCTTGTTGAGAAGTGGATGTTTCTGGTTGTTGTTGAGGAGAATCATCTATTTGATCATCAGTCTTTATTTCTGTTTTGTCTCCTGAAATACTGAGATCAAGATCTGCAAAGACTTCATCTAGCTCTGATAATTTCTTATCGGACTGTTTGTCATCAAATCTAACATGTATAGACTCTTCTACTATTAAGGTTCTTGAATTGTAGACTCTAAATCCTTTTGAGGATTCAGAAAATCCTAGTAGAATTCCATTATCTACCTTAGCATCAAATTTACAAAGTTGATCTTTCGTATTCAAAATATAACATTTACATCCAAAAGGATGAAAGTATGAAATGCTAGGTTTTCTACCTTTCCACAATTCATAAGGAGTCTTATTCAGAATAGGTCTAATGTATATTTTGTTCTGAATGTAGCAGGCAGTGTTCACAGCTTCAGCCCAGAAGTGCTTAGGGACGGAATTGTCATTGAGCATAGTCCTAGCCATCTCTTGAAGAGATCTGTTCTTTCTCTCTACAACACCATTTTGTTGTGGTGTTCTTGGTATTGAGAAGTTGTGTTGAATACCACCTTCTTCACAAAACTCATGGAATAGCTCATTGACAAATTCTCCCCCATGATCACTTCTAATTGAAGTTATACACATGCTTTTTTCATTCTGTACACATTTGCAGAATACAAAAAAGACCATGAATGACTCATCCTTGTGAGCAAGGAACATAACCCATGTCCATCTAGTGTAGTCATCTACTATGACAAAACCATATTTCTTACCACTGACAGAGGCAGTCCTTGTTGGACCAAAGAGATCAAAGTGCAGCAATTCTAGTGGTCTGTTGGTACTAACAACATTCTTAGATTCAAATGAACCTTTGACTTGTTTTCCCTTCTGACATGCATCACAGAGAGCATCAGATTTGAAACTAAGGTTTGGTAGACCTCTTACAAGGTTATGCTTTTTCAGATTTGAGATTAATCTCAAACTTGCATGACCCAACCTTTTGTGCCAAATCCATCGCTCATCCTCAATGGACACTAGACATGAGACACTTTGATTTGAGAGGTCCTCTAAGCCAATCTTATACAGATTATTTTGCCTCTGGGCAGTGTATAGGAGTGGTACATCAGCTTTCTTAACAATACACATATTCTTATCAAATGAAACAGCAAACTCACTATCACATAATTGACTAATGCTAAGCAGATTGTGTTTAAGACCATTTACTAACAGAACATTATCAATGGAGGAAAAATGATGTTTACCAATTTTGCCTATACCAATGATCTTTCCTCTTTGGTTTCCTCCAAAAGTGACCCAGCCACCATCTTTGGGTCTAAGGTCTTGGAACATACACCTTTCTCCTGTCATGTGTTGTGATCACCCACTGTCCAAGTACCAGGACTTCTGTTTCTTTCCTATTGTTAAGCAGATCTGTAACAGGTATTATCTTATCTTTAGGTACCCAAATTGACTTGGGTCCTTTCTTGTTAGTGATCATAGGTCGTGAATGCTTTGTATGCTTATTATGTATGCATCTAGATGACACATGCTCACGTTTTCCACATACTTTGCAGTAAGTATTGGAAGGGCTTGGTTTTGACTTAGTGTGTTGTGGACGGACTTTAGAAGCCTTATATTGTGTATGAACCTTTGATTTATTCAGAGATGCATCTTGCTTCTCTTTATCATAACCAATGTCAGATTTGTCACATGGTGATCTAAAATATCTTAAAATAAGGTTTAATTTATCTGACTACCAACCAATTTTTTAAGAGAGTCTGTTAAGTATGTCACATCTTGTTTCAGTTGTTCAACTTCACAAGAGCTATTAGACTTACACTTCGTCCTGTCAGCTAGACTGACATTCATTGACTTTAATGTTTCATTTTCATCCTTAAGGTTTTGCTTCACTGTGCAGACCTTATCATAGTCTCTAGAGAGTTTAATAAACTTCTTTTTGAGACTCTTATACTCTTTAGACAGTATGCATGATTCATACAGTAATTCATCAAAAACAGTTTGAAGAGTAGATGGATCAGAGTCCATTACCTCAGCATCAGTGAATTCACTTTCTGATGCAGTGTCAGCCATGAAGCAAATGTTTGCTTCTTCTCCTGCTTCATCTTCTTCATCTAAAGAAGACAGGTCAAGATCCTCCCATGTAGCCATTAAGTCTTTCTTCTTTTTGAAGAATTTCTTTTTCTCCTTCAGCTCTGGGCAATCAGCTTTGAAGTGTCTTGGTTTCTTACATTCAAAGCACAGGGGTGGGCCTTTCTCCTTGGAATCTGACTTCTCCTTGGAGAATTTTTTTTTGAACTGCTTCCTTATGAATCCACCTTTCTTTCTCCACATGTGTCGGATTTTTCTGGAGATGCAAGATAGTTCATCCTCATCTGAGTCACCTTCACTATTTGATGAATCAGCTTCATCCGAGGACTCAACAAATTTAAGCACCTTTGAGGAAATAGCTTTCTTGGCCTTTAAGGCAATGAATTTTCCTTTTTTGGAGTTTTCCTCTCCATTAAGTTCAAGTTCGTGAACTTTTAATAACCCCAGCAGCTCTTCCAGAGAAAGAGTATTCAGATTCTTTGCTTCCTGGGTAGCAGCTACCTTAGGTCTCCACTGCTTTAAGAGACTTCTCAAATTTTTTGTCACATGATCTCTATTCTCATAGACCTTTCCAAGAGACCTGAGACTGTTGGTGATTGTTTGGAATCTTCCAAACATCTGGTCTATAGTTTCATGATCAGCCATCTTGAATAGCTCATACTGGTGAACCAGCATGCTGATATTTGATTCCTTAACTTGTGAAGAACCCTCGTGAGCTAGGGCAAGAGTATCCCAGATTTCTTTAGCAGTATTACAGCTGTGAACTTTGTCATGTTCGGATCTGGTAATGGCACGCATGAGATAGTGCTTGGCTTTTAGGTTAAGCTGATGTTGATTTTTCTACTCTTGAGTCCATTGAGCTCTAGGAACAGCAGCCCCATCTTCATTTATGGGCACAGTATAACCAGTTTCTATGAGCTCCCAGATGTTTAGATTTTGTGCATCCAAGAAGGCCATCTTCCTCTTCTTCCAGTAATCATAATCAGTTCCATCAAAGAGAGTAGGTCTGTTGATAGCTTGTCCTTCTGCATCAATGATAGTAGGATCGTACTGCCTTAGCACTTGTTAGATGCTCAACCCTGTCAAGGTTGGGCTCTGATACCAACTAAAGTTGGCACAAGCAAACACAAGAAAGGGGGTTGAATTGTGTTTGTTAATTATTTTCGCAAAAACCCTTTTTGAGAAACCTTTTCACAAGCAGAAGATAAAAATTTTAAGCACACAAGAAATCCTTTTTAAAAGATTAACAAAACCAAAATCAAATCCCACAATTAGTATAAATAAATAAAACTATAAAAGATAAGGTATATAAAATTCACTCAGGTATTTTATCCCGGTTCACTCTCTTCCAACCAAGAGCTATGTCCAGTCCCTTCTACTTGAAGGATTTTCTCCACTATTTCCAAATAGTTTCTACAACAAGTATTCTACACCTCTCTAGGCTACAAGTATTGCTTTCTTGCCAAGCCTCTTCAGGCTCTAATTCAATCGCTGATTTTTCTAAGATCTTTCTAACTTACTATATGTGTGGGTATGAATGTTTAAGATCTACTGAATATTTTTACAAATATTCAACCTTAAGAATTACAGACTTTTGCTTTACAAAGGGAATATGAGCTTTGAATATCTTGTAAATGTTCAAATGGCAAAAGTTGTTCTTCAGTGCTTGAGACCTTCTATATATAGTGGTCTTCAACTTCTCTTGCAAATTTTCAACGGTTATTTTTAATCATCCCGTTTAGAGATAGCATTAAATGCATGATATCCGTTGAGACTGATAGCTTGATTTTGGTCGTGTTGAAAAACATCCTTGGTTATCAGAAAAACACAAAATGGAGGCTCACTGTCCTATGCAATCGTAACTTAAAAACTTTCTTTCCTCCTTTGTGTATAACCCACCTTTTATCCAGTAATAAAGTTGTCATCGTACAGATCGTTTTGCAATTCTAATTGTACTATTTGCTTTTTGTATTTCCTTGATAGTACTATGAATTTTCTCACAAAGGAACAAAGCATTAACCAGATAAAACAATTATAAAGAACATATATTCCATTGAAATAAATATCAATCATTTAAAATAAATTCAATGTGGTCCAGATTGCATTAAATCACATTCAAGGTAGTAAAGATATAGAAGATGTAGAACCGTCTACAGACACTCAGTTTTAGACGTCTACACAAGGTTTTATACTGCTCGTTCACTTATGTGGCAGAAGCGCTTGTCCACACAAGTCTTTGGATTTGCTAAGTCTTTAGAGAAACTCCGTCCAATGACGTGACACTATGGACGTCTACTGAATTTTAGTTAGGCACTATGGATGTCTACTTGAGTTTCAAGGAGAGCACTCGTCTGCTGACGTGGCTACTATGGACGTCTACCGAGATATAGTTAGCCGTCTACTTAACGATTAAAATATAAACAATTTAAATAACCTTTGGACGGATAACTCTTTGCAAGAGTCCAAGCATTGTATACCTTATATTATTTTGGATATTCCTGCATAAACTGAAATCACTTGTTAGATCTCAACTAACACTTTGCCAAACAAATTTAATCATTTTGTTAACATCAAAACCTAGAGATTAAATAAACCAGAACCACTTTGGTTCCAACACATATGTTATAGATTTCAAGTCAAAATATATATTAGTCAAAAAACTAGCTAGTACATGATATGTTTATAAACTAACTACACAAACTATGATTGGTACACTTCAAAAAAGAAGGTTGCCCAACGCAACCTTATGCCATTAATGTCCCCTGCAGAGAGTGGAGTCGACCTTTCGAACATCTACACGTTCAGTTGGACATAAGATTAATCTTATAAGTAATAAACTAAAATAAAACATAACTAATATATAACTGTTACAACTAATTGTGTTACTAATTAATTACCTCCTGCCATCTTTCAGTAATACCGGTGGAGACAATTTCGAGCATCCACTTCATCACGTAATATCTGCACTCTCATCCGCCACGTTGTCTATGAGACTACAAATGAAACCAAATTTGAATATAAGGAATTAAACACAAAGTAATAACTATTGTAAACTGCACTTGAAGCATTTGTACTAATAAACATCTTACGTTAGGAATAATCCACCTAATAGGCCTACGCCTTTCACCACCCAAAATGCGACTTGCATCCATAGAACTATCATAAGAAAATAAACATTAATTAAAGTATATGTTATAGATTTCGGATAAATAAAACAACTTGATTACTGATTAACTTAATTAAATGCTTACGTTTCAATAACGGTCTTGAGATCCTTTGCCGGCTTCCTTCCCACCGAGCAGAAGAAGACCACGACATTCACACGAGGACATAAGATCAATAATTGCCAATGTTTACTGCATTTGAGAAACAGTTAGTGACAAGTCATATATAGTTATAATTAAATAACTTGTAAACTTGTACTTACTCATTGAGGTAAGGCGCAAGGTAGCAATGTCCATTGCCTCGAGCAAGTATAGGACGCATGTTCGCGACCATGTCTTCTGATAGAAGGAGCTACTCATTCCATTGGTAGCAAGTCCAAGCCTGAGGTTTCTGGGCTCATTGTCGAAATCCGGAAACAAACTATCAATTCTCTTCCATTGCAAAGAATCAGCCGGATGACGAAGCTGTCCATTACATTCCTCCCATCTGCATGCCATCTAATGTTCTTCGCGTCATTTACATTAGCAAACAATCACTTGAACCGTGGAATTACTGTAAGATACCATAACACATTCGCAGCAGGACCCTTGGTGACCACATCACAACTAGAATCACCATCCTTCACTTTGTAGTGTGATACTCCACACCTGGGGCACTCTTGCATCTTTTTAAACTCTTTCCTGTACAATATGCAATCATTGGGGCATGTGTGTATTTTCTTATACTCCATACCCATCGGACACAATATCTTCTTCGCCTCATAGTTTTGGGACGGCAATGTGTTACCTTCTGGAAGCATGTCTTTCAACAACTCAAGTAATTCGGTAAAGCTTTTATCGCTCCACCCATTTCTCGCCTTCACATTGAAAAATCTTAACACCACTGACAACCATGTTAAATTAGTGCACCCCGGATACAAAGCCACTTCCGCATCACTGTACAAAGTATCATACACATGTGCTCGTCGAAAAGACTCTTTCCCAATATCACGGATCATGTCCTCTAGTCCATCGTCCATATCTACGTCATCAACTTCCTCTCTATGCGACACCCTTGGCCTGTCTAACGATTCACCATGACATATCCATATTGTATAACTCTTGCAAATCCCCTCACAAATAAGATGCTCCCGTATCTCCTCAGCTTCTAGTCGTCTCTCATTCAAACAGTTAGCACAAGGACAATAAAACCTTTCGTCACTACTATCAGGAACATTTGTTTTTGCAAATTGTAGAAAATCTTCTACTCCATTCTCATACTCACTTGTCCGTCTAGCATTCATCCAACCACGATCCATGACTACAACAATAACTTCATACTTAGGCCAAGATCTTCATCAACTACTTCTTATGACAGGGTATGACCCTATCCCATTCGAGAAGAATTTTTTTCAACATTCGGTTAACAGTTAGTCCTTAACTCTCATGCTCATACTTGAAGAAATTTCGCCAGCATTTCCCATCAGTCTCCGGCGTACACTACTTGAACACAGTGAAAAACACCACGATAAAGTATGCACTTGGAGAACGAAAGGAAATGCATTAGACTGAACTTTCATCAATTATATAACATATGAGAATCAATGAATAACTATTTTAACTGAATGAAGAAATTTTTTTTCCCCAAACTATCCAACATGGACAATTCAAGATTCAATACAATGAGTGGTACCTTAAACAAGTACACGTATGCTCATTAATATTGAATCTCAAACGAGAAACTAAGGCTTTACTAATTAATTAACACTAAAAAAATAATAAAACACTCCAATCCCTAAGTTAAAGCAAACAAAAATCAAAATAGAATAATAGAGAAAAGAAAGCTTACCGGGTATGGGAAGAACACAAAACAAGTGGGGAAACGAAATCCTATGTGTGAAATAATCAAGAAACCCTGAAAGAGAAAAAGAAAGAAACTAAAGATAATTTAACAAAACCAAAAGTTAAAGGGTACACAAAAATGAATAAATCACAAGCCATGTCCCTTTTCGAAAGAAAAAAAAAACAAAAGCAAAAATTGGCTAAGATAGGCAGCTCAATACCTATGTGAGAATCCTTAAAAGTTCCATAAATTCTTTGTTCTCTACCCTGATAAATCTCATGAAACATGTCAATCTCTCTCTCTCTCGTAGTCCTCTCTAGATGCTCTCATTTCTAAAGCTTCTTTTGGAAATAACCTTTTATAGCTTTTCGGTGATTGGGTTTCAACTGCTTTCCCTTTACCTTTTCATAAACAGAGAGTAAAGAAAAGAAAAGGATCTAGTACTAGTCCCATCCATCCTCAATGCCAATCTTCCTTACCCAACAAGCCTAGGAGAAAACTGCAAGTGGTTGTACATGTTTGAAGACACAGATATTGTTTTATTCTCCGTGGCCTTAACTAACTATGATGAGTACATTGTAGACAGTAATGGAGTTGCCACCAACAAAATTTTAGCAGCAAAGCATTAGTTTGAAAACAACATTACTCATAAAGTCTCCAATAACAAGAAATTCATTTACTCTTTCTATTCTAAGATGCTCCTAGCTAACACACTTCTGCATTCTGACTTCCATAACTCCATGTTCCCCCATTCGCCACACAACAAAATGAGTATACACAAATCTGAGAAACATACAACCGATCCCTCAAGACCCCTAGCGGCAGTTTCTATCAATGTCATGAGGCAACAAGAATAAAATTGAAATGTAAACTCACCTTTGAATGGATAATGAGGTCATTTCGCTCTTCTCGGTTCCTTTCTCACAAAACGCAGAGGGCAGAAAATTTCAAAACTGAAAAAAAAAAATGAAATCACATTCTTTGCAGAGAAGGAGAGAACGCCCAAGTTTTGAAGTAGAGGAAGAGAATGGGTTACCTCTGTGATAAGAACTGAAGATGGGTTGCGTTGATGAGTTACCACTTGCAATTGTTGAAAGCAGTAAACGCAGAGAGGCAACGGCACTTCGCTGTTGCTCCAACCTCAACGGTCGGCGCACGATGGAGTAAGAGAACGGCGCACGACGGAGCAAGAAAATGGCAAGCAAGGAAGAGAAGTAATGGTGCGGTGAGGGTTTAGGTTTAAGAAGCAAAGATAAAAAGAAAGGGCGCGTGATGAGATGGAGGGAATGAATATAATGAAATGGGTTTTGGGCTTCTATTAGACATCAGTTGTAATTAAACCCGATGTTTTTAATTTCTATTAGACATCGGTTATACAAGAACCGATGTCAAAAGTTAAGCAGATTTTCAAATTCCATTTTTCGTTTTATTTTTAGACATCGGTTTACAAAAAGAACCGATGTGGAAAATTTTTAAAATCGGTTATTTAAGAAACCAATGTCAAAAGTTTTGACGTTAATTTCAAAAATGTCAACGCCTCGTTTTAGACATCGATTAAAAAGGAACCGGTGTTAAACCTCGACGTTAACACATTTTGCACTAGTGAAAATAAATAGAAACCTCTCACAGAAAAACATTATTTCTATGTCGTAACCAACTCCAACAAATATTGAATCAAACACTATTGGCTTTAGTTCACGCTCTTTGTTTCAGGTGTACAAGAACAACAAAATGATGATAAATAGACAGAAACCAGAAACTCTTCATTGAATGGGGCTTCTATTAGTCAATAGCCTTTCACAAAATTAGCATCCATTTCAGGAATATTTGGCCTGAGTTCCTACAAAATATTACAGGTAATAGATGACATCTTGCCAATATCATATGAGAGTAATGATAGGTGAACATCCAAATGGGATACCCATTTGGGACACCTGGTTAATCATGTATAAATATTTGATTAATTCATTTTATTATATGATTAATCACGTACAAATATTTGGTTAATTCATGATGACCCATTAATCATATAAAGAACTGAATTAACCAGATATTTGTATGTGATTAACCAAATATTTACATGGTTATGGTAAATAAGCCCGTTAACCATATAATGAACTGAATTAACCAAATATTTATACATGATTAACCAGGTGTCCCATTTGGATGTTCACCTATCATTACTCTGTAATCTGATAATGCATCCAAAATCAGATTGGGATGTAAAGAGACCTCTCAGTCATCACCAATAGCAGAAAATTTGACATCTGTAATATCCAACCTAAGTAAAGGTTGCAGAGCAGAAGAAAAATTGAAACACATTCCAATTCATCAACCAAAACCAAGAGGTACATCAGGGTCTTCATCACTGCAATCAGTAAGTGGTTTGTGCTCCACATCTGTGGAAAATCCAGGAGGCACATTGTCATTAACATCTTTTTCACCAGTTGTATCCGGTGATAAGTGGGAATCTTCCTTCTCTCCTTCCCTTTATCCTGTTCCTCATGATTGTTCTTCAAATTATTATGTAAGAGGGTGAAGCCTGGTGGTTCTGTGGGCTCAATTTCATACAATCCATCATCAACCTCTTGCTCCATAAAGCATAAACAACCTCTCATTTAAAAAAATAATAAAGCCTTAGGTCAGTGCAAACCATTAATTATTGAACAATCTTTTCTTTTCATAGGATAATTACTTGTTGAGACATGAGATGTTCCTAGTTTGGAATGTGACAATGGGTTTTGCTATTAGACCTTCATGCTCAACGATGTTAGCAATCCTCGAGGCCAAATTACTATGCAGTATATAAGTATTTTATAAATGTTTGTTTTCTATTTATTCTTCTTAGTGAGGGAATTATGCCACTGTTGAGACATTTACAAATAATATATACAATTGATTTAACCAAAAGGCACCTGTAAGATATTCTTTCCATGTGTCATTCTTTTGGGTTTGGGAAGTTACGTCCCATGAACAATATTATCTACTGATCGAACAATTCGCTTGATAAAGCCTAAATTAAAATTATAACAGTAGTGAATTAAACAATGAACGACTAGACTAGACACAAAGAAATGGGTTTAGAACAAACTAAAATCTTGAAATATTACTAATTATAAAATCCTTATAAAAAATTTACTAATTGGAAAATAGAAATAGCTATTTGCTATATGGTAGGGATGTGTTGCACATCAGCACATGTAACAGTCCAATAGAAAGGTTGCCTGACTCCAATTAATGGAATTAGGCTGCCTCTTTGCTTTGCTCAACTTATAATGGTTTCAACAGTTCCACTTCCACTGGCTCTTTTTTAGCTCAATTTCCACCAGTAGTTAATAGTATATTAATATTTCATTTTATTATGTACTAAATCAGTAATTTTCTGAGATTTCAATTCAAGAGTAGTTACTTAACACCTAAAATTATTGAGCAAGATTACTTCTTTCAAGTTCACCATGACTGTACAGTAAGTAGTACAGTTTGCCTTAGGACATCACACGAAGCTAATTTTCCAAGGATAGTAGAAAAGCTTCAAATGGTGACATGGCAAATGCAACAGATATAACTTCCACATAAAGGACAGGTTCTCACCCACGATCCCATTAAGGGGTCTTCCTAATATAATTAAGTTAAACAGAATATGGCAAGAGAACAATAAATTTTTTTTTTTTGGGTAAGAAAAAGTTTAGGTGAGTTGGGTCTCGATGACTCAATAGAGCCAGGACATACCTCACGACTCAGTATTTATAGAGGTACTTACAGATTACCCACCAACGATAGAGAACAAGATTACCCACCAATGATAGAGAACAAGAATGTTTTAAACAGATACAAATCAGTGCTGCCGACATGAGAAATAAATAGAACCAGATTCTCACGACATATCTAACCATGCCGGCCAAACTCATTACATTCCATTAGGTACGTCCATACTATAATATGATGTAAACATGTCACGGACCCAACAGTGGTTGATAAGTCACAGTGCAAGTGGATAATGACTCCAAAGAAACTTGTAATATGAGAAGTTTGAATCTGGAATGACTATTTAGGGAGGGTTTTGCCTTTACTTCATTACCACTTTCGCCCAAAAGTACATGAGCCATTGCATGTACAAAAAATATCGGGTCATGGGTCTTCCACATGCAAATGCCGACCTTGTTCTTATATACATATTGTTATTATGCATATGTTCAAAGCACACCCAACTACACACAACTATATAAAGAACCTTCCTCTTCTATTATGCCCAACAAACAAATATTAAAGTTTCTGCTGAAAATGGAAACTTTCCATATCATTGCTCTCATTTTCATGTTGAGCTTCCATATTCATTTTGCTCAAGCAAGTGAACTGCCCCCTACCACTGATAGCTCTGAGACAAGCAATTCAAAAATATACATTATCCATGTGAGGCGGCCAGAAGGTAGGATGTTTGCTCAATCACAAGATTTGGAGAGCTGGTACCATTCATTCATGCCACCTACTATGATGAGCTCTGAAGAACAAACGCCAATGATTTATTCTTACCAGCACGTGCTGAGTGGTTTTGCTGCCAGACTCACTCAAGAGGAGCTGAGAGCTGTAGAAAAGAAGAATGGCTTCATATCAGCTCATCTGGAAAGGAAGCTACACCTTCAAACCACACATACCCCACAGTTCTTGGGGTTGCAGCAATCATATGGATTATGGAAGGAATCAAATTTTGGAAAGGGAGTTATTATTGGGGTGCTGGACTCTGGAATCACGCCTGATCATCCATCATTTAGTGATGCAGGAATCCCACCACCACCACCCAAATGGAAAGGGAGATGTGAACTTAATGGGACAGCTTGTAACAACAAACTAATTGGCGCAAGGTCTATTAACATCGCATGTAATGCAACGGCAGCAGAGCCACCAATTGATGAGGATGGACATGGGAGTCACACAGCAAGTACAGCAGCTGGTGCTTTTGTGGACTATGCAGAAGTACTCGGAAATGCCAAAGGGACAGCAGTAGGGATAGCCCCCTATGCTCACCTGGCAATTTACAAAGTATGCTTTGGAGAAGACTGTTCCGAGAGTAATATCCTAGCCGCATTAGATGCAGCTGTGGAGGACGGTGTGGATGTAATATCAATATCCCTTGTTCTAAATGAACCACCTCCATTTTTCAATGATATTGTTGCTATAGGTTCATTTGCAGCGACTCAGAAGGGAATATTAGTAAGTTGTGCAGCAGGAAACAATGGTCCTTCCAGTGGTACCATAATTAACGGAGCCCCGTGGATTCTCACAGTTGGAGCAAGCACTATCGACAGAAGCATTGTAGCAACAGCAAAGCTTGGAGATATGCAAGAATTTGATGGTGAATCAGTTTTCCAGCCTTCCGATTTTAGTCCAACATTGTTGCCCTTAGCATATGCTGGAAAGGACAGCAAACAAGAATCTGCATTATGTGCTAGTGGATCCTTGAGCGACACTGATTTCAGAGGCATGGTTGTTTTGTGAGAGAGGAGGGGGTGTAGATACAGTTTCCAAAGGGGAGGAAGTGAAAAGAGCAGATGGTACTGCTATGATTCTCATGAATGATGAAATCAATGGCTTCAGTCTCTCAGCTAATGTACATGTTCTACCTGCAACTCATGTAAGCTATGCTGCTGGACTGAAGATTAAGGCCTATATAAATTCCACTGCAAAACCTACGGCAACCATTTTATTTAAGGGAACTATCATTGGAAGCTCCCTAGCTCCAGCTGTTGGAGCTTTCTCTTCAAGAGGTCCCAACTTGGCCAGTCCTGGCATTCTGAAACCAGATATCATAGGACCGGGTGAGAACATCCTAGCTGCCTCGCCATTCCCAGTTGAAAAACACACCAATTCCAAACCCAATTTCTACATTATGTCTGGAACATCAATGGCATGCCCTCATCTTAGTGGCATTACTGCTTTGCTCAAAAGCTCTCATCCTGACTGGTCTCCAGCTGCAATAAAATCTGCCATAATGACTACTGCAGACATACTAAATTTAGGACACAAACCCACTGTTGACGAAACACTTGAGCCTGCAGATATCTTTGCCACGGGTTCTGGCCACGTGAATCCATCAAGAGCAAATGATCCTGGATTAGTTTATGATATCCAACCTGATGATTATATACCTTATCTGTGTGGTTTAGGCTACAGTGATAGTCAGGTTGGGATCATTGCACATAAAACAATTGAGTGCTCTGAAAAATCAAGCATTCCTGAAGGAGAGCTCAACTATCCCTCATTTTCTGTTGTGCTTGGTCCCTCCCAGACATTCACAAGGACTGTGACAAATGTTGGTGAGGCTTATTCATCTTATGCTGTCATTGTTATAGTACCAGAAGGGGTAGAAGTGAAGGTCCAGTCAAATAAGCTTAATTTTTCAGAAGTGAACCAGAAAGAGACATATTCAGTGACATTCAACCGTATAGGGTTAGGTAATAAAACACAGGAAAATGCTCAAGGTTTTCTAGAATGGGTCTCTGCCAAACACATTGTGCGGAGCCCTATCTCTATCAGGTTTTTATAAGCAAGAAGCACCAAGATTGTAATACCAGAGAATCAATGTCATGCTACCTACAACATGCAATAAGTCGGAGGCAAAATCTTAATCATACATTGGCACCATTTTAATATCTATTTTCATTCCATCAATTATTAAGCAAAATTTAAACTACATCACCAAAAGATTTTGGAATCTTGCTTTCACATAACTGCATTAATTTACTAATTTAGATGCGGTTCTCTATCACGTACACAAAAGAAATTGAAGGAAATAGAAAAATTAAATCTCTTTTTAGATAAAAAATTGTCAGTCAACAGAACAATGAAAGATTATTTCATTTTGATTTCACCATTGCAAATTATTTTCCAGGAAGGCAAACAATATGTGAAAGGAAGGAAAAGATGACTGCCTCCAATATGGAATACAATTCTTTAAGGCCGTGTACTTGGCTGGACTAACGTCCATGTCCACTAGTCTTCAATATGAAAACAGCCAATTTAACTACAAGTCAATCCCTCTCCATTAAACCATCTAAATATGTTCTTTTCCATTATATTAAAGCTGAGATTCTTTCCCGGGATGACATGAAACTAGCATCTAAATCAACAAAAGGAAAATGTTTGCCAATACTCTGTAGAAAAATAATGATAGGGTTTGATTTGACAGAAGAAGGGGTGGCACCACTATCTAGTAGATAGAACCTACAAAAATGATCTCCGCAACCCTTACTACCAACCTGCCAATGGGTAACAGCAACAGGTTCATTTCCTCTCCGGTGACTAGAATTCTCCGGTAGGAGACAGAAAGACACATACATTATTTTAATAATATTTTGTATTAAAACAATATGTGTCTTTCTCTCTCCTACTGGAGAGGATCCTAACTGGACTAGTTCGTCAAGCAAGTCACCTACAACTTTGATCAGATCCATAGGAAAGAAAAAAAGAGAAAGGGGAGCACAAAGAGAGAGGGCTGTGGGAAGAAGGAAAAGAAGAAGGTGGGATTGTCACTATACTCATTAATTAAATATTTTAATTGTAGCCGTTGGTTTTAATCTAAAGACTCGGTGTTTCCTCTAATCTCTCACAATATGCAGGTCCTCTCTTGTGATATACCCTACATATATACAAGGATAGGTGCGAGATACTTTGGTTTCTTTTGAGTTTCAACTTCAGAATTATAAAAATAGCCATATATACAAGACTAACTGATAAATTTGTACCAACTGCAAAGTGCAAACCATCAATTCTAAAGACATTTATACTCTGAAGTTAAATACTTACCAAATATCCATTTAGCTATGTAAAAGATATAATAGAGATATTCATAAACCTTCACATAGTAACTTAAACTTTTAGGAGAGTTGGCCGATAACAGAGAAAGTAAGCTTGTGCATGGTACACAATTCAACCCTAAAGGATTCTTGTGTGAGAGAATGTGTTAAGATATAATAAAACCATCCACAAGTCTTCCCTAACAGCATAAACTTTTAAGTGAGTTGGTCATTGACAAGCTGAAAAAAGGAGATTTAGCAAAATGTCCAGGATACTAATTAGAACACGACAATATGAGAAGACCGTGCTAATTGGTAAGGGTGAAAAATAAATAGAAACCTCTCACAGAAAGACATTATTTCTATGTCTTAAGCAACTCCAACAAATATTGAATCAAACGCTCTGTTGGTTTTAGTTCACCCTCTTGTTTCAGGTGTACAAGAACAACAAAATGATGATAAATAGACAGAAACCAGAAACTCTTCATTAAGGGGGCTTCTATTAGTCAACAACTCTTCACAAAATTCATTATGAAGATCTAGCATCCATTTCAGGAAAAATTGGGAGGAGTTCCAACAAAATATTACAGGTAATAGGTGACCTCTTGCCAATATCAGAAGATAATGCATCCAAAATCAGATTGGGATGTAAAGAGACCTCTCAGTCCTCACCAATAGCAGAAATTTTGACATCTATGATATCCGACCCTAGTAAGGGTTGCAGAACAGAAGAAAAATTGAAACACATTCCAATTCATCAACCAAAGCCAGGAGGTACATCAGGGTCTTCATCACTGCAATCAGCAAGTGGTTTGTGCCCCGCATCTGTTGAAAATCCAGGAGGCACATGGTCATTAACATCTTTTTCACCAGTTGTATCCGGTGATAAGTGGGATTCTTCCTTCTTCTCTGCTGTGGATCCTTGCCTATGAGCCTGCTCCTTCCCTTGATCCTGTTCCTCATGATTGTTATTGTTATTCAGATTATTATGTAAGAGGGTGAAGCCTGGTGGTTCTGAGGGCTCATTTTCATACAACTCATCATCGATCTCAGTAGCCGAAGTCGTTTCACCTTGTCTCTGAATTGGCATCCCATCAGGTGTGGATAACAGAACCTCATCTTTCCCCTTCGGATTGGCCAGTTTGTCGTAGACAGATTCCACTGTTTCCACGATTTCACTTTTCATGCCATCAGTTGACCTGATTATTTGCCATAAACTATCGGATATCTGGCCCATTACTTTATCACTGGAAACCAGAAAAATGAAGCAAAATCAGAAATTCCGTTCCTAACATCCCATGTAATTTTTATTTTATTTTTATCTTAGACGGATATCCGAACAGTCAAAGCTGTGTGACTAACTCTCAGGTCAGGAATGGTAGTCAGATAAAGTCCTCCCAAAGAAAATGAATTTCCTAAATTAAAAAAAAATCATGCATTCACGTATTAATGCACCGTTGGATCTCATTGAGATGTTTAAGGAAACTTGTTGAGATCCATGTTATTCCACCCGCATTAGTCCACACTTCAGATGTTCGATCCTAAACGTGAAGGGGGTGTGTTGAGAGTCCCACATCAATTAGAGATATGACTTAAGTAGTACTTACAAGGCTTAGGCAATCCTCATCTTATAAGCCGATTTTGTGGGGTTGAATTAAGCCCAAGCCCAAATTATCATATGGTATCAGAGCCTATCCTAGATCTGGGGTTGAGATTCATGTTATTCCACCTGCATTAGTCCACACTTCAGATATATGGTTTAAGTAGTGCTTATAAGGCTTAAACAATCCTCACTTTATAAGTCGGTTTTGTGGGGTTGAATTAAGCCCAAGCCCAAATTATAATATGGTATCAGAGCCCATCCTAGATTTGTTATTGGGGCCAAGGTTTCTGTTATTTCACCCGCATTTGTTCACGCTCCAGATGCTCGGACCTGGGCACAAGGGTGTGTGTTAAGATTCATGTTATTCCACCTGCATTAGTCCACACTTCAGATGTCCAATCATGAGCATGAAGGGAGTGTGTTGAGAGCCGCACATCGACTAGAGATATGACTTAAGTAGTGCTTATAATGCTTAGGCAATCCTCACCTTACAAGCCGGTTTAGTGGGGTTGAGTTAGGTCCAAGCCCAAATTCTAAGAAAACCTTAGATTAATCTAACGGTGGATTAATACGTGATTTATTGAATGCAGAGAATCTGAATCCTTCGCCAAAGTGTGACTCCAAGATTCGAACCCTGACTGTGAAGAAAAATTTGCCTTTAGGCACAGTCCACTTCCACTGGGACTATCCAATGTTGGGTAACATCCCATGTTAATTGATCCAACAGCATGAAAAAAAATTTTAAAGAAAAAATGATGCAATTTACTAAAGTACAAGAGGTAATTGTTGGGGGTTATGTTATCTTACCCAACTTCTTGATATATGGAATCAGAAAGCTGTCTAGGTTTCAAATTTTCTGCTCCAGAGCGATTAAGTGCCATAGACTGCTTCACAATTGAGGTGATATGTTCTCGCAAATCTTCCTGTCATAGATTGTGTGATTTGTTATCAGTATCACTGACTAACAGCTAGAAAATAAAAATAAAAATCAACAGCATAAAAAAATATTGGAAATTAAACCAATATGGAGAACTCTGGAAGATCTCGGTAATGGGATAGTTATCAGTTTTGCATTAGAAGGTTTGAGTAAATTTCAATGACAAAAAATTCAGAGAAATAATGTAAACCCTATAATTGATTGGAACGAAAGAGAGAGAAAATTACGTTGTCCTTGAGTTTACGAACGATCTTGAAGCGAAGCCTATCGAAGTCACCATCGTCCTTGAGTTTTGCTATAACCTCGTCTTTGCTAACCGTCGCAGCGTCATTGCTTGCCATCACGCATTCTCTTCTTTCTAGTTTCTACCAATCACTTTTCTACTTTCTTCGATCTTCCGCAGTGCACCGAATCCCTATCCCCTTCAACCCCGACACCCCTACTACAAATATTTAATCGCATCAACAATTACAGTAACTTCGATTAGGATTTCATACTTGCATTTTTATGATGTCATGTACAACTTTTCAAAGTTTAAGAAACTCATTTCAGTTTTGAAAGTTCTTGTACAAATTTACTATTATATCATAATTAACATTAGATGCATAGTGCATTTCACGTTTTTATTTTTGGATTAAAGTCGTATGCATTTTCAATGCAAAGAGTTTTATATTGATATATAATATAGTTGTGTTTGGATAAACAATTTAATTAAGAACTTATCACACAAGACCTTATCGTATGAGAGCTTATACCATAAGCGCTTAAAAAAAGAAAAAGAAAGAAAGGGGCATGAGAGGATTCGAATAATGAAAAACACGGAGAGGGTGTTTAGCGCATAAGCTCTTATGATAATTTCATAAGCTTCTCCTAGTGACTTATGAAAATAAGTCAAAGACTCCTTATGGGATGACATAAGTTATTTTTATAAGCTCTGCCAAACATACTGCATAAGAGCTTTATGTCATCAAATAAGTCAAAAAGAACTTAAATAAGTTCTTCCAAATACCAAAATAACAATGATATCGATTTGTTAAGATGTTATCAGATGATGCACACGAATTAAACTCTTTTTTTATTGTGACGTTGTAGAAATGTTTCACTCTTATAAAAATGTAAGCATTTATGTTATATCAAAATTAAACTCTATAAAAAAGATAAATTCCTAAAAAAAAGATAAAATTATAAATAAATGTATTAAAGGAAAAGTAAAAGTGATACCCAGTAACAAAAATATGGTAAATTATGCCTAAAATGATTTGGACATGCGAGAATAAAACTAATCAAATCTGTTATATTTGGTTTCAAGTTGAAAATCTTTAAAATTGATTTTGTCCCTTAAGAAGTAATTTTCAAAAAAATAAATAAAAAGATGTGTTTGATTATTGTCGGGTAAAACTCATTTTTGCCTTCAGAAGCGATTTTGATTAGAATCTACAAAAAGTAGATTTTGCAATGGGTTGAAAAATTTACACATCGAACTTGCTTTCAAAATAAAAACATCTAAACATAAATCACTTCACTTTAAACTCAATTCTAACCTAATCAATTTTTAAAAATCAATTTAATTCAAAATCACTTTTATCAGACATTTATTTAAACACATACAAAATTGCAAGAATTGATTGAATGGAGAATAATCTTATAATTACATGAAAACAAAGAAGAAAATTGGTAAATCCTATGTTTGGATATTTATTTATGAGTAGAATGAAATAGAAGAAAATTATCCTACTATCATTTGAGTATTTTATGGTTGAGAGAGTAGTAACATAGAGTGAAAAATAAGTTGTTTCGTTTCATAACCTCAAATTCGAAGGAAGGAAAAAATGGAGATATTGAATGGAATGAAATAGAATAGGGTGAATGAAAAATTGTTTCATTTTATTCTATTCTATTTAAAATTAAATATCATTTGATTTCATTTCACTCCATTCTATTTAGGGGTATTCAGATCTAAACCATTCCAAAAAATAACCACAAACTGATAAAAAAAACCAAAAACATAACAAAATCGAATTTCTTTGGACCATTTTTCTGAAAATCGATCGGTTCAATTCAATTTTCGGATTATATTTCTGAAATCCAACTAAACAGAAGCCTTGTGTATGGTTGTCATTGCTTGGTATAATATAACTACTTATCAGTGGGCTTTTACATTTTTGCTATTTGCATATTTTTTGCCACAACAAATTACTTCGGAAATTCTTTTACATGAGTTGCGTTGAAATTGTACTACTAGTTAAATCTTTGTAATATGTTCGATTGAGTTGTTCTTTAAATGAAAAACATACATAAAGATGTGTCCATAAAAATTAAACCATCCAATCAAATTCAAATGGAATTGGTTTGATTTGAAATAATAAATCATCCAAACCGAACTAAATCACATGTTTCAATCTTTGGATCCGATGATTTTTGGCTCAAAACCAATTCAAATTAATCAGGGAACACTCCTAGATGTTACATCAACCTAAAGATACCTAATGAATGCATCCATGAATCTTAGAGACATGCTCAGTTTATTCATGGATGCATTCATTTGGCAGTTGCTTATGGAAAATGGCCACCTTACGGATATTGCAAGACCACAAATCCAAATATAACTGACGCAGTCATGAAAGGTTAATACTGTGCTGGAGGAGTAGTTATATCCTAGGCAAAGGTTACTGCTGGTGAATCCTTCTCTTCCTGTCTCTGACAAACTCGTCCAAGTTCCTGCAAAATACATAATCCCGGTTAAGAGATAATATAATTGACTAATAATCCGGACTTTTGGTAACAGGAAAGATCTTTACCTATCATCATCATGTGAATTACTTCTCGACGGTTCCAACTGTGTCCAAGATGGTTTAGTTGCCTGCAGGAATTTTGATGACTAAGTTATGGCTTCATACATGTCTGGATAAACAGGCAAGAAAATGAGTGAAATGCTATTGATCTGCATACTGACACCGAAGCATAATTGTTTCCTGCATCTGTCATGAATCTCCAGGTATTCTTCATAGGACTGCAACCGATACACACACATACAGTCAAATAACAGAAGAAACACAGTGTGAAACAAATAGTTATGGCAATTGTTTAATAATCAGGAACTGGAATAGAGAACCCTCTCTTGCCAGCATCACGCAGCAGATTTTTTTAATCAACAGCTCCAATGCCTAAAACTTTCTATGAACTCAATATCCAGTACGGCAATAGCAGGCCTCCACATCTTTATTTGATCCCAGTAACGGGGGAATAGGAGAGAGCAAGAAATAAAATGAAAAAAGAAACTTTGAAAAGACAATACAAGGAGGTGAGACACCATTGCATGCATTTCAGCTGGCCAATCCAGTAACAAATTGATACATAGTGTGCTCAACAACCAACATCAGGAAACATTCATTCATTGTGATTATAATTATAGCGGATGGCCATCTTTAGTCCCTGGCATGTTCTAAATTCTTCACACACAAAAGGGGTGGGGTGGGGTGGGGTGTGGGGGGCAGAAAATGGGTGCAAAGCAACACAAAATAGTTGATGAGAGAATGAAAGGTAATTTTCTAATACCATGTCAAGAAAATCATCCTCAGTTAGGGTACTAGCTAGCGGGCTTTCACCAGAGAGACCCCAAACATCAAATTGAGAAGCCGCGTTCCTCTCAACTTGTAGCTTAGGAATATGCCCACTAAAATGAGAATGTGTACTCCTTGCCATTTTTGACAACCCAGAAGTTAAAGGCAATGTTTCGGTGAAATATGTCCCACCGAATCTATGATTTGCTGAATGAAATCTATTTACTTCAGCTTGATTGTGGCACAGTGAGGAAGGATAAGGCAGCGGCATCGACCCAGACATATGCAGAGGGGGGAAGTTACGGTCTTCGTCACCCATGGAACTTGGAATCTCTGCAGGCTGTCCCTTCAAAGAAAAACTATCCCTGGATGAACTGCAATGCAGAAACCAGTAAGCAGCAAGGTTCCTGAAAATGCCTCAGAAAACAAATTATATTTTGCTTCTCTAAAAGAAGTTACCTTCTCATCAGGCCATCCAAGTCATTCTTACCATCAAGGAGTTCACAAAGTGCTAGACCAATATCTGGAGATAACTCCTGGAAAAGGCAATTGACTCAATGTCATAAAATAGATGCTCAATTTTCCAGGGTCGTAGAGGGAAAATAAAAAAACAATAAAGCTCTCAATTAAAGGGAACCTGGCAATCTCTGCTAATTTTGACAGGTTTATAGTCATTCAATGGATTCCTGAGATGAAGAGTCTTATGGAAAGGCAAGTCATATAACTGCAGCCATTTGACCTTAAAACTTCTACCCCAGGGATTGCTTTTACGACTTCCCTCACTCCAAATATTCTCTCTGTCTCTCCTTCTCCCGATAGAGGACATCATCTGTGCATACCCTTGGAAGGAACCACTCATATTGACACTAAATATAAGTATGACTCTACCTGAATTCTGCGAGACAAGAAAATACTTCTCAAGAAAGTTCATTTATTTTATTTTAATTTATTTTCCTAGTTCTGTCTGAACTCTAAAGTATATAAAAAGAATTTGCCATTATAATTCAAGATCGGAAAGGAGGGCACTTACATGAAAGGCTTCTTCCAGAATTGGTTCATTCATGATTTGAGTAGCCCAAATTCCTTTCTCAACTGACAAACTAATATTTTGGTGGTTCAAGCTCTTAATGATAAAGTACTTTGTATTATATAATTTTTCCATTTGAGTTACAGTTGAAACCCCAGTATGACAATGAGAATGTCCCACTTTGTTAGCCCTGGTTGGATTGCTTTCCCCATTAGCCTTGTAACTTGAGCTCTCTAATAAAAGATATACATGTAAATCCCAGCACAAAAAAGAAAAATACCTTGAGATAAAAAATGAAAATCCCATAAGAAATATTTTGAGTATGCACATATTGATATACTTATATGATAAGCACCCCATTTAATTCTTTACTACTGAAGTCAGTGATCAATTGGAATACACTAAAGTAAATTTTGGTAGATCAAAAGAATGATAAATATAAACTCAAAACGCGGTACTACTTAACATTATCCCAATTGTCAAGTACCACAAATTTACAAGTTTTATCAAGTAGATCAAAACATCAAAAAGACCATATACAATTATTGTCACATTCACAATTGCAACATAACGATGGCCTCAATGCAATATTATTGTCATTGCTGACAAATAACAAACACATAGGAAATAAATAAAAGTTCCTTGGTTCACATGATACTTGATGCAACAATAGAGCAAACATTATCACCACCTGGGTCATCTGAATTTCCAATTTCCTGCTTCCATTCAGTCACTGATGAATCAACTACCGACGCATTTTCCTTTGCACTATCAAAAGACATATCCCAATTGACCTGTCATGAAATCATGCAAGTTTTAATTAGAGTTGAAATGGACATTACATAAAAAAAGGGGAAAGAACACAAATTACAAAAACACTTTTGATTTATAATTAACTAGTGTGTATATCCGTATACTAGAAATATAAACAATTACTTGCAAAAATTACTGTTCATATACAAATATTCAATCTCGAAAATTCAAAACTATATCATCAATAACAGGATTAGTAAATGAGGTCTTAACTCAATTGAATCCTGTTTCTGATAATCAGTAAATATGATTGATATACATAGCAGAAGAAAAATGAAATCGAAAAGCGAAGTTGAAGAAGAGAATTAGTGAGTAGTGACAGTGAGGCTCAATCAAAGTGACCAAACAAAATATCTTTTCAAAAGTATCGAGTTTCGATAGTGGGAGAGTACAATGCTGTCGTGTCCGATTACGAACCCTAGCTTGAGCTGCCGCGTTATCACTTCACTTCTCTTACTCTCTTCCCTTCCCGAGCGTTGCAGTTCTTAGCTTCTTCTTATGCCTTGATTTTTTTTTAAAATAAATAAATAAATATTGAAGTGAATTCAAGTACTTTGCGTAACTGAATTTCGAAGTCGAGGTAATGAAGGGATGAAGGGAAAGAGGAGTGCTACCGCACTTTTACTTTTTTTTAAGACGCCCATTATCCATATATTCACTTATCATTCTTCTTTTTTTAAGGCATCGATATACATATTTTCATTTATTTTTTTTTTAAGGCGCCAATATATATAATATCGGCATCTTAAAAAAAGCATGATAAGTAAATATATGAATATCCGCGCCTGTAACTTGAACCTATTCATGTAATTATAGTATTTTTTTAAAAAACTTATTAGAATGATATATTACTATTTGTCAGGAAAGAAAAAAAAGAATGATATATTACTAATAAGCATCAAGAATGATAAACAAGTATGAATACACAAGATCACCGCCTGTACGTGCAGGTTATATAGAATAATCGGAGAGTGTATCATTATTATAATAATAATGACAATTATATTATTTATATATTATATTATAATAACACAAGCATCAATTATATTATTATTGCTAATAATAAACACAAGCATCAGGCGCCTGTACGTGCAGGTAATTGATACATAACCATGAATACAAAGCAAAGCAGAAAATTGAAAGAAAAGAGTGGCACATGGAGAGTACAAATTGCAAGAAGGGTGTACATACCTTCAAAGAAGAACAGTGAAAGGCTGAGAGAGAGAGGAGAAAATTTGGGAGAGAATGAATGAGAGAATAAAAAGTTTGAAAGGTTTGGGTAATATTTTGGAATAGGTTTTGTTATTTATATATTCCACTAAAAAAATCACTCAAAATTCATTATATAAAAGAATCCATCAAAATCAACAAATTTTTGAATATCAGAATATTTTTAGTAACTTATAATATCAATAGATTTAAAATCCTTAAAAAAATCATATAAATTCTGATTGAATATTATATGACTTGTTTATATTATATAAAAATCTTAATTGAATATCAATTGATTCTTTTATCATAAAAAAAAATCCATTAAAATCTTATGAAATCTCAATCCAATACATCCATGATTTTAAAAAATTCAACGATTTTTTGGGACCCATCTTTGCCTACGTGACTGAAAGCTATGGCGAACGTGAAGCCAACGCAACACAACCGGGTGTCCACATTGAAAGACATGGCAGATTTTTAATGGACGCATTGCACATACCACATGAGTCAGTGTCTCAAGGAGTCTTACGGTCACAGACATGTAAGAAACAAATGTGAAACGAAACAAAGTAAGTGATATGATGTTGTTGTCTACAACTACATCAAGAAAAATAAAGAGATTAAAAACGGAGAATAAGCCGTAGCAATTCCCTCCACACGTTTCTTCTTGCCTTATCTTTGAGCTAGCTAGCTAGTGTCTTTATTTCCCTTTTAACACATTTATGAGTTTTTCTCTGAAAAAAAAAACACATTTATGAGTTTCTGACTCTACTACCATAACCTTTGTCACAATATATAATAACTCTTCCACTCATAATAATCAACATCATCATATTCATGGCGAGCAAACTAGCTTTCACATTAACACCCCCTCGTCCATGCACCCCAACACTACCCTTGATTCCAATCTCTTCTTCTTCTGGTGTCCACCACCTGATTCAGTTCAATGGCCGTCACTTATGCCTTCGTCGCAGGCTTTTCCTACTTTCTCCCAAGGCCACCGCGGATCAACAAGGTCATATATACCATCATCTATCTTTTTCTTCATTTCATTCCTTTGGCCAATTTTTCCTTTGCATATTCGTATGATTTGTACATAATATTACTTTTAGTTAGTTGATTATATTGTTAGTCAGTTAGTTTATCAGTTTACTTGTATAAAAATCCTTAGCATTAGGAAATGATCTAATTGATATGTATCTCTCAGAATAGGTCCCTAATCTTTAAAAATTTGTAATTGAATTCCTAAACTTTAAAAAAAATTGTAATTGAGTCATCGTGCACATTCCATTAGGGTTCCTTAAGTTTATGTTTTTTTTTTTTTTTTGATAAGCAAGTTTATGTTAGAATTACATTAGGTTACCTTTCTTCTTTTGTGGGCCCTGAACTTTATGAAAAATTCAAATAGGTCCCTAAATTTTTTAGGAAAATTTAAGCAGGTCCCCATATTTTTTTGCGAACCCTAACGGTAGACTCAATTACAAATTTCTTCAAAGTTGAGGGATGTAGTTGCAAATTTTTAAAGTTCAAGACCTATTTGGAAATTTTTAAATAATTCAGGGATGTATATATAAACTAAACCTTTGGAAATTGTATCATTGCATGAACTTTATTCATGTGATCTCTCCTTAACTCGAAGGAAAGAGAATTTGGTTCTATCAGACTAGGTTTTTTTACTTGAGTAGTGCAACTTCTTTTACAATTTCATTTGACACAGCTTCCTCCCTCTCTGCTTGCTACTTGTTCTTCTTCTTTCAGGCAAGGTTGAAGAATTTGAAGAAAATGTTGTTGATAGTAAAATCCTCCCGTATTGCAGCATAGACAAAAAAGAGAAGAAATCAGTTGGTGAACTTGAGCAAGAATTTCTTCAAGCACTGCAAGTATGTTCTCACAAAAGTTTTCTTTCCTCCTCTTGAATCTTCACATATGTTGCTATGCTATCTTTGTTATGTCAGTGATGATCCTAAAAAAGTGAGCAACTCTTTATTTAACTTCTGTTGGGTTTGACCTAAATTTCTTTTCTGATAAGTATGGATGGTTTCCTGTTTTATTAGTAGATTTGAATTTGAATTTGAATTATAACTAACATTAATATAATGAAGAAAAAGATAATGGAAAGCGACATGATATTGAGAGGCCTAGTAGAGATACAAGGATAGTGTAGAGGAGATTGAAGGTGCTCACATATATGATCTTGTAATCTTGATTTTATAATAGTTTTGATTTTTGACTCTACTCGTTCGTGCATGTGCATGTAATTAGGCTAAATCATGTTAAATTGTGTGTGGTTTTGTTTGTGATGCTTTTCCCTAGTTAATTAGTAATACTTATGCAAGTATGTGAAGAAGGGAACTGGTATTCCCACAACAACTTTCTTTATATATGCATTTAAATTTGTTGTTGGACTCTGTTTTATCCAACAGGCATTCTATTATGAGGGAAAAGCTATTATGTCAAATGAAGAATTTGATAATCTCAAGGAAGAACTCATGTGGGAAGGAAGCAGCGTTGTCATGCTAAGTATGGAGCAATTTGCTGACAGTAGCTGTTGCTGTTATGATAAATGAATTTGTCTTAACACGTAAATGCCTTTTTTAAGCCTTTATTGGCTGATTGTACAGGTTCTGATGAACAAAAATTTCTGGAAGCTTCTATGGCTTATGTATCTGGAAAACCAATTATGACTGACAAGGAGTATGATGATTTGAAACTGAGGCTAAAGGTTTGCTATTTTCATTTCATCAATTAAAAGTTGTTTTTGTAGTGGATGGTGTATTTATGAATTATGAACAGGTTGTAGAATATTATGAAGTGGACAAGAAGAGAGATATATTTATTAAACTTTCAAAAGTACAATTTGGTGCCTAGCACCTCTTTCTCTTTCTTTGCTTTGTTCTAATGGAAGGCTTACAAGATATGCTGACTTAACTTCCTATTTATAGCTTAAGCAAAAAACAGGATTTATGTCATTATATTTTTATATCTTTTGGATAATTTTTAGGATAACATTTATCCTTTTGGACAATGCTTATATTCGTTGGAAAAGTTAGCGACTTCTCACGAGTATGAATTGATCATTATCTCACAAATAGTTTGAACTTTTTGTAGATACTACAATGTTTTTATATAAAAGGACAACTAGAACTGCAGTTCATGAAACCTTTTACTCTATAGGTTCTTCAGGTTTGGAAATTGGAAAGTTTGTGATATGAAATATCACTTCTAGTAGTTAAATTGATGGCAGAAATTTTGGAGTGTAGTTGAAGTCGCTTTATTAATTGACATCTACCCCCTTCTAGTATCATGTACTGATCTCATATAATTGTTTTCTAGATGGAAGGGAGTGAAATTGTAGTTGAGGGTCCAAGGTGCAGTCTTCGTAGTAAAAAGGTGCGTGTCAATTCTCTGATTTCAGCTATGCTAGTCAGTTGCAGTTATGTGTAGTTGTTCGTCTATTAAATCATTGTTGATTTATTAAATAAAAAATATATGATTAATTCTTCTTATTTCATTATTAAGAGATTTGTTTTTGAATTTATTTATAAGCTGTTAAGATCATTTATATCTAAGTACTGTCAAGAGATATGGCATGATCTTGGCATGTCAAATGCTTCTTTATTTACTAGAATTCTGCTTTAGCCTTACATCATATGATTCGTGATTCGTCAATATTTGGATCTGCTGTGTTTAATCTTTATTCTTTACTAATTAAGGTCCATTTATAGGTTTACAGTGACCTGTCTGTTGACTATTTAAAGATGTTCCTGCTGAATGTCCCAGCTACTGTGATTGCATTAGGATTGTAAGTAGATTTCCTCTCTGTCTGTCTTTAATTTATTATTGAGTTGGGGGTTCATGATGTATTTAGTGAAAAATTTGATTCCAGCTACTGCCAGTAATTGGTCTCCTTGACACACAGGACATATGGTGAATCTGAAAATTCTACAAATAAATGTTGCAATACCCATATGAAAGTTTTCTTAAGATTTGATATGATTAATGTATTTATATTTCTTTCACATATTTCCATTTCGAAGGGTTAATCATGTCTTACTCGTTATAAGTAGACAAGTAGGGGATGGAAAGGAATGTAAGAAATGTCAAACGTTATGTTGATTTTCAAGTATCCGTTCATCCACCTGCAGTCATATTCAACCTGCTACCACACATTTTATAATTTTCATATCAGTGTCCATTTTTTTCTTTTTTAAAAAAATTATTTATCTTTTTAAATCAAAGGTTCCATCCCAAAAGATGGATTAAAGTATGTGTTTCTTTGTTTGATTTTACAGTGAGTCCAACTGACATGAAAGTTACTGTTTGCAAACTTTAGTGACGACTTTTTCGCTTTTCATTTTTCCCCCTGTAATCCGTTAGGTTCTTTTTCCTCGATGATCTGACTGGATTTGAGATCACATATCTTCTAGAGGTATGCTCTCCTCATTTTTCTTTGTATCTAGCATTGCAAACTGGTCGTTTAGATGCGGTTTGATTCCAAAATGTCATAGCACATGACAATAGATGCATTTTTATGGTCTCCCCATATTCTATCGCCTTCTTAGGAAGCAGTTTAGTTGTAAATTATTGGATTGTTAATATCTTCTAGTTGGTCAAAGTTCCTCTAAAGTCAGGGTGAACTTTAGAAAGCAAAGTGCAAAGTGGATCACCATTTGATGAAAAAATTCAGTGGTTTATATTTTTTATAAAATACAAGCAACCTGATCACAATCCATGAATTTGTAAAATCTCATTCCGTTTTCTTATCAATGATTACCTCTTGCACTTTACACTCTAATGTAGTCAAACATAAAAGAGATTAGCTCTGATCTGAAGAAGTGCATTTTAATGTGTTGGCTTGATATTGTTGTAGCGAATGATTACCGATTGACCACATTCCCCTTTCTAAGTACCTTGCCTAGTTGCCTTGCCTGGCCACAAATCCTGAAGCAGTCAGTATAACTAATATGGAATTTGGATTGTCTATTAAACAAGTTTAATCCATGAGAAATCAGAGCTGAAAGATCATTAAAGACGTTAATTCTTCACATCACATAGAAACTAAATAATTTCTTAGATTTCAACAATATTATCACAATTAATATTGCTATTGAAAGTTTGTAACAGATATTGTGAATTGTTGTGTGCAGCTGCCAGAGCCTTTTAGTTTCATTTTCACTTGGTTTGCTGCTGTTCCCCTCATTGTGTGGCTAGCTCAGTCACTAACTAGTGCAATTCTAAAAGATTTTCTGATTTTAAAGGTATAAATTGGCTAGCACTGTCTCTTGTAGGTTATATCAAACTGCTACATGTACTGATATATTTAATTTTCGAAGGGTCCCTGCCCAAACTGTGGTACTGAAAATACTTCGTTCTTTGGGACGATATTGTCGATTTCAAGTGGAGGTTCCACTAACACTGTCAAATGCTCCAAGTAAGTATAAAACTACTACTGCATTAACTGACCATTGATGTGATTCATATTCCTATCATCAAACTGATTTAACTTATGGAGAGCATTAATTTAAAAATCGAAAAACATCTTGATGCAGCTGTGGCACTGAACTGGTGTATGATTCAACTACAAGGTTGATTACATTACCAGAAGGAAGTAACGCCTAAGTGGAGGTACATTCCTTGTATGCTCTACATCTCTCTACTAAATCTGTTGTGGCATACATGTTTTGCATTTTTTTTTTTTATCAGTATTCATGTTTTGCATTTGAAGCAGTATAATATTTGATTTTGATTTCTATCAAGTTATGAATCAGCAATAAGTTAATTTTTTAAAAGATTTGCAACTTTGAAGAAGGAAACTGTATCGCTCCCTTTCATTTCATTATATTTACATTTTCCTCTATAATTCAACCTATTCTCCAAAGTCAGTATGGCTTATTTACCTAAAACTTGTTTAAGGTGTGTTAGAACTTAGGATTGCAATGTCAAGTTTAAAAATTAAAGATTGAAAACAAGGAATATGATAGGACCCAGGGCCCAACAGAAGACAACAATATTGGCCCAGATAAGTTTATGAGCACTAAAGTTGGGTCTTCAAACAATATCAAGCCCAAATGCAAACATCAAGAATATTCTAGAATAGGAGTAATTTGCTATTTTAGTATTTTATTAATGAAGTTGGTTATGCCACATGTCATGAGGCCCTACAAACTAGGAAACTAAATTTGTAAGAATTGGTTATATAAACCAACAGTGATGTGAATGAAAGGAAGTAGAAAATTAAGCAAGAAATCTATCTCCCCCTTTAATTTCTAAGGAGGTTATCCTTGTCCTCCATAACAAGGAATCCCTATCCCCTATCCATACCCTATCAGAATACAATCACGCTTCTATTGTGTCCTTATTCCTTTTCAATTTTAACTCTTCCAATTTTTGCCACTCCTGTCCTAAGAAGCATACTATAAATGTTTTGGCATCAAAACAACTCTAAACACTAAATGTGTATGTGGTGGTGATTGGTGAACATAAAGATTCTAAAAGATTAGTGTGTTATGAGTCTGATTCTGATAAATCCTGATGCTTGTATAACCATATAGATTTTTCACATTATTTCTTCTGACTCACATTTACTTGACTTGCATGTTTGTGCACCAACTAAATTTGAAGCTATGTTCACCCCTCAAGTAATTCTGAAGTTGTTGGGATTGATTTTGCAACCTTTAGTATTAAATCTGTTCTATCTCCAAGGGGGCCAAGTTCCAAATCATTATTATAATATATATGGGAATCTATAATGACATCATGATTATTTACATATTATTATATTTGTGTCTACACACAGGTATGGCGCCTAAAACCATACTCATTGTTAAAAAAGAGGGCCAAGAAGTGATGTTCTCACTGTCACACACAATTGGTGTGATCTCAACTGTTATTTCGTGCTAGTCCTACTTGTATATATGTATATGGGGTTTGTATACTTGTAAGTAATATGGACTCTGTATAGCATACACTGGATTGTCCACTGGAAGAGACGAGTCATGAGGGTGCTAAACACCATTGGTGAGCCTAACTAAAATAACACGGGTGTAAGGATTTTTGTTTACACACTTTTTCAAAATTTTCCTTCCTGTCTAGTAGATAGTGTCTACTACCTCCACCAGGAATTTTACATCCCCAGGAATATCAACAAGGAAAAGTGATAATATTCAAAATTTCAAATAATTAAAGTTGTTTTTTGGTACATAAATAATTAAAGCTAATTGACAATGTTATCTCATTATTCAATTAATTGATAGGTTTGAGAGGTTGATAGAGGCTGGCTATTTGGCGTAATAGTATAAAAATCTGTTGTCCTAAAAAATGATGTCTCGATGTGTCACATCAATCAAAAGTTGGGAGTGAGCATATGTGTTTATGAATTATCATTTTATTTTCTTAAGTGATAAATTGTCATTGGGACAAAAGATTTTCATCCTGATATAAGAAGGGACTATTTATTTGCTCGGTGGATTTGCAAGGAATAACAGAAAATGCACCATCATGAGTGTGGATTAACATTTTGATGGGAAAGAATAAAATAGAGAATAGAGAGAGAAGAGTGAATAACATAGGTATTGTAAAATATGAATAGGATCGACCCACTAATTCTAATAGAAATGCCTAGACTAATAAGAATTCTTCGTATTCGTGGTCCAATTGAATTGAAATTATATAAACTTACACGAATAAGTAGTTGATCGATCCGCTTCCCGTCAATTTTAAGAAAGTTGTTTGTTTATGTTTGTTAGAAGTCTTTGAGACTCAACTTGAATTTAAACTTCTTCTCTTATTTTCCACTCATCCTACTCAACCAATGAAAACAAGTTTCATTGAAAAATTAAGTATTTCACTTTTTCAAATATTAAATACATAAATTCTCTATGTTAATATTTTTTTCTTGGTTCCTTAACGAGGGTACTCGTTGGCATTTTCCTTTTTTTTTTTTTAAGTAGATGTTGAAGCATTAGTTATTAGTACATACTCACATCAGTTGGACTTGAGGTTTCTGTATTACTGCTGATATGGAGCTGCATAAACCATTAACTTAATGCCAAAACATTTGTTTATGGGGTCTTTAGTCCAAAGTGTGGTTGGATAACCTACAACAGGTACTTTGAATATGTAATCAGCTATTGACAATTTTATTAACTATAACTAACCTTAAGGAATTATTAAAATTAATGAATGAATTTTGTAATCGCTGCTCAGTGGATATGAAGGACAAGAGCTAGGAAACATGTCCTCACGTTTTTTCATTTAATAAGAAAATCCCAGAAATGATATAATATTCCTATTTCCTGGATCAATCTTCATGATTTTTCTCTTAGCAACTACATCATTGGCTAAAAATATTGTTTTGAGTCAACAACAAAAATTAACAAAAATAATATTGTTGACTTGGAGAGACTAGCTAGACACGTTATCTTCGTGAGGATCACGAAGGTAGTTTCTTTCAATTAGCGACGTGCTATTCGAATTGGGAAGGATTCATGTACAAGTAAATGAATGAACATCGATCCCATTGCATTCCCTCTCCTACAAAAAGCTACAAAGCACTTAAACCATGGCTACAATTTATCAACCTTGTAGCTTTATTAGTAGCTTCTGGTTGATTTCATTTGCATGGTTGTGCACAATCATGGGAAAGCCAGCAGTAGCAGCAGGCATATTTAAGCCAAGTCAATGGGCTCTCGCCCATGCCACATTTTATGGCGATGAGACTGCTTCTGCCACCATGGGTATGTTATATGCATGATCTCAATAGTAATGTTATTTTCTACGTTCAAATATACGCCCACTACTTTGAAAAAAGAAAGACAGAAAAAGAATTGGAAAATGAGTGTAGAAATAACATCTAACGGCGAACGTATTTTTCAACATCAATCTAAAGTGTCGTTGACGTTGGATTTGTGTTGACGCCAGTCCAAACACACCCTCACGAGGTAAAACATGTTATATTATCAACATTTTTAAACATGTTATACCATTAATTGGTGTCAAGATTGAGTGAATTCTTTGGTGTGAGGAAATGTTTTTCCTTTCAACGATTGATATAAAAGCCTAAATTCATGTTACTTTTTTTTTTTTTTTTTGAAAGATAAATTCATGTTACTTACCATCTTACTTAAACCAATGTTACTTTGCATTAATTAACATGACTTTTTATTGTGATCAAAATGGATGGACTGAATAAAGGAGGAGCATGTGGGTACGGAAATTTGTTTGTGAACGGTTACGGGACTGATACAGTGGCTTTGAGCTCGACATTGTTCAACAATGGGTATGCATGTGGTACTTGTTATCAGATAAAATGCTCCCAATCCAGTGCATGCTATGCAAATTAATGTGCCTTACATCACAGTCACTTGCACCAATCTTTGCCCTCCTAATTGGGCCGAGGCCTCCGATAACGGTGGCTGGTGCAACCCACCACGAACACATTTTGACATGTCCAAGCCTGCCTTCATGAAAATTGCACAGTGGAATGCTGGCATCGTCCCTGTTCAGTACCGCAGGTAATTGAATTAAGGTTAAATTAATATGTAGTTCCATGAATTATTTATGAACTTTTTTAAATATATCCCTATATTTTAAATATTTGTAATTGAGTCATTAAAACATACAAATTCGGTTAAGGAATTCATTCACACATCATATGTGGATCCCCGAACTTTTTGAAAAAAAAATTCAAATAGATCTTATATAATTATTAGGAAAGTTCAAATATGTCTTAATACTTTTTTGTAATCTATAAAAAAGTGCATGAGAGATCCCAATTATAAATTTTTTATTTGTTCAGAGATCTAATTACAATTTTTAAAGTATTAGGACCTATTTGAAAACTTTTGAATAATTCAAGGACCTATAGATCGATAAAACCATAAACTAACAATTATGATATTTACACACCAAAATTTATGCATTATTATTACATAAGATTTGCATCGTGTGTTGATTAATTAATAAAAGTTTCCAACAACTACTCACTGATTCTTTATAAATATGTTGTTAGTTCATCAATCAATCTATATTCGATACACATTGTTACTGTATAACTAAATTTTGACACATTATTGTTAAACTCTGGTGTGCAAGATTTTTTTTCCTTAAACTAGGTAGTGAAGTTTTATTTACCCGTATATTTAAAATAGAAGAGCACATTATTAGCACATATGTACATTCTTGCACATTTTTTTTTCATGGAGATTGGTTAGTGTAAGAACTGGACGAATCTCTTCGAGAAATTTATAGAATGGTGTAAACTTTACACTATGTATATATACAAAAGGGTGCCTTCTATGGTGCACCACCCTTCATAGTGGAGCAGTGACACACCACCCACATGTCACTCTCTTATCCAATCAAATTGCCACGTGTCTGTTCTGACTTTTCAACACATTTTATAAGTTTCCCCCGGTTAAACACATACCATATATCTTCCTTTCAAAATACATTTTTTGATTTTTCGGTAATCCCCAAATACATTGATTAAACTAAAAATAAATTAAAACACTATACTCTCAAAGCACACTTGCGCCCTGACCACCATACAACGACCACTAGCCGCCGTGCTGGCCCGAGTCCTCGGATCTCTGGACACCTCGAGAGAACAGTAAACATATAGCACTTCTGACCTCAGTCAACCACCTCGATGCAAACAGTAAACAAGGGCCATAACCAAATCTGTCGATACTGAGATTCGTCAACCACAACGTCGTAACTCCGCCACGGCAGCCAAACGCGTCATCTCGACCTCAAGATGCCCTCTCAAACCAGTGAATAACCGTTCTTCTAATCTTTTGAGCATCTTCAACTTCCTGCACATGAGATAATTAAAACCAAAATCCACATTTCTCCCCTTCTACGACATCATCTTCTATGGTCGCGTCAATGGCGCTCGCGGGAAGGAGGATTGGCTCGCGGCGGTCTGCGTCTCTGAGATGGTGCTCGCGGCGGAGGACGAAATTGGGCCAAAAATATTCACTACAAAAAAAAAACCTATTTAGCGACCGAAGATTTCGGTCGCTAAAAATGATAATTATATTCGGTTACTATACTGTGTAGCGACTGAATTAGCGATTGAATTAAGGGGGTAGCAGAAACCCTGGTGGCTAAATGTTTAGCGACCGAATTTGTATTTCGGTCGCAAATTTGCGACTAATATTTCGGTCACAAAATTATATATTTCGGTCTTCGTATAGTTGGTATCATGCTCAGATAACCGAATTTGGTGACCGATATTCGGTCGCAAATTTTGAATTTTTTTTTTAAATTTTCCTGTAACTTAATCCTACCGACCAAATTTTGTTTTTCAACTATTACCCCATTGATTTTAAATTTTTGATATAAACAAAATACACCAATATTTTTTTGAATAAATAGAAAATGTAAATATGATGTACTAACGATCCAAAACACCACAGTCAATATGATCAAGAAAACATATACATTAATTAATGCAAGTTTAATAATTGTTTATAAAAAAAAGTTTAATAATGTACTAATTAACGATCAAAACATAAAAATACACCACAGTCAATAAGTACTAATCAAAATATCAAAACTCATCAATCTTCCAAAGAGATGAACATGTAGAAGCGAGAACCCCCAAGGTACTTAAACTTTGCCAATGCACCAGTGGACAACAAATACAACTCCCTGATACCATTTGTATCTGTTGCAAAATATGGGCGATCCTTATGGATTACTATATTCCCATTGAACAGATTTCCGCTTTTGTCTTCAATAGTCACAACACGCGGTATTTCTTGTCCCCAACGACGGTAGAATGATCGCGGGATTGAGATCAAATCCTGCAAATACACAAGAACAATTTAGTAATGATTAGTTTATGCCTTAACCATCATTACGTGAATCCGATCGTTATTCTTAAGTTGATGAGATACGTACTGTACCTGGTCTATATGGATGGTTGTCTCAAAACATTTAGTCGGATCCATTTTCTGATAAAACGATAAGGAAAACAAGTCATATGCCTAAACTTCATCAAGTGATAATAAGAAAAGATGGAAAGATCCATGTAGCATACTAGCATGTTAAAATAGAACAAAGAAATGCAACTTCACATGCAACTTTACAGATTAGCAAACATAGTAGTTTTCAGGAAAGCAAATGCTTTTACGTTGTTTTGAAGGATGATCATAGAGAGGACTTTTCCTAGTGGAAATGCCTAAATAACCTAGTAAGGATGGTCATCAACAACTATTTCTGGAAAGCACCATTGTCTAGTGAAACAAATGAGTGGAAAATCAAAGTTGCTTTCATAATATTGTGTACAGAGCTGCTTTCTAATGTGAATAATGTTTGAATGATGACGGCACGTCATGTGCCTGGCAAATTGTGCCCCACCCTTCATTTTATCTAACCCTATACTTAATCCTTCATTATCTAAGACCTTGGCCTTAAGGCAGAATTAAAGAAAAACCTCAAACTTCAAGAATCCTTCAAGCACATCCAAAATATTGAATGAGCATGCGTGCCCTGAGAAGGTACGCATGCTCATTAATATTGAATCTCACATAGGAAACTAATTAAGGCTTTCGTAGCTTAATAATTAACTCTAGCAGAAAATAAAACCATTGACTTGTAAGGATTGCAGCATACTTCAACAAATATATATTGAAGCATATTTCAATACAAACTTAGATAAAATATAGTAGCAAACATCGTATTGAGCTCCGCTCTCCACTAACAAGACAACACATAATTGTCAAACACATGCATAACTTCTAAATTAGCAACACACAACAAGCATCCCGCCTTTTTGACAGGATCATATCCTATTGAGCTCTGCTCTCCACTAACAAACAACACATAATTGCAAATGCATGCATAAATATTAAATTATCAGCACACAATCAGCATCTTGCCTTTCAGGCAGGATTCCTTCCTATTGAGCTTAGCTCTCCACTAACAAACAACAAGATATATAGTGTGTATAGGCCATCATTACCCCTCTACATTTTATTCAGACATTATCACAGCTAACATTGGTAAGATTATCCTCAATATGACCCAGTGGGTGTCATTGCCATTACACACTATAATGCATAAATAAAAATAATCGTGTCATAGCTGAAATGACAACATTTGATAATATTACTTTATAAGGTTTCTATCCAAATCCTAAATCTAATATAAAACTAGTTATGTTTGGTTGTTTTGTAAGAGGGCTATAAGTGACCCTCCTACTAGAAATGCCTAGATAACCTAGTAAGGATGATCATCAACAACTATTTCTGAAAAGCTCCATTGCCTAGTGAAACAAATGAGTAGAAAACCAGAGTTGCTTTCATTATATTGTATACAGAGCTGCTTTCTAATGTGAATAATGTTTGAATGATGACGGCACGTCATGTGCCTGGCAAATTGTGCCCCACCCTTCATTTTATCTAACCCTATACTTATTCCTTCATTATCTAAGACCTTGGCCTTAAAGCAGATTTTGTGGTTTTGGCCTTAAAGAAAGAAGAATGAAAAAGTCAGAAGCTGTCAGGGCCAGGCCATGATGGCCATCAGGGCCAGGCCGTGATGACCATCACAGCCGTGACAGACCAACCAGGAAGAATTTCCAAGGCGGAATCTGTCACGGCCTGGCCGTGATGGCCATCACGGCCGTGACTCGCATTACTTGATTTTGCCAAAGGGAAGAAGACTTACTGTGCTACGGTGGTAACGGTGGCGCTGCTCTGGTGGTGACGGTGGTGGCACTGCTCTGGACGTGCGGAGGAAGACGGACCTAAGAGAGAGAGAAACGGTTAGAGACGGAGAGAGACAGAGAGAGACAGTGACAGAGACAGAGACAGAGATGGAGAGAGAGAGAGAGAGAAAAACGGAGAGGGGGAGAGGGAGAGGGAGAGAGCTTACCTGACGGCGGTGGCTGGAGGCTGGTGGTTGGAGCTCGCGAGGAAGAGAGAATGATGGCCGGAGCTGCTGCGCTGCGCCGCTGCGTGTGAGAGAGAAGAGAGGAAAAGAGAGAAATGGGGGAAGAGAGGAAGGAACGTCGCGATTTAGGGATTTCAGTTTTAGCGACCGACTTATTCGGTCGCTAAATCGATCGCTAAACGGGTAAATTTAAAATTTGAATTCATAAATTTAGCGACCGATTTAAAATTCGGTCGCTAACTCGCTCCATTTTAATTCTTTTACGCGTCATTTAGCGACCGATTTAACATCAGTCGTCAATATAAATGAAATTTAACCGTTGCATTTAACTCGATCGACATTTCAGTCGCTAAAAAGTCATAATTTTTTTGACTTTTACTTTCCTTTATTTGGCGACCGAAATAGAGATCGGTAACTCTGCTACGCTCTATTTCGGTCGCTATTTCGGTTGCAATATCAACTGTAATCAGTGTTTGATTTAGATCCTACAATCGGTCGCCATTTCGGTCGCAAATAGCAACCAACAAATTCGGTCACTATTTTCGGTCGCTAAATAACCTTTTTTTTGTAGTGATTGGAACTTCATCGCCGTCCTCACAACGACGGCGCTGCCGTCCCTCCCCACCGTCTGAAGAGGCCATCCTCCACCACCACCACCAACCCTAAAGCCTTCGATGCCTTCCCCCTCCCTCTCTGGCAGCTTCTCCCTGGAACTCCATCTTCGTCGATGCCGCCACAGTCGGATTCCTCTCAATGTGCCAAGATCTCACCATATTGCTTTTTTTTTTTTTTCAGATCTGGATTTTGTTGCCTCTTCATCTCTCTTTGTATTTTTTCAGATCTTGGTTAGCCAAAATCTGGGTTTCAGATCTCAGCCGTGTTTTTGTTTTTGGACTTTGGATTTGTGGTTGTGATGGTTGTAGGGATGGTTGTGAAAGCAATATTGATGGTGGTGTGAGGTGGGGGTGGTGAGGTGAGTCAAGGTAATGGCGGCGTACGTCGGAGAAGGCGTCGGCACTGGCGAGTTGGTCCTTTCACCAAAATAATTTAAACCCTAGAAACACCAGAGTAGATATTATATTATTATACCGTATTTTGATAGAAGAATACTACTCATACAAATGTATTTCCATGGTAAAATACTATTCATAGACAACTTTGACCAAAATTAAGATTGAAAAGTCATACTGACACATACTTACACAGTTGGCAATATAATTGGTGGACAACATGACACTTGGGTGGTGTACCACTGCTCCACTATGAAGGGTGGTGCACCATAGAGGCCTCCATACAAAAGTGGTGTGTAAATAACTAAATATATCAACTTCCCTGAATTCTTAATAATCGGATTGGTATGTGCCACTAATCATTTACAAAATGTGGTGTTAATTATTATTTCTCAAGAGTACCATGCTTTAGGAGTGGAGGGCTTCGATTCTCTTTACAAGGAAATGGATACTGGTTATTGGTGTACGTGATGAATGTAGGAGGTGGAGGAGATATTGCAAACATGTGGGTGAAAGGAAGCAACATAGTATGGATTAGCATGAGCCACAACTGGGGTGCTCTTACCAAGCATTTGCAACTCTGATCGGGGTCAAACTCTTTCTTTCAAGATAACTTCATACACAACCCAACAGACTATTATAGCATGGAATGTTGCTCCTTCCAATTGGGGCACAGGACTAACTTGTTCCACCAATGTCAACTTCAATTAAAGCACTTCACAGCCATATACTTTTACTATCATCCAAAGTTTCTTTTGTTTTTTTATCCCTTTTTCTTCCTTATATGTTATAAGAAATTCGGTGATTGTTATTTTCACTTATTAACTGATGTAATGAATTTTCCACAAGTGCATCTAAGAGACTGTCTCTCATTGGAGTTCATTTCTAGTTCCACTAGCTAGTTGACACATTACGACATTCCCACTGAAACTTTGAATTAAATAAAATATAAAAATAAACATGTACTGTTTCTATATAAAACAATTAGATCTGTTCTAAGCTTTACACACTAAGAGCTTGTTTGGAAAAGATTAAATTTAATCTTTCCCATTCTGTTGTTTTTAGATGAAAAAGCTGCTACTATCAATAATTATCTTGTTTGGTTTAAACTTAGCTTTTTACATTATTTGTTTTTACCACTCTCTAACAACTGTTTTAAATATTTTTTTCACCATTTTCTTCTTTCCTTTCTTCCCCCACCCAGTTCTTTCCGTTCACAACCAGTGTCACTACCTTCTTCAAAATCCAACCGAAAAATGTGGAATCCAGCTAAGGAAAAAAATGAAAAGGGGGATAAACAGATCCAAACTATATCAACTACATACATATAGAATATATCATCACAAAAATCAATCATAAATCAAATCAAAATATTTGTGTATTTGGGGTTTGGGTAGAGATGTGAGAGGGGGAGGGAGATAATGGGGAGAGGAGAAGAAGAAGAGGGGGGGGGAAGAGAGAATAGGATTATAAAAAGAAAACAAACAGCCGAAGTCTCTAATCGACATACCTAGATTTATATAAGGGGTGTATAAATTACGACAATTTTTAGCAAATGATGGGGATTTTTATATTTATTTATTTATTATTATTTATTTTTAGTTTTTTATTTTTTTAATATTTTATTTTATTTTTTGCATAATATTATTAATATAAACAAATAATTTTTCCATTTTTGTAATTTATTATGTAAAAATTAAATAATTATTTTTATCATAAAGAAATAGATTATCTTAAAATCGTTTTTATAAACATCAAACAAAAACATTGATTATAATCGATTATCACAATAATCGATTAATTGAAAACATATTATCAACATAATTTTTTTTCCAGCTTTCCCAAACACACTCTAAGATTTTGTCCGGTAAATTTTTTTCCTGATCATACACTGGAGTTTTTATTTTTTCTTTTTTAAGAAAAAAATTTATTATCCAAATATGACTGGTATAATTAATATAAAATAAACTAATAAAATATATTGTTTGTTGAAATTGAATTTGACTAACTAAATATACTTATATATATATATATATATATATAACATATCATGTGAGAGGACCTTATTTATATGAGAGTGAAAGGAGCAAATCATAGTCATTAGATCCAATCATGAATGGTCAAGATTAAAACAAAAAAGTCATGTGACATTTTTAAGTTGTCATGTGACTTTTTAATCTTTTAACTAACTTTTAATCTTGATCATTGATGATTGGATCTAATGACTATGATTTGCTTCTCTCACTCTCACATAAATAAGACTATCTCACTTGATATGTCCCTTATATATATATATATATATATATATATATATATATATATATATATATATATATATGGGACATATCAAGTGAGAAGGCCTTATTTATATGAGAGTGAGAGATGATTATATCATAGTCATTAGATCAAACTTTTAACGGTCAAGATTAAACCACAAAGTTATGTGACTTTTTAAAATCATGAAATAACTTTTAATTCTAACCATTCATGTATGCTTGTATGACCCAGATTTATCCATCTCACTCTCATATAAGAAAAGCCCTCTCACTAGATATGCCCCCCCCCCCCCAACACACACACACACGAAGCCAGACATCAATGATTGGGAGGGTTAACTATAAAAATTAAAATTCATCTAATAAATATAGACACATCAAATTTCATACAAAATATTCATAATTATATATTTCTCAATGTTAATTACGTTAGTAATATATCAAACATAAAACACCTCTCCAACATGTCACAAAAATACATATAATTGAAATACATATACTAATAATACTGACAGTGTGATGCTAATTGCCCTACAACCAAATGTACTAGATAATTTCTACAACTTATCACTACTTTTATTTAATTATATTATTTATAAATTAAAAAAAGGTTGGGGAGGGCCAACGCCCTTCCTATATATAACGTGCGTCCGTGCCGGTTGTATATTAATGTTTTAAAAATCGAACGGATTGAAATGATTGTGAATAGGGGCTACATATCTTTTGGGCACAGATCCTTTGCAGTCGTTGGAAAATTTCAGTAGAAGATCATAGACATAATGAATAAAATATTATTATTATAAATAATAATATTTTATTCATTATGTCTATATCTCTCCTATTGGAATTTTTCGGTGACCGGAGAGGAGCCTTTGATTCAATCATAGTTTAATCACAAATTTAGCCGGAATCGTGATTCAAGGTCAATGTTTTAAAAATTAAATCTTACTCGTTAATGAAATCGATCAAACTGTAAAATTGATTATATCGTTGATTTAAACATTATTTAGTTCAACAAGACTCAATTATGATCTCTCAACCACAAATTTAATTAGTTTTTTTTTACGAAACAAATTTAATTAGTTGAATCAACCAAATCATAACTTAAATACCTCATTATTTACCAACATGTGGGTAATCCAAGTGGTAAGGGATTTTGGCACCTTAAGCAAGTGGTCAGGGGTTCGAATCCTGACTCTTGTGTATGAAGAAAACCTGATTGAGAGGGGAGAACCTACCTTGTGTGCCCAACAGTTCCCCGACGGAGATTAGTCACTGCTAACGGTGATGGATACTTCTTACCTATATCATGGTTACAAAAAAAAAAAAAATCATTGTTTAATCTCCATTTTGATTCTTACAACATTATCTAGAGATTAAATGTCTGGCTTTGTTTTTAAAACACTATATTCCATATATAAATACAATGTGTTTAGATATTGTGATTTTTATTTCTATGAAAATACAATTAGTCATGCCTAAAATTTTGTATTGTCAAATTAAGACAATACTGAATATGTAAAATATATATCATATCATATCACTAATAGAGACGAGTACTAAACTTTTTTAAAAAATGGCGATTACAATATAGATAAAAGGAAAAAAAAGCCATTAAGTTTTTTATAAAATAATAAATGTATTTTATTTCCTTATTTTTATTTGTTTTCAAATTAATTCTATCTATTTTATTTTTTGTCAATTTAGTTTCTTATATCTCAAAGTCTCAAACCTTCAATTAATCTTGTCTTTCATAGGTTGTTCTTTGAGTTCCTTTAAAAAAAAGTGATGATGTGTCACTAGGCATGTATGCTTGTGGCTGCATCATAACCACACACTAGTGCAGAAAAGGGATTCCACATCGGTTATTTTTGGCTTTACACATCGGTTTTAAAACTGATGTTGAAACGACCGATGTGGTTTATTGCCACTTTACACATCGATTTTAAAACCGATGTTTATAATATTTTATACAGCGGTTACATCTTAACCGATGTGGAAAATTAATTTGTCAATTGGTATCCTATTGGGAAATTTCACTTTACACATCGGTTTTAATAAAACCGATGTGTAAAGTCTCATTTTTTTCCTGTTATTTACATTTCTATCATTCATTTCCCCCTGTTTCAGTAATGCAGATCAATATATACCATAATAACATACTGTAAATATTCTCAACACAACTAATATATATTGAATTTTGTGAAATTTTGTCCGGATATTTTTAATTGATGTTTTGAAAAAATAATAATAAACAAAAACCAAAGTGATAAATAAAAAAAAAAAGTTTTTGTTCTTGATACAATATAGATTTAAACATAGCCCAATTTTGTTTTTTGTTGCAAGCCCATTATCTAAACTATCCAAATTCAAAAAAAAAAAACAAAAAAAAACAAAAAAACAAAAAAAAAACAAAAAAAAAACAAACAAAAAGCTTCAGACTTTTTTTTTATTTTTTTATTTATTCTTTGTCCATTTCCATTAGAGGAAAATCAGCTTTATATTTTATTTTCCCTCCTTTTGTTTTCTTCCACATTTTTTCTAAAAATAAGGAGAACAACCCATGCACCTGCTGCAACCATCAGAGTAGTGGGAGTACCACATTTCACCAGCCCCTGCACCTGCAACAACCAAGCAGAGTAGTGGGAACAAAGGCTGGTTTGTTCCTTGCTATGGCACCACTCTGTAATATTTTCGTCCCTCCTTCAGAAAAGATAATAACATATTTTGTCTGCTTCCTCATCCTATATATATGTTACATTTCGTAGAAGGAGGGGGGAGGAGTTTTTTTTACTTCATCTATCTGCATTAAGGCAAAAAGAATCTTTGTGTGGAAATAGGAGAGTTGAGAGGGAATATCAGAACTTGATGGATCTCTCTTCACTAGTTTTCTTTGGTCTTCATTTCTTCCCCTCCTTTTCCACCTTCTGTTGCTTTCCTTGATCTCATCTTCAAAAAATCAGAAAAAGAAAAAGAAAAAGAAAAAGAAAAAGAGAACAAACAGAAGAAATAGGAAGTAGAGGAAAGCTCCACCTCGGACCTCCGCCATCCTCGTCGTGACCAGCTCCGCCACACTACAGCACCTCCTCGTCGTGTCGTTTCCAGCCTCAGACGCCACCGCTCCGCTGCACCACCACAGTTGCGCCCCTCCTCTGCGTCACAACCGGCTTCTCTGCCTTGAGCCATCGTGCTGTCCGCGTCTCGCCCACCGCCGCACCAGACCCACTCACTGTCGCGTCACCACCAAGGACCTTCGCCCCCCTCGCAAAACGCAGATCTCAGACCCAGATCCACGCACGATTCGCACCCTTTGTCACTCCTGCCTCGCCGTGTACGGTCCCTCCGGCCCACCATTGTCGTGTCGTCGTCCCTGCCCGCGCCTCACCGTCCCTGTCGACGTCCCACCACCCCGCATCCACAGCCGCGACGTCCACCAATCTCCCTGGTCCTCCATCACGTTTGGTAACGATTAAGCTAGAAGCTTCCTTCAAGTTTCTTCCTTCTGTTTTTTTTTTTTTATATTATTTATTTATGGCCCTATGGTTCTGATGGTTTGTTTACATGGGCTTGTGTTTGTTGCATGAGGCCCAAACATATTTTTTGTTTGTTTGGTTTTGGCCATTTATTGTTATGTTAGAATGTTGGGCCAAGTAATCTGTCTCAAAAAAATATATTAACATATTATGTTTCTTTTAAATGATAAAAAAATATTTTCCTGAATTTAAGTCTTAAAATAAGGAAAAAATATAAAAATGAAAAATTAAATAAATCTTTTGATGATTCTCAGTTCCTTGTTTCTTAATCAAAACTCTTCTAAAAAAAAAAATCAAATCTTTTTTTATTATCTTGGGTCAGATTTTTCTTAGGCCTAGGTTCTATTTTTTTTATTTTTTTTTTCAAAATAGGACAAAAATCATTTCTCAAAAGTCAAAATTTCAAAAAAGGTATAATAATAAAATTATCTTTAACAAAATTTAAAAAAAATTTCTTGAGTTCACGCAACAATTTACAACGTTGATGTACGATTTTTTCGTCCTCAAGTATTGTAAAAATTGTAATGGCTTATCGTATAGTTTCACTATCTTTAACCCTATGCAAGAGTGAATTCTCTCATTTTAGAAATAAAAAACGATTTTTATATTCTATTTTGACAAAGTTTTTTTTACAAAAATAAATAAATACTTTTAAGTATCTCTAATAGAATTTATAAAAAAATGACAAAGCTTTTCAAATTTACGCAACAATCTATGACGTTGATGTATGAATTTTCATCCTCAAATGTCGTATGAATTGTAAGGGTTCAACGTATAGCTCTGCTATCTTTAACCCCGTGCAAGAATGAATCCCTTTTTTTTTAAAAATATTAAATGTTTTTTTTAATTCATACTTCTAATCAATTTTACCCAATTCCATTTTTTATTAAAAAAAAATCTTTTTTAATTCACGCAACAATCTACGATGTTGATGTATGATTTTTCATCCTCAAGTGTCGTATGAGTTGTAAGGGTTTATCGTGTAGCACAGCTATCTTGGACTCTACGCAAAAGTGAATTTATTCTGAAATAAAATCTTCTTTAAAATAAAATAAATAAATCAAATCTTTATCAAAAATTAAAATCAACCAACCAATCAAATATTTTCAAAAGAACTACGTGGCTTTGAGTTTCCCATCGCACCCGGGAATACGTAGGAGCAAGATAAATCATCTTGTCGGGCCAAAACTAAATTTTCCTTTTTTGTGTCTCTTTTTATGTTAAAATAATTAATCAAAATAATCAAACTTTTCCTTTTTTTAACAATAAATTCAAAAAAATAAAAATTAATAAGAATTTTAAAATATTAAAAATTAAAAATAATTCTTTCTTGTAAATAATTTTGGGGTAAAATAAATATTTAAAAGGCTATTAAAATGTTTTTGCACAATTAACTTAAGGTACCGTTTTTTAAACGGGCGATGTGGGGTGCTAACATCTTCCCTACTCGTAACCGACTCCCGGACTCATATCTCTCTTTTTTTAAAAAAAGACCAGTTCACCTTTAAATAATTGGGTTTTCTAAGATTTTCCCAATAAAAATTTTAGTGGCGACTCCTCTGTTTTTTATCCTTTTCCGCGCCTCCCGGACGGGACGGTCGCGACAGCTGGCGACTCCACTGGGGACTTTTGAGAGTCAGGCCTGTCATAGTTGGTTGTGCAATTTTTTTTTTTTTTACTTTGAAAATATCTGTTTTTACCCTTTTTATTTTATTTCTTTTTATACTTTCATAACTGCTCTTGTATATTCTTGCAACCTTAGGGTAGAGAATTTTTTTTGTTGGTATTTGTTTGTTCCTTTTTGCAGGTTTGGGGTAGTTTTGTTTTAGTAGGTTTTGTGAAGGTTTGTATGCTCCCATCACGTACATCACTATCATATGTTGCACGCACTTTTGGGCTCTATACCCGAGTCTTGGAATGCCATAAGATTGAAGGGGCTTCAGTGATGTTATTGTGATGCTTCTGCGTCCCTGACAGTCGTTGATTCTCCCGCTCGGATTGCTACCGGTACATGGACTGCCACATTGTGACTTATTTGTCCCTGTGGTGAGATTCATGGATTCGGATCCTTATCTTTTAGATGAGGGTAATCCGGGGACCATAGGTTTAGGGGTCTAGATCTATCCCGAAAGTCATGCACATAAAATGCCATTAGCAGCCTACCAAAATAGGGTCTTGACTTCAGAAGTCCCAACTTTAGGATATGACCTATGTAGGACAAAAGGGAGCGCATTCCGTCTTTTTCTGCAACATGAATAATCACATTTTATATCCCTTGCATCATAACGATTTTCTGCACGCATCCACATGCACCTTAACATGCAATTCATTCATGCATTCTGTTACACTCATTCTCATTATATTGTATGCTCGTGCATGTAGTATTTTAGGCCATGCATCGTCAATATGTCATTCATTCATGCATCTTGGTACGCTCTCATGCATAAGTAATTTTGCTTTCCAAGCGTTATTAATAAAATAAATTTTCTTTGCACAGATAATTTGGTAAGAGAAAACACCTTTAATAACAAGAGATGGAAAAAGTCAGACACACTAGCAATGTTCCTGCCACCAAGAGCTCCAAGGTGATTTTGAACTCATTAGAGAATCTGAAAGAGTTGAGCCAATCTTTGCCTCAAGAGCATCGAAAAAGCTTCGTCAAGAAATATGGAGGGATCTTGGACCTAATTTTCGTACCAGTTGAAGCTACTGCTTTGAGTGCTCTAATTCAGTATTGGAACCCACGTCTCAGATGTTTCGAGTTGCCAAAAATGGACATTACACCCACCATTGAAGAATATGCTTGCCTGTTAAGTTTGCCAATGCAGGAAAATCTCGTTGTGTACTTTCACCTGGGGCAATACTTGACCACCGCAAGCATAGCAGGGTTACTAGGGCTTCCTGCAATTGAAGTGAACTTGACCGGGCACTCAAACTCGCGAGGGTTAACCCGAAAGTTCCTTGAAAGTCATTTGAGGAAACTAATGGATCGACAAGACTGGGAAACCTTTGAAAGGGTATTGGCACTAGCAATATATGGATTGGTTCTATTCCCATCGGCGCTAGACATGATAGATCAAGCAGCAATGGACGTGTTCTTCACAGTTGAAAGAAAGAAGAACCCCGTCTGCAGTGATTATTGGTGAAACACTTTTAACTCTAGAATTTTGCCAGCGGCATCCAAAGGGGAAGCTCGGATGTTGTGCAGGCATTGCTCTATGTATGGGTCATGACTCACATGTACGCAAAAGGCTATATCAACCGCCATTCAGATCCACTAAGAGGCTTCCATAACATCCCTACAAGACAGCTTAATGAAGAGGAATGGAAGAACGAGTTTGACAAGGTAGAAAGAGACTCTTTTAAGTGGGTATGCCCATGGTACGAAAGTCAACAGGGTCAAGAGATCATTTATAGTTGTGGTGATTATCCAAATGTTCCTTTGATGGGCCCAAGAGGTTGCATATCCTACACACCCGCCATAGCCTTACGACAACTTTGTTGGACGCAAACCGTGCCACGAGAAGAACAACTCGGTGGATGCTGTTTTCGATACGAGGATGGTGAGAATACCAAGTTGGTGGCAAAAGAAGTTAGAAATGCATGGAAAAATGTGAGGATGGCGGGGAGATCACAATTGGGCCGACCAATCCTAATCATTGTCTCAAAGTATGAAGCATGGAGAAAATCAAGGAAAGGTCTTGTCAACATTCTTGCAGAAAACATGAAAGCTGAAGATTACTCCCCTTCGGTAACTCAAATGGCAGAACAACTAAAAATCCTGGAGGCACAAATGAAGGAAATGGAGTAATAAAAGCAAGATGCCGAGCTGAAAATAGCCGTTGGTCAGAAACGTTGTGAGAGGTTAACAAAAAAAAATGAACATTTAAAAGATTTGTGTGCAGACATCTCCGCAACCTCAAAAGTCCCGAAGAATACAGACAAGGTCCCGTCGAGCGTCATGATTAGGATCCAGAATCTTGAAAGCAAAGTATTGTCCTTGACAATAGAGAGGCATCAACTAAGAAACGAAAAGCGCCAGTTAGAAGAAGAAGTCATTCAGCAAGGAGATGTGAGAAAGTCATTGGAAGGGGAAGTCAATCGGCAAAGGGGAGTCAATGCCAACTTACAAAAACAAATTTGTGCACAAGACAGGATGATTGATGAGTTGGTACAAAAGGTCCAAGAGCTGAATATCCTACTAGTCGATATCAAGAAGCAATGCGATCTAGGGTGGACCTCAGCGAAACACTATCATGATCAAAGGGTTCAAGTAATGAACGCCGTGAAGTGGTGGAGAGAAGAGGCCCGAGAGCGAGGGATAGATATTGACATATGGAAAAAAAGATATATGAGCATGAATTTGGAGCTAAGCCATTGTATTCCGAATTTTGTCCAAAGCTTTGAGAGGGCAAAAGAACAAATTCGTGCAGACCCTATGCTTCGTCTCCCTGCTGAGTTGGATGATTTCATGCAAATGTGTGGAGGATTTGCTCGAGGGCTAAAAAGAAAGAGACCTAAGTTATTGACTTTAGGATGAAAATGTTGAAACAATGTTGAGAATTGTGATGTAATCCCGATCTATGTATTGTTTTGAGGAGATTTTAATGAAATATGTCCTTGCCTCCAGAATTCTATTGGCTTTGAGAAGTTTTTAATGGAACCAGTTCTTCTTCTATGATTCCTTCGCACTCCAACTCTTGCACTTGATTTGTGACGACACCTATCGTGGAACATGGTCTTCCTTTAGTATGTTGTCAACTACATCTTTGCCTTATAGGACTCTTCCTTCTGTGCAAAGGGTGGGACGAGGTGTCTCAATTCAGAAATTGCTAGTGTGTTTGAGACAACATCTATTGTGGAGAGTTGTTTCTCCCCTAGATTTGTTGTCAACTCCATTCCATCTTATGAGCAAAATGCTCTCTGTGCGGGATGGAGGGACCATCTCTGTCTGTTATAAGGTGTTAACTCAAAAAAAATTATATAATAATAAACTCCAAAGGTGATTTTCTTAAAAGCTTTTCGTTTTTCAAACATTTTGTTCTCATTTCTCTTGTGGTTTTAAAACAGTGTGTGGCTTTTCTGAACAATTGCTCGAAGACACCCTTATCGCACTCGGTCACAGACAAGAGCCATGGCAGATGAACTAGAAGAAGTCCAAGAGATCAGGGATGAGGTCAGCCAAATCAAGGATCAGATGGCTAAGATGATGGAGATCCTGCAGGCAATGCAGAAAGAAAAGAACACAGAGGAAAACCCTCCAGCCTCAAAAGAAGGACATCCGCCCACACCTCTCATCCCGCCCGGTTTTACTCAGATTCCTGTTCAAGGCTTCAACCCACCAGGGGCCATGATGCCTCTCAACCAAACTCATTTTTCATTTGACCCGAACAATCCCCCATATGGTTTGCCTCGTGGATTTGTACCACCAAAGAGCCCCGATCCACAAGATGGCATCACTCGGACACAAATTCCCACCAATGTTTGTCGAAATACTGCAGACACAAAATGTCGACCCTACAGATGGTAACACCCCGATAGTGACACCTTCTGTCAATCCAAGGCCCCCACAATACACCCTACATTATGGACCCCAGGGGGCTCAAATAATGCCAAACTTGGGTTCCTCCTCCATGCCATATTCATTTCCCAATAATATGTATGGAGAGGCTCCGGTGAATCAGTCGGGAGGGGATTCCCAGTCTAAAGAAAAGCTGGAAGTACTAGAGGAAAGATTGCGGGCCATTGAAGGGGTAAATAGTTATGGTCTTCGGGACGCCTCAGAGCTCTGTCTGGTGCCAAATGTTGTAATTCCGCCGAAATTTAAGGTGCCCGATTTTGACAAATATCGGGGAATCACTTGTCCCAAGAACCATTTGACCATGTATGTTAGGAAGATGGCGTCACATGCCCAAGATGATAAACTCTTGATTCACTTCTTCCAAGACAGTTTGACCGGGGCAGCTTCAAATTGGTATACGCATCTCGAGCGGGCACACATCCGATCCTTCAAAGATCTAGCAGATGCATTCCTGAAGCAGTACAAGTACAGTATTGACATGGCTCCCGACAGGATGCAACTTCAAAATATGTCAAAAAGGGACGTGGAGACTTTCAAAGAATATGCACAACGATGGAGGGAACTGGCTGCTCAGGTGGAGCCTCCCTTAGCTGAGAAAGAAATCGTAGCAATGTTCATTGATACACTCCAGTCGCCCTTCTATGATAGGATGATTGGGAGTGTGTCATCAAATTTTTCTGACATGGTCATCATCGGTGAGAGAATTGAAAGCGGAATGAGGAATGGCAATATTGCCGAGACTTCAGTAGGGAACGGCCCAAAGAAAACCCCGTTCGTGAAAAAGAAGGAGGGAGAGGCACATGCAGTAACCTGTGAACAAAAGAAACCGAACCAATGGAGACCAAACCAAACACCCTCCTTCCATGCCCAATACGCCCCATATTACCAACCACCTCCATATCACCAAGCCAACCAGCCATACATCGCTGCAACCTCGCAATTTCCAAACCCTCAACAAATGGCTCCTTACCGACCATCTTACCCTTCTCAACCTCAAACACCCCCTACCATGCCACCTCAAATTGTCCAGCCCCTAGGTCCAAACCCGAACACCAGCCAAACAAGACCACCATACAACTCGGAAAGAAAGCCAGTACATTTCGACCCGATACCCATGACTTACACCGAGCTACTGCATCAGCTTATAAGCAAATCTGTGTTGACTCCAATCCCGATGAAACCATTGGGGCCTCCTTATCCGAAGTGGTTTGATCCAAATGCTAAATGTGAGAACCATGCAGGGGCCATAGGTCATTCCACCGAGAACTGCAGGGCTTTCAAATTTAAAGTGCAAGATCTGATTAATGCCAAATGGTTGAGCTTCCAGAAGGATGCTCCAAATGTAGCACAGGGTCCTATGCCAAATCATGGGAGTTCGGGAGTCAATGCCGTTGAGAGCTTCTTGGAACATACTCTCAAGAGTAGAGTGGTCGATGTTAGGACTCCTATGAGATTTGTTTTCAGAGAGATGTCTAAATGTGGATGGATCCAAATCCCGATCACGGAAGAAAAGGCTCTCGATGGAGAGATAAGGTGTGACTTTGATGGGAAAATGGGACATTCGATTGAAAACTGTTCAGAGTTTCGGCAAGTTGTGCAACGGCTAATGGATATGAAGCTTATCTCAATTGGTTGTGAATCAAATGAGTATGCCATTAATATGGTTGCTGAATCTACAATTTCCCCAACCCCGGTTAAGATAACCCCTTTTACTGTTGTGGTTAATCCTCAACCGGTTCCTGATCAAGTCACTCCGAAACCGGTGGTAATATACTATACTGAAAAGAAACCTTTGCCGGTTCCAAGCGGGCCAGTACCAATCGTCATCCGAGTTCCAAGTCCTTTCCCTTACAAGGACGCCAAAGCGGTACCCTGGAAATATGAGATGCAGGTCCAACCCAATCCTTCCGACGGGACTACTGTGGTCACCAACATTTCAGGAATTGGTGGAATGACTAGGAGTGGTCGCATTTACACTCCGGAGGTGTTGCGAAGGGTGGAAATAGAAAAAGAAGGAAAGGATCACAAAGGGAAAGAGAAGGTGGAAGGAATCCTAGATGACAAGGAAGCAAACGGGGGCGAGAATAAAAAGGAGGTATCTGATGAAGAAGTTGGTGAATTTTTGAAGTTCATCAAGCAGAGTGAATATAGGGTTGTGGATCAGTTAAATCGAACTCCGGCTCGGATATCTCTTTTGTCACTATTGATGAACTCTGAGCCACACAGGAGAGTACTGATGAAGGTGTTGAATCAAGCGCATGTCTCCCATGACATCACAGTTGATAAGCTCGATAACATTGTAGGTAACATAGTTGCTGATAATTATGTCACTTTCACCGATGATGAAATACCAGCTGAAGGTATGGGGCACAACAAGGCCTTGCACATTTCTGTGAAGTGCCGAGACCATGTCATGGCCAGGGTTCTCATTGATAATGGCTCTTCTTTGAATGTAATGCCAAAGTCAACGCTGGCGAAGTTGCCTTTCGATGGAACTCACATGAAGCCAAGCACAATGATTGTAAGAGCTTTCGATGGCACCCGAAGGGAAGTTATGGGAGAAATTGAATTGGCCATTCAGATTGGCCCTTGCACCTTTGAAATACTCTTTCAAGTAATGGACATTACGCCAACTTACAGTTGTCTCATGGGACGACCATGGATCCATTCGTCTGGAGCTGTACCTTCCACACTGCACCAGAAAGTGAAGTTCATTGTTGATAGCAAATTGATAATTGTTTCTGGAGAGGAGGATATGTTAGTGAGTAAGCCATCAACTACCCCTTACATTGAAGCTGCCAAGAAGCTCTTGAGACCGCTTTCAATCGCTTGAAATTGCCAATGCCACTTATGTCGGGGACAAGTACTCCACTCTTGAAACCTCGGTCATCTAAAGCGTCATTATGGTGGCTAGGGTTATGCTTGAAGGAGGATACCGACCTGGAAGCGGTTTGGGGAAGAATAGCCAAGGTGTCACCGACATCCTCATGCTCACCGAGAACAAGGACAGGTTTGGGCTAGGATATAAACCCACCAAGGCCGACGGGATGAGGGTTATGGAAGAGAAGAAAAAAAAAGAGGCTGGCTCGCCTGGAAAATCGTGGAATACTAGGGCTGAAAGGGTTCCCATCTGTGACATTCGTGAGCTTCCGAAGTGTAGGGTTCGCCTTCCCGGACCAAGCAGCAGCTTGTTGAAGATGATTATCTCGCCGATCATGGTGTCAATTTGGTGTATCCATGCCCTCCGGGATCTGAGCTCAACAATTGGGAGGTCATCGAGTTCCCCAGGACCATAGAGTTTTTTTCAAAGTAATTCTGTAATGTTTATCCTTTTGCTCTGCTCAAGGCTTTAGGATTTTCGTTGTAATGGGCTTACTTGTTTCCATTCCAGTATGACTTATCAATAAATGCATGCATTCAATATCTTTATGTGCTTATCCCTTTTGTTTTTTGCTTTCGCTTTTTATTCATCGTTCCTCACCAATAAATACAGTTTCTCATCTTTAACCGTTATTCATTCATCTTTCCCTGATAACTACCCAAATTGCAGATCTAAAAGTGACTCTCTTGAAAATGACAGTGTTAATAACTCAAAGATACAATTTCGACTATTCTATTGATCATGCTTTGATGAGGTTGTTGATGATGATGGGGAAGTTCCTCCCGAATCTGTTAAGGTTAGTAGAGCAAGAAGCCAGGGAAATTCGACCCCATGAAGAACCGAGTGAACCAATCAATTTGGGGACCGAAGATGATAAAAAAGAGGTCAAGATTGGCCTTTCCCTGAAAGAAAAGGAGCGAAATAGGTTGATCAAGTTGTTGATGGATTATAAAGATGTTTTCGCATGGTCGTACCAAGACATGCCAGGGTTAGACCCCAGTGTAGCAGAACACAAACTACCATTAAAGCCGGAGTGTCCTCCAGTAAAGCAGAAGCTACGAAGGATGAAAGCAGAAATGTCTCTAAAGATCAAGGAGGAGGTCAAGAAACAACTGGATGCAGGTTTCCTAGAAGTTGTGAAGTACCCTCAATGGGTTGCTAACATTGTTCCTGTTCCCAAGAAAGATGGAAAGGTTCGAATGTGTGTTGACTATCGAGATCTGAACAGAGCTAGCCCAAAAGATGACTTTCCTCTGCCTCACATTGATGTTCTTGTAGACAATACTGCCCAACATGCATTATTCTCTTTCATGGACGGGTTCTCCGGATATAATCAGATCAAGATGGCACCTGAAGATATGGAGAAAACTACATTTGTTACTTTATGGGGAACCTTTTGCTACAGGGTTATGCCCTTTGGCTTGAAAAATGCTGGGGCAACATATCAGCGGGCTATGGTGGCTTTATTCCATGACATGATGCATAAGGAGATAGAAGTTTATGTAGATGACATGATCGCCAAGTCCAGATCCGAAGATGACCATGTTGATAATCTGCAGAAACTTTTTGAGCGTTTAAGAAAGTTTAAGCTCCGACTGAATCCAGCCAAATGCACTTTTGGAGTGAAATCAGGCAAGCTTCTGGGGTTCATTGTTAGTCAAAGAGGAATAGAGGTTGACCCTGAAAAAGTACGAGCAATCATCGATATGCCAGCACCTCGAACGGAGAAAGAAGTTCGTGGGTTTTTAGGAAGATTGAACTACATTGCCCGGTTCATCTCCCAACTGACCGCGACGTGTGAACCAATCTTTAAATTGCTACGCAAAAATCAGGCAGTAACATGGAATGAAGATTGTCAAAAAGCCTTCGAGAAGATCAAACAATACCTACTGGAGCCTCTGGTCTTGGTTCCCCCAGTTCCGGGAATACCTCTTATCATGTATTTGACTGTGCTAGATGAATCAATGGGTTGTGTACTGGGGCAACACGATGAGTCAGGAAGGAAGGAACATGCCATCTATTATCTAAGCAAGAAGTTCACCAGTTGTGAAGCCAACTACTCATTGCTGGAACGCACTTGCTGTGCTTTGGCTTGGGCGGCCCGCCGTTTGAGACATTACATGTTGTGTTACACTACCTGGTTGGTGTCCAAAATGGATCCGATCAAGTACATCTTTGATAAGCCTGCTTTGACTGGAAGAATTGCTCGCTGGCAAGTCCTGCTATCGGAATACGACATTGTATATGTCACCCAAAAAGCAGTAAAAGGTAGTGCTCTCGCAGAGTATCTAGCCAACCAGCCAGTGGAAGATTATGGATCGATGCAATGCGATTTCCCGGATGAAGATATAATGGCTTTGTTTGATCGCGAGCAATCACTAGAAAAAGAAAAATGGACTTTGTTATTTGATGGAGCTTCTAATGCATTGGGGCATGGAATCGGGGCAATACTAATCTCGCCGGAAAATGATTATTTCCCTGTCACTGCAAGGCTTTGCTTCGATTGTACAAACAATATAGCCGAATATGAAGCTTGTGCGCTTGGGATCCTGGCAGCAATAGAATCAAAGGCAAGGATACTGGAGGTATATGGGGACTCTGCATTAGTCATCCACCAGCTAAGAGGGGAATGGGAAACCCGAGATGCCAAGTTAATCCCATACCATGATTACATCAAAGGTTTGGTTGAGCAGCTTGATGAAGTCACATTTCATCATATTCCCCGAGAAGATAACCAATTAGCTGACGCACTGTCTACCTTGTCCTCGATGTTCAAAGTAAATGACGAGAGGAACTTACCACTCATTAAAATGGAAAGTCGTGATCATCCTGCGTATTGTCAAGTGATAGAGGAGGAGTCTGATCAAAAACCGTGGTACCATGATATCAAATGCTTCATCCAAAGAAGGGAGTACCCTCAGGGCGCTTCAGAAAATGATAAAAGAACTCTAAGAAGACTTGCAATGGGTTTCTATTTAGATGGAGATATTCTCTACAAAAGGAACCATGACATGGTGTTGTTGAGGTGCGTTGACGCAAAAGAAGCTAAACTGATAGTTGGGAGGTACATGAAGGACCTTTTGGAACACACGCAAGCGGTCATGCAATGGCCAGGAAAATCTTGAGGACTGGCCAATACTGGTTGATAATGGAAGTAGACTGCTTTAATTATGCAAAGAGGTGCCATAAGTGTCAAATATATGCTGATAGGGTTCATGCACCGCCAGCTCCCTTGAATGTCATGACGACACCCTGGCCATTCTCAATGTGGGGAATGGACGTGATCGGTCCAATCGAACCAAAAGCCTCGAATGGGCATCGCTTCATTCTTGTTGCCATTGATTATTTCACAAAGTGGGTTGAGGCTGCATCGTATGCCAATGTGACCAGGAATGTCGTGATCAAATTCGTAAAAGAGGAATTAATTTGTCGTTATGGGTTGCCAAGCGAGATCATCACTGATAATGCGACTAACTTGAAGAACAAGATGATGAAAGAGATGTGCGAAAACTTCAAGATAAAACATCACAATTCCTCCCCGTATCGCCCAAAGATGAATGGGGCAGTTGAGGCCGCCAATAAAAATATCAAGAAGATTGTCCAGAAGATGGTGGTGAATATAAGGATTGGCACGAGATGTTGTCTTTTGCTTTGCATGGCTACCGTACCTCCATTCGCACCTCGACAGGGGCAACTCCGTATTCTTTAGTTTATGGGATGGAAGCAGTACTCCCGATTGAAGTAGAGATCCCCTCATTAAGGGTACTGAGAGAATCAGAACTGGAAGAAGCTGAGTGGGTTCAGGACCGGCTCGACCAATTGAATCTCATTGAAGAGAAAAGATTAGGGGCATTGTGTCATGGTCAATTGTACCAGAAAAGGTTGATGAGAGCTTACGAGAAGAAGGTACGCCCGCGGCAGTTTCGGGAGGGTGATCTAGTGCTCAAAAAGATCTTACCGATCCAAAAGGATCATCGGGGAAAGTGGACCCCGAACTACGAAGGACCTTACGTTGTGAAAAAGGCTTTCTCGGGAGGAGCTTTAATTCTCACAAGGATGGATGGGGAAGATCTTCCACTCCCTGTAAACTCAGATGCAGTCAAAAAGTATTATGCTTGAACGCACTTCCCGAAAGAAAAAAAAAAGTGAAAAATGAAAAAAAGAAAAGCTCGCTAGGCTGAAAATCTGAAAAGACAGTTTAGGCAAAAGTTAGAGCAACCCGCTAGGCTGAAAACCTGAAAAGGCGGTCTAGGCAAAAGTTAGGGTTCAAAAATAAAATAAACAAGGGGAGTTTCGTCAAGGCGATGAACTGGGGAAATCAGTGGGCTAGATGCATGAAAATCGGGGCAGATAGCATTCTCGGATGTTGATTAGTAAGCAGTCGAGATAGTATGAGGGATATTAACACTAGTCATGGAAAGAGATGTCATTTGAGGAGATGTGTTTCCACTCCACGACCTTTCTGCAATTCCATACTCCATTGTAATATCTGCTTTGTATACCTTCTTAGTCCAAATATAATGACATTTGACTCCCAATTCTTTTTACCCTTATCTCTTTCTCTTAACTTTTGTCGATTGTGTGTGTGCATTCATCATGATAAGTATATACTGAGATGTGAAACATGTATTTGGTGTCTTCAAGAGCATTTAGAACTTCTTTGAAAATCTCAAAGGTTCGTAAAGAACAAGATGACCTCCAGACAAAGGGCACCGTGGTCTACTGACAGGAAGCATAGGGACAACCACTGCAGAGAAAGCGTACCCTTTCAAAAGCACTTAGCCTTTATTCTCCACGAAGACAGGACACGTTTTAGTTCACCTCCGGGCTTGTCTGTGATCAATACTTCAAGGGGTCAAGGGTGATAATAAGAAACACCTAAGCGATAAAAAAAATTAAAAAATAGTAACGTGTTACAGGCTTTCCTTGTGTTGCATTGAAATCATTCGAGGTTTTCGTCAAGCATATACTACATTTTTGGCATCATGCATTGTAATTGTTTATCTCTTGTGAGCACAAAACCCAAGAATTGCACAAACTTCGTAGGTTTTTACCTTTCATGTCAAGCTTCAGCGGATAACCGACTCCGCAAGCTTTTCGCCTTTCCTTTCAAGCTTCAGCGGATAACTGACTCCGTAAGCTTTTAACATTTCTTATCAGGCTTCAGCGGACAACCGACTCCGTAAGCTTTTGGTCATTTCGTTTTCAAGCTTCAGTGGATAACCGACTCCGCAAGCTTTTAATTCTTTTGCTTTCAAGCTTCAGTGGACAACCGACTCCGCAAGCTTTTAATCATTTTGTTTTCAAGCTTCAGTGGATAACCGACTCCGCAAGCTTTTAATTCTTTTGCTTTCAAGCTTCAGTGGATAACCGACTCCGCAAGCTTTTAATCATTTTGTTTTCAAGCTTCAGTGGATAACCGACTCCGCGAGCTTTTAATTCTTTTGCTTTCAAGCTTCAGTGGATAACCGACTCCGCAAGCTTTCAACTTTTCTTGTCAAGCTTCAGTGGATAACCGACTCCACAAGCTTTTTACCTTTTCTGTCAAGCTTCAGTAGACAACCGACTCCGCAAGCTTTTAATCCTTTTGCTGTCAAGCTTCAGGGGATAACCGTCTCCACAAGCTTTTTACCTTTTCTTTCAAGCTTCAGTGGATAACCGACTCCACAAGCTTTTTACCTTTCTTGCCTGTCAAGCTTCAGTGGATAACCGACTCCACAAGCTTTTTACCTTTTCTTTCAAGCTTCAGCGGACAACCGACTCCGCAAGCTTTTAACCTTTCTGTCAAGCTTCGACGGGTACCATACCCCGTAAGCTCTGCTTGTTTTCAAGCTTCAGTGGATAACCGACTCCACAAGATTTTTACCTTTTCTGTCAAGCTTCAGCGGATAACCGACTCCGCGTGCTTTTTATTTTCTTTCAAGCTTCAGTGGACAACCGACTCTGCAAGCTTTTAACCTTTCTGTCAGGCTTCGACGGATACCATCCCATAAGCTCTCTCCATATTGCATCCTTTCACTTGTCAGCAAACTTCGGCCAAAATTGGAGTTCATGTCTTTACTCGTTTCTTATAACGATAATTGGTTAACTACGGTTACACCTACTATCTAATAAGAAACAAGTAAAGAGGGGCAGCTGTGAACACCTAATTTTGTCCGGATATTTTTAATTGATGTTTTGAAAAAATAATAATAAACAAAAACCAAAGTGATAAATAAAATAAAAAAGTTTTTGTTCTTGATACAATATAGATTTAAACATAGCCCAATTTTGTTTTTTGTTGCAAGCCCATTATCTAAACTATCCAAATTCAAAAAAAAAAACAAAAAAACAAAAAAACAAAAAAACAAAAAAAAACAAACAGAAAGCTTCAGACTTTTTTTATTTTTTTATTTATTCTTTGTCCTTTTCTTCTTTGTCCATTTCCATTAGAGGAAAATCAGCTTTATATTTTATTTTCCCTCCTTTTGTTTTCTTCCACATTTTTTCTAAAAATAAGGAGAACAACCCATGCACCTGCTGCAACCATCAGAGTAGTGGGAGTACCACATTTCACCAGCCCCTGCACCTGCAACAACCAAGCAGAGTAGTGGGAACAAAGGCTGGTTTGTTCCTTGCTATGGCACCACTCTGTAATATTTTCGTCCCTCCTTCAGAAAAGATAATAACATATTTTGTCTGCTTCCTCATCCTATATATATGTTACATTTCGTAGAAGGAGGGGGGAGGAGTTTTTTTTACTTCATCTATCTGCATTAAGGCAAAAAGAATCTTTGTGTGGAAATAGGAGAGTTGAGAGGGAATATCAGAACTTGATGGATCTCTCTTCACTAGTTTTCTTTGGTCTTCATTTCTTCCCCTCCTTTTCCACCTTCTGTTGCTTTCCTTGATCTCATCTTCAAAAAATCAGAAAAAGAAAAAGAAAAAGAAAAAGAAAAAGAAAAAGAGAACAAACAGAAGAAATAGGAAGTAGAGGAAAGCTCCACCTCGGACCTCCGCCATCCTCGTCGTGACCAGCTCCGCCACACTACAGCACCTCCTCGTCGTGTCGTTTCCAGCCTCAGACGCCACCGCTCCGCTGCACCACCACAGTTGCGCCCCTCCTCTGCGTCTGGCCGCTTCTCTGCCTTGAGCCATCGTGCTGTCCGCGTCTCGCCCACCGCCGCACCAGACCCACTCACTGTCGCGTCACCACCAAGGACCTTCGCCCCCCTCGCAAAACGCAGATCTCAGACCCAGATCCACGCACGATTCGCACCCTTTGTCACTCCTGCCTCGCCGTGTACGGTCCCTCCGGCCCACCATTGTCGTGTCGTCGTCCCTGCCCGCGCCTCACCGTCCCTGTCGACGTCCCACCACCCCGCATCCACAGCCGCGACGTCCACCAATCTCCCTGGTCCTCCATCACGTTTGGTAACGATTAAGCTAGAAGCTTCCTTCAAGTTTCTTCCTTCTGTTTTTTTTTATATTATTTATTTATGGCCCTATGGTTCTGATGGTTTGTTTACTTGGGCTTGTGTTTGTTGCATGAGGCCCAAACATATTTTTTGTTTGTTTGGTTTTGGCCATTTATTGTTATGTTAGAATGTTAGGCCAAGTAATCTGTCTCAAAAAAATATATTAACATATTATGTTTCTTTTAAATGATAAAAAAATATTTTCCTGAATTTAAGTCTTAAAATAAGGAAAAAATATAAAAATGAAAAATTAAATAAATCTTTTGATGATTCTCAGTTCCTTGTTTCTTAATCAAAACTCTTCTAAAAAAAAAATCAAATCTTTTTTTATTATCTTGGGTCAGATTTTTCTTAGGCTTAGGTTCTATTTTTTTTATTTTTTTTTTCAAAATAGGACAAAAATCATTTCTCAAAAGTCAAAATTTCAAAAAAGGTATAATAATAAAATTATCTTTAACAAAATTAAAAAAAAAAAATTCTTGAGTTCACGCAACAATTTACAACGTTGATGTACGATTTTTTCGTCCTCAAGTATTGTAAAAATTGTAATGGCTTATCGTATAGTTTCACTATCTTTAACCCTATGCAAGAGTGAATTCTCTCATTTTAGAAATAAAAAACGATTTTTATATTCTATTTTGACAAAGTTTTTTTTACAAAAATAAATAAATACTTTTAAGTATCTCTAATAGAATTTATAAAAAATGACAAAGCTTTTCAAATTTACGCAACAATCTATGACGTTGATGTATGAATTTTCATCCTCAAATGTCGTATGAATTGTAAGGGTTCAACGTATAGCTCTGCTATCTTTAACCCCGTGCAAGAATGAATCCCTTTTTTTAAAAAATATTAAATGTTTTTTTTTTAATTCATACTTCTAATCAATTTTACCCAATTCCATTTTTTTATAAAAAAAAAATCTTTTTTAATTCACGCAACAATCTACGATGTTGATGTATGATTTTTCATCCTCAAGTGTCGTATGAGTTGTAAGGGTTTATCGTGTAGCACAGCTATCTTGGACTCTACGCAAAAGTGAATTTATTCTGAAATAAAATCTTCTTTAAAATAAAATAAATAAATCAAATCTTTATCAAAAATTAAAATCAACCAACCAATCAAATATTTTCAAAAGAACTACGTGGCTTTGAGTTTCCCATCGCACCCAGGAATACGTAGGAGCAAGATAAATCATCTTGTCGGGCCAAAACTAAATTTTCCTTTTTGTGTCTCTTTTTATGTTAAAATAATTAATCAAAATAATCAAATTTTTCCTTTTTTTAACAATAAATTCAAAAAAATAAAAATTAATAAGAATTTTAAAATATTAAAAATTAAAAATAATTTTTTCTTGTAAATAATTTTGGGGTAAAATAAATATTTAAAAGGCTATTAAAATGTTTTTGCACAATTAACTTAAGGTACCATTTTTTAAACGGGCGATGTGGGGTGCTAACACCTTCCCTACTCGTAACCGACTCCCGGACTCATATCTCTCTTTTTTAAAAAAAAGGCCAGTTCACCTTTAAATAATTGGGTTTTCTAAGATTTTCCCAATAAAAATTTTAGTGGCGACTCCTCTGTTTTTTATCCTTTTCCGCGCCTCCCGGACGGGACGGTCGCGACAAATTTATTACGGACAATACATATATATATATATATATATATATATATATATATATATATACGTTCAATTATATTCAGACAACAAAAATAATTAGAAACCAAAAAGCTACATGATATATTATAGATTTCATATCAAAATACATATAATCAGTCAAAAGTAATAGCTAGTACATGATAAGTTTTTAAACTAACTACATGTATACAAACTATGGTTGGTACACTTCAAGAAAGAAAGTTGCCCAACGCCTCTTTATGTTGTTGATGTCGGAATCAGATAATGGAGTTGGATTGTTGAATATCTGCAAGTTTAATTGGACAAAAGATTATATTAATCTTTTAAGTAAAAAACTAACATAAAACATATAACGAATCTATACTATTACTTCTAATTGTGTCAATTAACATTTACCTCGTGCCATCTTTCAGTGATCCTGGAAGAGATAATTTCCAACATCCACTGCATCACATAGTAGCCACATTCCCATGATCCACGTTGTATACGTGACTACGTACAAATGAAACCCAATTAGAATATGAGGAATTAAATAAAATAGAAATCAATTATTGTACCCACTGCATTTGATGCATTTGAACTAATAAATATCTTACGCTAGGAATAATCCATCTGATAGACCGAGTACGCCTTTCACCACGCAACATGTGGGTTGCATTAATAGACCTATCATGACAAAAAAATTAATTAAAGTATATCTAATAGATTTCAGATAATTAAAACAACTGCATTACTGATTATAAAATATTTTAATGCTTACGTTTCGATGATCGTCTTCAGTTGATTCGCCGGCTTATTTCCCAATGAGCAGAAGAAGACCACGACGTTAATTCTTGGGTACAAGAGCAACAGTTGCCAATGATGGCTGTATTTGCGGAACAGTTAGTGACTAAGTCATATATAGTTATACTTAAATAACCGGTACTTACTTATTGAGATAAGGCGCAAGATAGAATTGGTGATCGTCTCGGGCAAGTATATCACGTATGGTAGTGACCGGGTCTTGATCTGATGCTAGGAGAACATCACCCTGAATGAACATGGGGTCAATGAACCCATAAATGGCGAGGTTACCCTGATCGACTAACATACGATGCAGATACCTAATATATTGGAAAAACATGTTAATTATCATAGTATTTAAAAATTAATTACTTAACTTATAAATAAAATGTACTTACGTGCACCATAACGATATGTGTGCAGAACTAGCCATTTCTTTATTGAGTACCATCTCCATAAGTTCCTTCTTTGGGATATACAGTTCATCACCAGGGCTGGCATCATGTTCCAACCTTACGAAGGCTGCGTCATTCTCCATGGTGACAACCTGTATAGCCAGAACTTTAAAAACATCACCATGGCCAGGTGCCCCTTTGTCGATCCCCTAAACAACATAGATATATATTAGTAATCACGGATAATTAAGTTATTTAATTCGTTATTAACTAAATGGTCAAATGAATACCTTGGCGGAGAGCGGAGACATCTCTGGTCTTCCTAGATCCGACCTTTTAGGCACAATATCATTTCCAACATCCTATAACGAATAAAAATAAAGCATTATCTTTAAACAATAATAAATTATTTCAACTATGAATATAGAAAAACACAACTAACCGAATACCTCAGATGCAACAAGAAAGGCGACCGGTCTTCTTGACCGGAGGATGAAGTTCTCGGGGCCCGACCCACCTGTTTGAACCTCCTCGGTGGGCACAGGGGACTCGAGCATCAGCATCTCGAATAATCTCAACAACGACCCTCAGCTGATCATCCGGTAATAAACGATGGTGTATGGTATTACCTAAGTTATTATGTGCCCTACCCAATGCCACTAAGCGGCGATCATGATGATCATCAACATACAGCTCACACCTATCAGGGTCGTCGTCGTCATCATCATCATCATCATTTTCAGGATGATGAGGAGGATCACATGTGACCTTAGTGCTCACATGGATAGAGGGTTGGACACCGGGTGTCATCTGCTAGGACATATAAGTCAATATTGCCATCTGCTGGGCAAACTGCTCGGCCATCTCCTGTCGAAGCTCAGCTGCAATCTCCTGTTTTAGCCGTGCTCTATCTGCTTCAACATCCCTGTGGCATTGGTGTGAAGATGAACCATGGTATTGACGAATGCCGACTCCCCATCCAACACCAATGACACGGCCCGGGTGGTCTGGTTTACCGATGGCAGCAGCTAAGATATCATCGCGTCCTCTAGGAACAAAGGTTCCTTGGGTTAGCTGATCATCCAAGGCATCCTATCACATAAAATATCAGGTCACATTACAATTCGGTAACAATCTTAAAATGACAATTACAATTCAAACTATACTTACAATCTTCTCAGCTACTTGGCGGGCCTCCTCAGATGTATATTGTCCCGTTTTTCTTTGTCGGGCCCTCTTCCATTTACGATGGCGTGGGGGTGGAGGTGGATCAACAACCTCTGGACGATTTTCAGCATTAGGATCCGCCTGAGATGCTGCTTCCTGACGTGCTTTCTTTTCCTCTTCAACCATTTTCTGAACAAACTTTTTATATCCCCCACGAGACATGACACGGGGGTAGACATTCTTGCTTTGGTTTTTCTGCCCCTTTTTCCTCTTTTCCTGTTATAAATAGAAGACAATTAAATTACATAAGTAAATAAAATTAATGCAATTACATAAATTTAGAGACAAATCAAATAAGTTAACCTGAAAGCTGGGATCATGTCGGCTCTGAACAAAGCGATCCCACGTCGCCTTGTCAAGAAACGGATACACCTCAAGTGGGTTCTTTTTACTTTTTGGATTGAATACATAGTATCTGCCCAGGTCGGTCTTAAAAGCCCTCCAATGCTCTCCAGCATACTTTAGCAAACGCTTCTTCATAACGTATGTATCCGGTATGTCAAAGGTCAACTACATTAAGACCAAAAGAATCAACGAATTACTGTATGATATTATTAAGATAAAAATAAAGTAGATACAGACAAACACAGGACGTAGAAGTATAGATACCAGAATACTCTCCCATATCTGATCCTTCATGCATTTCTTTCAACAACTCAAGCAATTCAGTAAAGCTTTTATCGCTCCACCCATTTCTCGCCTTCACATTGAACAATCTTAACACCGCTGACAACCGTGTGAAATTAGTGCACCCCGGATACAAAGCCACTTGCGCATCACTGCACAAAGTATCATACACATGTGCGCGCTGAAAAGACTCTTGCCCAACATCACGGATCATGTCCTCTAGTCCATCGTCCATTTCCACGTCATCAACTTCCTTTCTATCCGACACCCTCGGCCTGTCTAACGATTCACCATGACATATCCATGTTGTATAACTCTTGCAAATCCCCTCACAAATAAGATGATCACGTATCTCCTCGGCTTCTAGTTGTCTCTCATTCAAACAGTTAACACAAGGACAATAAAACCTTCCGTTACCACTATCAGGGGCATTTGTTTTTGCAAACTGTAGAAAATCTTCCACTCCATTCTCATACTCATCACTTGTCCGTCTAGCATTCATCCAACCGCGATCCATGACTAAACCAATACCTTTGTACTTAGTCCAACATATTCATCAACCACTTCTTATGACAGGGTATGGCCCTATCCCATTCGAGAAGAAACTTTTTCAAAATTCGGTTAACAGTTAGTCCTTAACTCTCATGCTCATACTCGACAAAATTTCGGCAGCATTTCCTTGCAGTCTCCGACGTACACTACTTGAACACGATGACATCCACCACGATAAAGTATGCACCCGGATAACGAAAGGAAATGTATCAATCCGAACTTTCATCAAGTATATAACATTAGAATCAATGAATAACTATTTTAACTGAATTAAGAAAAAAAAATTTCCCAAACTGTCCAACTTTGGACAATTCAAGATCCAACACAATGAGCGGTACATTAAGCACATACACGTACGCTCATTAGTATTGCATCTCAAACGGGAAACTAAGGCTTTACTAATTATTGTGGGCATATTCTCGAATCAAATAAATTTTCAAGAAAATACATTAAAACTCCAATGAAAGCTTTTCAGCCAAAACGTACCTTCTGAGAGACACGTCTAGTTGTTATTGTGCAAAGACAGTAGAGAAGTGAAGAAAGCAAAGGCAGTAGCACTATGCAACGGAGTCAAAGACACTTGTACACCTGCCAACTAAAAACTCTTCCTTGAGTTAAGCATTCTAGAATTGAGAGAATTATGTAAATAGTCATTGAAACTTCAATAGGCAAAATACAAGACAGCAAAGCTGAAGAGATCTACACAACTTAATGGTATGGTTGATTAATGGTGACACACTTGTAAGTTGTAACTAAATTTCTGAGTAACTGAATGAAACTCACCATGAACCCTATGACTACTCCTCAAATCAGATCCACAATCCAGGAAAATAACACCTATCAATTTCTTGTTCTGCAAATAGAGTAAGAAAGTTGCTCAAACATTTATGTTGCTCGAGATTATTTAAAACAAGATTGAGTAACTCAAAAAGCTAAAATTGAAATAGTTAAACATGCAAGAAAAATCATTTTAAAAAGTATTACAGCTACTGTAATGGCGAACATACCTCATCCTCATCCCCTTGTCACTGACTTTTGTGCTTTGATAGCTGCTTTGGTTGCAACTTTTGCAGCTAAGTTCTTCCTTTCCAAGGTCTGCATCCAGTAGTAACACAATGGAGCACAATTGCATCACATATAAAATAAGAAATAGATTGTTAAATAGAAGTTAGTCATATAGACCCATTGAATAATAGAAACCACTTCTTATTTCAAGAAAAAAAAAATAGTGCTTGATTCTGAGTTGTATAGCCGAAGTTATAAATTAAAGAATATGACAGAAGATGAAAACATGCAGATAAGACACAGAATTGAACACAAAAACTGCACTAAAATTGTTAAGAGATTAAATCAAAGACTTGTTGTTTTGACCAAGTTATGACTCAGATTTTTAACCGGATTAACAGAGCAAAAATCCAAATTTTATAGTGCAAATTATGAATAAAACTGCAGGGGTTGCTAGACTTAACCACATAGCAAATAAATCAAGGTTTAGTGATGCTTTGTTGACATCCTACTACCAAAAAGAAAATCAGACATGATGCAGAACACATAAGCAATTTGACAAAATGAACCTTGATTGTTCATACTACAGCAATAGCAGTTACCAGCTCACAATACTTGTTTCTTTTTCAAGAGAAGTTATGTCCTATTAAAAGGGATCTAATCTTGTTAAAATCTTTCGTTACATTTTCCATGGTTTTTTAGACCAGAAAACCAGCCCCACTTACCTCATTTTCAATCTCTTTTGTGCTTTCTCTTGTTATAGAGATCATAAGCAAATTAAGCACCATGAATAGGAGTATACTTAAACCAATACCAAGACAGAAGTATCTAGACAATTTTGATTTTCTCTAGCAAATAGCAATCATGAATAAGGGAGCATTTAGAATATCTTATAGAAAACTTGTTTACGATTGCGATATTAGCTTATGAAAATAAAAGTTATAAAAATAGTTTATAAAAGTAATTTAGACCGTCTTATAAGCATTTTTTACAATAAATTCTTTTTAACTTATTTCAACAAATACGGTTGCATGCAGTTTCAGTTTGAGTGACTGCAAAAACCAAAACATTGCGACTAGAACTCGTTTTCAGACCCAGATTTGAAAGCAACCTATGAATTATGCAAAGTGTAAATTGTAAAACACATTCACTCAATTTCTCGTTGTCAACTGCAGGGGTTGCTAGACTTAACCACATAACTTATTTAAAACAGTATCAAGCATTTTGTCAGTCATTTAGTCTACAACACAGTAAACATTACAATGTTCAGCAAGGCAAATCCCATAGAAGCAAAATAGCAAATAAATGTAGAATGCAGAATAGGAGAATACAAGGATACACATTAGTATAGTACCCATTTTAAAACTGAATGAAGAATACACAGAACCACATCATGCTAAACTCATTCTACTAGAATAACTACATTCTATAAATAGAGACAAATTAAAGAACAAAAACTCTTAGACAGAATAGAAACAAACTGAGTTAATTAAACAACTACTTGATGCATTCATTGATGCTTAAAGGAGCAGGGACAACAAAATGCTTTCAACACACATTCATTGATGCTTATAAAACAGAGGAAGACACTCACCAGCAACAACAAACAGCAGCGGAGGAAGTACAAGACGGTTGGCGCGAGATGCAGCAGCGAGCCAGAGACGGCGGCGAGCAGAGGAGATGAACTTCGAGGAGGAGATGAACTTCGAAGAGGATTGCGTGAAGGAAGAAAGAGAGCCACACGTTAGCAGAGGGAGGGATTGCTTCGATGTGAGAAAGAGAGGAGTGTTTTGTGTTTTAGGTTTTCATAAACTAAAGACTGGGAGGGCGCGGAACAGAAAGAGGGAATGAAAAAAATTAGGAATATTACACATCGGTTATAACGAAAACCGATGTGGTTCACCATATTATACACATCGGTTATATAAAAACCGATGTGGTTAACCATATTATACATCGGTTACTAAAAACCGTTGTGGAAAAAGTAAAATTTTAAATTCGATTTTTTTTTATAATGTTATACATCGGTTACAAAAAATCGATGTGGAAAAAGTAAAATTTTAAATTCTATTTTTTTTTTATAATTTTCTACATCGGTTAGATTGAAACCGATATGGTTAATCACTATTTTACACATTGGTTCAGAAAGAACCGATGTTAAATAATAAAAATTATGGCTTTAAAATTTTTTTGTTTTAATTTTAAACATCGGTTAGAAATAACCGATGTGGAAATGTTTTACACATCGGTTAAACTCTAAACCGATGTGTAATACTTTGATTTTAATTTCAAAAATGCCACCGCCTCGTTTTACACATCGGTTTAACAGAAACCGATGTGTAAACTCCGATGTAAAAAACATATTTTACACTAATGACATTACCAGTGTTATTGACACATGATTACTTTTATCAGGAGAAAATCCTTAATTTCGTTCATGAAATTATAACACCCGATCAATCTTGTTTCTAACATTAACAAAATTCTAAAAACACCTTAAAGTTGTCAAAAGTTTATCAATATAGTCCCCAATTCCGAACAATCCAGTACCTAACATCGTTGACATACTGAGGGACTAGACTGATGAACTTTTGAGAAATTCAGAGACATTTTTGAAATTTTGTTATTGTCAGAGACGAGGTTGATATGGTGCTATAATTTCAGATATTAAACCGGTGATTTACTCCTTTTAGTAGAGTCGAAGATATAGTGTTTGTTTGGAAATACAAGGCTAAAACTTAAATGATAGGAAGTGTTTCAAAAGTTACTGTGAGTAGCTTCTTTTAAAAGTGATTTTGAAATATTCGGAAGAGTTTCTAAACATATTATAATTGTTATAGAAAATCACACTAGTTAACCATTAAAACTTAAAGTATCAAACTTTAAAAAAAAATAAAAATTTAAACGACACAATATAAAAAATAAAATAAGGTAATAACTAAATTTATTACTACCATGTTACTTAAAAAGATCTTCAGTCAACAAAAAATGTTACTTAAAAAGATCCAAATCTTTTGGAGTACAATGCATGTTAAATAGTACTAGATACAAAATTCACGTAGGCTGGATCTTATTTTGTTTTCTTGACAGGCAGATTGGGCTGGACTTCAGCAATGTCTGTCTGCTCCAAACAGTGACAAGATGTGATTGTTTTTTTATTAATATATTTTCTACCTCATTATCAGATATAATAATGATAAGATCATAAGAATTTAATTTTGATATTCAATATAAAGTTTTCTATTGGTTGATAATAATGTAAAAATATCTATTCACCAACTGTGTATATCAATTAAGATTATATTTGACAAGGTCAAATCATTAACTTATAATATATGAGTTTGTAATTGTTTAATACATATTTTTTTAATTAGCTTATAGTTTTTCCCCCACTATATAACTTGCAAAGTTATTTTCACACGCTACTTGAATTTTTTATGATCAAGAAAACTCAGCAACATCATTGAGAGAAGGAAATCATTTCACTGATTTTATGATTAAGCTGGGTATTAATCAAGATGAGGCTTCGAAGATTTTTTCATCCTCACCGCATGGTCTTAGCAGCTATTTCCTCGTTGACATGATTGGATTAAATTTTTAAGAGTGTAGCTTTTCAACTTTTTTTGCTTTTTCTTGTTTTGTTATCTTTCATGCATTACCACACAAAAAATATGAACAAATATAGGTAATGTAATAAATTTTGGTTGACCATTGAATTGTCATTTAACAGATTTATAGCAGCTTGTTAGTGTGGTTTGTTTGTAAGTGCGGATCACAAATTTAAATGACAGTTAAAAAAGCCATCCTAACGAGTGTGCTTTTGTTAGAATCAAGAAAAAATAAATATTTATTGAGAAATTAAATATTTCATTTTTTAAAATATAAAATATATCAATTTTTTATATAAACTTTTTTTCTTAGTTTCTTATCAGGTACCCTTAAGTAACGTTTGATATAAGTTTTATAAAAATATTCTCGAGAATGTTGGTACGAGAATAAATGTTTCTCATGTTTGGTACAAGTTTTGAAAAGTTATTCTCAGGTATAAAAGATTTACGGGAATAAAATTAGTGAAGATAGTTAGAAACTTGGGAAAACTCTATTCCCGTGTGTGTGAAGGTGAGAAAACTTTATTCCTGGAAATGTGATTTTCAGGAACGTAGTTTACCTGAGAATAAAACATTCCAGATACCAAAGATACCAAACGCCACCTTAGGCTTAGTCGAGGGGTTCTTAGTTGTTTTCTTTTTATTTTGTTTGGGACTTTAGTCCTTTTTCTCATAAAAAAAAACTCGTTAGCATTTTTCAAAAAAAATAAATAGTATAAGAGTTTGACTGATATACGATGTGTCGGTGTATATCAATTAAATTCATAGTATAAACTTGCACATTGTTTTTGGAAAAAAAGAGTTTAATTGATATACAGTGTTAGTGTAAAGGTTTTTTATACTGTCAATCAATAACAAATCGCCACGTCACTAAAAAATCTTTGATTCTTATCCAAATCTCATTAAAATCATTCATACCATGATTTGTGATTGGTTGACAGTGTAACAATTTTTACACTGACAGTGCATACTTCCTCCGGTCTCTATTATAATAAAAAATTTAATAAAACACACATATTAAGGTGGTAGTTAATCTCATTTAATATTGTTAATCTTATTTAAAAAGTTAAGTTTGTTACCTAAATTATCCATCATCTTATTTATTAAGTTTGTGTCGTTGAAAATAAAGAGAGTCATTGAAAAACAAAATCTGTATTAAATGAAGAACATTTTAAAAATAGCGTCATTAAATTTGATACAAATAATTAAAATTTATTTATATATTCAACCAAAAAATTTAGGATTTTTTTTTAAAATAAGAGAGATCGAATGGAGTACCAATTAAACTCTCGGATAAAATGTAAACCCTCCCATGTATATCACATATACGTTTATTGTTTTTCTTTTTTTGATAAGCTACATTAATGTTGTTGATTCAGTCAACCAGCTTTTAGCTGGTCAAATGTATACCAAATACCAATATTTTTGAAAATTTATACTCCCCTGCTAAATCTCCCTGTTAATAATCTGTCCCCTCTAACTGAAGACAAATTGCATGAGATGCATTCTTATCCTCCCACTTCATGTAAATAACGTTGTTCAACCACTAATTTTTTTTTTTTTGACTGGAGTTCAACCGCTTCTAGGATCGAGGAAAATACAGAAAATAATGAGTCATTCTTCTATTTTAATTTGACATTTTTTTTAATAAAATTTTCATTTTATTATTTAACTACGCGTTGTAATTATTAAATGTATTTTTTCTTTTGTTAGATGGGAAGCATAAGCATCGAAGTAATTGATGAAAATATGTGGCGTGCTGATTAATTAAACATATGTTTATCACCATGGCATACCTAAATCTGAGTTAAGGGCATTTAAACTAACACTCATTATCATACACCCAAGTTTGATTTTGTGTCAATTAAATTACAAATTCATAGGTTAAGAGGTTACGGCAGATACCCCGGAGGAAACATAATCAAAAGAGTAGATCATGATCATCAGCTATTTATGTGAAAACCTTTTTAAAGTGATACTATCTTTAAAATTAAAATATAAAAGTATATCTATCTTTAATTTAATTTATAATATATCATATCTTAATATATTAAAATTTAACGATAAGTAAATATATTTATTGGTTGACTTTAAACTTATCCTAAGGTATCCTTTGTAAAATGTACAGATCGATTACAAATTAAAGGCAAAATCTAGAGGGTACTGATTAGTACTAGAGCTGTTGACCTTTTGTGCATTGTGGCTTGGATCTTATTATATATACTCAAAGAAGCTTCCTACGATAACATGATTATCATCTCTTCATCATCAAAGCTACCAATACCATAACATTGTGCACCGATAAATAAAACCAGTAACTGGATAGGTAAGGAATCAGCGCCACCAAAGAAGCAAGCAACAATGACAGGGAAAACAAAGTAAAATGGTTGAGTACTAAACAAGATATAACCACCTAATTAAAAAGAGCCAAACACGTCCTCTAGGCGACACTACGCACACCCTGGCAACGCCAAACCAAACTTTTATAAAGGGAAATATTCATTTAATACTTGATTACATTGTTGTTGGTTACCTTATTAAAAGAAAAGAATCTACTAATAATAATATAATTAAATACTAAGCACCCTTTCAATAAAACAAAACATAAATCAAAAGTGGTTAATGGTCGCAGCAACCGACTATTTTCTTAAGCAAAATTTACCTACAAAATTAAATGTTTGAATTGGAGTCTCGCAAGAAAGGATTTTATTTAAGGGTAAATGTCTATTTTGGTCACTGACGAAAAGTGTGTGACCATTTTAGTCGTTGACAAAAAAAATGCTAGCTACTTCATTAGTTTCTGACAATTACTAATTAGGATAAGTTAGTTCCTACGTTGACTCCGTTGGTCAGCATCCGTTACTAAATTGTTCCACGATACTAATTGTCAAGGACTAATTAGTTTCACTTTAAATATTGTTAGGGACTATAATGTCCCATTGTAATTGTCAGGGACTAACTTGTCCCACGTTAGTAATTGTCAAGGACTAACGGAGTAGTTTTTTTTTTCAAGGACTAAAATAACTCACTTATTTTTTGTCGGGGACCAAAATGAGCCTTTAACCTTTATTTTATCTCCAGTTTGGTCTAAGGATCAATCTCACGGTTTTGGTTTAATGATATTCGGATAAAGATAAAAAATGATATAATGTGATTAAAAAATATTGATGATATTTTTTTTTAAAAGTTTAATTGATACATACTTTCAATGTAAAAGATTCTACATTGACATTGCATACCCAATTAAACCTTTTAAACCATCTTTTTAATATATTTTTTATTATAAAATAAAATTCATATAAGATTTATTAGATAAAAAATAAACTCGTGTGATTTGATAAATCTTATATGAAATTCATCTGACCTACGGAGATTTTGTCATGCTAAAAAAAATAGGCATACTACTTTTTTTTTTTTTTTTGAAAAGAGAGGCATTAAAAGCAAATTTTATATTTGTTAATTAAGATCTTAAATATTAAGTGGAGTAAAAAAGGGTAAATAAAGGTAAAATAAATTTTCATCAAAAAAAGTAAAATAAATTAATGAATAAAAAAAAGGAAAAATAAATTAATGAATATAAAAAGAGAGAATCTGTTCAAATTGAGTGAATTTTATGTCCTTCCTAGCTTGGAAAAGTGAAGACAGAAGAGTGTGTATAAGATGAGATGAGATGAGATCATGAGAATAGCTTAAGAGGCAGCATTGCATTCTCCGGTGGTGGAGCCAGAAGAGAAGAGTTCCCTCATACAGAAAGGGTCCCTCAGCACCAAAACCGAGGCCTAAACTGCATTTTTTATTATAAAAACAAATAAAAACAAACAAACAGAAAATAAGGAGCAAAACTTTTTTACTGTTAATTTTCCCGGGAAAAATTAACAGCCTCATCCTTCTCCATTGTTAATCCTCCTTCCTCAGATTCCAAACAGAGTCTAACTCACTCATGGAGGAGGATTCAGCGAGTTCTCGATCAGTTACTGGATTGGGAACTCCTTCTGCATCCTCACATTCTCGCCACGTGGACCGCTTGATAAACTCCAATCACTACACCTCACCTTCTAGAACAATCTACTCCGATAGGTTCATACCTAGCAGATCTGGCTCCAATTTCGCCCTCTTCGACATCGCCACGCCGCCGCCGACGCATCCCAATTCTTCGCCGGAGGGACGGGAGGATGGCTCCAGCGCCTACACCGCGCTCTTGCGCACCGCCTTGTTCGGTCCCGACGCCGCTGGAGGAGTCGGGCATCCCGTCACCCCGGATAAGAGGAGCTCGCCGGCGATGAATCTGCCTAGCCGGAATATTTTCCGGTTCAAGACGGAGACTCGCCAGTCCATGCACTCGCTTTCGCCTTTCATGTGCGACGATGCGGTTCCCGGCGTCAATCATAGCCCCGTTAAGGCTCCGAGAAAGGTTCCTCGATCTCCGTATAAGGTGAACGATCAAATTTTTCTTTTTCTTTTTCTTTTATCTTTTTTGATTTCTCCTTTTATTTTTATTATTTATTTTATTTTGCGTTATTATTATGGAGATTGTGATGTTGTGATTAGGTTCTGGATGCACCTGCGTTGCAAGATGATTTTTATCTGAATCTTGTGGATTGGTCTTCGCACAATGTGTTGGCTGTTGGTCTTGGTAACTGTGTTTATTTGTGGAATGCTTGTAGTAGCAAGGTTTGTTATTTATTGGATATGATTTTTCTTTCCTTCTGTTTTTTGGTTTCGGGACAATGGATTTTGCTCAGTTATTTGACAATGTTGTAATTGAAAGATTCTTGTTGTGTGATTCAATTCCATTTTGATTGATGTGATACTTTCAGGTGACTAAATTATGTGACTTGGGGATTGACGATTGCGTTTGTTCAGTTGGCTGGGCTCAACGTGGTACACACCTTGCTGTTGGAACTAGCAATGGTAAAGTTCAGGTAAGAGTTTAATGTGCTAATCACATCTCGTGCACATTTACCAGCTCATATCCTAGGTTTCTAAAGGACTGTATTTGATGGGTTCTTGTTGCGATTGGAGGAGGGCAACATTCTTTTGATTACTTGTTTTTTTATGAGCACCATAACCATTTACCATTATAGATGTGGTTGATTAGTGTCTTTTTATGATCCTGAAACCCCTTCTTATTTGGTAAGCATACTGTCTGCAACAAAGGAGAAAGATAAATGGCAAAAAGAATGGGAGCATCAGTGTAAAGTGTAAAGATGATGATGCAGTCCTTCATTTAGGTTGGCAGGGAATTAGTTGATAGGCATCCTATGGGTGAACTGAGCCTTCCCTTGGGGCAGGGAGCTTCCTGGGTGTACTATTTATTAGCTGTTAAGATGGAAATTAGAGTCAAATTGGCAGCAACTAACAGTTTATTTGTCCAGATTATACAGAAGGGGATGGAAATTGATTTCAAGGAGCGGAATGAAATGAAAAATCTTGTGTTCCCTTTCTTTTCACTCACTTTTGGAGAGGAAAAGGGGTTAAGTTAGAATACTTTCTTGGGGAATATATCACTACTCCCTTTTTATGATGCACAGACCACATACCTTCTACATATGTTTTAACACATAACATATTTTGGGTTTATATTTATGCATGTATGATGTTTTCATACTTTTGTGTGCGTGTGTGTGTCTGTTCGTGTGCAGGTGCATGTGTAATTGTGTATATTGATATTAGTTTTAATATATATATTTATGCCATGTAGTGTCCCTGTATTTTAGATCTTGTCATGTCGCTGACTTACAGTGTTGAGTATAATGAATTATGTGAGTCAATTGTTGAGTATAATGAATGCAAATAAAGTAAATAATGTAGAGGAAACCCTCTTTAAAAAGTCAGGCTGAACAAAGGGAGTGCCCCCACTACAAAAAGTAAGTTATGTGTCTCACACCGGACCAATGTGGGACTCGTGCTCCTGTGTCAACCCCATTCAGTTGAAAAGAGCAGTCCATCCAGACTAAGGTGTGGAGAAACTGGCTTTAAGGCTAATTGACGTGGACTAGAATCCACGCTAATTAGAGGGGAAAGACTCAAGTGTGAATGGGAGTTCTGTGTCGCAAATAGTTGATGTGGGACTCGTGCTTGTATCAGCAATTTATTTAAATAAATGAGCCAATTAATTATTTTGTTCCGTCCTAGTTATGCTGGAAAACATTAAGTATGACACTTAATGTGTTAATTGTATAACCCATCATCTTAATTCGGTACCTTGGACATTCTACCAGATCTAGGAAACATAGCCTTTTCATAACAGTGGATCACTTCGGCTCAGTTTTGGTAACTTCCATTAGTTCGGCGGTTATCTATTGACGTGGACTTTTAAAATACTTATAGAAAACTTCATTTGCTTGCTTGATTGAATCTTAACATAACCCAAACCTGTTTTCCTTCAAGAGTGTGTAAAAGTAGGCTGCAAGAATTTTGTTGAGGTTAGTTGTGGCAGAGCAGATATAGGTGTCTCAGTTTTCCTTTTAAGGTAGATAGCCAGGGCATCACCTCTACCTTCAACATTTTGATCTTGAAACGGACTTCCTCAGAAATGACTTCTGCTTTACTGTCTTGTGGCGTTATGTCTTTTTTTTCCCATTGCGTCTCTGGATTTTGCCGAGTTCACTTTATTTTTCTTTGTGAAAAGTGCATAAAGACCCCTTAAACTTTAGTTCATTTGCAAATAAGCACCTTCAACTATTTTTTCTTCCCAATTAGTCTTTAAACTACCACCATTAGCAAAATTAGTCCTTCAACTAATTTTTCGTTCCAATTAGTCCTTAAACTACTATTATTAGTAAAATCAATCATTCAACTAACAAGCCTCAAGGCTTTGTTCTTATTTTTTTTATTAAAAAAAAAACTTTAAAAATACAAGAAACAAATTAGATTTAAGCAAAATGAACGGTTGAATTTATTCATCGTTAGTGATCCAACCGAGAGTTAACAGAAGGATTGATTTTACTAATATCAGGAGTTTAAGGATTAATTGAGACGAAAAAATAGTTAAAGGATTGATTTTACTAATAGTAGAAGTTTAAGGACTAATTGGGGAAAAAAATAGTTGAAGGTGCCTATTTGCAAATGAGCTAAAGTTTAGGGGAGGTGTTTACACTTTTCCCTTTTTCTTTCATGAACCTTTATGTTCTATGTTTCTATCCCGCTAGTTAACCCATGCCTTGCTCTAACTATTATCCATGTAGATTTGGGATGCATCTCGATGCAAGAAGATAAGAACTATGGAGGGTCATCGTTTACGTGTTGGGGCCTTGGCCTGGAGTTCATCCCTTTTGTCTTCTGGCGGACGGGATAAGAATATTTATCAACGAGATATACGTGCACAGGAAGATTTTGTCAGTAAATTGTCAGGGCACAAATCAGAGGTCAGACTTGTTTTTATTTCCTCCAGCTTCATCTGGTCTAGCCAATTTGCGTAGATTGTCTCCAGCATGATATTGATTTTTTATTTTCCTTGGTTCTTCAAAGGTTTGTGGACTCAAATGGTCGTATGATAACCGTGAATTAGCATCTGGAGGAAATGACAACAGAGTATGGAATTTCAAAATCATTTTTCCGAACTATCCAACTGCACCGTTATTCTTGACTTCTCATGTATTGATACTCATAATTTATTTCATATTTTTGCAGTTGTTTGTTTGGAATCAACACTCGACCCACCCTGTCCTGAAGTACTGTGAACATACAGCAGCTGTTAAAGCTATTGCATGGTCTCCTCATCTTCATGGACTTCTTGCATCTGGTGGAGGAACTGCTGACCGATGTATTCGTTTCTGGAATACAACCACAAACTCGCACTTAAGCTGTATGGACACTGGAAGTCAGGTAAAAATACTTGCCTTAAATTGTTTATACTATAAAACCAAATTCACTTCGTCTTAATAATTGGTCTAATACAAAGGCTGGTTATTGGTTGCACTGAAATTGTTGACTAGTTGCTAGAAAATGCATGTTCCCTTTGTTGAAGGGTAATTTTGGTAACTCATTTAAAGCATGAAAGAACAACAAACTGCCAAACCGAAATCTAAGAAATGCAAAGTGGAAATAAAACAGCACTTGAAGAATTATTCCAAATACACTGATGAAAAAAGATATAGAGGTTCGTGAAAGTATTGGAAAAGGGCAATGGATCAATGACTTGGACAGTAATATTGAACTCAAGACGGACATGGCTCTCTGTTAGTGCAATCTTAATAAATCTGAAAGAACAGTTGACTCTGCCTTGCAACTTGCAATGCTATTTTCATTTCCTTTTCTTTTCTTTTCTTTTTTGGTATTTTGGGGGGAGGGCTAGGCATTAAATAAGCCATTGCATTTGAGCAAACTGAATTTTGCTCAGATATTTAATCATTTTCTGTGTATAGGTAATGGCCAGTTTAACATTTACTATTTGTCAAGGACAAATTCTCCTGAAAATTTAAGCTATTAGGTGAAGGCTTATGAATAACTTTATTTCATCTCTAGCATGCCCCCTTACCCAAGAATCCTTTGGGCTTGAAATGTTGACAATGCACTTTCAAGCCCATTTTTACTAAGTGCAAAAATTCAACTTTTATTTAGAATGGGGATGGCAATGATCGAACTCCTGACCAGTTGGTTAAAGAAAATCCCATACCATGTCAAAGACCAACTCCCCTAAAATCTTAAGCTCTTAAGTGAAGACTTATAATTGGATTTATTGCATCTCTAACACTATTTTTATAGGGGAATAAGGCTTCATCCCTGTTAATAACTCTGGGGGTCAGGGAGGGGTGAATGAAGGCCTGATGAGAGAACCTGAGCTTCCCCTCTTACATGGAGGCAGTTCACCACCCACTTAGACATCCAATCCATGTGGTGTAATGAAAATCATTATTTGCTTTGTCATTGTATACAAAGTGAGATATACTAGGAAAATAGCTTCAATCTAGTGTTCCTTACACTATTATAAGGTTGTCAAGAAGTACCTAAATAAAACTACATTAAATGTGAATTCTAGTTGGTGACCGTTCATGACTGCAAAAGATTTTTGAAGTTTCTTTTTCAGTTTGTAAATTGTTTTCAGAATTTGTGGTATTTTCCTTCACATATTGGGAGGAGGACAAAGGGGTTTCCTACCCTGCGTTCTCTCTTTTCTGACACAAATAAAATAATTTTCAACCTTTATATATGGTAGGTGTGCAATCTTGTCTGGTCTAAAAATGTCAATGAATTGGTAAGCACACATGGCTACTCCCAGAACCAAATAATTGTTTGGAGATACCCCACCATGTCAAAGGTAAGCATATCTTCTGTTATAAAGTGTGTTTCTTTTATTTTTATTTAATTCAAACATGTTTTGCCATTTTTTTTGTCCTTTGGTGCAGTTGGCCACTCTTACAGGCCATACTTATAGAGTTCTTTATCTTGCCATCTCTCCTGATGGACAGGTATTTCAGTTGTCCCTTTCTTCTTTCTATATGACTGAGCAGCTATGATTAAGAAAAATGATATTTTATCATATTATCTATATATGCTATGTTTCTGGTTGTGATGAATTCTGCTGTTTCAGACTATTGTAACTGGAGCTGGAGATGAAACACTTAGGTTTTGGAATGTATTCCCTTCCCCTAAATCACAGGTAAATTATTCATTAACAGAAGCGAGTTAAAAAAAAAAACTATATATGTAAGAGTGACTGATGTTCTGGTTATTTCATTTTTAACATTGTTAATGAATGATAATATGGATGTGACCACTGATGCAGAATAGCGAAAGTGAAATTGGAGCATCATCTCTTGGAAGAACTACTATTAGGTGACTGCTGCTGGCATTTCGACTCGATCATGTGGCATATTTCAAAGTTGTTGTTGTGCAGAAAGATTTCAGAACAGAGAGCACCATGGTTTGCATGTGAAAAGCACCGCAACAGTGGCATGCTTCACAAATTGGAGAGCCTTGTGAGGAGCTATATACTAGAGCCTTGTGAGGAGCTGTATAAGTTATAATATGTCTGCCTGATAGATAACCATGCGATTCATGTAGACATTTCATATGGAAAATAAAACAAAACGGCCATTTGTCTGACTTAGATTTATACGTGTTAAGGGAGTTGTAGCCAATTTTTCTTTTCTCCTTTCTCTCGTTTTTGGTTCTTTTCAATAGTGCTCTCCTGCATTATTTATTTTCAGTCTACAGTGATTCATCCTTAGCATGCTTGTAATAGCCTTTGTATATAGTTATTTTTGAAATAGACGTTTTTTTATTTATTTATTATACTTTATGCCTAAATCCTAATCATTAATCATTTACATTGTTTTTAAAAGCAAAAGTGATTTGATTAATTGGTATAAAATAGGTGTTAAAATTAGTGTGAGAATATGCTGTGGGAACACGAATGTGTTATACACATAACGATACACTGGCAAACATGTTGTAGATTTATAGGTGTGTTTATTTCATGCTAAGAGAAGTCATTATTAAAAATTATATTATATTTTTTGTATCAGATAAAAATTATATTATATGATTAAATATTACAAATGTATAACATTATTAAGGGAATTTAAAAATTACAGATTCTAAGAAAGCAAAAGACGAACATCCAGGAGAGAGACGAGATGCTTCTTAGAATAAGATTACAAACAAAAAAATATTTACAAATCACATCAACATTCCGGATGTTCTGTTGTGATTTGTAAGAATATTATTGGGGTTAAAAAAAACTTAATTATAATCCCATTAGGATTTTTAGAAAGCACAAGAGCACATCCAAAATAATTAAGAACGACATGCTTCTTAGAATAATATTAGTAATAAAAAAAATTACAAATCCCATTAACATTCTTACAAAGCACAACAACAACATCCAGAAGAGGAAACAACTGCTTATTGAGATAACATTAGTAAGAGAATAAAAAATAAAAAATAATCTCATTAGAATTCTTAGAAATCTCACGAGGAACATCCAAAATAGGATCGAAATGTTTCTCACAATAACATTAGTAATAAATAAAAATTATAAATCCTATTAACATTCTCACAAAGCACACCGGGAACATCCAGAATGTTGATGGGATTTGTAATTTGTTTTTTTTTTAATTTGTAATCTTATTCTAAGAAATATCGCGTTCCTCTTCGGGATGTTCATCTTTTGCTTTCTTAGAATCTGAATGAGATTAGTTTTTTTTTTTAATTCTCTTACTAATGTTATACATTTGTGAGATGTTTGTAAATATTTAATCATATAATATAATTTTTAAGAAACTGCGGTTGTTTTTATAAAGTAAAATGTTATTTTATTAATAATGACGTTGTTAGTATATAATGGAAATAATTAAAAACCAAGGGTGTAAAACATCTAAAAAAGAAATAGTAATATTTATAAACTTATAAATGAATGATTATTTAGTTTATATTATGGAACCCGTAATTGAGTAACAATTTATGTTATCGTAAGAATACTAAAGTTTATGTTTGTTACTAATATTATCTTAAAGGAGCAATTCGTTCGAGTAACATTCGTCTGGTGCTTTCTAAGAATCTTATTTGGAATTTTATTTTTATTTTTCTTACTAATATGATACTATGAAGCGTCCCGTTCCTCATCTAGTTCGATTGATAATAAAATAATTATTTTTATATAATAAATTACGAAAAATAGAGTAGCTATATTTTTCTTACTTTAAGATTTGCTTGACTTGTTACTCTTTGATGATTCATATGTTTGTCCATTAAAAATAAAAATGAAAATTTTGTTACTAGCTTGGTTGTTGTGTAATGAAAAACATTGTACCATATTCAACTTTTTTTCCATGAAAGGTCTGATATTATTGAGAATTGGTACATTTTAGATTATGAATGATGATAAACTTAGTTTTAGTTTTTTTTATTTACTTAACTAATGCCCAAAAAGTATTAGTTGGCATGACTCTATATCATATTCAATATAAGTCAATGTACAAACTTTAAGCTTGTTAATTATTCAGCCTAATTAATTGTGCATTTTATCCGTTATTTTTTAAATCAATTTTCAAATATTTTTAAAATTCGTTTATGTAAGTTTGAGTTGGGTTTCAGTGTTTGTTGCATAAAATTTATCAACTAATCGTTACTTCTACTGACATAATATTTATCAGCTTACGTTGTTTTCATTAATTATCTACCATAGTCAAGTTAAGGAAACCATAAAAAGTGAAATTTCATTAAAAAAAAACTCAGTTTATCACACTTCACACTACAAAATACATCAAATCTCAATGAAAGTTTTCGTTTTTTTAGATCATTAACCAATACCATTAGGACATCGATTAGCATTGTCCCATATTCAACTTTTTTCCATGAATGATATGATATTACTAAGACTTGGTGTATTTTATATTATGAAGGGTGATAAACTTAGTTAGTTTTCCGATGAGTTTTTATTTGTTTGTTTACTTAATCAATACCCAAAGAGCACTCATTAAGATGACTCTATATTATATTCATTGTAAGTCAATGTACAAACTTTAAGCTTGTTAATTATTCATCCTAATTAATGGTGCATTTTATCCATTATTTTTTGAAGTCAGTTTTCAAACATTTTTTAAATTCATTTATGTAAGTTTTAGTTGGGTTTCAACGTTTGTTGCATAAAATATATCAACTAATCCTTACTTCTACTTATATAACATTATCAAGTGGAATTACTTTTATTAATTATTTAGAAGGTCAAGTTAAGGAAACAAAAAAAAGAGTAAAATTTCATTAAAAAAACTAAGTTTAACATACTTCACAATATAATATATCAAATATCAATTAAAGTTTTCTATTTTTGGATCATTAACCAATATCATTAAAACATTGGTTAATATTATACCATATTCAACTTTTTTTCATGAGTGGTCTTATATTATCGAGTCTTGATATATTTTACATTATGAAGGATAATAAACTTAGTTTTTCAACGAGTATTTTTTTTGTTTATTTAACCAATGCATAAAAAGCATGACTCTATATTATATTCAATGTAAGTCAACATACAAACTTTAAGGTTGTTAATTATTCAGCCTAATTAATCGTGCATTTTATTCGTTATTTTCTGAAGTCAATTTTCAAATATTTTTTAAATTCATTTATGTAAGTTTGAGTTGGGTTTAAGTAGCATAAAATTTAACAACTAATCGTTACTTCTACTGACATAACATTTATTAACTTGAATTACTTTTATTAATTATCTAGAAGGGTCAAGTTAAGGAAATCAAAAAATATTCTCTTCGGTCAATTTCTATGGTAATTTAAGGTTTTTACACACAGATTAAGAAAACATTAATTTATTTACATTTATACCGAATTACCATTATTTATAATATCATTAATTATTTACACATTCTAATCATATTTACTCCACATTCCACTCGCCATTAATAAGCACTTAGAATGTGCACATTTATTGGTAAAAAAAATGTGCATTCATATGACTTTTGTTTTGGAACAAATAATAGCATTTATGATTGAATTTAAATAGGGAATAATGGTTGAATTTAAATAGGGAGTATAAGAGTATATATGAAAAAAAAATTATCAAATGTATATTGGGTTTGCAAAAGACCCATTGTTTTGGACCAAAAACAAAAAACTAAATTTACCATATAAATGGACTGGAGGGAGTAATATACTCCCTCCGTTCTTTTTCTATGGTAATTTAAGGTTTCTACACACAGATTAAGAAATCATTAATTTATTTACATTTGTACCAAAATACCCTTATTTATAGTATCATTAATTATTTACAAATTCTAACCATATTTACTCCACACTCCACTAGCCACTTTTGTTATACAAGGTATATTGATATGTGCCACTTTGGTCAAATGCAATGTGCATTGATACGTGCCACTTTTGTTTTGGAATATGCAACATTTATGACTGAATTTAAGTAGGGAATGTTTAGTGTATTTTCAAGGTATTTCAATTTAATTCTATGATAAGGATATATATGGAAAAAAAGTTGTCAAATATATCTCGGGTTTATAAAAGATCTATTGTTTTAGAACAAAAATAAATAGCTAAAATTACCATAAAAAAAGATAATAAGGGAGTATTTCATTAGAAAAGTCAGTTTCTTACACTTCACATTACAAAATGCACCAAATCCCAACAAAAGTTTTCTTTTTTAATCCTTAACCAGGATCATTATGATATTGGTTAACATTGTACCATATTCAACTTTTTTGCATGAGTGGTATGATATTATTGAGACTTGATATATTTTATATTATGAATGATGATAAACTTAGTTTTCCAATGAGTTTTATATTTACTTAATCAATATTCAAAGAACATTCGTTAGCATGACTCTGTATTCTATTAAATTTAAGTCAACGTACAAACTTTAAGCTTGTTAATTATTCAGCGTAATTAATCGTGCATTTTAGCCCTTATTTTTTGAAGTCAATTTTCAAACATTTTTTAAATTTATTTATGTAAGTTTGAGTTGGGTTTCAACGTTTGTTTCATAAAATTTATCAACTAATTGTCACTTCTAATGGCATAACATTTATCAACTGAAATTACTTTTATTAATTATTTGGAAGGGTCAAGTTAAGGAAAAAAAAAGTGAAATTTCATTAGAAATTTAAATTTACCACACTTCACGATATTAAACGTACCAAATCCCAATGAAAGATTTTTTTTTTATATAGATATTTAACCAATATCACTAGGACATTGATTAACATTTTCCCATATTCAACTTTTTTCCATGAGTGGTCATATATTATCAAAGAAAAGATGTATTTTATACTCCATTCGTTCTTTTTCTATGGTAATTTTAATTATTTGTTTTTGTTCCAAAACAATATATCTTTTATAAACCCAAGATATATTTGACAATTTTTTTTTCATATATACCATTATCATAGAATTAAATTGAAATGCCTTGAAAATATACTAAACATTCCCTACTTAAATTCAGTCATAAATGTTGCATGTTCCAAAACAAAATGGTACATATCAATGCACTTTATTTTCTCTAATTATAAATATCTCTTTTTATTTAATGTTGTAAATGCTTCTTTTCAAGGTATATAAATGGCTAATGGAGTGTGGAATAAATGTGGTTAGACTTTGTAAATAATTAATGATACTATAAATAAGAGTATTTTGGTACTAATGTAAACAAATTAATGATTTCTTAATCTGTGTGTAAAAACCTTAAATTACCATAGAAAAAGAATGGGAGAGTATTATGAAGGGTGATAAACTTAGTTTTCCAATGAGTTTTTTAGTTTGTATGTTTACTTAACCAATGCACAAAGAGCATTAGTTAGCATGACTCTATATTATATTCAATCTAAGAGCATCTTCAATAAGTGATATTTAAACAACATCATATTTAAACAATCCACCATACTTTTACTCCAATGATACTCATTTAAACAACTCTTAAGCAACCCACATTTTTTTTATATTTTTTTATTTGCACTTAATTTTATTTTAGTTTAAAATAGCAATCCGTCCTTAAAATTTGAGCAAAAATTAATTTTTTATTCATAAGCAACCTATCATTTGGGTTCCTTATATAAGCAACCATGTCTTATTTTAAGTAACTTACATTGCCACATAAATAAACTCCAATGGGAGGAAAAATAAACAATAATTCTTTAATTGCCACATAGATTTAAGAACTCCATAAGTAATCCTTAATGGAGATGCTCTAAGTCAACATACCAACTTTAAGGTTGTTAATTATTCCGCCTAATTAATCGTGCATTTTATCCATGATTTTTTAAGTTAATTTTCAAACATTTTTTAAATTCATTTATGTAAGTTTTAGTTGGGTTTCAGCGTTTGTAGCATAAAATTTATCAACTAATCGTTACTTTTACTGACATATCATTTATCAACTTGAATTACTTGTATTAATTATTTAGAAGGTCAAACTAAGGAAAGTAAAAAAAAATTCATTAAAAAACTAAATTTATTATATTTCACAATATAAAATATATCAAATCTCAATAAAAATATTAAAATATATTTAACTAATATTATTACGACATTGATTAATATTTTTCTATTCAAAAAAACGTATCCTATGCTGCAATGAAGGAGGGAGGCAAATTTTGTGGCATCGTTACTTGCACCTAACTGACAATTTTCTATTGTATATGTGTAAATACCGAGCAAATACGGTTGTAAAAAAATTGATGCAAATACAAACTTTGACTAGGTCAAATACTATCCAAGGTACTAAAGCTGATGTGGCAAATACAAACTTACTATCCAAGGTACTAAAGCTGATGTGGCAAATACAAACTTTGACTAGGTCAAATACTATCCAAGGTACTAAAGCTGATGTGGCAAAAAGAGAACTTTGCATTGAATAAAAAAGCAGGGCAATGTTGCACCAGTTTTTTTATTATGCAACTTAGACTAAACCTTGGTTAAAATCAAATTCATCGACGTTCGTGTAAACTTAAATTCGTACATAATAACAATGCTCAAATTAGCACATGGAGGCAGAGGCTAACACAACCTTTTCATAAAATAAAAAAAATTAAAATTGTTACAAACAGATTTCGAAAATTAATATGACCCTTTGAGTCTTTGACAGAAAGTATTTGAGTTGTGATTGAAGTACAAGAATTTCGTATGTTGTCACACATGAACATAACAGGATACGGGTGAGTGTTATTTGAACTTTATTAAATTTGATTATATTGATTATGCCGCATTACGTTTATGTAAACACAAGCATTATGTGTTGCAAGTTTCAACTTAATTTCAAGGCATTCGACTCGAACAAGAACAACCCTGTTTCCACCTCGTCTCTCAGGTTATTTATTGTATATGATTTTTATTTATTTTCCAGGACAATGGTTTTGCTCAGTTATTTGACAATGTTTTGTTATTGAAAGATTCTTGTTGTGTGATTCAATTCCATTTTGATTGATGTGCTACTTTCAGGTGACTAAATTATGTGACTTGGGGATTGACGATTGCGTTTGTTCAGTTTGCTGGGCTCAACGTGGTGCACACCTTGCTGTTGGAACTAGCAATGGTAAAGTTCAGGTAAAAGTTTAATGTGCAAATTTACCAGCTCATATCCTAGGGTTTCCAAAGGATTGTATTTGATGGGTTCTCATTGCAATTGGAGGGACTGCTTTTTGTTACCCTCGATTTTTCTTTATGAGCACCAAAACGCAACTTTTTCGATGAAGTGTAAAGATGATGATGCAGTCGTCGGCAGGGAATGTGTTGATAGGTGGATGGGTGAACTGAGCCTTCTCTTGGGGCAGGGAGCTTTCTAGGAGTACTCTTAGCTGTTCAGAAGGAAATGAGAGTCAAATTGGTAGCAACTAACAATTTATTTGTCCAGATTATACAGAAGGGGATAGAAATTTATTTAAGGAGCGGAATGAAATGAAAAATCTTTTGTGTTCCCTTTCTTTTCACTCACATTTGGAGAACAGGAGAAGGAAATGGGTTAAGTTAGAATTGGGGAATACATCACTACTCCCTTTTTATGATGCACATACCACATACCTTCAACATATGTTTTAACACATAACATATTTTGGGTTTATATTTATGAATGTATGATGTTTTCATACTTTTGTGTGTGCCTGCGCGTGTAGGTGCATGTGTAATTTTGTACATAGATATTAGTTTATATATATGTTGTTTCTTAATGATTGATAATATGGATGTGACTCTAGATGCAGAATAGTGAAAGTGAAATTGGAGCATCAACTTCGGTTCCTTAGTCATCATTAAGTGGTTCCCATTATATCATATAATACTTAACGAATCCATACATATTTTGTTCAAATGGTTAAATTTTTAAGCAACCCATACTTTTATAAATTTTTATTTACACTCAATTTTGTTTCAAATTAAAATATTAATTCATCTTTTTATTAATTAATTTATTTTAATTTTTTTATGCTAATTCATTTATTTTATTTTAATTAACTCAATTTTGCACTCATTTCTTTTGTCCAGCCTCATCAATTTTCGGCGGTCCATTCAATATGACCCAAAATTTTGGTTACCCATTCTGAATATGACCCAAAATTTTCGGCATCCCCCATTTCTACGCTCCAGAAGATGAAAACCCAAAACCTCAACACTCTCCTTCAATTTTCAGTGAGCCCCTTCTTCTCTAAACCAAATCTCCTTCAACCTCCCTATTATACATTACATTTGGTGTGAGAGATTTTTAAAATTTATAAAATATTAAATGTTATCAATGGTCAAATAAATACATATCATAATGTTAACTTATCACAAGTTTGTTGTACAGTGTAGCAGTAGCAGTGCTTCTAGCAATCCTTGGGGGCACGAGTTCGATTCTTGTATGCCGCAAGTTTTGAGTTTTAAAGTGACCGTTTTATTTTATTCTTTTGTCCAGTCTCATCAATTTTCGGCGGCCCATTCAATATGACCCAAAATTTTGGTTACCCATTCTGAATATGACCCAAAATTTTCGGCACCCCCCATTTCTACGCTCTAGAAGCTTTTCCCCATTTCTACACTCTGATGAAAACCCAAAACCTCAACACTCTCCTTCAATTTTCGGTGAGCCCCTTCTTCTCTGAACCAAATCTCCTTCAACCTCCCTATTATACATTACATTTGGTGTGAGAGATTTTTAAAATTTATAAAATATTAAATGTTATCAATGGTCAAATAAATACATATCATAATGTTAACTTATCACAAGTTTGTTGTACACTATAGCAGTAGCGGTGCTTCTAGCAATCCTTGGGGGTGCATCCGCTGGCCACTAGGCCAACTGATGTCTTGTGTCAGTTAATGAACGTTAATATTACTTATGTATCGAATTTGACCGATTGTGGAACTTTTGAAGAGTTGTTTTCTTTCACCAAGTGATATGAGTTGGTCTATAAATAGAACCATCTGCATGCAGTAATTGACACGAAAAACTCGGAATCTCTCAACCATTCTTCATTCCAAATCACCTCATTTTTTCCCTTATGCGCAGAGAGAGTTAAGGAGACTATTGTTCTGTAAACTGTCATTGTCGATACGCTTGGTTTAGGGTGTGCAAACCAAACCAAGGTTCTCCATTGTATCCTGAAGGGGATTCACCAGTTACACCTGTAGCATCCAATCTACGAGGAGAGATTAGTCGGGGCGAGTCGAACCTAAAGCCTAGTGTCCTCACACGCCTTGGAGATTGCGCATTACCATTATTTTCTTCTTCTTTGTTGCAGATTCATACCCCATTTTCTAACATTTGGCACGCATTTACATTACATTTATGTCTCATCTTTGTAATAAGCTAGCTGTGTTAGTTATTAGTGAGCTGGCATAGTTAGCTGGATTCAGTTAGAGGTAGTTACACCAACTTGTAACATATAAGCCTATGGATATCGATGGAATGTGCAAGAGGAATCATTTGCTAAGTTTGAGCTTTGATCTTCTTCACTTTCTCTACAAATTCTGAGTTTCTGTTGTGGTTATATGGTATCAGAGCTCCTTGTGAGCTTGGTTGCTTGTGTTCATTCATGGTGAGAAACAATGGAGGAGGAGGTAACTTCGTTCAAGCAAACCTCGTTGCTGATCCTACTCAGAATCCTGCGAGTCCTTATTATGTTCATGCTGGCGAGAATACCAACGTTGCATTGGTGAATCCAGTGCTGAACAAGAAGAATTATCATACTTGGGAAAAAATGATGAAGCATGCGTTGATCGCGAAGAACAAGTGGAAGTTTCTTAATGGATCTATGCCTATGCCCGATCCGTTTGATCCTAGTTTCGATGCATGGGAGAGATGCAACAATCTGATTCATTCCTGGCCTGTTAGTTCAGTTGCACCTTCAATTGCTCCAAGTATCGTTCATATGGAGCTAGCAACTAACGATTGGAATAATCTGAGGGAACGCTTCTCTCAAGGTGATCTGGTACGAATTTCTGATTTACAAGTAGAATTGTATGCATTCAAACAAGGCAATCTTTCAGTGACTGATTTTTCCACTGAACTCGCTATATATTGGGAAGAATTAGAGAATTACAGACCTATAATTGATTGTAATTGCAGTGCTAGAAAATATAGGGATGAAGATTATGTCATGAGATTTTTAACTGGATTGAATGAGTGTTACTCTGTTGTCAAAACTCAGATCCTCATGATGGGTCCTTTACCACCTTCAACTAGTGTGTTCTCCATGGTTTTGCAACATGAGAGGCAATTAGGACTTGGATTAGATGACAATGATGAGAACTTAGCCATGATCAATGTTGTTGATGGCAAGAAATATTTCAAAGGAAAGAATTCAGATGGAAAGGTATGCACCTATTATGGCAGACCTGGCCACACTGTGGATACTTGTTTTCGAAAACATGGATTTCCTCCAGGTTACAAGAAAGGAAATGGAGGATACATCCACAACATAGCCAGTGATGGAGATGAGTTTGAAGAAATGACTAATGTGAATAGCCTTCATGATAACAAGGAATTGATAGTTTCAGGAATAACAAATGATGACCGCAGGACTTTAATCAATCTGCTGCAAAAGACCAATGTGCAGAAATCTGCTGTTGTTGCTGATTTGCAGGGTGTTCAGATCAATCAAACTTGTGTTGGAAGAGCAAGCATAAGTTCAGTAAAGAACAGTGAAGGTACAAAACATGTGTTTTCTTGTAGAATTGTTAAGGATGATCAAATATGGATAGTGGACTCTGGAGCCACAGATCATATTTGCACATCCAAGTTCTGGTTTGAAAATTGCCATGCTATCGATCCTATTCCAGTTAATTTGCCTAATGGTAATATGGTGATGGCGCAATTAGCTGGAGATGTGAAGATCTCAAATGCTCTTATCCTTAAGAACACATTGTTTTTGCTTGAGTTCAACATCAACTTGCTATCCATATCTAAATTGACCAAAACCACTCAATGTACTTTCACTTTTACTGATGGAAATTGTTTGATTCAGGACTTGTCATTGAGGAGGGTTGGTTCGACTGAGTTACAAAATGGACTCCACTACTTACAAGTGTCCGGTAAGGATAGAGTTGCCATAAGCAATGTAGTTTCACATAGCTGCAATAAAAATGTATCTAGCTTACCTAGTATTCCTAAGAATGCCCTATGGCACTTTAGATTTGGACATGTTTCACCTGAAAAACTCTCTATGCTCTGTAAGGATTTTCCTATGATAAGTGTGAATAAAGATGAAGTATGTGATATTTGTCATTTTGCAAAACAGAAAAGACTGCCATATAGTGTTAGCACAAACAGGTCTCTTGTACCTTTTGAAATGTTGCACATGGATATTTGGGGGCCTTATTTTGTTTCATCTATTCACAAGCATAAGTACTTCCTTACAATTATGGATGACCACAGTAGATACACTTGGGTTAGTCTATTGAAGGGAAAGTTCCAAGTGTAATCTTTGGCCCAGCATTTCATTTCATTTCATTCATAGAGAGACAATACAAGGAAGTGGTTAAGACAGTAAGGTCATATAATGGACCTGAGTTTGCTCTTCATGCCTTCTACCAAGAAAAGGGCATTGTGCATCAAACCAGCTATGTAGAAACACCCCAACAAAATGCACGAGTAGAGAGAAAACATCAGTTCATCCTGAATATTGCTCGAGCACTTATGATACAGTCGTCTTTACCAAAGTACTTGTGGAATTATGCTGTTCAGCATGCAGTATTTCTAATGAACCGAGTACCTTCTAAGGTTTTGGAAGGTAAATACATGGACTTCTACCTGACCTTGGCATGCTCAAAGTCTTTGAATATTTATGCTATGTCTCAACACTTTCTAATCACAGAGGTAAACTTGATGATAGAGCAAAGAAGTGTGCATTCTTGGGTTACAAGGCTAGGATGAAAGGCTATGTGACATATTATCTGCATTCCAAAGAAATTTTTATCTCTAGGAATGTGGTTTTCTATGAACATGTGTTCCCTTGTCTCTCACAACAGAAAACAGCAACTAAAGCTCCTTGGCAGTATCTCACTACCAGTTTAGAAGCTCCAACCTTGGATTTCAATTTAGACATTGGGCCTGTTCCTACAGTTTCAATTCCTATTGATGAAGGTCCTCCATCCTCAATCCTTGTTGACAATGATCTTGTATCTCCTCATGATGGTGGCACAAATGCTGATAGCCCTGCATCATTCACACCAATTGACACTGCTACTCTAGGTCAGGATAGTGCACCACCAGAACCTGAATTTCCATCTCCACTTCAGTCTGAGGAACACTTGGCTCTTGCTACATCTGATAACACTCCCGCAATTAGGAAATCAAATAGAACAAGGAAGATCCCTACCTACCTGCAGCAATACCACTGTATGCACAATACCACAGGGTCTCACACACCTGAGGCAATTAATCCCAAATGTCTGTATCCTCTTGCTTCTTATATCATCTATGAGTCATCATCACCACAACACAAAGGCCATGCTTTTTCATTATCTAGCATGACAGAACCTGCTTCTTACAAGCAAGCAGCAAAGGAAAGTTGTTGGATTGATGCTATGAATGCTGAGTTGAAAGAACTAGAAGCCAATCAAACTTGGACTATTGTTGAGCAACCTGCTAGTGTCAACCCCATTGGGAGTAAATGGGTTTACAAAATCAAGAGAAAGTCAGATGGGACAATAGAAAGGTACAAGGCTCCGCTAGTGGCAAAGGGATACACACAAACTGAAGGTGTAGATTTCTTTGACACCTTCTCTCCAGTGGCAAAATTAACCATTGTGAGGATCCTTTTGGCATTAGCTTCTGCTCAAAACTGGTTGGTTCACCAACTTGATGTGAACAATGCTTTTCTACATGGAGAGCTCCAAGAAGATGTTTATATGCAAGTGCCTGAAGGTGTCATTTGTCCAGGAACCAACAAAGTGTGCAAGCTGCAAAAGTCACTATATGGACTAAAGCAAGCAAGCAGAAAATGGTATGAAAAATTGTCCAGTCTTCTTGTCCAAATTGGATACTCACAGGCAACTGCATATTACTCATTATTCACTAAGTCCACTGCTCACACTTTCACAGCGCTACTCGTTTATATTGATGACATTGTGCTAGTTGGTAATTCTCTTGATGAAATCAATTCCATTAAGTTGACTCTAGATCAAAAATTTGGCATTAAAGACTTATGTGTGTTGAAGTACTTTTTGGGGCTTGAGGCTGCACATTCCAACAAGGGTATCTCATTGTGTCAAAGACAGTACTGCCTTGAATTATTGGCTGATGCTGGAATATCAGGTAGCAAGCCCATTTCGACACCAATTGAGCCTCACTCAAGATTGCACCAAGATGAGGGCCCAGCCTATGAAGATGTTGCAGGGTATAGAAGACTTGTTGGGAGGCTCTTATACCTCACCACAGCTCGCCCTGACATCACATGTGTAGTTCAGCAGTTGAGTCAATTCGTAACTCAACCTACTCAACTTCATTTCCAAGCTGCTCAAAGAGTGTTGAAATATCTAAAAAGGTGCCCTGAAAAGGGATTGTTCTTCCCTAGATCTTCCTCTCTTCAACTGCTCGGGTTTGTTGATGTAGATTGGGGGGATGTCCGGATACTAGGAGATCAGTGAGTGGATATTGCTTTTTTCTTGGTGACTCTTTGATATGTTGGAGATCAAAGAAGCAACTCACAGTTGCAAAATCATCAAGTGAGGCAGAATATAGAGATTTGGGCTTGGCAAATTGTGAAATGCAGTGGCTACACTATCTTTTAAAGGATCTACATGTTGAATGCACTCGACAGCCTGTAATTTACTGTGATAATCAGAGTGCCCTCCACATTGCAGCAAATCTTGTGTATCATGAGAGCACGAAACACTTGGAAATTGATTGTCACATTGTAAGGGAGAAGTGCTTAGCTGGTCTAATAAGGTTGTTGTCCATCACTTCTCATAGTCAGACAGAAGATGTTTTCACCAAGGGCTTACAATCTTCACACTTCCAAAAGCTCTTCTTCAAGCTAGGATTGTTGGACATCTACCATCCTTAGCTTGCGCGCGAGGGGGTGGGGGGGGGGGGATTATACATTACATTTTCGTCTCATCTTTGTAATAAGCTAGCTGAGTTAGTTATTAGTGAGCTGACATAGTTAGCTGGATTCAGTTATAGTTAGTTATACCAACTTGTAACTATATAAGCCTATGCCTATCGATGGAATGTGTAAGAGGAATCATTTGTTAAGTTTGAGCTTTGATCTTCTTCACTTTCTCTACAAATTCTGAGTTTTTGTTCTGGTTATACTCCCTTCTTCCGTACCTCCTTCCCTCAAAAACCAAATCTCCTTCACTCTGGAAAACCTAAACCTCAACCCTCTCCTTCAATATTCGGTCCCTACCCCCTTCCCAACTACATCAACCCTCTCTAGTCAAAGCACCATAAATCTCTCATTCCTTCCTCTTCTTTCACTCAATCGTAAATCCCCATCTCTTCCCTCATTGGTTCGGCCGCAAGACCACAAATCCTCTCCTTTCTCTCATTTCTTTAGCGGGCCCTTTCTCTCACCCACAAATCTCTCATTCCTTCCTCTTCTTTCACCCACCCACAAATCCTACCTCCCTCACTGGTTCGGCCACTCTCCCACAAATCCCTTTCCTTTCTTTCATATTCACTCACCCACAAATCCCTACCTCCTCATTGGTTTGGCCCTGTGATTTTGAATGATTCAGTGCTCAAATCTCCCTCACAAATCACTCATCTCCCTTGTCGGCGGTGAATGAACGGAAAAGCTCCACTCCGACAGCGCGACAACGGAGTTTCCGGCACCGACACAAGCACTTCGGGTTTAGGGTTTGTCTATGTGTTATGCAATCTTTCTGGATTTGGTTGTATCAATGTTTCTGATTTTATTTTTTCTGAGAATAATGTGATGAGATTTGTGTTCTTCCTCCCCCAAATCAGTTAATTTTCCCTCTGTTTTTATGGTGTTGATTGCCCCCTCCTTCATTGTTTATGCATTTTATTGTGTTGTTCTCAATATTTGTTCATTTGTTCAAGCTAATGGAACCGTTCCTTATATAAGGAAGGAACTTAAGATGCCACATCACACAGCTCTAGCAGTAGGGGGAAAAAAAATTAAGACACGGGTCCTTAACTTAAGTAACCGTCGATATAGATGCTCTTAGGTGATTGCTCCTGGCATTTCGACTCAATCATGTGGCATATTTCAAAGTTTGTTGTTGTGCAGAAATATTTCAGAACATAGAGCACCTGGTGGAAAAACTTTGCATGTGAAAAGCACCATAATAGTAGTATGCTTCGCAAGTTGGAGAGGCTTGCGAGGAGCTATATATATAAGTTATAATATGTCTGCTAATGATAAATAACCATGCGATTCATGTAGAAATTTCATATTGAAAAGAAAACAAAACGGCCATTTGTCTGACTTAGAATTTATCCGTGTTAAGGGAGTTGTAGCCAAGGTTTTTTCCCCTCTTTTCTCTCGTTTTTGGTTCTTTTCGAAAGTGCTCTCCTGCATTATTTATTTTCAGTCGGCAGTAAAACATCCTTAACATGCTTGTAAAAGCCTTTGTATATAATTATTCTTTCTTAGTAGTGGTGTTATATGTGCTTTATTTTTTTTCCTCTAACGCTATTACTTCTGATTGTCTGAAGAAGTTACTTTGAAATCATGTCTTAGATTGACGTAAGGTATATTGAAATTGAAACTCTAGAAGACAATATGTTTTCTTGACCAGGATCAAATTTGGAGGTTGATAATCCACTGTCTTATCATATTTTATCTATTATTTTATAGTGGATTTCATCAATTAAATTTTGTTGAATGCTTGATTTAGCCTAAATTAGACTTTGTTTTCCTATTTCGGTTATTTTAGAGTCAATGTGTGTATTTAATTAATTTTAATTAGGTTTTTATTAATTTTCTAATATTATTCTTATTTTTTATTTTTAGGAAAGTATTAAGAAGAAAATAATGGAAATCAATTAAATTGAAGATTGTCAAGTAAACTGCAAGGGCCCACGTGATGGATTTGAATCCAAATCAATTTGGATTTGAATTATTATGATTAAAAGATAATTCAATTGGCATTCAGATAAAAGATTTGATCCAAATCAATTTGGATTTGGATAATAATTGCCTATCACAACAATAAAGGATGTGATAAGATTTAACAATTAATTTGGAGATATTGATTTGGAAACGAAGATTAAAATGCTCAGGATCAGCTATGTTGGAGTTTGCATGAAGACGGAGCTTGAAATACAAGAAAAATGAGCCAAACAGAGCCCATCACGGTCTGGCCGTGATGGGCATCACGGTCATGATCGAGTAGGGCTGAAAAAGAAAGAAGAACACAAGGTCAGAACTTGTCACGGCCAGGCCGTGATGGCCATCACTGCCGTGACAGGACAACCAATGCCAAGTTTTCCAAGATAGAATCTGTCACGACCTGGCCGTGACGGGCATCACGACCGTGACGCGCAATATCTGAAAATTTAATTGTTGATTTGATCTGATTTTGTAACAGCTTTGAATTCAAGTTACCCTACATTATAAATAGGACTCTAAGGCTCGAAAATAGGGAGCTCTTGGCTGCTAACTTAGGCAAAAATTAGGATTTCTCTTCTTCTCAATTTCTTCTTTTCTCTTAGGATTTTTATGCTTTTGTTATTCAAGGTTGCCATGACCATGGCAATGCTTAAGTAGTCTTTTTGTTTCTACGGATTGGGGCTATGCCCAAGACTTGTTTTATGTTATGAATTGATGTTTTCCCTTTGTTAATTCTAATTTGCTTTCGATTTGATTCCTATTGCATGAACTACTTGTGAATTTTGGTGCGCATTTATTTACATGTCATAGATACTCTAAGGATGAACCTAGCGGTGAACTTAGGTATTGGATCTATAGGGACTGAACTTAGGACTTAAATTATGAGAGTTAGAAGCGGTCTTTCGAGGGTTCATTGAATTGTCACGAATCTCAATAGGTCCAATTTAAATATAATTACCACAAGAATAGGGGTTGGTTTAATTGGGCACGGTTCTTGTATCTCGAAAGTGAACATTAACTTATTTAGGATAAATTCACCTTCAAAGAATTTTGATAATTAGCAAGATGGGTAGTCAATTTAGTAGCATGAGCAATCTTGTTGGTAACCCAATTCCTGGAAATCTCTTTTAATTTAAAATCCAAAAAATATTTGATTTATTTTATTGTTTCTTTTATTTTCTTGAAATCTTTTCACACATATTTCTCAGTCTAAATAATTGTTTAACGTGTAAAGTGACACTTGATTTCTCAATTCTTGAACTCGATTTCTCACCATTTTATTATTTGTTTCGATCCGATATGTTTCTCGAAGCCCATCAGAGCTTGACCAGTTAAGTAACGACAAATCTCTGGGACTTGTTGGCTTGTGGCCTTCGGTTGAGAACAAAGTTTAAGGTACTCCAGTCCAGTCAAATACATAAAACACGCCTTCTTTTTCTGTACAGCTGTACTCGTGAACACACTCTCCAGTGGCCCAGCCAACATGAACACTGTTATCTTGCCACTTTTTTTTTTATATATATATCATACCGTTGTTTTATACCTAAATCCTAAACATTAATCATTTACACTATTTTTAAAGCAAGAGTAATATTAGTAAATATGACATCCATTGAAGAAGAAACGAAAAAAATATGGAAATATATTGATTAGAAGAATAAAGTGATGAAGTGAGTTACAGGAGTATAAGAGACAGCTAGGTGCTTATATAACTAGTGATCAAAGTAGTAACAAACTTTCTAACTAATATAACTAACTTAATATATCTCTATTAAGTAATTTGATTAGTTGCTATAAAATAGGTGTTAAAAATAGTGTGAGAATAAGTTGTGGGAACACGTATATGTAATACACATATTGCTATGTTTGACAAGTTCAATAAGCTAGTTCACAGTTTATTTGACTAGTTTAAAACTAGTTTGATTAAAATAGAGGTATTTGATAAATAAGCTTATCTCTATAGCTTATAGTTTTTTTTTTTGCATATAATGATTCACGTGGCAAACATGTTGTAGATGTATAGGTGTGTTTGTTTCATGTTACGAGAAGTCATTTTAGAAAATCATTCTTGTGAGTGTTGTTATTACTTACTAGGAATGTTATCGTAGGATAATGAATATTTTGAAAAACATATTCAGTTGACATTTGAATTATTGGGAGTCTTTTTTGGAAATTCTTGAAAATAATTTAGGAGTTTGTTTAATTCATGATGTATATTTTTGGAAATATGTCATAATTATCAAAATATTGATGCTATATAAAATATTATTTAAATATTAATTTTTTTAACGTAATTGATCAAAATGAAATAAAAATATTAAGATTAAGGTGATTATTATGGCTATGATATAAAATAAATATTTTTGGATATTTAATTAATATATCATAAATATGGCATATGTTTTATGACATTGTACAATAGTCATCTTAATATTAAATATTTTTATAAATAATAAGATGAAAAAATCAACAAAAAGTATCTCAAAGGCAAGAAATTATATAATTAACACCAACAACTTCCATCAGATATGGGTTGGGGGAGTGGGGAAAGAAGGTGGGTAAATGGGTATTATAATATTTTGGAAAAATATGTTGATTGGTATTATAAGTGTTTATTTTATTTTTCATATCGACCCTATAAATTTTTTTTGCTTTAAATTAGTCTTACACATTACGTTCAATTTTCACATTAGTCTTTTCCTGTAATTTCGACCTAACGCCGTTAGTTTTGATTTGGTGGAGTTATCACGTTACTCTGACACGTGACTTTTGATCTGACTCTATAAGATCAAAGTCGACGAAAATGACTAACGTAAAAATAAAATATAACGTGTAAGATCAATTTGAAGAAAAAAAAACTTATAATACTGATATGAAAAATAAAATAAAAAATATACAGGACCAATCAAATATTTTACCTAATATCTTGGTACGATGATCTCTATTTCTATTATATGGGAATGATGCGTTCTCATATTTTCTCATTGGAATAAAAAGTCATCAAAATGTGGGAAAAAACATTTTCATGGGAGTCACTAATTCGTAGGAATTTTCTTTTTATTTGTAAGTTATACCAAATACGAGAATACTCTGACTTGTAAGTCTAAATTCCATTGAATAATTCTCTATAACTTAAAACAAACACACCCTAAATAAGTTATAGGTACGAGCGAAAATCTTTAACTACCATTTTTTTTAACTTTTGTTATTAATATTAAATGGTAATTAAATTAGTTGCTAATCTTAAGCTAATTAACTATTCATTAGCTACTGTTAACTTTATATAATTTTCCTACTAATATATACCATAAAGGCAAATGTATTCTTGGAAATGCTTGTATATAAGAAAATAAAAAAAAGCAAGAGATCGAGATAAAAATGCATGATATCACGTAGTGTCCAAATTTTATTGTTCAAATAACATAGGTGTAGCATAATACCATTATCATTCAGTTTTGGTGTTAACTGAACACACTATCAAACACCGATGCCCTTTTCTACGTTGCCCTTGGAAATGGATAGGGGTGTAAGCGGATCCGATCCGATCCGTGAACCCGGCGGATCCGAACCGGTTTTGGTGGATTGGTTCGGATCATCGGATCGGATCGGATTCCAAAACGCCGATCCGAACCAGATCGGTTCGGGTCTCGGATCCGAGAATTCTGATCCGATCCGAACCCTTTAAAATATTTATTTTTTAATTATTTTATATAATATTAATATATTATTATATATAAATTTAATATAATTAATAATTAAATATGTATATTTTATTTTATTTTTCTAATTTTTTATTAATATTTAAGTGTAAATTTAAAAATAAAATAAAAAAGTAACCCGATGATCCGAACCGAACCAACCCGATTGTGATCGGTTCGGTTCGGATCCGTACCTGAAAATTTGTCAAATCCGAACCGATCAAATTTGATCGGTTCGGATGATGAAACCCCTCAAATCCGATCCAACCCAACCCGATTACACCCCTAGAAATGGAAACAACATGAACCAATGAGTCCACAGTGTTAACGGCTCGGCTACATCATCCACCTCTGAATCTGTCGAGACCACATGATGATGTCAAAAAAACCAGGTCCGTTACCCTCACACAGACGGTTGATGCCGTTGTGTGTAGGAGGA